>OY744537.1:6491037-6673537 GCA_963556195.1 Sepiola atlantica | reverse complement strand
TTGCTAGTCAATTGGGCTAGTAGGAATTTACTTTTGTGAGGGACATTTTTTAAAGACCTCGGTTTTAATGTTCACGCAGTTTATGAAAGTGTTATTGATTGTCTGTAGAATACACATTGTAAAATGAAATAAAACATTTAAACAGATACAAAACTATGAATAAATAAATAACACGAATAAAATTTAAAAAAAACTTAATAAATCCCACCCAGAACCTAATCATAAAATACGTCACACAATTACCTCTAAAATAAAAACACATTTGAAGCGGTAAAACAGGCAACATCCATCATCAATAATTACATCATTTTAAATAAAACTTAATTGCGATTAATATCGAGACGCTGAAGATTTCATATGGACTATAGACGTTATTTTTTAAAACAAGCTTTTAAAATACAACTTTAAAATACAACTTTAAAAAATACAAAACTATAAATACATACAACATAAAATATAACACCCAAACAAATAAAATAAAACATTAAAAAAATACAAACTATAAATAACGAAAAATAAATAAAATTAAACACTTAATAAATCCCACCCAGCAAGACTATAACTCTGATATCGGTACTTTCTTCAAAAGTGACGCTCTAGCCAGACATCGGCTAACGGTTAATCCAAACGCCATTTGTACTTGTTATTTACATTTCAGGACGCCGACGATTCCTTATAGGCAATATACTTGTTTTTAATTTAAAAAGCTAGTCTATCTGGATGAAACCGCGGTACAACTCTGAAATATGTAACGTATATTTAAAAAACATAAATTATTTGTATTTAGTTCTAACTCTTTTGCGATCCAGCACTTTATTGATTTTTTTAAAACATAACCTAACACACCCACACACACACACACATACACACCCACACACACACACACACACACACATATATATATATATATATATATATATATATATATATATATATATATATTTCCAAAATATATATATAAACATTATGTTGTGTAATTCTTAGGATAATTTAAATAATACGGCAGAAAATACAATGGCTCTCGTTTCTCAATTTAATAGAATTAATAAACATAGTTTTCCTTTTAATTTCTCGTATTTTAAGAAAAAATAGTCAGACGTTATTCACAACTTAAAATCATTATTCATCAGATTGCATTTACCCGCGTTAAACGATCAATGATTGTCAACGATGAACCAGTGAATCTATTGACATAGATAAGAAATTAATATCCGGTTGGGTCAGAGGTCCGGATATATTTATGATATTGCGTTGATAATTATGTACCTATTTTTGCTCAATATAAATATAAGTTTTCTCTAGTGATGACGCAGTTTTTCCATTCATGTACGGATAGTCTAGAGAGATAATAAACAAAGTAGAACATATCAATTCCGCTTGAACATATGTAATGCCAAGAGTAAAGTTGTTGAATAGAATAAACAGTCTTAAAAAGAATGTTTACGTTTACAATGTCTACTTTAATATATCAGTGTATATGCTCGTCAGTGCGCAATACGTAGCGAGCGCGTAAACCTCAAGATTTAAACACGAACCTATGTTACAACCAATTCCTACATGAAATGCTTGACTGTTGAATAGCATATAAGCTATTCATTAAATTGTCAACTTATTAATACAAAAAAAGGTTACATTTTATCTCTATTTTCCCCCTGGAATCAGACCCCGCAAAAAGGTAGTAATGCCTGAGTAGTTGGTTTGTGAACGAAGCATATATACTACACTGCTTATCAAAAGAAAGAAAGTCATGTTCGATAATGGTATCATGACGAACAAACATATATTATGGTACTCGACAAAGAAGGAGATAATGCCTGTAATGATGGTTTCATAGTAAAAGTACATATACTACACTAACCACATAGTATACTAAGGCACTACACTCTAAACCATTTCAGTATAGTGCAATAGTCTTAAATAGTATAGGGTTTGACTGATTACAAAACTCTTTTATTAATAGATCTTCTTCTTTTCTTCTTTTTCTCCTTTGCGTGTCTTCGAGAAATGTGGTAATACGACAGTTTCTGACTGTTTACACAGTCCTGTGCATTACACAGTCCTGCAGGATATTTCAAATTACACTTGTTGGGCAGAAGAGGGCTGCCCAAACAGTATAACGTCGTATGCTCCTCCTCTATACGGTCTAGTAGCCTCGTCTAGCTATAGCAATGTTTTATTGCCCCACTTCCGTTCTCAGGCGGTTAGGTGTTTCCCATTTGACCCATCTGGCTTCTGAGCCAAAGGAGAGCCCTCAGAAACGGGGGATTTCTATGTCAGTAGGAAAGGGCATTCTCTAGCTGTCTAGTCAACAGCTGTAATTTTGCTTCTTCTTGAGATGTTGTTAAAGGTTCCACAGGGTTGATGAAGCTTATCATTGACTTCAGTCGTTAGACAGTTCACGTTAGACAGTTCATTGGTAGCCTTTGTTATCTCTACTCGGCTGGCAACTTCCTTCCCTTACATCTGCAGGGGCAATGTCAGTGGGGAGATACAGGTTTTGTGGATTCGTGGGATCTCGCTAACCAATGATCAAGCAGCAGGTGTTATTCAATGCGTAGTCTAATTCTTGGCTTTTATTGATTTCTACCGAAGAGGACATGCATAGTCGGTAGAGGAATAGCACAGGGTCACAGCAGTAAATAGAACTGCGTGTTCTGTGGCTCCCTTCTTGGAGTTGATCAGTTTACATCGGATGTTGTTCCGGGAGCTTACTTTAATTTGTGTATTTTATATGTTCTTTGATTGAGGGTGAGCTGTCCAGGGTAATGCCAATTTAAACAGGTTTGGTGCGATTCTCAAGTTGTATTCAAATCCACGTAATGTTTACATTAAGAAAGAGATATCAGCTTGTTCTTGCGAGTATACACACTAATTAAAGCATGCACATCTAAGTGAATATTAAATATAGCAATTATTTATAAGCAGTGCCCAATGGAGATTATTAGCCTTTTAATATACATCAGTGTGTCTGTGTTAACTACATGCGTGTCTGCCATCAATTGTTTGACTGTACATGCGAATATCAGCCATCTGTGTTGAAGACAGGCGAGACAGTTTTAAGAAGCTTTACTTCGCTTGAATGACTTATATCGATTTGCTCTCGCTCTGTTTTCCGTTCGCTCTTGCACAGTCCTCTTTATCCCCTCTTCCACACACACACACACACACACTCTCTCTCTCTCTCTCTCTCTCTCTCTCTCTCTCTCTGTTTCTCTTTCGCTTATTTGATCACAAAGACATAATCGGATCCGATCGGAAATTGAACTCTGATTACTACTCGATTTCGCATTCTCTGTCTCTCATGTTTTTTTCTCTTTTCGTTATCCGCTGGCACACCTGAACTCTTTCACGTTACAACCGCTCGCTGTGTTCATTAAACGGGCTTTTTATTTAGTTCATTACACGATTTTTAAAAGAGAAAGTTAGCATAAACGAACTTTACTTTTTAAGAGAATGAAAACTTGAATACCTAATCAAAAATGTAGGTCAACTCACAGACGAAACGTTATCTTTCTTTTTTTTTTTTCTTTAATCCACTCTTTATTTCCAGAATAAAGGAAAAATAATGATAAACGCAAATACAAATTGTATTAGTTAGAGAAATAACGTAAGTAACTGCACGTAATATGTTTACTGGCAGTGATATTTCAAACTATGAATTATAAATACGCGACTCTTTAAGTCGTAAATATGGCCTTTAACCTGATAACGACTTATGGAAGTCGCAGGTGTGTAAAATAATAACACATAAGTGCGTTGCTGTTAATTTGATAATCTAAAGAAGTGACTAAAATAAATCCGTGTAATAATTAGTGTAAAATACGTCAGATAATCGACGTTAAGATGGATTATCATTGCGGAATATAAGGTACAAGCTCAACCTGCATCACGTCACTTGCATTGTCCCTGCAGATGTGATGAAGGAAGTTGCCTGCCGAGTAGAAATCACAAAGCCTATCAGTGGTGAACGCCATTTCCTTCATGGACGTGAATCATCGGTTAAACAACTGAACTCAAGGGAAAGCTTTCTCGGCAATATCGAACCCCTAACAACATCTCAGGAAGACACCTGACTACAGCTATGGACCAGGCGGCTAGAGAATTCCCTCTAGCATTGACATTGGAATCGCCTTCTGAGGCCGCCACTCCCAGTTAAGAAGCACCCTGGCTCTAGTGGCAAAAAACCCAACTCTCTGAGAACAGGAATAGGGCGACCAAAAGCTGGTATGCGTAGATGGGGCTACAAAACTGACCCAACGCTCTGCAAATGTTGAGACGAGGACCATACAATGCAACACTGCCTTGTCTGTCCTCCACTACTCAACCAATGCGGCTTGAAAGATCTTGTAGAGTACAACAATAATTCAGAGGACTACTGAAAAAGTGAAAAGCTGTTGTATGATAATATGCTTCAAAGACACTCAAAGAAGAAGAGGTACAAGACTTGCGGAAGGACTAAAGTTCTGTTACTGGTATACTCCGGGTCATCCGTTCCGGGTGTGATAACTGGATGCACGAGTCTACAGGTTGATAGTGTTTGAAAGAGACGAGAATATATATATATATATATATATATATATATATATATATATATATATATATATATATATAGTATAAAGTTTTATTCATACAAACATTATTGGTTACATGTGTGCATACATGTTTCGGTTGTACTCTTCACAGAGAGTGAACCTCTTCAGACCAAGGAAGATAGAGAAGTGAGATTGATTTGGTAAACTTCCCCTTTAAATAAATCTTTTTGGGGGATGATATGTTTTTTTATAATTTGAGGAGCTTTTCAGACCAAAAAAGAAAGGATTTCTTTGGTGTGAAGTGGTTCACTCTATGTGAAGAGTACAACCGAAACATTTATGCACATATGTAACCAATAATGTTTGTATACATAACACATTTATACTTAAGAACAGCTCTACTTGTTATTGAGTACTTTTTATAAACATTTGAGTTTCAACGGATTTACATCTACAGAAACTAATACAATACATGTACCATATAAAGCTCTATTACTGTCGAGCACTATACACAGTGGATTATTAAACACAAACATGGAAACGATTAACTTAGAAACGCCCCTCAAGAACATACCTACAAGAAACAAAAAGGACTATCTTCTGAGGGTTATAATGAAAACAGAGGAACATTTTGGCAAATGAGATGAAAAGCGCACTTCTTCCTGCAAAATTATGAAAACACTAACACTAAGGAAAACTATGGTCTAAAAAGTATGAAACCAGCTCCTCAAATTATTAATAAACATCTCATCCCCCAAAAAGATTTATTTAAAGGGAAAGTTTTCCAAATCCATCTTACTTCTCTGTCTTCTTAGGTCTAGAGAGGTTCACTCTCCGTGAAGAGTGCAACCGAAACATGTATGCACGTATGTAACCAATAATGTTTGTATAAATAAAAATGTATACTTAAGAACAGCTCTAATTGTTATTGAGCACTTTTTATAAACACCTGAGTTTCAACGGATTTACATCTACAGAACCTAATACAACACATGTACTATATATATACATATATATATATATATATATATATATATATATATATATATATATATATATATATATATATATATATATATATGGTGTTATTTTATTTTTGAGATTGAATGGTTGGAGTTTGTACAGTACGCATTTCTGCTGCTTCTTTATTTTAATAGATCGAGAAAACTTTAGGTACAGAAGACGGATTAATGCCCTTTTCTCTCTCTTACTCTCTCTGTCTGTCTCCTTCTCGCTCTATTAGGTGCTGTTATATATATATATATATATATATATATATATATATATATATATATATATATATAATGGAGTTGAGTGTTTCCCTCCAAACCTGGTTATACTAGCCTATATAAGGAATGCATAAAACGCATCGAAATACATCAATGCTCTCCCTTTAATGTCTTCGAGCGTGTTTCAAGAAACTATAAATGAGTTTCATAAGCTAAACCAAAAATATTACTTTCATTCCGCTCTGTAGGCGAGTAGCACGCTAATTCTCTCTATGAATAAATAACGTTTACCCTCCCTAAACACCGTTTGTCAATTACTTCACAAGAAACTGTAATCAAGTTGCACCGTTACAGAATTGTTAAAACATCCAATCACAGCAAAGCTTACATAAACATTACGCTTTAAATCATATAAGTATTTTTTCCTACCAATATTTAAACATTGTTCTGGTTTATTTATTCGAAAATTAGATTCTACATTTTAGGCGATGACGTGAACATAGTAAACACCTTATTACAATCATTACAAAATGATATAATAAAAAAATTATTCGAAATCAGCTTCACGCATAAATTTTACGTAAAATGCACCGACATTCCCGAAACGGTTGAACTTCATTACAGTTCCTTGTGAAGTAATTGACAAACGGTGTTTAGGTTTGAGGTGACAGTTAACCACAGTTATTAGTTTTAATTTTTTTTCGATGAAATATATATCTCGTGGAGTTTGGGGAAGGGCCAGGGGTAAATTTTATTTAAATAATCTTTAATTAAAAACAAAATAGCAATAACAATTCGCTTAAAAATAAAACAAAAACAATATTTCTACGTTTTATTTATTTAGAATAACAAACACTTCGTATTCCTACAGAATTTGAACAGAACTGCCTTTTTTTCGGGAAGGGGACACTAAAATGACCTTAAACTTAAATTTAGTTCAGTAAAAGTCTGTTTGGTTTGTTTTGGTTCAAATTCTGTAGTAGCGGTCAAGGAAGGAGATATCCACCTACACTGGGGATATCCTTCTATACTCTGCAATTTGTATTTTTGTTACAATCCAAGGTAAACATTTTCTTAGGTCCATTTTCCACAATTCAAAAGCGACATTTGTTTCTTTACATTAAAACTATCGGTTGTGACCTATTTGTGTTCAGAAGGCAGTTTACACAATTTATTTCATTCTTTTACATTTATTCCAAGCAATGCCGGGCAACGGGTACCCACTAGTATATATATATATATATATATATATATATATATATATATATATATATATTGTTTGTTTGTATTTAGGCATCATTTTCTCATTTATGCAAACATTGTTAAAATAACAGAGTTTGTCTATTTAATTATATTTTTTTTTTATTTTTTCAATTTTTCTGATGGTCTTTTTTGCATTAGAATAAAAAAAAATGTTCTATAAGTTGCACATGTTTCACGAACGTTTTCGATTCTTGGTTCGAATCATCTTCAGGTGTCAAAAGCAAATGAACAAAAAAGCTTGAGAAAACAGAATTTTTAAAAGACGACGGAGAAACCCGCATTGTTGGGGTAACATGATCATCAGACATATTTTTTTAATTCTTTATAACCTAAATTTAATTTTGTTTACGCTGAATTACACTAATTAATTTATTCGCCTTTTTATCACTCAAGAAGAAACACAGAAATAAGCGATATATTACTACGGTCACTATCCTAAAATTGAACCCAACTTACTTTTCGTTTATATAAAATAAAATAGAACGTTTTCCGCAGTCGTTGACGATTTTAAATATATATATATATATATATATATATATATATATATATATATATATATATATGTGTGTGTGTGTGTGTGTGTGTGTGTGTGTGTGTGTCTTATTGCAGGGACTAAATACTTTTTCTAAATAATATTACTGATAGATAATTGTAACTCACTGTTTTGTTTATAAATCCGTCCTGTATTTCTGGAATTCTTTTAGATAGATGATCAATATATAATTAAATATATATATTTTTTTCCATTGGGGAGTGAGCACCTTCAAAGACTTTGTCTTCTTTGTCAACTAAATATAAAATCCGAAAATACATTAAAGATGTCACAGTGATTTTTTAATGCGTACATGACTAAGTTGCATTCCTTTAACACTGGCGTCAACAGTGTTTTCTTTATGCGCGGATTCATTCCTCTCTCTTAAGTAAAAATTCATTACACAAATGTATTACCTATATATATATTAATGTATTACCTATATATATATTAATTATTAATTACCTACAGACATCGATGTCTCATGCTTACGCATTCTCTAGTGCAGGAAGTTAATTTCCGACGGTCGGCGGGCGCGAACTCCAATCACAAATCGCTACTTCAAGAGCGTTTCCCCGTTGGCCACCACAAATTAGCTGAGAATTAAGGAGGAATTTAACTTTGTAAATACCAAGTCGGCGGGTATTTTACAACGAGCAGCGAATAGTGATCTACAACAACACACTGTGTTGGACCTCGCAATGAAGCTAGTAGTACTGCTTGTTATTAAACTCACTCAGAGGGCACGGCCTTAGTAAAGAAGGCTTTTAACAATATTTATAAATTACTATATATTATGTGTGTATTTAGGCAGCATGTTTTCATTTAGACATACGTTGTTGTATATCACGGAATGTTTTTGTTTTATCATTCTTTTTTTAATGTTTTTGATCCTTCGGATAATCCCTTTTGTGCCTTTTTATGAATGCCGAATGTAGGCTCCGTTGTTGTTTTGTTTTTAGATTTTTGTTCTACTTTCAATTAACTTCCCTCAATCGGTAGAGAGTTGGACTTTCATATTCATGATAGCTAAGTTCGAGCTGTGCGGTAAATTTATAGCGTTTTAAAATAACGTATGTCTGATGATACTTCGTATATTTGAATGAGGTCTAGTGTTAGGCGCTTTGTTGATTACAATACGTTGTTTTCTTTTTGCCAATGTACTTTGAAATATTTTAGTGGATTCATGATTAATGTTGTTTATTGTGGGACGTTTGATCCTTATGTACACGGCCTCTAAGATGTTCAGTCTTTTTACATAAATGTCGTGGTGTAGAATCTTCGTGTTGTTAACTAACAGTTATCTTTGAATTACGAATAGAGGTATGTGGTTTCAAACACTGGCAAATTTAACTTGAGTCTGAAAGATGTTAGGTGAGTCTTCGGGAGAGTGCAATAGAAGTGTGGCCAATGTAACAGTTTTATTATATATATACATATATATATACAGGGTGGGCAAAAATAAGGGTCCTATTTTTAAAAATTCATAACTTTTTTATTTATTGATTTTTTTTTTTTTTTTAGAATAAGTAAAGGACCCCTTCCGAAGCAAGCATGAGCCGTATTAGCCCTAAGGAACGTACCCTCATTTAGAAAACATTATTTTTGCTTAAAAAACTCAAAACAGTGTAAAAAACAATACTTTAGTTTTTGTAAGTTTTAAGAAGTGTTTTTCGGCTAAAATTTGTTTTGTTTATTTCAAAAAATCTCGGAAGGGTCAGTCTACACACACATAAAGTTTGGTGAGTTTAACTTTTATTTTGTGGAAGTTATTCAAATTCAAGTTATTCAAATTTAAAGATAGGACCCTTATTTTGGCCCACCCTGTATATATATATATATATACAGGGTGGGCCAAATTAATTTTCTTCCCACTCGTTGGATTCATGCAAGGGACACATCGGTTTCCAATTAGCGCAAACGATGAGTCTACCTAATTACAATTGAGTTCTCTCGGGAACCGGTAACATAACACAGACATGATGAGATTATACTTCGTATTACTTTGTTGGTTAACGCGATCGTACAGGAGTAATCTAGCCAGTAATAGTGTTCAGGTTTAGCCTCAGGTTTAAACACTCATCATATCAAGCCGTATTGAGAATGAATGACATAATGAAACAGTGGTCTGCGAGTAATTATGTTCATTAATTATGAATGTAATTTCAACTTAATGTCACCTTATTTATCACGTATATATAAGTGTAGGCATGTATAGTTTTTATTATTAGTTAATATCTCTTGCCCCCCCCTCTCTCTCTCTCTCTCTCTCTCTCTCTATATATATATATATATATATATATATATTAAGACAGGCTTCATTAAAATCCACGGAGTTCTGCTTTTTTGACGTTTTCTTGGTTAGTCGTTCGACTTTTCGAGCGATTTTACGATCGTGTGGTAGTAGCAACCCACGATAAACAAAATCGCATTTACGACCGGCATTAATGCCCTTTCCGTATTTAACAATTAACACTTAAGGAAAAAAATCTATACATATGTAAATCAATAAAACATAAAAAAATTAAAGAATGAAGAAGAAAAAAAAGCTATAAAAATGGAAGCGGAAAAAGACCCATATTAGCTAAAATCAACCTCCTGAAGATGGACGAGACGTCCGAAAGCGCTCAAGATTTGACCCAAACCATAACGATGGGTGCTATACTGCACCAGCTACTACCACACGATCGTAAAATCGCCTGAAGAGTCGAACGTCTAACCAAGAAAATCTCAAAAAAGCAGAACTCCGTGGATTTTAATGAAGCCTGTCTTAATAACAATTTGTTGCCAAACTATACGTATATATATATATATATATATATATATATATATATATATATATATATATATATGCATGTATATATATTATACTTTTATAATTCATAATTTATACTCACAGACAAGCTCTCGTTTCGTCTCATCAGTGTGCCTATATACAACCTGACGCGCCGATAACACATTTCCACCCTCAAACTCTAGGTCTGATAACCCGAAATCTATATCTATGCGCCCAACGATTTAGTTGTACGAATTAGAATTATAAATACTGCATTTGATCAGTACGGTAAATCGTCTTAGATGTAATCCCAGTATTTGACAGAGGAGAGAACCTTTGCATTACCTCTTGATATCAGAACGATCCATTATTCCCAGAGTGCCCTCCGTTTAAAGGGGACCATAATTATAATTTGATAATTAAATATTCATATCCACATACAAGCTCCTTTGACGTCTTTTTAGACTCATAAGTGTGGCTATATACACGTGATCCACCGACAGCACGATTCAAAAGAGATAAAAAGAGAGAGAGAGAGAGAGAAAAAGTTCGTGTGAGAGAGAGAGACTTACAAGTAAATACTGTATTTGTATGCGTCTGAAATCGAAGAACTTGTCGAAATAAGCATAATGTATGAGATAATAAGACTACAGATATTGATGCTGTTAGAAATTCGGTTTTCACCATTTATGAGCTAATTCTATTTTAAATCCATTGTATAACTGTATAGCGACACTCAAGTCTGCTTAAGCAGTGCTTAATGTTAAACCGCCTAAACTCACAGTTTTCAATGTTGAAAATGATATTTATTTATAAATAATTATATTAATTATATATATGTAGCAACTTACACTGTGACCATATATATATATATATATATATATATATATATATATATATATATATATATATATATATATATATATATATATATATATGGTGTTATTTTATTTTTGAGATTGAATGGTTGGAGTTTGTACAGTACGCATTTCTGCTGCTTCCTTATTTTAATAGATCGAGAAAACTTTAGGTACAGAAGACGAATTAATGCCCCTTTCTCTCTCTTACTCTCTCTGTCTGTCTGTAGCAAATGAAACACATGTGTATATGGGTTTATTTTGAAAATAATATTTATTTATAAATGAATATATATATGTAGCAACTTACACAATTTACATAATGGAATTATTTCCCTAAGAAAATACAGGCAAAAGATCTCTTCCCCTCCCTCCACAAATGGTTAAGACTTAATTGATAAGTAATTACGAAAGCAGTAATTTGCTCCCTCTCTATCTCTCTCTCTCTCTCTCGACGTTAGGGAATATCTCCCAGCTGACAGATAACACACGCTTGAAATAAAACAGAAATTAAATTTAAAAGATTGTTTGTCTCCTGAGTCGGTCATAAAGTTTTTGTTGTAGCGGCGATGTTTCGGCAGAAAGAAAGAAGAAAGAATTCAACCACTAGACGACACGCCCCTCCACACGACGAGGAAAGAAGAGAGGGTACGAGAACTTTTAAGGTATGCAAAGTATATAATCTTTGGTGTTAAAAAAATGACGAGTGTTTAAACGAGGACTGTCACGGGAGGAGGCTATGCAACAGTGATGCCGCATTGTAATACAGTTTTTTTTTATTCCAGTAGCTTCGTCCTAAGAACTGAATATTTGTAGAACTCTCTTCTTATAGCCTCGATCTTTTCAAGACTAGGGCCAATAAGCATCTTCTGTCTTTGCAATAAGTATTTTTCGTTCTTGTTAGCTCTTGCATAAAGTTGCTTAAGGCCTTGTCTGGAGCGATTTCCATAAAAGAAAAATAGGTATTATCAGAATTATTACAGTTCACTTTATGAAAAAGTAAAATTTCAACGGTGTCCATATTATGTCCTGTTCATAGTGCAGTAATGTCCATGTACTATTAATATGTATTTCGCTTTGAAACATCAAACATAATTTCAGATCTATCCAAGTAAAATCTTTAAAAAAACGTTGGCGATATTTTTGCTAACTTCACGTGGAAACTTGTTTAAATTGATCTACTAACTCAATAGATTCCAAGAAAATCGTATCAAGAAATCATCTGGCGATTGATTATACGTTTTAATATTCCAGCTATTAGGGAATAAAGATATTTTAAGTGATCGATGGCTGACTTTATGAAAGGTGAAGATCACGACATTTGGAAGTAAGGGAATTTGAATCAATCATGAATAAAATTAACAATCGCACTTTCATTCATTAATTCAATGTTCCATTTTTTTCTTCTCGTTCATAATGTACTTCTCCCCCTGGAAAATAGAGAGTCTTATTTATTTCTTATTTGTACATGAATCTGTTGAAATATTTATCACTTACAAACCGACTCATACAGTTCTACTGGGAAATCTAAAAGATAACACAACCGAACCTTCAACAATAATGACGTCTCCGTGTTTCCCTCTATATAAACTAATGGAAGAATGTAAAATATAATATAAAAATTGCAAAATAAAAAGTGAAAAAAAAAACACGTGAATTAATAATAATCTACATATTTACTTTAACAACTTTCATATAAACGAAATAAGCGTGCCATAATTAGTCGCACATTCTCTCGTATTCACACATAACTGCCTGTTTCTCAGTCTCCGATATATAAGTCTAATTTGATTTGTACTTATTTTCATACGTCTTACGTTTAAAAATATGAAAATTGAATTTTTGATCTTCAATCATTGGTAATTATTTCTAATGAAACAAATGAAAATATATATTTTTTTAATCTATAAAGATCAAATTAATGTGGTTTACAATAAGTATTTTATGAAAAAACATATCGATATTCTGAAAGTTATTTTATTAAATTGCCAAAGTGAACACCTTTAATTATTGTCGTCTATAAAGAGACGTACGATTTATGTATTTGCAATTAGTTAATGATTAACTTATTCAAGTGTGTATTACATTATCGCTCGGTAATTCGTCTATGGGAATATAAAGAACAAATATATCAGAAGAAAATCAGAAGAATTATTTTCATCTTCGTCTCTTACCCGTAAAATAAACAGCTGTAATGAAGGTTGAAGAAATATATGAAATAAACTAATGAGAAAGATAAATCGGCAATATTAGAAAGAATGGTAATAAATGAAATAAAATTTAATCAAAATTTAAATGTAATAAACGCACACTCCCCAGACCAGGTGAGCGTGAAAAACGTCACATTGTTCGTACTTGTCTCCTTTGTATTTCGTGACGTCTCCACTTAACCTTTGTCTCTCTGCCACGGTATATGTATCTCTCTATCCCTGATACCCTATCAATTTGGCTGTTTCCTAACCGGATAGTTTATTTTCAACATTTCTCTAACGCTTGACATGTTAAAAGTCAAATTCGAACTCTGATCATGATCAATGGTAGTTAACTCTTGCTTGCCTTGTAGGGTCACAAGTTAGTGTATAACCAAGTGATATATAAAGCAACGATCACGATTAAGGAACGGGTGACTCTCTTCGTGTAGTTTGTTATCATTGCTTAATATTACGAAAGAGTTTAATTAAAAGTTCAGGAAAGAACCCAGTCGTATTCTCACCTGGTGAGGTAAATTAACGGAAATTAATAAAATGGAATAACTTTTAAATTGTCGTCGCAGTCCTTTTTTATTTACGTTCAACGTTACTTCGAACATGCGCGACTATTAAAAATTCAATCTCATAAAATGATTGTGGTAATTCATATGTTATATATCAAATATGGTGCGCTGACAATCCTAAAACCAAAGAACAACGAAGGAAAAGGTTATATATATATATATATATATATATATATATATATATATATATATATATATATATATATATATATATATATATAATTAACTTGTTACAAATATCCAGGGGGTATGAATCCGAAGGAAGTTGAAACCGGGTTTATGAGAGTGCTCAATGAAAATTCAGAGCAAAATATATATATATATATTTTTTTTTTAATGGAATAAAATCAAAAAATATATATATATATATATATATATATATATATATATATATATATATTAAAGCTAGACAATGTAAAACAAAAATTGTTAATAACTTAACAAATAATTGTTATATACAGCGCACCTATTATAATAATCCTAAAGAGTATATAACGATAGATATACATATATATATAGATGAAAAGTAAAAATATGTTGACAATATCAAAAATGTTTCTTTTATTATAAGTAATACTGTTGGCTTTATTTTATATTAATATTATCGTACTTCTTAAAAATGATGGTCAGGTTTTTGTAATTTTATTTGACGGTGTACCCGTTAAATTATTATTCATTAAAAGATAATAGCAAAAACTACATCGGAATAGCCGTGCCCTTTTCCCTCTTAATAAGAAACAGTAAAATACGTGACAACGAAATAAGGAAGATCAAAGATCACCAGCAGGACGATGGAAAAGATATAAGAAAGAATGAAAAGAAAAAAATATTTATGGGCAAACGAGGATCATCAATATCGACACCATATTGGATATTGTGTTTGCCGGCAAAGTTGAAGTTATCTCCCTTGGCCGGCAAACACAAAAGAATGGTAATATATACGAAAATTGAATATGTATAATGTAGATTAATAGTAATGGACAAATTAATCAATCCAACCTCTTCTATGAATCGAATAAGCTTACTATGTCTGAATTCCTGAGATTAGTAATTCCTGAATTATTAAACATCCTTTATTTAGTAAACCTAACCTTTCGAGTTGATTAACTCATCGTCAGAATGTAGATGATATAAGTATGTCTATGTTAGGTCATTGGCAATATACGTCTCACCAGCGGGTGCGTTTGTCTACTTGTGCACTTATTAAACCACATTAACCATATTAAACAATTAACTTAGAAGAATCATTACTGTTAAGTGTTAATATTAATTATCTCATGTAATCTTCTAGAACTATTAACTATTTTCTACTTCAATCGGCAATAATCAGAAGTTGCGTAATAAATCAATATGTAGAATTCGAGCAAGTGATCAGCGCATTCACATTCATATGAAGAAAATCAATTAATTCTACGTAATGATACTAGTAATTAATTAAATACTAATGATTCAAAAGCCGCGCATGCGTGGTTCCCCTCTGTATGTGACTCGATGTGGTGAGTGTAAAATGCAATAAATTTTGGCAATTTGGGGCATTTTTGACCCACCCTTTGACCCCATGGGGCGCGATCCAGAACTTTTCTGAGGTCAAAGATGCTCATTTTATATCCAGAACAATTGCCTCTACATTTTGGCCAAGTTTCGGAAAAATTGAATGGATGGATCAAACGTTATGGAAGAAAAGGATCCTTTTTTGCCATTTTAGAGGAATTTTGAACCCCTGGGAGCGCGAACTGGATTTTTTCCAAGGTCAGCGATACTTATTTTCTATTGGGAACAATTGCTTCTACATTTTGGCCAAGTTTCAGAGAAATTGAATGGATGGATGAAAAGTTATGGGGCAAAAAATGTCATTTTTTTGCCATTTCGGGGCCTTTTGACCCACTGTTGGGCTAACTAGCTTATTTTTCAAAAATTGGAGAATGTCACTTTTTAACCTGACCAAAGTTACAACTTCCTGCAAAACTTCATAGAAATTCAATGGATGGTTGCGGAGAAAAATCCGGACGGACGGACGGACGGACGGACTGACGAACGCCTGAAAACATAGGTCCCCCGATTTTATAAGTCGGGGGACCAATTAAAGTAAAACCCAGTTATAATATTAGCCTGGATATTTATGCAGTTATGAAACTGCTAATAATAACGATTGAAAAACAAAAGGTATAAAACCATCTTGCGCAAACAGAAGTACAAACAGAGAGAATAAACCATGCAAGAAGACTAGACATAATAATATACTCAAGAAGAAGGGGAAGATGCCAACATAATAGATGCTGCCGTCATGGCTGCTCAAATGATGAGGTTGAAGAAGTCACAGAAACAAAATAAATACATAACACAGTACATAAATCTTGTGAGACAATGAATCATGAAAAACAACGCAAAACCAATAAAAGTAGGAACACTAGGAACAGTTACAAATGGAAGAAAGATTAAGAGAAATTGGAATCAAAGGGAACTTCCACACCACAATAATATGGCCTATTGAAAATCTTAGTGTGAAGAAAGAGAGCATTAACTGCTAATCAAACACATATAAGTTCAGATAAGCTTGCACTGGGACAAATCGAAATTTATACATAAAGATTATAAGAATAAGCCTAAGGGAGCTGAGATTACTTAAAGTTAAGTTAACCTATAATAAAAAAGTAATACTTTTGTTTTGTTTTCGCGGCAGTATTTTCTTAATTAAAAAAAATAAATTCATTACTAATGAAAATCTATAAAAATGGAAATATATCAGCCCATGTTTATGAAATGATGGTACAAATGTTTACAATATTGTAGTTTCAATATTATTCTGTAAGTACTATAGCACAGGAATCTAATTCAGTCATTTTGGTTTTGAACACATGTCTTAGAGGTAGCATTTCTGCAGAGCGCGCAAGGATGCCAATCCGCAGCTATTTTCTTTGAAACGCCCGCATAATATGCTTACGAAGCGACCTAATTTTCGTTATACTAATTAAAGAGTGAAATAACATGAGAAAACGTATGTACAACTGTGAATGCAAGAATGTTCTGTGTGAGCCGGTCAAAATTCAGGAAGGAGACATTTTGTCTTCAGCATCGTCCTCTTCCGGAAGACATGCGCACGGGGAACTGTCTTGCCTCAACACCGCCCGCTTGCTCAGAAGCGGTTTTTTTTTTCAAATCCGCCAGCGTGGGATTTGGACGTCCGATGAGCTTGTGTTAGACGTTGGTCATTCTGGGACAAGTAGCTTGGTAAAATAGAGGTAAGCAACGCAGAGTCCTCTTAACCTATTTAAGTTATCGCTTTCTTCCAATTTTCATTGTTTTGTTTCTTAGAATATGTTTGTAAGACTGATTTATTTCCTGTATTTACGGTTTTACGGTGAGAAAAAAGGTGTTATATTCAGCGTTGGCCACGTGCGCGCATTATAAATACATTCGCCTGTACTACTTGTCTTCCTAGATTTTTTTCCCCAGATTGCTTGCTGTTACAACAACCTTTGGGTCGATTTTAATCCATTCAAGGTGTAAGTATTAAAATATATGAAGTAGCCTGAGAAGTATACCTTTATGTCTGCTAGATCCGTAGTAGACGTTTTATGCACTTGTTCGACTACACATATGACCTAATTGTGGAGTACGCGTTTAGACATTTTCACCTTTTAACATGTAATCTATCAGCGATTGTTTCAGCTTTTTTACTATGAATTTATTTCTCTTAGATATATTATTAGATGATAATTTAGTAGGGTAGTTCAGTTGCAGAATGATTAGATTCAATGTTTCTGAATAAATTATGTTTGTAATAAAATAGTATTTTTGAAATGTACTTTAATTATGTTATTTTTGATTACCAATATTATAAAGTGTTTATCGCTGACAATTCAATCACTCAATTGTATTTTTAAAAATAGCAGCAATTCATGTAAAAGGCAGCTAGAAGATATTACATCTATTCACCGTGTGAATGTTTGTGTAAGGCAAATGTAAACGTGGGTATGGTAGGCGTCATCACTTCCTCCTCTGTTAGGTTTTTCCGAAGAACACAAACACGAGCAATTCTTAAGTTGAGTCGTAACCGCTAATGGTACATCTTGTACAGGTGTTGGGGTGGAAATCACGTAAGAAGATAAATGTAATAATGCCGCTGTATGCCATAAACTAGTCTCATCGATTAAGTCGTTTACACCGTTCTTTGTGGGCAAGCGTGTCTATTTTCGTCATTATCTTGAACAGGCCCCATGAAGAACTTGTGATCGATTTTTGTAAATTTTCTTTAACTAAAATTTTACCTATTGTGCCTGATTTAAAATTAAGCGATGAAAATTAATTTATCTTTCATTCTGAAAAAAAAAATAGTCCGTTTTATTTTTATCAAGGAAAAATAAACAATAAACGCAATATTATTTGCAAACTCTTAATTACATTTAAACTAAAGTTCTTCAAAGTACGTAGCAAATTCTATTGTGTATGTTATACAATAAGCTACACAGAATTGCAGCTGATATGACTAACGATATGAATTTATTTTTCATAACACACATGCAAACAACTTGAAGTAATAGCATTTTATTTTGTTTCTGTTCTTAGATTTATGTATAAAATTTACTTTGCAAAGGAATAGAACTTCTTTCCAATTTTTGTATTCATATTGGAGTCTTATCTTATTTATTTCTCGACAAAATTCCGTGTCTTACAATCGTATTTGTTTTATTTTTGCGTATTGCCACTAGACTTTAAATATTCATTAACGCTGCGGTAAAAAAAAAGAGGTCTTAAAAAAACATCTGCCACGTGTGGAGAATCTGGGAACGATGGCACACAATAGAGCGATTCTGCAGAAAATCGGCAATCGATAATGATATTGCTGTTTTTACACATACCATGAAAATTCTCCTCTTTACGAAGTAGAGTTGAAGATGGAGGGAGACGGGTGGTGGAAAAATTACATGAAAAGTAAACGAATGAAGAGTCGGAAGTTGTTCACCTTGCATAATGTGTTCTCGTCGTCTTGTTAAATGTTTATCGATGCAATTGTGTTGATTTTGGTTAAGGAATTAATCAATATGTCTTTCCCCCAGCTATGAATAAAATGGTAGAATAGACTTGATACAAAGGTGATGGAATCACACATCGTTTAGCGGAGGAAAACCTTAAAACAAAAATCAACGTGCCACATCATGCTCCTACCTGGTTGAGAGAGCTTATCCTGATCTCCATAATATATGATCAACTTAAACAATTTACATAGATTACCACTTTGTAAATGGTTTAAACTGTACCCATATGTATTTATTAGCGAAATAACACGTTTACGACGGTAGTTTTAAATGTTTATCCTCTGCGCGTAAACATCGGTTGAGAAACTTCTAGACTCTTGGTGCTCGCTCCATCATTAACTACATATCATCCCCAAATAAATCTTTTTTATCCGTTTCATATTTTTCCTATTTCTGCCTATCGTACTACTAAAGTACTGTCTTCTTTCTAGCTATAGGTAAACTAGTAAAACGGACGCGACACTAGAGACTTATAGCAATACATTCTCTCTAGCATGCGGAAATCCATGTTAGAATATGTACAATATCGTACACCAGCCTTGCAAATTGCGAGATATTCGATCATGTTCTCTATAATATCCGAACAACTTAAAGCAATTTAATGTGTAGACTGTATCTAATGTTTTGGACTGCCACCCTCGTTACTAACATAAAGAACATGAAAACTGTCTAATCGAGGAACTGAAAAAGATAAAAAAAGAATTTAAGTAAAAGTAAACCTTTATCATCCAGCATTATATACTGTATGCAAAAGATATAGAAGTAATACAACTCACTATTATTAGTTAGAGAATAATATATATTGTGAATTGTCTTAATGAGTGGATAAATTATTTGATCTTGTATGCATGCATTAAATTACTGACAGAGTGCAATATGAATTAATGTTTATTGACTGTCACAAGATTGAGTAACTAATTGAGACATTGAACTGCAAGAGTGATCGCCCTTGTAACTCACCCATACCAGGGAGTGCTAATTATCTCTTCTGTATATACTTTTCCAAGTTAAGGTGATCGCCGGCTGAGTTGATTGTCCCAGAGTAATATTATTCATAACATGCAGTTTATGATTATAAGGACCAGATGCTTACATGTATTTATTGTGTATCAGTATTTAATTCACGTAACTGCAACATTCATTGTTTTAAAAATACAACTTTTATTTGAAGGAATCGATTTAAACTAAATAAGTATCAACCTGTATTAGTAGTCAGTCTACTCTAGAGTTGTGCCGGAATTATATTAAAATAATGCATTAAATATTAGGAGTGTCATAGCAAACAGTGACATTCGTTCTCAGGTTGTATTAAAGAATCCAGAATGAAAACAAATCCGACATTTAAAAATACGGTTAACTCTACAAACAGCAAACGGATAAACCTCGATTAAAAGAATACTTACATGTAAATATGTAAGACACACTTTTTCAATTTGAATAAGATACAGTATCTGACTTGAGGTTATGCTTGTTAATGATTTGCCTAAGAAATAACATAATAAATAGTTTTAAGCAAATGCTATTCTCATGTACTGTTTATGAACAAAAGAATAAACTAAAATTATCCGTCATGGATCGATGTCGGAACCTATTAAAGAACAGGCTTGATTGAGTTATTTGATTTATGGAACCTATCAATAAATATGTTTCCAAAAAGCGTTAAGACAGGTTCAAATAGCAAAGGAAACGTTACAAGCGAAATTAAATCAGGTTTACTAGACATGTTCTCTAAAAGTTTGGAATGTTTTCAAAGACAGAAGCAACATTTGAAGTAATAGGTAAGTACCATTTACAGGAGAAATATTTGGAAAAGTTTTGAACCGTTTAGAAACAAATGGAGTTCTAAGTAAATCAGACTATAGTACTGGCGCGAGTCCTGACATTTATGTAAAATACAATAGCAAAAAATGCGTTTGTGTGGATTACTCGAATAGCTTCAACTATTGTTTAAAATGTTACAATTAATTCTGCAGCTATATTTACAAAGTTAAATAGAGGCTGACTATTCTTAAACTCGTTTTATCGGATGCCATTGAACAATTGCGATTAATAAAGAAATGTGAATACTTTTTAACAATAAACACACACAGGTTTATACAAATTTAATAGGCTTAGTTTTTTTGTATAGAATTAAGGCTAGGAATATTTTAACAAATGATGGACGCAATCTTAAGTGACTTAGATTTTGCAGTCGCCTATCGCGCCGGCATTTTGATGAAAATCGTACATCAAAAAATGACACGTTAACCATGGGTAAAATAATACTTCTAAAAATTAAAAAAATAGGGATTTGAGTTAAGCATTTATATACGCATTTTTTTTAATAACAATAAAATACTGTGGATAAATAATCATGGGCAAGCGTTGAAAGATCTACATTAATACAAAATTCCATCCCTAAAAAGTGTTTCAACATTCTAATTTTTAAATAATTATTACATCATCTTAATTCCTGTAATATACACATTAAGTTATGGCGCTAAATGAATTACGTAGGAAAGATACAAAATGGAGGTGGTCTTCTGAATGTTAAAATTTATTTGAAATAATTAAAAATACTTTAATGTAATTGGACATAAGTCAGATGATCATAATACAGAAATATACGTTTTTCAGTGATGTTAGAAACGTAGGAATAAATGTAGTTTTACTACAGCAAAAACAGTATAAAGTGTAGCTTTTGTTCACTCTCTGCATCTTCGTAACTCTCGCTATTTTGTCATCTAGTCTTCACATTCCATGAGCGATGTTTGTGACAAAGAGTAATTGATGTTTACTAGGTCGGAATATATCCGCCTAACACATATCATTGGCTAGTTATTGACCTTTAAGTAGAATCGTTTAGCTTCTTACATCCAGTGGTTTCATGCCTTTTCTGGAACGATGTCCATGAAAACATAAGGAATATAGCAAACAGTTGAGAACAGTATCCTATGTATTAAAAACGTTATTCTTACCAGGAGAACAAACTAACCAGTTAGATATATAGACAACTAAACGTGGATATGCGTGAGCGATTTAATAAATGTTGTCTCGGTGTATGGGTTAGTATTTTATCGTTATTGTATCTGTTATGATAGCACATCATAACCTTGGAAAAAGTATGTAACTGTGATTTCGCTAAAATAGCTAAATTAATCGTACATAATGAATTAGTTATAGTAAGTATTACATTGTTGTATCAAAAATAATTTTTTAAAAAATGTTTATTTATCGTAACACAGACACATTAAACAAATAGAGTAAGCGGTCTGAAAACAAACATGGTTATTGACTGCTTATGTTTGCTCTATGAAACTACACTGTAACAAAATGCATAAAGGAGAATATTAATTAAGGAAGATACATAAAATTGTTGTTGGGAAGTGACGAGGTGAACCCTTACTAGATTTTCAAGTCGATCTTGCACTTTTTGAATGCGATAGAGAGTGCAATGTATTTCATTTATAGACGTACCTGACTATTATATATGTAAACGATTGCACTTGGAGTAATGTACTTTCTAGAAAGGTAAAATGCCTCAACAATGTTTCCATCGGACTCTATATGAGCCCTCTATTTTAGATCTTGAGTAAACATCAGTCCTAAGAGATTATCGAAACAATGAGGCATGTTCCAGGAGAGAGTTAATCATTTCAGCTGTACCAACACCGGTATCATGCCTTAGTGGTTAAAGTACAGAAGCTTTTAAACAACACTGTAACATCACACACAACTTTCATTCAGTGCCTCATATGCGTCTGGTCTGAAGAGAGAGAGTCAGCGAGCTTGTAATGAACAGTGCTCTTAAAAGCGCAGCCATAGACAGTTTGCTGACTCTTTATATGTAAACAAATTATCCCAGGATATTATTTGGCAGATGATTAATGAAAACAGTTGAATTTGAGACAATTCTACAACAATTGAATACTAATAGTTATAATCATTATATTTAAGGAATACTAACTTATGAAAATGCTTTCAATATTTATGTTACATGTCGTATATGAATACATACTACAGAAGGAAATGCAGGACAAATCTATAAATTACACTTTAGAAACTTTACTTACTCATCAAATGTTTTCTATATATTTGTTGGTCATGATGTACAAAACAATGTGTTTTTACTGTTGTTTGTGAACTGAAAATGGCAGAGTTCTGTAAAGAAAGAACCCAAGTACGCTTAACTTTTTAGGGAATTCTTCATTATGCTACAATAAATACTTTAGCTTAATATATAAAGGTATAGATTGGTAGCTTGAGCTGATTACAGCCATGCCAAACTAGTCTGGCGTCCTGTGTAAGTGGGTTCAAATTGTATTCTTATTCAAGCAGTCAAGACTAATATTACTTTTATGATATTTTCTTCTAAATCAATGCTTCACGCACTAATTCTCTGTTATGAAAATTGAAACACGTAATATTTTCGTATTTATTTGTCTTATTCATATTTCCTGATTTTGAACAGAATTTGAAATGAGTATGTCTGAGAGGGCAACTAACAAGGTCTGGCATTTAGACAAATTTTAGCCTAATCAGCTTCTTTTTAAAAATATATTTATGTTTTATTTTATTCCATTGATAACACCGAGAAAGAGAGAAATACTAAATACAGTATGGAGAGCAAAGGCGAAGCAACTTGGAAATCGACGATTGCTATAGATGAATAAAACATTATTTACTAGTTCTGAAAGTAACTATGCGATGAGAGGTAATTACGAAGAGTATATAAAACGATGATGAAGCAACCGAAAACATTTGCGTTCATGAAGCGGACGATTCCAAATATGACGTGCAATATGATTTACTCAGAGTATTGATTTACTCCTCTCCAGGAGTTAGGCACAATGCCAATTTTTTTATCTTACTCCCACAAGTAAGATGTGACCCAAGGTCGGGTCGGGAAAGTGGGGTTTAAAAATTGCCTGGGCAGCCCCGTCAGCATTCCCCGGTAGGGGCGCCTCAGGCAGTAAGCAATAAACTTACTCCTCCCCAAAGAGGGGAGGCGAAGCCTGGGAGAGTGAACCTCCTAGAACTGCACAGGACAGACCCATACACCGAAGGCCAAGACAATACCAGTTTATGGGGTGCAGTATCCAACGGAACAGATACTACACTTTGATCTTTACTCAGAGTAAACGCTTTCTTCCTCATCCAAAAATCTACATTGATTATGAAAATACTGATCTACATACACTATTATTTATATTAATGCATATGTGTGGTGTAGTGATCGGCACTATTTCCAAAATCGCTCTCTTTTATATCGCGATCAATTGTTCTGTGAGTGGCTCTTTCGAAAAAGCCTGTTCTGTAATGTTCATTAGGTGACAGACGTATAATAAAGAAGAGACTATATTAAGATTGACGAATTAAGACACTTTTGTTTATCGTTCTTGTTTTCAGTTGGGACAAAATAATATATTTTTATGTTGCATTCTCAAAAGAGTTTATGTTGTGTTCGAGATCTTATGGGTCACCAAATGAACCATTAATTACATACTATCGAGTTAATAACGACAACATTTCGTTGGGCAAATATATTTAATATTGTTAATTAATATTTATTTTAAGAAAACGCGACTCCACATTCCTGATTAAAATGATATTGATTGACACCCGTCCTTTTAAATACATTTTCAATCACCTTCTTTCCTCGGATATTAGGAATTAATCAATCGTTAAATACTTTAATTCATTTTTCCAATCATTTAAAAATATTCTTATTTGATTTTATTCATTTTCATTCTTTTATTTGATTAATTATATTCGATTTTATTTATTTATTTCGTCTTTTAAACTCATGAACAAAATCTCTCTATGTCCTATTCGTTTGACTTCTCCCCGTTTTATAGACAATATAACTATAAAATATTCACGAATAACCACACATTCTATTTATTCCCAAACATGTACATTGCTTCAAGTCACCATTTTCTATACACATATACTCTATGCATATGACTAGAAACTATTTGTAAGTCAACACGATTTCATTAACTCCATTTGGCGTTTAGATATATTTAATACCATCTTAAAGTGTACAACATACACGAGAAGTATGTGTGTTTACATAAGCGTAAACATTACACACACATAAGGAATTATAATTGATAGGAGTAACACAAAAGGGAAAATATAAAATATAAAAAAGGGAAGTGTGAGCAGAATAAAATAGACTTTTTACGATGTCCGATCTTTCAAGAGACTAACTTGTATAACACTGGCTTTACTTTGATTGCGATAAATATTTAACAATATAAATAAGTTGAAATGTATTCGACTTAGTTAAGCAGTAATTGTTTGCTTTGTGAAAATCTCGGAATACTATTGTTTATCAGCTTATCAATTAAAATCTATTAATTCGTAAACTATAAAGTTTTGTTTTGTATTCCCAACAAAACAATGTATAGATAAAGAAACAAACAAGCAATTAATTCATGAAAACATTTCAGCACGGTAAATAATGACAATATACCATATGTATATAGATACTTAAAATTCAACTTCCTGAAGCTTAGGCACCGTAGGCCTAAAGGTTTCTATGAATGATTTTTGATACGGAAATAATAGCGTATTTCATAGGGACTCATATCCTCAGATTTCTCAACTTCTCTCTTGCAATAAATTATGTCTTTGTACAGTAAAAGGTAAAGGTAAACGTCGCATAGCCAGGATGCGCACGTAGCGGCATGATTAGAATCACCGTGTCTAGGTCACAGCATATGGAAGGCAAAGCCCATCCCTCTCCTTCCGCTGCCTTGAACCTTCCCTGAGTTTTAGTCAGGTACCCATTTACTGCTGGGTGGACAGAGGGAGTTTTAAGACCCGAAAATTCGCATGCCATGAGTGGGATCGAACCCGGGTCGTCCAGCTCAAAGACAAGTGCTATACACACTCGTCCACAGGCCCTCCCTCTTTGTGCAGTGTCAATACTTTATTTCCTTGTAATTTGTTCTGTCATTTACTAAAGTTTTCCTCTCGGTAATGACATTATTGCTTTTAACTTTCTGATAATACAATATTTTTATGTTCCTTACTCTTCTGCCTTTTGGCCAAGATCAAAGTGTAGTATCGGTTCCGATGGATACTTCATCCCATAGACTGGCATTGTCTTTGCCTTCGGGGCTTGATTAACGCCGGTCTATGGGTCTGTCATGTGTTGTTCTAGCAGGTCCACCCTCCCAGGCTTCGCCTCCCCTATTTGGGGAGGAGTAAGTTTATTGCTTACTGCATGAGGCGCCCCTACCGGAGAATGCCGACGGGATTGGACAAGAAATTTTTAAACCCCACTTTCCCGACCCGACCTTGGGCCACATCTTACTTATGGGAGTAAGATAAAAACTGGCCTTGTGCCTAACTCCTGGAGAGGAGTAAATCAATACTCTTCTCATATCTCTTCTGAGTTCCATGTAGTTATTTACTTTCTCTGCCCCCTTCAGTTTTACTTTGTGATGATGTATGTGGGAGGGTATTTCGTACGAATTTCCTTCTTGTTCATTATAACATAAAGCCTTAACGTTTGTATTTCAATATCACAGAGAATTTTGTGGCTTTAATTTTGTAATACTGGTCCGAGTGTGTGTTCCTCACATTTGTTAGTGTGGTTTACATCTATTCGTTTAGATAATTCCCAAAGAACTACTTACTTATCCTAACTATATTTATTTTTGTATTCGCTATTTACAGAGTTTAGAATTGCTGTTTCACTCAGTTTCCTCTATCGTGACTCTAATGTAGCTGTTCAAAACCGTTATTTGAGTGAGCCCGTTTAGCTTTTCCAGTTTCTCATTCGCGATGGTATTAATGTTACTACATCGAGTAAAGATGTGATCAAAATATTCCTTTTTGTGTCCCGGACAACACTGAGACACAGTTCGTCACGCTGTGGATATTAAACGAGAAGTAGACCTGTTTGCTAAGTTGTGTTGTTAACAATTTCCACCTGGTTTCCAATCAGGTTACTGGTCTAGAGTTGCTTAAATCATCAGCTTTCCGCTTACGTTTTTAGACTAAAATGATTCCATCTTTTATTCATTAGATCCGGTAAGTCTCTATCACATATATTCTCTTTCGTTTTGTCCAAGTATTTAATGTAGAGTAATGCATTTCTTCATCTAGTATCTATGTATTTCGACGTGGCTGGCATTTCTGTTGATATCTATTTTGTTTTCCTTACTTTGAGAGTATCATTTGTTTATTTTTTTCATGTTTCCTTGACAACCTTTACTCGTTTTTGTCGATCGTATTTTTTCTTTTCATTTCTTTTTTCATATTTTTAATTTCATTCATAAATTTCTCATTTTATTTTATTATTTGCTTAAATATTATTATAATTATAATAGTAGTATTATTATTAGTAGTAATAGTGGAAGAATAATCCCTAGTAGTAATGTACCGTTTTGGCCCCCTATCGTCATAAAGGACACCAGATATTACATTATGTAGCGTATTTCAAATAGTTATGCGTGACGTTGCCTCTTTATACTTATATGTCAGAAAGTCATTATATTCGTTGAGAGGATTCAATTGCAACTTGTCAAGCTTAAAAGTTACATAGACTTAAAAATCTGCACTTACTTGGTTCCGTCGGCCGGTGACATCGTCTAGAATTTCAACAAGTATTTTTGGTGTTTCTTTGGCAGATTGGAAAACATATAAAGGGTTCGAATGACAAACGCGATGCATCCAATTTTTACAAATGGAGAAATTAGACTTTACAAAATTTAAAAAAAGCTTGTTTTAATTAAAAGAAAACTATCATGCTAATATTTAAAGAAACGATTTTGGAGTGTGTTAAGCTAATGAAATTCAACACTTTTCGTGCGACAATTTGACAATTTTGGAAATGGTGTTTATCGCGCTGTGCCTTCAAATATAGACACACACACACATTTACGTTGTTAATTTTTATTGCTGAAGCATCTCGATAACATCTTAGTCTCAAACTCATTTGTTTGTGTACAATTCGGCATTTTGGGTCAAAGTTTACTCTGCCGTCGTCATAGATATACTACCCGTATTCATCAAAAGTTTCGGATTTACACGTTTTTATCGTTAATGAGTGTTTTACAAATTTACCTACAGATTCCCACAAATCCCAATCTTTAAAAACCAACGCGTTCTCTAATTCCAAATACCATCAAGATCTTCGTAATAATTCTTAACATTAATTAACGTAGTTCACTTTTATTACAAAGAAAGTTATCACCATCATCCATTACTATTTAACAAATTGTCATTTTATATACCAAGTGTTTACACACAAGTCATTATCAGTGATAGCTCACTTACAATAACCTCTGGAATCCGAGTCACAACAAGTCTCTTCACATATCAAACGATCTTCACCTCTTTCGATAAGCATTGCAATTAATATTGTTTTATCGCAAGAGCCAGCTATAATTGATTTCTCGCTAAAAAAGGAACGTTTAACTTCTGTAGAATCTTAGTGACAATAAGTCTCCCAAAGGTTCCAGTACTCTCACACAATTCTAGTAGAGATGTGGTTGGGGCTCTCCTACCCCTGCATTTCCATTCTCCTTGAACTTTCATAACAATGTTATGTGGTATCAGCCGAGGCTAGTGCCACAGCATATGTGTGCGCTTTTTGTTTTTGTTCCCATTTCTATTCATCTGTATATTATTATTATTATTATTATTATTATTATTATTATTATTATTATTATTATTATTATTATCATCATCATCGTTTACTAGGAGTTCTCGCAGAGGTTATCATCATCAATTACTCACTGATGATAAGATGGCGTCCGAGTGATGACAAGTCTACCCAGATTTCCAGTGCTCTCCACCTCTTTCGATAACCTTTGCAACATCTTTGCATTATTGCAACAGTAGCTTACCACGGATTTCTCACTGGAATCGACTATTGGTATTCACTGGAATATCGGTGGCAATAAGCCTCCCCAAGGTCCCAGTACACTTCGGACTCATCGAGTGATGGTCTGGTTAGTGCTCTCCCTCCTCGATCTTTCCGTCTTCCTTGACCTATAACGAGTACTTAGTGTGTGTGTGTGTGGGGGGGAGATCACCGGTTATATAACATTTTTTAGTTTCAGTTCCGTTGGGTTCATGTAATGTTCCTTCCATCTTTTTGTATTATTTATGTTGCAGTTTCCATGTGACTGGTTAGTGTTCGCACTATATGTGAGTTGGTTTCCGCAGTGAAGGATTTTTCGTAAGATTTCAACTGTTTTCATCTTTGCCGTTCGCTGTATTGTCTCAGTCTTCCCCTTGATTCACATTTCTGCAAGTCTGTTTTTAAATTTTTTCTGGACTGTTCCTAGTGCTCCTACAATCATTGGTATTATATTGACATTTTCATGTTTCATATTATTTTAATTTCTCTGGCAAGTTCCGTGTATTTGCTTTGTTTTTCCATCTCTTTTATCTTTACCCTGTTGTCTGCTTGAACGGCAAAATCTACAATTTTGCAGTTTATTTCCTTCTTGTTAATTATTATGACGTCCGGAATTCTAGCAATAATTGATCTTTTTGTACCTCCATATTCCAGTACTGTTTCCGGTTTGTGTCTGTACCATTTGTCTGTATGTTCAAAATGCAGTCCCTTTCATAGTTCATAGTGTATTGCTTTCCCCATGCAGTCGTATATGTTATTGTATTCTTATGGGGCTAGTTTGCTGCATTCACTTATTTTGTGGTTTACCGTTTCGCCTCTTTGTAAACAGAGTCTACATTTACTGTTTTCCTGTGTTTTATCTATTTTAGCTTTAATGTAGTTAGTTCTAATAGCATTTGCAGCTGTCAGTATAGATTCCGTTTCTCTGTTTAAGTGCCCTTTTCTTAGCCATGCCAAGGTGTGTACATGATTCTCGTCTCTTGATATTTTTATTGAACGTCCATGTAATTGTTTCTCCTCACAGTTATCTTTTCTTCTCTTTTTTTCAGCTTCGCCGTTTCCCTTATTGTTCATTTTGACAATGTCTCTTGCTGCCTTGATTAGTCGTTCTGTGTTCTGATTTATGTATTTTTCAAGTCCTTTTTTGTGTTTTAACAAGTCTTCTATACTTACCAGCTTTCCTCCCCCTTCGTTATTTTTCAAGTTAAGTCGGTTATCTTTCGGATGTAGTTCATTGTGAACGGTCATTACTTTCCTAGTCTTCTGGTCAAGACGCCTTAGTTCTTCTTTCGTCCAGCCTATGAATGGTCCTGAGTATCTTATTAATAATACTACCCGGGTGCTAATTCTTTTAACTAGATTTCTACTATATAGTTTTGTTTCTAAGAGTTTCCGTGTTCTTCTCAGGTATACTTTTGCAATCTTCCCTTTCATTTCTCGAGATTTGATTGTGTCTGCTTCCAAAAATCCAAAATATTTGTAGGTATTCTGTTCACCAATCACCCTCATCTACTTGCCTTACGCTGCTCCTGTTTTCTCTTTTTCACTTCTAGCAGTGCATACTTTTCCATTTCGAATTCCATTCGAATGCCATAGCTGGATGTTCTTGTTGTGTTTATCGGTTTTTCCAAATCCTTTTTGTTTTTTTGGAAAATAGCTTCAGGTCGTCCATATACATGACGTGGTTATTCTTTGTTCTGTGTCTGTAAGCTTGTACCCTGCATCACATTTCTTTAGTATGTAGTTAAGTGACATCATGATGAATAGTAGTGGTGATTATTAATTACTTTAGAAGACGCGTCTCTGCATTCTAATCTCCGTCAGGTATTGCACTCTAGCCGTCAGTTCCACTCTTTATTTCCCATTGTTTACTTAATAATATTAATAATCTTGTCAGATATCTGGTAAATTCTTAAGTATCTAATTAGCCAAGCTTGAAGAATTCTGCCGTAGGCTTTCTTGAAGTCAATCCATGCCATGGCTATGTTCTTTATCCTGCTTTTACCACCTTCCGGATCTTTTGATCCATGTATAACAGGTCGTGCGTCCATCTTTTTCCTTTTCCGGGATCATTTTTGTTCCTCGGGAGAGGTGCATGAATGTTAAAGCAGTGATTTATCTACACTTTCAGTTGCGCCGTTAGGATTTTCTACATGGTTGATAAAAAGGTTATCTGTCTACAGTTACTTGGAGCTATTTATTTTTCGGCATCTTTTTGTATTAACGTGGTTCTTCCTCTGGTCATCCGTTCTGGTACATGATAATCACCAGTGGTGTTCCCTGAATCTGAGTGACAGCAACTCTACCCAGATTTCCAGTTCTCCCCACCTCTTTCGATTATTATTGTTATTATTATTATTATTAGTAGTAGTAGTAGTAGAGTAATGGAAGTAGTAGTAGTGATTATTTTTATTATTATTATTATTATTATTAGTAGTAGTAGTAGTAGAAGTAGTAGTAGTGAATATTATTATTATTATTTTCTCAACCTCTCGAGTAATATTGTACAGTAATAGTAAAACTCATAGTATTAGTAATACTAAAGTTACCACTAATAATACTATTAGTGCTACTACTTTCGTCGTCATTATATTAGATATAAATACACTACTCTTGTACTACGTTTAATTTTTCCTCTTTTTCGATTAGTATCTCTCATGTTAATTAATCATCACATTTTAATATCTAATAAAGAACAAAAATAGATAATCACGCAGAACAAGTACTATTGATATACATATCACATTCTATTAAATATCTTATTTGATAAACGCTTCGAAATAAGTTGCGTCCATTCAATCTGCAAGTTCAGCAAGAGCAATGCATTTGACATTTAATGGCGATAAACGAACGTAGATCTGCTTTTAAAACATAGACGTGACACTCTGAATAAAATACTATTTGAAAATCACGTCTGTAGAAAACATTAACACGTGACTGCTTCTCTGCAGACTACAAAATGGTCGGTTTTGAATACAATGTAAACAAATACTTGTTGTCAACCGCCCCCATTAGTAATCAAATTTAATTCATTCCATTCAACATTTTCATTCCTCTCATAATAGTATTCATCACTCAACTGATAATCTGTGCATCTCTTTAACATACTTCTCGAGTGAGTTTTGGCCTCGATATGTGGTGTCTCATAAGTAAAAAGTGAACATAAAAGGTCAAATACTAAACCTGGCTACTTATATAGACGCTTGGACGCATCCGATCTACGCGTTTGTTGCTGAAGATATACATTCTAATCTGAAACGTAAAAGATCAGAATTGTCTTTATTTCAATTGGAACTTTTCAGTTCGAAATCCTATGATGCAAAAAGGAAAACACACACACACATCCACACATGTCACAAATAACACGGTCACGTTTGTTATTTTAACGTTGTGTTTAACTTTCTTTTTCATCTCAAATTTGTTTTTGCATTCATTTTCTGTCCGTTGAACCTCATTAATTTAAACTTAACTTACTTCATAATGAAATGAATAAATACACAAAAGGACCGTCTTTAATTTCCTTCGTTTTAATCTCGAGATTTTGTTACATTTTCTTCTGCCGATTTTACTTTGTATTTTTAAACTTATCTTAATTTCCTTACAAGAGAAGAACACATATTCCGTCACACAACGTGTAATAAGATTACTATACTTTTTATTTTGCCAGTCGAATTTCGCATTGTTTTTTGTCACCGTTTGAATGAAAGACAAAATAAATTATTTCAGCCACTCATTTTAAAACCAGCATTACTTAATCCAATTTCAGTAGATGTTTTATCACCAAGTAAGGTGGAGCATTCCTTATTTTGATTACTAAGACTGACACATACGATATAGACTTGTGCGAGAAAACACTGATTTGAATACTTGTATATGCTAATGAGTTACCACTTATCTAGGCCAAAAGTTACTCGACAATAAGATGGTATGGGATTATTGGATGATAAGAAACTATTACGTGAGGATTGAAATCGATGAACGGAAAGGACAAAATGTAACTGCTAATGAGTACAGTAAGTCAGGTACATCAATGAACAAACATCTGAAGCTGTAATAGCGTAAATTGTTGAAGACATACCCTAAACCAATGCTTAACCGTACCGTGTCAGTAGACATCAACAATAACGTTAATCCTGACTGTCTTTTTTCTTCTATAAACAGGATGCAAACGCATTGATTTAAAGAACTTCGGGACATGTTAAACGAAAATGAATATCTAGTCTTCGCGGTTTGCCGAGAATAATTCGCTTTACAGTTTCTATCCAGCATTCTATGTAACGTATCAGGATAAGAAATCGGAAAAGTTATATGACAGAATGTTTCTTATTAAACAACCAAAAAGAGCTAATACAATAATAGTTATATATCTATTATGAAAGAATGCTTTCTGTGGTTTCGTAGTTACGGGCAACCTGGGCATGCATGTTAAATTTATACATTTAACGAGTATACATAAGTAGAAATAACGCCTCGTACTCACAACTTCGACATGAACTGAAATTATCACGAGGTATCAAGCATAATATACTAGTTTTGTATCACAATGAAAAGTTTACATAGCCAGAGTTTTTATCTATCAAATGATGTGAAATTTATTTCTCATTTCCTCGGCTACGTATAGCTGATTCAATGATCTCTTACCGAACGTGCCTTGTGAATAAGAAAAAAAAAACGCTATGCAAAATTATCGGTGGGTGGAAAATTAACGCAAGTGTCCTAAAGGGACGATACAGCATCAACAGCAAGATCATTCATAAGGCCAAAGGGTCAAGGTGTAGATGCGCTAAAATATAAAACGGGATTGTCATTCACATCAGTCGCCTCTAAAACCAAACTGCCGAAACAGAGTATAATTCTAACGACCATGACAAGAATAGGAATTCGAGAATGCAATTAAAATTGAAAGTTTCAGAAACTGTCATCACAAGAGTTTTTTCATAAAAAACTTCTCATCAATATTCAGCACAAGTTCTATCAGTTAGGAATAACTGTTTTAATATTTCATCGATAAATCGTACAAATATAGACAGTATACTACATGTCAGATAAGTTTACTCATTCATAGCAATTCGACATAGACTAATGGCAAGGTATCAAAAGTGAAATCTACAAGACAACTCAACCTGAAGGAGACTTGATAAGAAGTTGAAAGGCGCCATCTTTAGCTAGATCACGTGATACACCATTAAATCAACCTTTCTTCTTGAAAAACCTTCGCTATCAAAGGCGCCTCTGAGATTTACTGCAATATCATTTAATAAGAAAAAACGTCTTATAATAATGTGAACTGCGGATCTCTTCACAAACATATCTCTTCATTGAAGAAAACTCTGAAAGAAATAAAAGACAACTATAATTGAATTACAAGTGTTCTCATAAATCCTACATGAATACCAAATCTATTATGTTTTTTAATCGTGTGGCAAAATCAGGGAATTTGAAGGATGGCAATCGTTTATAGTGCATAAGTTTACGATATTGAATGTTGTGTTATCTTGCAACATAACCATTAACAAGTTATTTAACTTTTATGATACATTTTAGAAAGTAATATAAGATAATGTTAATGGTTCAAATCCAGAGTTTTTCAGGCCGAGGCTCATAAACTTTTCATCTTTGGCTCACATTACTTTGTTTGGATGCTGCGTTAGAAATTATGTACTCACCCAATTATAGAATTTTGATGTTCCTATTATATTGACATTAACAGAAGTACCCGTCTCCAGATGAATTTATAATACGTAGTCACAATTTGAAACTTTATAAAGGGCATATTAAGCTTAAAATTAATAAACGCTAAGCTCTCTTATGAATTCAATTACTTCTAAATCTAATAGTTTCTCGATGCAATCTAAAGTAATTCATTCAATTACAAACTCTTGTCATTAAGAGATGTATAAAAGTAAAATTTGCCTCTATCTATTCACAGAAATGCAACTTTCGCTCAACTAATAACACAAGGAGATGTTCAAAATAATTATTGGGTTCGACATCGTTTGATATGCTATAAAACAGACGAAAAACAAACCTTAATTCATAACCACCAGGTTTTCTGATCACTCCTGGAGGAGGACCCGCTCCCTGGTTTCCGTCCATCTTATTAGTGACTTTCATACGGGGGCTTTTGACATAGTCACCAGGCTAGGAACTGCGGGTTAGCGACGCTATTTACCCATAGCTTGGTGTCAACGTACAACGTCTGATATTCCCAAAGCGTCACCCATTTAGTACTTACCAGGTTCAACGTTGCTTAACTTCAGTAATCTACCGGGAACCATTGGGTCAACGTGATTATGCCTATAACTTTACTTAATTGATTTTAATTGTAAATTTTAAAATAAAATCTTCAAGTACAGATATCTTAGAAGGAGTGGCACTGTTATATTTTATAATTTTGATTTTCAATTAATAAAATACATCGGACACGAACTGATATCAAAATGATATTTAAATAAACACTTATTAAGAGACTTATGCAGTTTTGCCTTGAAAATGCTGTTTGTTTTACGAAAGAGTTGTGTATTTATCTATTTCCCATTATTAATATATTTTGATAGTTTTTTTGAATAGGTTTCATCAATCGAATCTTTGTCGGTTTCATTGCATCGGCTTCGCTTGTATAACAAAACTGAAGTGTATTCATCTATTTAGTTTTCAATTTGCATCTGCGCTCATATAAGGTTTCAAATGAAATCACGAAATCAATACGAACAATGAAAGCTGTTTTCATTTCATGAGTTTACATTAGTTATTCTATTCACAAACATTCAGCTGATTATGTGGAAGTAGATTTTCTTAAACAACAATTTCGATGTGCATTCATATCATCCTTCTTCATATCAAACTGTATGAACATGTTCTTATTTCTTCTTAACTTTGCTTCACTTTTCTCTACGGTATCTTTCTTCTGGCAATTTTGCGTTTTATCTTGATTTTGTAATCGTGGACGTTCTGCTCAATCATGCACACAGACGAAGCAATTAAAGAAATAATTAAAATCAATTGAATGTTAATGTAAGAATAGTAAGTATATTTGAATAAAAAATAAACTACTTTATTTTTTAGTTTTATGACATTTTGCGAATTGTTAAGGAATTAAGCTTATTTTTTTGTATCGGATTTTTATTCATTGTTTTATGAAAACAAAAAGAAACTGCGTAAAGTTTGTTTTATATCAGGGATGCAGCAAAACGTTTTTATTGATACAATGAATACCACGTAATGTAAATAACAAGGTTATACAGGGTTGGCCAAAATAAGGGTCCTATCTTTAAATTTGAATAACTTCCACAAAATAAAAGTTAAACTCACCAAACTTTATGTGTGTGTAGACTGACCCTTCCGAGATTTTTTGAAATAAACAAGACAAATTTTAGCCGAAAAACACTTCTTAAAACTTACAAAAACTAAAGTATTGTTTTTTACACTGTTTTGAGTTTTTTAAGCAAAAATAATGTTTTCTAAATTCTAAAAAGGGTACGTTCCGTAGGGCTAATACGGCTCATGCTTGCTTCGGAAGGGGTCCTTTACTTATTCTAAGAAAAAAAAAAAAATAAATAAATAAATAAAAAAGTTATGAATTTTTAAAAATAGGACCCTTATTTTTGCACACCCTATATAATTATACAAATAGAGAGAACCGATTGTTGTCGGTCATCCTTCACCTTTAGTGTCAACCGAAATTTGGTTTATTAGTTTTAAATGTAACCTACGTTTTTCTAACATCATTTCTGATTTGATGCATATTCATCAGGGACCCGCACACAACGCTACACAGCTACCCACAAGTAGACACAGGTATACACAACATACTGCTGTATATACAGACGTACAGACACATATGTAAATATACGTAAACATCTTTAGTAAATGTTTGCAAGCTTACAACTATTTAGATATATGCACGGGTACCTGACACAAATACACACATTAATATACACAATTGTATTACTACTACATCCATATTAATCGACAGTCATGCATATACATACATATTAGGACACTGGACACACAAATGTTTAAATATATTTAAGAGTCGAACCAAACGGGTCACAAATAATCCTAGTATTAATATATAAGAATTCAAATATTGAGAACAAAATATAGTTATTTAAAAACAAAACAAATGTTTGTAAAGACAAAAAATGTATATATATATATATATATATATATATATATATATATATATATATATATATATATATATATATACATGTGCATATACATAATGAAATATCCACATATATAACACACACACTCATAGACACATACATCCGTACATGTGTAAGATAATGAAGAGTGGCAAAAATGAATCGTGGACGAGTCCATTGTGGGTGGGACGTCGAGAAAGAAATAAAGGCGACTTGATAACTGCTAAAAAGAAAAAGGTTCGGCAGTGCAAAAGGAACTTGAACAACGACGGTTTCAAAAACGCGAAGACCCGAAACGCTTGGTGATCGGACTATCGATGTACCAGAAGAATGCGAGTTTTGTATCAGCTGACTAAAAATGCGGAATGAAGGAATCCCCTTACTTGTAATTCACCAAAGCGCTTGTAGAACAATTGCTTCAGTTCACGCTCGGATAGACAATGCAGAGCAACTTACTTTCCAATCGAATGTATATACGAACGAGTTTCTAGCGTAAACCAAGTCTGTGAACTCAGCAAGAAAAAGACTTTCATGAGACAAAAGTATATCAAAAGATTGTTTAATATGTGTGCGTAGCCGGCGTAAACCATCCGGTAATGGCAAATAAAGAAAACCAAAGTTTTTTCATATACGTTCTGTTCTTTGTCATCCTTGTTGGACCTTAACGGGTACCCTGAAAGAACGGGTAATGCAACACATGTGCAGACACCTTGGAGATAGACATCTATTAATATACGAATACGTAACCTTCACCCCATACCCTACTTACACAAAGATACGGTGTCATAAAAGTTAATTAGTACATAGTAAAAGCTAACATTGCCATTGACACTAATCATTTTTGTATTACACTTATCGTATTTTCATCGCTCATTAATGCACAAGGACGAAGCAATTTAAGAAATAATTGAAATCAATTGGACATTAATGTAATAAAGTAAGGATATTTTAATATAAAATAAAATACTTCATTTTTTACGTTTTTTAACTGTTAAGTTTTAAGGCTTCTTCTTTCTATCGGATTTTAGTGTATTGTTGTTATGAGAATAAAAAGAATTGTGAAGCGAAATTGCAACACAAATACTACTTATACACGTAGCGTTAAATTTCGCGCATTTTTATCCAGATGTACTTGTACAAGTAGTAAGATTGTGTTTAATATTGTTTCAGTTAAATTGAACACATACTAGTTTTTTAATAGAAATCAAAATTAACTAGGCAATTTTCCCTCGAAGAAAGCGTCGGGTAATGTCAATTCGTAACTTTTAGAAGCCAAAACAACGCATATATATATATATATATATATATATATATATATATATATATATATATATATATTTAAAATCAACTTAGTTTACACGGTATAACGTCTTCTTTAGAATTGGATGGAAACAGTTTCTGTTTTAATATTTTCTTTTTCTTCGTGTCACTAGAAAATTCGTATGGTCTTACAACGCGTATTTTTTTTACAAATGACAAATTCAAATTGCTAAGTGCTTGCATTATTTTTTACAACTTTCAAAATCATCAATTCATGTCTGCAGCAGGATATTTATATGTTTCTTTATTTAAATGTAAAATTTATATGAATAATAAATTATTTTATATCAATGTTAAGGTCTATAGCAAAGCCCATGTTTTTAAAAATGGTTAACATTTTATTTATTTTTACCTAAACGTCTGCTAGATTTCTCATGAAATATCATGAGACGATCCTTCATGTAAATATCAATATGTTCTTGTTGATTTGATGGGGTATGATCGATAACATAGATTGCTGTAAAATTGCTTACCCACGTAAATTAGTAGACATCATTTCCACATCAATGTCTTTGGTAATAGCTTTTTATCCACAAAGAGTTGATAAGCCCAACCAATCACTCAGCTTGCATTCCTTCTTTGTTAATTATGCAGGCGAAGAAGTACTATCAGTTACCCTTCAAAGACACCCAATGCTTGCCCTTGTTTTCTGAACGTCGTCCTATAATCTCTATTTCTCTATCTGAGCAACTTGAGGACACTTGCTTGTCATTTAGTCTAACCTTACTAGACCGCACAGCTCTTGATTTCACAGGTTGACGGTTAAACAGCTTGTCTGGCTGCTTTTATAGACTGATAGTATAGGAATACTTACTCCTAAGTAGATGCTCTATCAACAGATGGATTATATCGAAATAACTGTAATGACATGGAAAGGACCTCTGTGCTTATTTCGTGTGGGTTTCCCAATGCCCAGACCGTCCTAGATAAAGACTCAACCAATCCCAGTAGCCTCTTACATTTCAATGACTATAAGTCTAATTTGAGATGAACGAACGAACACATTAATTCTAATATACAGTATTGAACTTCTACGTTTTTATTATGTCTATATTTTTATCAGAAGTATTAACATATTACTTGGCATAGTTCAATAGACCAGTGAAATATTTTATATCGAATTTTTTGGAAAGTGCATTTACTTATTCATGTTTTTAGGTACTTTTATTGTAGCTTTGATATTTTAGCATAATTCAATGTTTTTATAGTAATTATTATAATACCATATTGCTTATTTCTGTATATCACATTTAAATTTCCGAGATATTTTTCTAATTTTCCACTGAATTATAAAAATAGTACGTTTATTTTGATTTAATTAATAATTAGTTAAATATAAGTCTTCAGAATAATTAAGCGATTTAATTTATGTATATATATTTATACACTAACACTTTTCATGTTCGTGCGTACAAATGAAAAATGATATAGTTCGATTAGCACCATAGTGATAAATATGATGTCGCTAATGTAAAAAAAATCTTTACCCGTTTAATAATAAATTGTTCAAAATCAAATTATGCCGCTCTATCGATTAAAAGAGTACACTTTTAAATGAATGCATTTTAAAAAGTGACAATCGTTTTTATTGATTTACATAATGTTTAGCTGGCAATTATTTCTACGGTAAGCCAGAGAATATTTATTGCTTTACAAAATAATAAATTGCTACAATAAAAAATAAATTAGTAAGAGACCCATTCGTTTCATTTATTTAACAAATATTCAACTGATAATGAAAATTATTCATACAGTAGAGTATGTTTGTCTTAATAGTATTCAACCTGACACACATTTATTATTTCAAAAATAATTATATTATTATTAACAGAAAATTATACATATTTATGTAGAATTTACACAGGGTTCACTTAGTTTACGATATACGTTTCGCTAGTATATTAAAATATGAAAAAAAAAGTTCTCTCATATATTAGTAACTAGTAATAGATAACAAAATAACCCATGGTGTAAAGGTATTCAAATACTACGGTTTATTCTGACATACATATCTTGTACGAACAATAGTAACTACAGGTAATCCAATAGGATTTTACAGAATGCAATCAGCTTCCCCCCTACTACTGTTCGTAATCGTATATATTGTCCAGACTTGTTCACTTATTTAGTGACTGAGGTGAATCCTGTATCCCATCATAACAATTTCATCAAAACAAATGTGATTCATCAGCTAACAATAAAAGATAGATTTACGGCGAATAATGAACAATGACTGGATCTTGTGTTTTTAATTTGGTGTTACAGATCAAAAATGCCTTTTTATATAACTTTTTATCCGTAGTTTTTCTTTGTGAAATTATATTAATTAAATCATGTAAACATATCCTAACATATCTTGCTAGGGTTTTCGTTTGATTAACATATGGTCGCGATGTAAACACGAACAGTACAGAAGAAAATATTAATACATTTAAAGTAGCGCAGGGACAAACTAATTTACTTTTATCCTAGGTATGATAATTATTATATAGATTAGTTATTTGCGCCTTGACAATAATAAAATTTATCTTTATCTAAATATTAATAAAATTAACCCGTACCTCCATATTAATTTAATTAATCCTAACCTCTATATTAATTAATAAAATTTATAAAACTAATTTCTATATTAATAACATTTATCTTTATCTCCATATTAATAAAATTAACCCTTACCTTCATACTAATAAAATTAACCATTACCTTCATATTAATAAAAATTAATTCTAACCTCTATATTAATTAATAAAATTAATAAAACTAATCCCTATATTAATAAAATTTATCTTTGTCTCCATATTAATGAAATTAACCCTTTCCTACATATTAATAAAAATTAATTCTAACCTCTATATTAATTAATAAAATCGATTTCGAAATCAAGTTGGGGGTCCTCTTCTCTTCCCTTCCTTCTAACAGAAGAGATGTTGCTAGTATTTTTTTTACTCTATCGCTATTTTATCTACTCAATCTATGGCCACTCTGTAAATATTCCACAACCATAACTCGTCTACCTGCAGCCACTGTAAATAATTTTCATTTCTTCGTCTTTTTACCTTAAGCTATACAAACGTTTATGAGCAACGTTTTTTTTCGAAGAACTACCAGTGGCTATAAAACAATCACACGGGACTGCTTCCTACCTGACTACAGCATGGTCGTCTTAAAGTACAACCGTAACAAATAACTCCTCTTAAATAATCAAATTCTGTCCTGTTTCAATCATCGTAACGAATCCTCCAGATGCTATCTCACTGTCACCTCGAAAAACTCATTGACTCGTATCCTCAAATGGCATTTCGCTTAGTTCATGAAAATATGTACATAGCGAATGTACATAGCGATTGCGTTTCTCTAAATTCCGAGACTGTTTAATATAATATAAAGTCAAAATCGAATAATTTTTCTTTGATCAGATAAATAGTTAATATCACATTGCCTGATCTAGATATCATTAACATGTCCTCTTTTTCTTGATAAAACACGTAACTTCTATAGCTATAAATTCTTGCAATCAACCATCCAACTGTGTAAGAAAGTATAATTTTTTCTTTGAAAACCGAATTGATGAAAAGTTTTAAATCAATTAAAAAATATAATAATGATTTATTATTTAGAAGAGATATTTTTCGCTAATAGCCTATGTCACATAAATTTCAAAATACGACTTTTCGCTAAAATATATGAGAGAAAATCTGCCATTTATTAAATCAATAATTGCCGAAATACAATGTATACAATTAATCTATGTATAATATATTATTTTTACTAGATAATTTAAAAATTGAAAGAAATAAACTATTATGACATGCGTAAATATCGAAATTGTGTAGCTTGTTGGACGAATCTTAGTCGAGTACTATGTGGTTTCCGGCTAATCCCATCAATATACAATTGGAATGCCTTATTATTGACATGCAACAAAGACATTCCGTTATACTTTTCATGATTTGGTAAAGTTCAGTAAAAAGTGCATTATTTGTTTTCACCACATGCATAACATTACATCGAACAACATAGAAACGGTCGAAACTAGTGTAACTATATGAATACATTTAAAGCGTGAAAATGTATGTAACTATTTTAAAATTCATAGTGAACGATTTTCGCAATATTATGTGATAATTCTTTTTAAATGGCTGAATATATGCATTTATTTTCACTTGGGAGATTTTGTCAAGGTTCACGATAGGTAATGTTCGAGTTATTCTTCTAAAGACCTGGATAGGAAAATACAGAAAAAAGAAATAGTAGTAGTATATATATATATATATATATATATATATATATATATATATATATATATATATATATGGTGCATGTATTTTATTAGTTTTTGTAGATGTAAATCCGTTGACAATCCAATGTTTATAAAAAAGTGCTCAATAACAAGTAGAACTGTTCTTTAGTATAATTTTGTTATACAAACATTATTGGTAATATATGTGCATACATGTTTCGGTTGTACTGAGCTTGACCAGTAAAAATTATAAACATATCCCATCACAAAACAGATTAACTTGATAGGAAATTTTTCCAAATTCATCTCACTTCCTTGTCTTCTTTGGTCTTAAGAGGTAGACTCTGTATGAATAGTATAATCGACACATGTATGCACATATGCAACTAATAATGTTTGTATAAATAAGAAAAAAATATATAAATATGTATATACATATATATATATATATATATATATATATATATATATATATATATATATATATATATGTGTGTGTGTGTGTGTGTGTGTATAGATGCATATGTATGACGTAAAGTGGATTTCTCAGAACTCGGTAATCTGTACGAAATTTCGAACGAAATATTCACTTAGTCCAATGGTATAGCTTGTTCTGTCAGCAATGACCGAGTATAGACTAAAGTAATTTTTAATTCTTAGTATCGCCCGTACTGAGTATTTAACTTTCACCCTCTTGAAGAATGTCACTTAAAACAGATTATTACTTTTTTCTATTGCGATCAGTTGTAATAAGTATATATATATATATATATATATATATATAAATATATATATATATATAATATATATATATATACCTTCTTTGTAATATAGTAGGAAAAATCCCAGCAGAGTGCTCGATTAACTAAGAATTACAGTTAAAAATTAAGAGCATAATATTTATTCATTTTCGTACAGAAAAATTAGTACAACATTCGTACCGTCGGTTTCAAGCACATAAAGTCTTAGCCATCCGGCTCTCTTCAGCTTCTGTTGTCATCTGTTTTTGAAATGTGAAATCACATGACACTCTCGTAGGGATGCGTTATTTCTCAGCGTGTTGTGTAGGTTTGTTTGAATTTAAATTTAGTTTAATGAAACTGTCGAGATTTAAAACCGGAGGAGATTTTGAGAGATATAAATAATATAAAATTAAAGAAAATAAAAATAAAAATAAAAATAAAAATAAAATAAAAAATTAAATTAGAAAATAAAACATGAAAAATAAAAATTAAAAGTAAAAAATAAAAAATAAAAAATAAAAAAGTATCTATGTAATTCCCGTGAGCCAATTTTATGAATTTGTATCATTGGCTGTTATTGTTTTTGAGTTTGAATATGTGCGTTCTAAAAGGAGGGAGAAAAAGAAAAGAGAAAAACAAGAGGTTAAAGGGAAAACCGTTCATTAATATCGTGTTAAAATTCTTTGAGACAACCCGACGTAATTTTTATAAAGAAATTGCTGGATCTAAGGGAGGTAACTTTGTTGGAAATATAAAGGTTTGAGGTCGTTTAAATGGATTTGTTCGATTAGTCTAGTGACTGATCAATAAATTTAATATTTGTTGTGAAAGTCGAAGTTTTTGCTCTTGAAATTTATGTGGATATGGGTTGATGATGTGTTAGTTCGTATTTTAAAATTTAATTTGTTTATATTAGTAATGCTGGGAAGCAGAGGGGGAGTAGCTAGACTTTTGTGAATCGGTCAGTCCAGTTTATAGGTAGTACTTGTCTCTTGTGGATACATCCCTTTAAGATTTCATCGCGGATATTACAAACAGGCTGTATTCGGATCAATGATGGCCCTTGAAATGTGGTATTTTTCAGCGTCACATAGAGGACATCTGTTTATGACTGGAGAGACGGATGCTTTTCTCTCAATTTCTTTCCATTTGATGGTGAAGGGTGTATTTTTTTCTTTAAGTTGCCATATTCGGGTCGCGAGTGCCGTATTTGCCTTGTGTTTTGTATCTGAAGGAGTTTCTGTGTGCGTATAATCTTTGTTTGAAGTTTCCCTGCGCCATCCCAATGTATTTTTCTGCACTACCGGTATTCTGGTTTGTGACGGTTGCTTCATATATGATTGAATCGATCTGGCAATTCCCCTCTAGGGGGCAGTTGTTTTTATCTTGGCATGAGCAGCCTGCGTTTGTAATTGCTTTGAGTTCCGCAGAGATAATTTTTCTTATTGAAGGGGCAGTGGAATAGCTGACCTTAACAGAATTTCTGTTAAAATGTTTGTATAGGTAACTTGCGGGTGGGAAATGTTTGTCAAGTAATTTGAGGAAAAGGTGGTTTACCTTTGTCTTGGTATTGGTGGAATAGAGTGGGGGAAACCAGATCACCGATCTCCTTCTATTGCGGGTTCCCCGTGGTTGGTCTCGGGTGGGGGTGTATGAGATCTCTTCTCTAAACCCGCTGTCGCGGAGCGCTTTGTTGTAATATGGCGCAGTTTGGTTGAAAATTTCGGGACTGGATGAGAGGTTTGAAATTCTTTGGCTAATATTATTGACTAAATTATTAAGATGGTGGCAGGATCCCTTGTATATGTATTGGAGTCTTTCATTGGGTTTGTGGAAAGGTTTGTGTGTATTGTTTTTAAGGTTCAGTGTTGTATCTAGGAAGTTTACTTGGTCCAAATTTGTTTAAATGGTTATTTTGAAACCGAGATTATGGAATGTGCTTGTTAATTCTTTTCTAAATCTATCTAATGTGTTTCCGTTGTTGTTGCGTGACAGGCAAAGTCCGTTACCTCTATAGAGACCAAGGAAATGGTATGGGGATTTATTTTGGAGCTTATCTAAAATAAGCAAGCCGACTAAGTCGCAGATGTCTAATTTTATGTAACGCGTTTCAAGAGCTGGTCCGCTCTCATCACATATGTAAATCAATTGAATTTACATATCTGATGTGAGCGGACCACCGCTTGAAATGCGTTATATAAAATAATGAAATGATAAAATAACAAAATAATAAATAAATGTTGAAAAATACTTTTTAGAAATGTTGGTAGCCTAATCCCTTTACATATACATTTTTATCTCGGTAGGATTGCACTAATACTGCACTACCCTCTTTTCTATATATATATATATATATATATATATATATATATATATATATATGAGATAGATGAATATACTCGTGTTACACTAAAGGTTTCTCTTGCTTCTCAAACATTGAGTTAGTAGATAATTAAATCACATTTATTTTCCTCTCCAAAACTGACCAGTATACAATGTTATAGTATATCTATCTTGTGGTCGTTTTGTCTTACCAGATTCCAGGACAAGAATTCATCTGTTCTGGTAGAGTATCCAGCGAAGTGCTGTTTCTTGAGGTAACATCACGAGGACAAGGTGTACCATTGCTCGTATGAGCCACTGTATAACTGTGGTGAAGGAAACTTATTTGGCCTTCGTATACTATGCTTTGTAAAAATAATTTGCCAATGATTACGTGTAGTGGGAAGTATCATCATGCCAGGTTGTCCTGACAAACACTTCTACAGGACGAGGATGGTGTCTAGTACGTAATTCAAACTCTCTCTTTCTCTCTCTCTCTCTTTATATATATATATATATATATATATATATATATATATATATATATATATATATATGCGTGTGTATGTGTGTAGGTACAAGTGTTCACTTATAAAAACAGGCCTGGCTACAAAACAGCAATCATCAAGCGAGGAATTTACTCGACATTGACTACATTACCTAATTAAAGAAAACATATTTTGAAGCAGAGAACATGAGATGATCAGAACCCAGACGACAACCTAAGGTTTAAATTATCCTACCTAGTCTTCTCGTTTAAATTTATTTGATTATTGGTCTGAAATTTTTTTATTCATTAACATCAATTTGCTTGACAAGATTTTTAAAAAATACTACCCATTACTCATGGTTAAATGAACATCGCCATCGTCAACCGTCCATAATCTAATTCAATCAACTGAGTGACACTCGTTCGTTTCGGTCAAGTAAATGGATTTATTTTTTGGTTAATTTTCTGCTTATATGATCATGTTTGGGTGAATTCATTTATTTTCACTGATAGTGATTTTAATGTACTTTAAACTATAAAGTGTGTTATTAAATTAATAATAAAACAAGAAAAGTACCTGTTTTACGAACAGAGCAGTTCTCTGTCACTTGTTTGTTTCCTTAGAAAAATTAAAATCGAGATATAATGCTCCTAAACCTTACCTTTAGAATCCTCATTAAATTCCTAATTAAAATCTATTGCATGGCTGTGATTCTAGTAGATGTCTGAAAATTAAAAGTTTAATCTAAAGCGGTATTAAAGAAAAATTATAATTTTTGGTATTTTGCTTGATTGCCGTCTAATGACTATTGATCAAAGAACCTTTCCTGAGTTTTAGTCAGGTACCCATTTACTGCTGGGTGGACAGAGAGAGTTTTCAGACCCAAAAATTCGCATGCCGTGAGTGGGATCGAACCCGGGTCGTCCAGCCCAAAGACAAGTGCTATAACCACTCGTCTACAGGCCCTCCACTCTAGTTTACAAATACCACTTATTTATGTGAAGTTTTAAAACAATAGAAAATAGTAATTTCGTGTGTGTATCAAACATCGTTTTGTATGAGAAAATTATTGTTCAAGCATGGCTATGTTTTAATAAGTTTGATCCATCGGCAACAACGTATAAGAGGTGACTCCGTACATGGACAATTGATCCTGAAAGTTCAGATAGATCGAATTCGGCATTTGTCTCAGGAAACATTTTTTTTTAATCCATAATCTTGTGAATTGTAAATTGAAGTTGCATTAGATATCAGAAAGTAGTATACCTACCATTTTGCATAAACATTGTTCAATAAAGAAGCTGTGTTGACTCGCAGTCGTTCAAACATAACAACGTATCAATTATTCAGAAAGCTTTTTGCAACTGTTTCAACGCAACAAAAAGGAGTTAGTGCGTAAATAAGTAGAGACGGATGAAACATGGATCCAGCATTTCACATCAGAGTAAAATCGGAAATCAGCTGAGTGGACAGCAGCAGGTCGACGCCGTCTACTAAAGAATCAAACATCAGCAGCCAAGGTTTTGATATGCCTATGTTGGGATATGCAATGTATTTAGTTTATCGATTACGTAGAGAAAGGTGGAATCATCAATAGCATTATTCATGTGTGTAAAGAAATTAATCATTAAAAACGGCTACAAATAAAGAAAAAAAGTGATCTTCCAGCCAGATGATACACCGTGTAACACGTCGATCTGAACGCTGGGAAAACTATACACATTACAGTTCTTATTGCCCCGCACTCACTTTATTCTACAGATCTGACCCCAGCGACTACGACCTTTTTGTAGACCTAACGAAAAATGCTCTAGGGAAAGAGATTTTACTCTACTGAAGAAGTGATATCGGCAACGATGACGTATTTTAGATTCAGGATTCGTTAATATTTCTTAAGAAGCGTAATTGTTGCGAATCTCTCTCTCTCTCTCTCTCTCTCTCTCTCTCTCTATATATATATATATATATATATATATATAGAGAGAGAGAGAGAGAGAGAGAGAGAGAGAGAAGAAAGAAGAGTGATAAATATGCGACGAATGTCCAGATTTATTTCAAATTTCAATTGTTCAATGCAAATATTTGAACTTTGTTTTTTTCGAAAGCCAACTCATCAATCTGTATTTCTCCTCTGATGATAAGATCTCGATCTTTGAAAAGCCTTGGCTTAAGGAAAGAATAATAAAAACTAGTTTATTACTGAATACACCATTCAGTAATAAACTAGTTTTTATTATTCTTTCCTTAAGCCAAGGCTTTTCAAAGATCGAGATCTTATCATCAGAGGAGAAATACAGATGGATGAGTTGGCTTTCGAAAAAAACAAAGTTCAAATATTTTAAAAATATGAAAAATGTTATTAAAAAAAACACCCGGACAAACCGCATATCTTTTTTACGAAACTGTTCTTTTTTCACTGCGTTTTTTTAATAACATTTTTCATATTTTTCAAATATTTGAACTTTGGTTTTTTTCGAAAGCCAACTTATCCATCTGTATTTCTCCTCTGATGATAAGATCTCGATCTTTGAAAAGCCTTGGCTTAAGGAAAGAATAATAGACACTAGTTTATTACTGAATACATTTTGCATTGAACTATTGAAATTTGAAATAAATCTGGACATTCGTAGCATATTTATCACTCTTTTTTCTTCTATCTCTACAATTGCTCTATCTCGTATATTGAGCTAAACCTCTTCACAATAGGTTCCATCTACTAAAAGTTTTACTTTTGGTTTATATTTGATCCTATATATATATATATATATATATATATATATATATATATATATATGTGTGTGTGTGTGTGTGTGTGTGTGTTGTATATAAATACACCTGGATACATACATATATACATATATCTGAATCCATACACACATACATAATGTGGAAGAATGCATATACATCTACGGATGTGCGGCAATACAATATCTGCATATACACAATGCTTAAAATGGGTATAGGGTTGTGATCATATATAAATACATACACTTATAAGATATTATTTTTTCTGTTTAAAATTTGAAGCCTTATAAAAAGGACGAGTATGAATACATCGTTATTAAATGACTGTTATTTGGCATGGGCTAAATCTAAATAACATATATTAAACTAAAAAAAACGTTTACAGAAATACAATTTAATTTTGTTGCACAGTTTCCCTGTCTTGTGATTGGCCATCAATAATAATGTGGAATAAATGTATAGTAAAACAGTTGACTGATGCGTATCACGTGTATCTGTATATTATGATGCTGATGTCTGATTTTATTTTACGTCCGGTTTGATAGGATTCGATTCTTCCTATATATACTCATGATATGATTTGTATAAGTATATTGAATTTAGGATCATCTCATTTTAAATCCATCCCCACTATTGATGGAGGTTATGTGTATAATATTTATCTTTTCTAGTTAGGCTAATATGTATATTCTTTATGTTGCGTGCAAATCATTACAATGTCACTGGTTCGATTTAATGATTTACCTCTATTAGTATATCTGATTATCTCTTGTTTGTTTTTTGTTTAAACATAAATAACATGTCATGTACAAGATTTATAAGTTTTTGCTTTCTTAAGTTTCCTCATTCTATTGTCGGTGTTTTACCTTTCGTATAGACTCTAAACGTTTTAGGCAATGAGGTATCATTTTTATCTCTTTCGATCTGGAAGTAAGATTTGTTTTAATATAATCTGCTTTTAAAATAATTCGCTTAGTTGTTTTGATGTATTCTGCATCCGGGGTTTTTAATTTTTTAGAGTCAATAAATAGAGATAAAGCGGTAAGCGGAGTCTAGAATAAACCATATGAAACTACAGAGCGTAAAAAAGAGACATGTTTACTCGATTAAAACAAGGTAAGTCCCTTTCAGAGGTTAAGAACATTGTGAGACTTTATTTTTGGTTATAATAAATACATGTTTGTTTGTCTCTTGTAGATGTACAGTGAAAACGAATTAACATTTGAAATAACAATGCCCGCAGATAAATAACGCAATAATTCATTATGTGTCTGTAAAAAAACATTTGAATAATCATCTGATGTGTTTTGTTATCACTTTTCCGTGGCGCTGAATAATTAGTATCGAAGAGAACAAATACACTTGTGTAAGTAATTGGTTGAGGTAAATAAAATAACATTAATTATTAAAAACTATCACACTTTCATATGTCAATGTGCAGACTCAATATTACTTGTACCTCTATTATTGTTACTAACAATTTTAATGGCTGCCTATTTCATTTGTAGAAGACGACGAGGGATTATTGTAAACGATTAACACAATGGCATACTGCGCGCTTTACTGAACGTGAAAGTAATGTTGTCAAGAGCTGCACACTTGTGTAAAGATTGTAATCTGGAATTGTTCAAGAAAATAATTAATAGAAACAACATTTCTGAATGGAATGGGGTGAAAACTACTTGTAATTTACTGGTTTAATTCTTGCAGGAAATAAAATAAGTCGTGATTCGTTTGAGAATTGAAATCGGACCCATTTTCTGTAGGAGAATAATTTGGAAAATAGAACAGTAAAAATGAAGTAAACGAAACGAAGCAACAAAAAGATAGTTAATGAATAGACAAAAAGCAAAAAACAATTACGTTAAATAGAAATTGATGCAAAATAATAAACTATTATTTTAAAAATATTATTAATAGTAAAAACAATTATAAAACAAGCAGATTCAAAGAAAATTATATGAATTAATTCCTTAACAAAATGTACAGAAAATGTGTAAAATAAATGCAATCAATTTCTTTAAAAATATGTCGCTTTATTCTTATATGTTGTCTTCTTGTTAAGCCCTCTCCGTCTTTTTGTGTCGCCATCTTTATTTTATGAGAAGGAATTCATACCTTCGGCGCGACAAAAAGAACAGCGACCGACATTGTAATGCTCGAGTTGCCGATTAAAATAAGACATTAAAACGCATTGGAAAATAATAAAGCAATTTGAGATTATGAAATAAAAACTTCTAAAAAGCAAATAATGTTTAATCTACATATTTTTCAGTCACGCTGACAATGATAGCAGGATAAAAAATAAAAATGCGTTAATGATGAATGAAATGGACTATATGAACAATTTATAATAGAGAATAGTCACAGACAGCTGCAAAAAACATGCAATTTGAACAAACTACATAAACACTCTGATAGATGTCAGGATGAAACAGCACAGTTTACAAAGGCGTAAAAGATCAAACCACATTACAAGTTATGACAGCACGCTGGTCCGCAAAGAATATTGAAATAGACATGGATAGTTTTGTAACAGTGTATAATAGTATATGTGCAGGCATGTACATGTCGGACACAAACTAACAAATACTACAATCACAAAGAATAGCAAGTATTAAAATAAGAAAGGCATACACTCCTCTGAGACCTTGAAATAGAAGAACACAAAGCCATGCAAGAACATACACTACACTAGTAAACAAGAAAAGAAAAGCAGATTACAGTGAAACTGAAGTAAGACAATTGCCACCTCCAAATAGGATGAACCCAGTGACAGAAAACGTGGTGGAGGTTGACTAGCGCTAGGATGGAATGATTTGCCAGTCATAACACCATCGGGTCGCTTCCATATAACTGGTAACAGTTGATGAGAGAACACCGAGCTAGTAACACTATTACTGGAATATCTGATAAGGCTTGTTGTCACTCAGACTCACGAGAAATCTCCGGATGAAGAGGTTTCTTATAATTGTTTAAAGAGAGGAGCTTTGTCTTAGTAGCATTAGATGTTACCATTTATTTATGTCCCCAATTCAACTACAAACTATCATTTTCTAAGGATTACTACTACTACTACTACTACTACTACTACTACTACTACTACAACTACTACTAGTAGTAGTAGTAGTAGTAGTAATAGTAGTAGAGACTACTACTAGTAGTAGTAGAGATACTAAAACGATGATGATGATGATGATGATGATGATGATGATGATGATGATGATGATGATGATGATGATGATGATGATGATGATGATGATGATGATGATGATGATTTTAACCAGAGGAAATTTATTGTAACTCAACTTCCGGAGAAACTAACCACTGTAATCAGTGAGAACTTAAAGGTTACAAAGCTGTTGAAAAATTTATTTGCAACGATGATCGAAAAATCTGAGAGTAGTTGAACTCAGGGAGAACATTTTGTCATTAGCACTCCCGAGGAGACCACCCACTTTTTCGAGTTAGCGGTTACTAGTAATGGCGCGTATAAGAAATCCTAGTGAGTATGAAATACTAATAAACACTTATGGATTAAAAAAACCTATTGAAACCTATATACCCCACCAAACAAAGTCGTCTAAGAGATTCAAAAGAATTCGACTAGAAGCAGGATGTTTAACATATTGACAGGTTTATTTGATCTGGTTGCAAATATGAATTAAAAAATTATACATGGGAAGTTGTTTACATTCTGACTAAACAAAATCGAGAGGCTATGATTATTAAGCGTGATTCTATTTGTGTTGCTAGCAAAAGGACTCGACTTGGTTTAATTACGCGCAACTTATAATTACGTTAGAAAACGGCGGGAACTTCAAAATTAAAAGTGATGTAATGCCATGAAAAGAAATGTCTGTGTCGCCTATTAATCTGTTCATATACTTATTTTTGTGTAGAGGTTTTCTCTTATTTATTTCATGTTTTAATTCCTAAAGTTTTTTTTTGACACCGGTTTGTATGACATTCCATACATGGATATAACTATTTAAAACCGTACACTTCCGAAATCTGTTTTCCTGTGGTAAGAATTTAGCAAAAACAAAATAAATGAAAGACAATGTCTATCCATACAAAAATATATCAATTTTATTTGAAAACTACTTAAGGAAACCAAAAATAAAGTGCCTATAATAAATGAGAGTTCAACATGTCCAGAAAGGTTCAAAGTTCTGTAAGTAGAAGTTGAACGGACATGTTTCTTCGTCTGTCGCCGTAATGTACTTTCTATTTGATTGCATTTTCTCCAAAGAATTAAGTTATTTAGCTCTGTTGAGCGAGGTTAGAGTTAGGGTTTGCTAGTCCTTTCACTATTTTATTTTTTTAGTTTATTCTGTTTATAAAAATAAATATGGTCTGCTAAAAGCCATAATAATTACTATTTAAACGTTTGTATTATTTTAAGTGTTTCGTAACTAATGATAACACACAATGTATGTCGATGCAAGTATTGTTTTGTGAAAACGGGGTTAATTTTTATTCATAGTGTGTATGTATACACACACCTTAACAAAAGTACTATTTGTGAAAAATTATTTTTTGTAGATCACATTTTAAGACGTTCAACGTATAATTATGAAGATAGGGAATGTGTTTACGGAGGGATTTGATGTAATAGTTCTATAAACAGACATTGGAAGGAAAGAACTATTTTAGAACCTACTACTTTATGAATTAGCTGTAATAAAATCTCATAAACGCTCATCGTATAAGAATGTTTAATACGAATACTAGTAAATGTCTTAAATATCAACGAAAAACAGTGCAGAATATTTGTTTTCGTGAAGTATTTATGTTGGGGTGTGTTCTTAGTATTTGTCCACTTCCTAAGTAATAAAGCATATTGTATTCAGTTGCCCTTTTTAATAGGACGTGTAATTACACACACACACACACACACACACACATATATATATAGATATATATATATATATATATATATATATATGTGTATCTTATGGGGAAGGTACACGAAGAGTCATGAAAATGAAATGCCGTGGTAGACAAAATGCGTGAAAAATTACAAACGGAAAACAGGTTAACATACAGGAGAAACACAAAACCAAGAGATTTGAAGAGGTTCGCTAACCGGTCAAATCTCTTGTTTTTGTGTTCCTCCTGCATGTTAACCTGTTTTCCGTTTGTCATTTTTTACACACACACACACACAAACACAGACACACACACACACACACACACACACACACATATATATATATATATATATATATAAATAAATATATATATATATATATATATATATTTATGACTTAATTTTTACGTAAATATCAGGAATCGAAGGACACGTGTTTCTGGCTATCATCTGTCATCAGGATGTTACTGTCTGCATAACAACAGACTATATATATATATATATATATATATATATATATATATATATATTACATACATATATGATATAGAAGTGTTATTACAGTTTTGAAAGCGTCGTTAGAAGATACATTTGAACATTTTTGAAAAACCAATTAACAGACGCGTGAATTACTTAATGCACGCGTCTGTTAACTGGTTTCTCAAAAATACTCAAATGTATATATATGTATATATAAAGATAGAAGAAAAAAGAGTGATAAATATGCGACGATTGTCCAAATTTATTTCAAATTTCAATTGTTTAATGCAAGGTGTATTCAGTAATAAACTAGTGTTTATTATTCTTTCCTTAAGCCAAGGCTTTTCAAAGATCGAGATCTTATCATCAGAGGAGAAATACAGATGGATAAGTTGGCTTTCGAAAAAACCAAAGTTCAAATATTTGAAAAATATGAAAAATATTATTAAAAAACGCAGTGAAAAAAAGAAAAGTTTCGTAAAAAAGATATGCGGTTTGTCCGCGTGGTAAATTTCCGTTGAAAAGAAGTCCGATGAATTGTAGAACGCGAAAAAAATATATGCGTAGGAGCAGTGTGGAGAAAAGTGTTCAGAATTATAAGTAAATCCAAACGCACTTAAAAGGAATTGAAGGGAGAAAAGCTGGCCATTATTGAAATACTTCCTGGACCAAAAAAAGGCAAATGACATCTTGTTCAAAGAGGGTCTAAATCCAAATGAAACAAAAAAGGTTAAAATTTGGGGTTACAGGGAGGGGGAGTTTAAAGTGCGAGGGGTCGTGAGGTTCGGATTTGTTTGAAATAGCCGCTTCAAGGGGCGTGGAAGAAAGAGAAAGAAAGAAAAAAGGAAAAAGGGTTGGATAGGGGCAGGAGGTTAAAGTGAAAGGGGGATTGAGGGTAAGGGCGGGCGATATAGTCACGGTTAAGAGATGGGATTTTGAGGGAAGGATTAATCTGAAGCGTAGAGGAATGGTATAGAAAAGTCGTATAAAAATGAATTTAGGGATTGGCGAGGTAAACTCGAAAGAATAGAGTTTGCCGATTCTAAAAATAGAATTCCAATGAGTGAATTTCTAACATTTACAAGGTAACAAGTAAGGCGACTAAAGGCAGAGTAATTGCTGTTACTAGCTAGGGTTTCTAGGGATTTAAAAAAGGTTAAACGGATTAGTTAAAAGCATGGTTAAATAAGTAGAGGTATGTGGAAGAGTGAGTGATTACAAAATTAAAATTTAAAAGGAACTAGAGAATAGTTAATTAAAAAAATTTTTTTTAAAACCAAATTAAGGATTAGATGAATAATTAGAAGAGAAATTAAATGACAAAAGAGAAAAAAGAAGAAAAGAGAAAAGAAATTAAGGGATAAGTTTAGTAATATTAAAGATCAAGTCTGTCCTACTCAGTTATATTAAAAATCTAGGAGAGGGAAACAGTTTAAGCGATAAGAATAGATTGTTTGAAACAATTTGTTTCGATTATAAGTAATAAGGGGTGGAATTGGGTTAGTTCAATTAAAACTTAAGTGCAGTGTCAGTGTTATAATCTATAGTTTAAATGGTGAGTGAGCAGTAACAGGGTAACAGTTAGCAATTACAATTTTAAATTAGATTTATAAGAGAAGCTTGCAAGAGGCTTCCAAGTAGTTTAAAATATGATTAGAAGGGATGGTGGTAAAATTGGTCAAAAATAAGATAAGGTGAGTAAAAGAGAGAAGACCAATAGGAAATGGCTCGCGAGTAGTTAGAGTGAATTAGGGTTATTCAAGGCAGGCCAGAGTGTGTAGTCATGCAACTAGCCTAAATCAATCAATTAGTTTTTTAAAAAATTATGGGGGGGGACTATTAAGGGGATAGGGTAGAAATGCTAGTAACAACTGAATTAATATAAGTATATATATATATATATATATATATATATATATATATATATATATATATATATATAAGATACATATTACATAATAAAATGAAATATAAAACTAAAAGTATACTTTTAGAGGATAGAACCTATAGTAAAATAGTTTCAGCTTAATATACGATATAAAGATTAATGAAAGAAGAAAGATAAATGTGTACGAATGAAAAATCTATTTCAACTATATATATATATATATATATATATATATATATATATATATATATATACATACATATATAGGAAACCTATCCATACATATCTAAATACCCATATATATATATATATATATATATATATATATATATATATATATAGGATACCTAGCCATATAGATCTAAATAACCACAAATATATATATATATATATATATATATATATATATATATATATATATATATATATATATAGTCTCGGAAGTTTCTCAACCATTAAAACTATATAAAAAAAAAAAAAAAAAAAAAAAAAAAAACATATATATATATATTATTTCTCAGGATACTAAATCTTCCTAAGTAATTTCTATATTGTTTATATATCATTTCTATTTCTCCGCTTGTGTCATTGTTGTAGTGAATAAAAGCCTAGAACTGCATTTGGTGTATTAGTGCTTGAAAAATAATATTGTAGATGGAGTCATCACACAGAAAAACTATCAAGATTAAAGAATATGTGTTCATATGTGCTACTGAAAACAAATTTCAGACTAAGTACATCTATCATTTGATGCGAAATCTACTATAAAAGCATTACTAGTTTATCTATCTATGTATGGTATGAAAATCCCCCAGAAATATCCACACTAATATAAAATGCAAAATCATCAAGTCACCAGCCGCTTGCAGCATAGACAGCAGACATTTTAGTTTGTATCTGGAGGAAAAATACCAATTTATAAGCTGAAAACAAATGTATAATCTATTCAATAAAAAAACTATCTCATAACTAAATGTAGATATTAAGATAAATACATCTGCTAAATAAGCCTCGTGCTAATTATTCAACTACTAACACAAATGAGCTTTGTAGGCATATGAGCACGTAGAATCATCGACATAGATGGAAATAGTTTTCTAGGTAAGTCCACCAAAGTAATGAAATGAGAAAAATGAATAAATAGACAAAAGTAGTTGTATTTAAAAAAGAAATCAATTTTATATTTTTAAAAATGTAATAAAATGTATTTTATACCGCAAAACTTAAAACTAATTAATGAAAGGAAAGTAGACCAAGCAAGAAAAAACCGGCCATCTCCTAAAAATAATAAGATGACATGTAAATTGATTAACATATAAACGCTGCAGACTACGTGATATCAGACATCTGGAAAGAGAGTTCAACGAATGATAAAAAGGAATAAGGGATATGCCTTACGACAGCGGACTCGAGAACCGTAACGTTTACCTTCTAGGCGCCGACGTTTACATGGCGATCTTATCTTGGCCTACAATTTCGTCACTCGCCATTAGGGTCTCCCTCAGGATCTACTTTTTACTCCTGTATTATTTGAAAGACTTCGCCGGTGTTACCAGTACTGTCTCACCGCCGAGTTCGATTGAGGAAAGCCACTTTATTAATTAGGATCCCTGTATCTTGCAATATACCTGCAAGATATGTAAGTAATGCGCCATCGACGCAATAATTCGAGGCATGATTGGACTGGTGATTGCCATTGTATATGCCTCTGTGTAAATATATGCCTCCTTTACATACATAGCAACTGAAAAATAGTTTTTAAATTTTCTGCTTTATTTATTGAATTGAATTTAAAAATGAAACGAGAAGTAAATAAAGCAGCAATATTCCCGTCTTTTATGACGTCAGACGATCGCTCAAAGCGTATGAACACTGGCCTTGACCGATTACTATATATAATATATTAAATTACTGTAATACTTTGACTGCGAAGACATGTGTCAATCTGAAACCTTGAGCCGGTTTTTAAAACCAATATTAACAACTATGTAATTATTAAACTGTTCCCCTTGTGTGTTCTGTTGTATTCAGTAATCGAACATCGTTATACATTTAAAAAAATACTCAAACGTCTCTAATCTATTGGGTATCACAATAACATTCTACATGTTTTGAAACACTGAATTATCAGTTCATCATTAATAAGCTACGTTTAATATTGAGTATAATTACCTAATTTCCATTTATTTTCAGATATACAATCGATTATACTATGTTCGCGTTGCGATTCACGGAAGGATAATTATTACGGTGAATGTGAACAATCTCCACCAACTCCAAAGCCTTGTCCGGAAAATAGTGATTTAATGTACTGCTCAATAGTCCGTGAAACTGATTTTGACGGTAAGATAAACACAATTTCAATATACTTTTGTACTTTTTAATGTTGTGTCATTTTGTATTCCAGTATTATTTACCTTTGTCTTACTAATATATCATGCTATTGAGAGTACCCACTTATTTATTTCATGAACCACATTTACGATATTAACACAATTTTCATCTTCAATATTAGGTTTTCTGATTCTTACTATAATGCCAATCTATTCAAAATCAAAACTTATTTATTTTGTGTACCATTGATAATATATCGGGACAATATAATGTTCACATATTTTGAAAATTCTCTATGTGATATATTACTCTATACAAAATTATGGTTACTTATTTCGTTTACAATATCAACAGAATTTGATATTTCAATATAATATTTCTAAATCTAACAAAGTTGTGACTCTAAAAAAATATAATTAATTTATTTCATTAACAAATTATTATATCGACAAAATTTATAATTTCAATGTTATTTCTGAGACTCGGAGAAAAAAGAAATGAAAAAGTCAATTATTAATTTACCCTTAAATGAATGATTGCATTTTTTAAATATTGGCAAAAAATCAAAAAATAAATTTAATAACTGTTGTAATACGTTAAATCTAAATAACACTTTCTAAACTAAACGGCTCGCAATTACTTGGTCAATATATACGAAATGATACAAGTACCAGGAAAACTAGCAATATCCTCAAGATTCCTAGGTGTTCTAATACTGCGTCGTGGTCAAGATACCCGGAGAAAAAAAACAACGACGAAGGCAATTGTAAATTCCCATTAAAAAAGGATATTTCATTATCAAAATGTTGTAAAGAATAGGAAAGATGTAAGCAAGTATTTATGAAGGCTGATAGCAATGTAGAAAACATCGGAATTAAAAACGAGAGTGTGAACCAAAAAACACACAATCGAAAACACTATTTATGTTATGAACCCTCACATTATTTATGTATTTTTCAATAGATCGTTATCATATCAAATAAGTAAATACAAGACTTACTGCTAGATATTAATAAAATATTCGGGATGGTGGGACATCTTTTAATAATTTCCGGTGAAAAGGAATACAAAAGTGAAACGGGCAAGCGGGATGCAAAATACAAGATAGGTAATCGATTTAATTACTATAATAACTTATTTTCCTTATCAAAAATGGCTCACATTTCGCAAGCCTGTGAAACCTCTAATTAACAAAAACCAGATTGGTATTAAATCCTGTGCATTCTCTTTGTCCACTTATCTTGCGTCAGCCTCAAAAAGAAAACATCAGCAAATATTTATTTGACACTGTCCTATCCTGTTTGGGATGCATGCACATCTCTCCTATTTGACTAAACATTCAGAGATGTCACAGTATACCCTTCAGCAAACGATGTCCTTCTCAGGTCTCTTTAATCAAAACCTGCGGAAGTTTCTTCTTAAAATCTGGCAAGCTACGTGCACGATTGCATTTGACGTCTTAACTCCATGACCCTTGGCCACAATGCATATATTTCCTGATTCGCGGTGGATTCTCTAGTTACAGAGCATTAATTACAGAACAAATATATCACCAGCAGAATCAAACATAGAATAGTTAAATACGTCAGCAACGATACACTTACCGTAAAACTTCTTTCATCATGGCGATGTTTCCGCCACCGTCAGACACGTAATCTCTAATGACTCCATTGTCAAACCATTAAGAGATTACCCACCGCTCCTCATCGCAAATATCTATCGACCTCTTCGATCACAAAAACACATAATATTTTAGATGTGAGAGATACCCGAGAAGAACAAGCTCTGACCGCACTCAAATTGTTCGGACCAAGTAGCAAACACACTTGACATACTCCACAGCACTTTTCGTGGCTGAAGAGGGCCATCGCAATTCGCTTTGCTATTACCCGTTCTTGCGACACACGGATCAACGGCCAACTACTCTAATTTTTTTCTCTGGCGACTTAACCACTCGTTAAAAATTCGGCCGGATCCACCCGATCGTCACAACGCATCCTCAGATTTGCTTCTCAAGTAATTTATTTCATACGTCAACATTTATTTTCGTATGAATTCGAACTAGTGAAACTAGGCACAGAGTCTAAATGAGATTCTAGACGTTGAGCTATGCTATCAAAGCAGTGCCCAATATTTGCCAACAAGTTTACATGCTCGTTAATTTTTACATGACAAATGACTTAAACACGGTACGTAAAGACGGCTTTTTTAACCGTGTGCCATCGCCGGAATTCTAATATCTATCTTCTGTTTCACATTGCATACATCGCGCCAAACCTCTAGTTACGCGGAAATACTCCCATCTCCGCTTCAGATGTCTAACAAGACGACAGAATTTGCTGTCGACGACACCGCCTAGTGTTCCTCAATAGAGATTAACGTTTTCTATCTTGAAGACGCCATATCGATTCGGTACTTCGCGAAATTGAGTGGATACGTCCAGCTTTCGCCGATATCGGTTTATAGTCAACCCAAACCCATCTTGGGCTATTCTTCAAAAGAGTTTCGATGTGGAATAAACGGTCTATAATCAAGTCTGGGAGTAGTTTGAAACCGAAACGGGCTAAACCATTATTCTCGGTTCACCTATATAATCAAACAAGGTAGTTGCAGCGCTACGTGTCAAATGCATTAAACAAAAGTCCCTTGCAGAGCGCGTAATTATCTTTTTTGAAAAAAAAATGTATTGAAATGCGTTACTCCGAAGTCAAACTCGACAACATTCTTTGTCGCTCAGCCACTTATATCTGAAACATAAAGTTCGATGATAATGGATGTCGTCAGGCTAGTCATCCTCTTTCATTCACCGACTTTAGTCAATTCGCATCTTCAAATCGACAATATGGCAGGTCTCGTCGGCGAGATTCTCACCTCGTACCGTGTTTATCTTGATTCGTTCTGTCAAATTCGATAACAGCCGATCTGCTGAATCCTAGCAATCTCAAGCAGCAATCATTCTAGGGGAAAATATGAAGTCAATCTCCATAGTTGCAAGAAGCACAAGATCGCCTTTCTGGAAACTGCTATCACGCCTACAAGACAGCGGCTGGTTTAGCGCCATTCGCTGGACGAGATGTGAAAACTCATTAAATAGCGGCATTATTAGAATTGCTATGTTACAAATGCTGGGGTTCAGTTTATTTCACTCACATCGATGACGCTCCTGTCATTTCTTTTAAAGACTTTGCGTTGAACTTACATTTCTGCTGATTCAGCGTCGGTTGTCTGATTCACGACTCAGCACTCAATGGTTTACTCAAACGAGGACGACGTCTGGAGGATTCGTTTCAATTCTAAAGGCAATCGACCAGACGGCATGAACGTTTTTTTTTCTACCCCGAAAGTAACTTATATGGGATGTGACTTGCTCTGACTTTTCACGCTGTTAAGAGTTGCGGAATCTGCTATCAACCCCCAGAGCTGCAGTCCAGTTTGCCAGAACAAATAAAGATGACAAGTATTTCTTAACTGACCGTTTCATTTTTTCCGCCAAGTGCAGTAAAAACGTCATTTGTCCCGATACTGCCAAATTCATACATTGGACGGATGACAGCACTTTGTAGGAACGATCTCCGGAGACACTTGGATGTTAAAACGCATATCCCTAAAAATCATCGGAAACAGCGCCATGTCAATTATAGCGTCGTCCCACAACTTCTAAGTCTAGATTAAGAAAAAAAAATAAGCGTGTATTTGTTCTTACTAACATTGTGCTCTAAAATATTAGCAGCTTCTTCAAAATGGCAAATCTCTTACTCAATAAGTCATGTAACTTATTTAAAGAACGTTCTATTCATAGTTAAAGTACCGTACTATTGCAAACCTCCACTCTTCAATTACATCATTCATAGCTTCGATAATGATATAATTAACATTCTATATAGTCTTTTATAGAGTTTTTAATGCTATCATTCTCTCGCATTCTTATTAAAAAAACAAATATGTTCAAGAAGAAAAATATATTTCAAGTTTATCATTATATGTAACCATAAAATACATAAAAGCGATATCATTTGCAAACTGTAAGTAGCGAGTATATTAGCGCAAGCTGAAAGATACCCGACACTGCTGATCACATTTATATAGTATATTAGAATGCGATTGGAAGAAAATGTCACGTGACATTTTCTTCCAATCGCATTCTTTGTATAAATTTGAAAACTTTTCCGTTTTGAAATAAAGTTTACTAACCGAACGAAAATGGCCGTATCTTGACGACCGAAATATCTCGGTAGAACTTTACAACATGAGTTTTTGAGTTTATTTTTGTTAGTTGTTGAATTGCTTATTCTTTATTCCATTTTTATTTTTACATATTGTCTGAAACTTTGTTTCTTTTTTCTCATATATATATATATATATATATATATATATATATATATATGTATGTATAAATATGCATATATATGTGTATGCGTGTGCATATGTGAGTGTAATAGAAAATTTGGTTGTAATGCCAAATTAATTCAGCATGAAACGGATACAAGTAGTGTTGATACGATGAGAAAAACCAAAACAGTACGAGCGTTATATTTGTGTAATTAATGTTTCTACGTAATGATATTATTATCACAATATTTTTAAGTGACAAAAATTGAACTAATTCTAACTTTTTAAAACATTTTCCATTCAAAGGCCACTCGTCGAGCCTCATGGGTCATGTACAAAAATCGAACAATATTTCGTAGGAATAATATATATATATATATATATATATATATATATATATATATATATATATTGTTATACTTTTATATTTATCGCGTTTTTGTCTCTCTTTTTATCTCTCCATGTATGTGTGAGTGAAAGCTTTTTCGGGTGTACATATATATATATATATATATATATATATATATATATATATATATATATATATATATATATAATTAACTTGTTACAAATATCCAAGGGGTATAAATCCGAAGGAAGTTGAAACCGGGTTCATGAGAGTGCTCAATGAAAATTCAGAGCAAAATATATTTTGTTGATTTATTAATAAAACCATCAACAATATATATATATATATATATATATATATATATATATGTGATTTTATGAAGGCTTACCAAAGCATTCCTTTCAAGACACCAATGATCACCATTAAAGATATTTTTTCTTACAAATACTATTTATTCAAATTAAATGATTTTTCCTTAAATTTAATTTCCCTGAAGATCTGCCAAGCAAGTAACTGCTTGGTAGTGAAACACGTGTAGGAAAACACATTTAATTTGAATAAATAGTATTTGTAAGAAAAAATATCTTTAATGGTGATCATTGGTGTCTTGAAAGGAATGCTTTGGCAAGCCTTTATAAAATCACATATAAATGCTCTGTACTCTGTAATCGAGTATCATCGAGCTTGTTTTTTATTGGAACAACCCCGGTCTTCACTGAATGATCTTTTTTATAAGTGAAAAATCTAAATCTATATATATATATATATATATATATATATATATACACAGAGAGAAAATTCATGAAGAGAGGATTGGTATTAGTTCGCGTTTTCAAATAGGCGCACATAATATATTCTATACAAACAATTATTAAATGTATTTACTCTTTTGCTTTGTCATACAAATCGAAGTTTCACTGAAAACAAACATGTATCAGATTTTTGTTGGATATCAAACTCTTTCCTTTTTCAATACAAATAGTGAATTTCAATTAAATCTGTCAACTGAGAAGACATTTTCTAATGGTTTTTATTTGTAGCTCTTATTTCAAATAACGGTTGAAATAGAATATTTGTACGAACGTGTTTTCTCTAAACAATTGACTGTGACAATGATTGTTCTCTCTACATTTTTCATTCACTAGACAAATATGATTATTCATTCATATGTATCAGTGTTTACACATATTTATACATGCATACAGATATGAGTGTAGATATATAAACAAATATACACACATATACATAAATTCACTCTGACATACGCATTCAATTAATTTTTAATTCATTTTCTGAAACATATATATTATATATGATTAGTAAAAATATTGCAAATGTATGAAAATTTAGTTGCTACATATACATATTTATACACACTATACTCGCTAATGCATGTATATTGTGTTTAATAAATGAATCAATAAACAATTTTATATCATTTTGTATAGTCTACTAAGTTAGCTCTTATCGTATTAAAAATAAAAAGCACATTAAAATTACCAGTTACAAGTCCAACTCGATTTTGTTTTCACGGGATGAAAACAGATGGAAATTGCAAACATCGAAACTCGAAATGCTGAAATAGAAGCGAGACATATTCGAACTCATATGCCAGCGCCGGGATTCACATCATCACCACCAATCGATTACAGCATGATTGATTTGACCCACAAATGACGTAAATAATTATAAGCCTTTTTATTATCTGGTTCTCCTTTGTATATATATTGGAAACAGATAACATGATGGATGATTTCAAATTGAATACTTTTTTACCATCGATAGCATCTATACTGATGATGATTGAAGACGCTTATACTTTAGCATAAATAAAGTAGCACTCATTAAATATTTAGATATTTTCAACAGTAACTTATCTCAATGTTTTAATACAATGAATATAATATCAATTTGTATCATTAACAATTATTAGCCAGTGAATAATTTACATATATATATATATATATATATATATATATATATATATATATATATATATATATATATATTAAATATTTGTTTGTGAAATTGTCTAATTCTTTTTCTATAGTGATAAATGCATCAGTAGAATGTTATAATAATGTTAATTAAATATCGTGTATGACTACAAAGAGTGTTTCTATGCTTTGATAATACATGTCAGCAGGTAATTTAATTCCGTACTTTATATATTTATTTATTATATACAGCTTGTGACAGTTTACACATAGGATATACATGCAGTCAGACAACAATTAGCATAGTAGATTGACAGTGTGTAATCATACAAATGGAGATATAGTGGTTTTAGTTATACATCTTATATATATATATATATATATTTATTTATTTATTTATTTATTTTATACGTACATAAAAGTAATCCATGGACATGTGTTTCTGGCTCACAGCCGTCATCAGCATGGCTGACTTAGACAGAGATCGAACCTTCGATATCGATGTCTATAGTCCAGCGTTCTACCACTGGACGCTCCGTCTAGAAATATGTACGATTTTTATCACCTAAATATTTAATGTATTTTTATGTAATTATTTTTATTGGTGATTGCAGCGTTCGTTGTTATTTTGCTTACTATTATTTTGATTGTCTCACTTTCTTAAGTGATTAAGATGCAGAAAATTGCATGATTAGTCGCCCTTAACTTCATAGGACGTATTTTTCGTTTATATATATTTTTATTTATTTTATACGTACATAAAAGTAATCCATGGGCACGTGTTTCTGGCTCACAGCCGTTATCAGCATGGCTAACTTAGACAGAGATCGAACTTTCGATATTGATGTCTATAGTCCAGCGTTCTACCACTGGACGCTCCGTCTAGAAATATGTACGATTTTTATCACCTAAATATTTAATTATATATATGCTAATAAAATACCTATAAATATATATATATATATATATATATATAAATACATATATATATATATATATATATATATATATATATATATATATATATATATATATATATATATATATGCGATACTATATAAACACTTATTTCATATAGATCAGATCTATTCTCATGGGAATAAAATTCCACAAAATAATTTACCATTTAAATAGTTTTTTTTTCAAATTGTGTTATAGAGCTATAAATAAATTAGTTTAGAGATAATAGTTTTAATCTGATGACATTTTAGGTTCTATCTAGGAGGCCGTTTTTTTATTGCTACCCAATGATCTGTTTTCGATATACGGGGGAGATTTGTTTCTGAATATTTCAATGATTTAAATCTTGTTTAAAGTTGATTAATTTCTATATCGTCCAGGTGTTTTGGGGGTAATTTTTAATGTTGCATTTGAAGACTTTTTGTATGGAATTCAACTTCGATGTTGTAGGGTTTATATTTTGTAACAACGCCCTGACGACTAGAGATTAGTTTTATTATCTTAATGTGTATGCTTTGATTCGTCTAGAAACACGTTTAAGCTTTTCTCAACTTCAAAACTGGTAATACACCACAGTATTACAGAACTTGTGTGTGTTAATTTATATATTAGCTAAACATAAACCATCCTTTAGACATATTTTATCAACATTGATTGATATCATTTTCGAAATGTAGAGTTTTTCAATTTCTAATACGAATGAGACAATCTTAAATTCCATTTTGTGGTTTATAAATGGAAGGAACAAATCCTGTTTAACCATGGATTTTACGTAATTTTCTATTTACGAAATAAGATATAATGTTCTTTATTATATTTTAGATTATTTTAGCAACTACCAAAACAAAATAAAATGTTGTTATTTTTTATGAAGGTTATGACGTAGTCGAATTATCAGCTATATTTTTGTAAAACCACAAGCAAACATAAATATTACTATTCGATTTCTCCCTAAGATATTAATCCGGAATACTTATGTTTTATCTTGCTATATCATCTGCTCCCAATTATATCCATAGACAAAGACATAAACAAACAAGCAAAAAACAGAGATTCCCTCCCATACATATATATCGTTTATTCTACCAATATATCTTATTTGTAAATAAATAAATATAAATCTGTCTGTCACACTAAAATCACCGAGTAAAACACGTGCCGTCTTCTAGCTTCCCGTGCGAAATCATTTTACGTAATGATAAGAGGCGGGAAAGTAAATAGCAAATTAGGCACTAGAAATCTTTTGCTCTAGATAAAAAATCAACGTCAGAAGAAATGATAATAATAATTGTATATGTAAAAACGAATTGATGTAATTATACGATTTTATATGAATATTATTAATACGGACACTGACGAAGCATAATGTTCCTCAGTTATTTGTAACTGAAGGTTTATACTGGTATGCGTATATACAGTGATTCGAAAATTCCATGACATTAACTTATAACCCTAATTAAGGTTTTACTCATTAATAAACGTATTTAAGTTTTCTATCTTCTTTGTTATATAGGCTGAAATAAGTTTAGTGATTCATGTGTTACTCATAGAATGATATTGTTTTTGAATACATGATACACTTTAGTAGATAATCATTCATTGTTGTAAATCACGATGTATAATTCTGACAATTTGTTCGGTAATGCTTCAACATGACAATTATAATCTTTCCAGTCACATTAATTGATATTCCCGTCTTAAATACATAAAGCACCAGATTAAACACATTGTAACGTATATTTGATTTGATTTGGTAAATAAAGACTTTTAATGCTATTTACAGTTTTCAGACTGGTCACCACATACTAGTTGTTGTAATTGCAATAGTCCGATCGCTTTACCCTCCAAACTTAACAAACTGTAGATATAACATTAAATCAATATAAGAATATATAAAAATAAATTTCGTAAGTTTAATTTTTTACTGCATTTTCATGGCAACATTAATCGTCAGAAGTGTCTTCAAAAAGTATTAATGAATTTATGACAGTCGAATACACTTCTGATGATCGGTGATAACCTGAAATTGCAGTAATGTGTTAAAACGAAAAAATGTTATTACTATATATATATATATATATATATATATATATATATATATATATATATATATATTATTGACATAGATCTACGCAATAGGATATAGAACCTTTTATATGTTCAAGAATTATTGCCCTAATTCGATTTTATTCCGATTTTTATACTTCTGTTTTATACATATAATTATATGTTTTTTATGTACATACGTAGAATAGATAATTGGAAACAAATAAACTCTTACAAGCACAAAGTAATATATTTGTATATTATTTTTCTTCTTTTGCCAATGTGCAACCTTATATTTTCGTATTCCAAAAATATTCAGCATGTGATTTCGAAACTGAAAAGAATCACAAGCCAGTTCAAAAAGATGTTTTCCCCATCCCCAAGCTAAAAGCATAGGTTGTAAGTTGCAGGAGTGACATGCCCTTGAGGTTCGGCGTTTGTCGTTCGCTCAGAAACTACGAAAGGTTTCTTATGATCAATTAAACTTGTTCGACTTGTTGCCCATAACGTACTTGTTTTTTTGTTATTTCACAGTACGTTTTCTCTTATTCTTTCTATCTTCTTGTATGTGGTTATTTTTCTGCTCAGTGTGAAGTATTGTCTGTAAACTTTCTGCTGTGTAAATAAGAATGAGAAGTTTAAGTGAAGTTTTACTGCATATCAGTCATATCTTATTCTATAAATAATATTCAAAACTTTATTTAAAACGAGTAAAATTATACCGATTCTCCGAGATTATATCGACACACCTATAACAGTACCAAATGTATATATGAAATCTATTGAATAATACATGTTGAAGATGTTGTTTCTTCAGTTACATTCAGGTTTGGATCGCTTGTTTCGAGATTAAACCATCATCCAAGATCAACCAGTAACAAAGTGTTTCCTTGACCAGAAACTTCCCTTATCTCGTAAATATTACGCAAGTAGATGACAGAGTGGTGCTTTTGTAGTTTTTGTGGAGGAACCGAATAATGAGGTGACTGGTCAGTGTGTGGTGATTTACGTCTCTAAAACTCCTCTGGTCTAGTAAAATATAAAAATATAAGATGCCCTAATTTAGATTTACTAGACATTTAAGCGAAGCAGATTTTACAAAATATATCCTCACGCAGATGCCTTTGATAATGGTCTACCATTTCATTGTACTTGAAATTCGGCGGTTATTATATGGGATTTTCGGTTGGTGGACACATACGCTTAAGGGAATGGAACATGTGTAGTTGCTTTAGTCCAACACTTTATGTTTCAGCAGGGCATACATATATATATATATATATATATATATATATATATATATATATATATATATATATATATATATATAACCAATATTAATATTATATATATATATATATATATATATATATATATATATATAACCAATATTAAACAAACATTAATTAACAACAACTTCCCCAATAAAATAGTCGACGAACAAATAAAATCATATATAAACTCCATACACGACAAAAGCAAAGATAAAACCCATAACAAAAAAGACACGATCAACCTCTATTACAAAAACCAGACGCACCCTAACTACAAACTTGACGAAAAAGCAATACTTCACATAATAAAACGATACACTAAACCAACAAAAAAGATCAAACTAATAATTTACTATACAAAATTTAAAACAAATAACCTAATTATTAAAAATAACACTGTCAATACAACTCTCAGCCAAACTAACGTTATATACATGTTCTCATGCCCTTTTAATGAATGTCTCCCTACAATCCAAACCGAACAAATACATAACACCTATATTGGCCACACTACAACAACTCTCTCTCGACGCCTAACTTACCATTTATCCGATACCAGCGCCATCCAACGTCACATTACTACACATAACAAAAGACTACAGTCGGCCGATATACGGAAAATATTAACATCTAACACCAAAATAATACACAAAAATAACTACACACACAGATTTAAAATACTAGAAGCAATATTCATTAAAACTAAACAGCCTAACATTAACAAAATAGCTTTCAACACAGGTACCAACATATTAAAAGTATTCCATAATTAAATGGAAATTAAGTAAAAACATAATAAATAAATAAATTAATAAATACATAAATAAATAATAGTAATACTAGTAATAGGAATAAATAATAATACATAAATAAATAATAGCAAAAATAAGAACTAATAAAATAAATAAGTAAACAATAAAACCAAACACACAGACGATAGAATAAAATGAACTCAACAACACCCTCTTATCTCTTTCATTCGCCCGTAACGATAACTATAAAACATTTACTCCAGTCTTCTTATTTAAATTTAAAAAACAAATAAAACCCTAATCCTGAAGACGACTACGAAAGTCGAAAGCGCTCGAGAGAATGGCCGAATTAAAAACTATCGGTGAAGTACTATACGAATTGCCACCTTAAACCGGAAAGATGGCTCGACGGTTTGAGAACCTCACGAGGAAAATATACAAACGCGAAAGTTCCGTGATGTTCAACAATGCTTGCTTAGATATATATATATATATATATATATATATATATATATATATATATATATATGTATGTATATATGTATATATATATATTACCTGTTACTCAATAAATCCTGTGTATAACTAATAAAACTACACGTTTAAGCAAAATTCGGCTTTATTCATCAACGTAGTCACTTTCTCTGGTAATATACTGATTTCAGCCTTCTCTAGGTACTTGATGCAGGTTTTGTAGAACGATTACTCTTTGGCTTCAAAATACGCGTCATTTTCCGATATCACTTCTTCATTAGAATAAAAATACGTTCTCTTGAATCTACATACAGCTAATGGTGGCTGGGGCAGATCTAGAAAATAAAGTGTTTGCAAAAGCAATTCGAATTGCAATTCTTGTAGTTCTACCATTGTTCCCATCGATTCGTGACACGATGCATTGTCTTGGTGTAAAAGTATTTTTTTCTCTTCATTTGTGTCTATTGTGAGTTATTTATTCATTCAAACGCTCAAATGATGCTATATAATATTCGTTAGTGATGGTTCATTTATCCCCAAGGCAATCGATGAACAAGATACCTTGTGCATCACAAAATATGTACGCAAAAATCTGGCGTCTTTGATCGCGTTAGACGGCTGTCGCCTGTTGCTATTTACTCAGCTTACTGCTGTGTTTACACTAGAGTTAAGTGTGTGACCATATCATATAATGACGAACAACTTATTTTCTGTTTTCTTGAAACTGTTGCTAAAAACGCCCTGAATCTGCAAAGCGTTGTTGTTTTTTATCGACTGTGAGCAAACGCTTCATCCAATGAAAATACAGCTTTACTATTGAGAAATCTTCAGACAATATGGTAAATACACTGTCTTCTGGTATCTTTAACTTTTCTGCTATCTGATGCAACTTCAATTTATTATTTTCAAAAGCGCTTTTGCGATCCTTTTTTTAAAATCTTTTTCAGAGTAAACTACATAATTTTGTCGACCTGAGCAGTCAGCATCATTAGTGTCTGTACGCTTGAATTTAAAGTCAGAATATAAAATATAAAAAAAAAACTTATTATGCCTTTTACAAAAGGTGTATTCATTTTCTTATTAAAATACTATATCGTCTGCATATACGTATACATATAAAGTATTGTTTTAGTAGGTGTTTTTGAATGCATACTATGCTTAGAAAATAGTGAAGTTTTGAAATAAAGAACATGATTAATGAAGGGATGAATGTCACAATGCAATGTGTTGGTGGCACTAAAGCGAATAATCTATCTGTTACACCGGCCGTTCTAACAGTAGAGACACTACACAGGTTCTTACTATAAATAGTGTGAGTCACCAGAGTCGCGGGAGAGAGAAGAAGGACAGACTTGTAACTGTCTAGTCAAGTGCCAGTCAGTTTCCTTACCTTATACCTTTTATGTTAATACACTTGTTATCTTAACCCAACCTCGACTTGACTTCTTTTTACTGTTAGACTACATCACAACAGATTGGCGACGAGAAATTGAAATGATATCCCTGCAGAAAATCACTAAATGATTGATATACAAGGATACAAGGATTCGCAAGATCTTCACGGAAAAACATCTTCGTCTTTTCAAACAGATATTAGGCTTTGCAAGGATTAACAGCAAATGAACCACCACAAGAGTAGTTAAGTGACAAAAAAAATAAAACACAGAAAACGCGAAAGACATTTTCAATTATTAAAATAATAAAATACACTGGCACCTTTATTTTTTTTCTCTTCAAGTTCACTGACTCGTTAAGATGAATGTTATCCGCGTCAACTATTACATATATTGTGTAAGTTTGTCGTTATTATTAGGACAACATCTGATATTTGAGCAAGATCCGGATTGAATATTTATTAAAACGGTCTACCACAGAATTGTCGAGGGAAAAGAAAGACGCGCAGTGAAAAATATATATTCGCGTAAGTCATTTTTGCTTCTAACAAACAACTGTTTAATAAGCAAATCGCATTTTTGCAAAATGCAAAAGGGTTAAAAAGATTTCCTATAAAACTAGTCTTATTAGGCTTATAGCGACAGACTTGGTTTTGTAAAATTACGTACACATAAAAAAAAGAATATTTTTTCCTCAGTAATTTTTTTTTTTGCTAAGAAATAATATATTTCTTGCTTAGTGTGTTGGTTGAGCAAACTAATTATATCAAGCACGTTGTGGGGAAAACTGATATTTTTTACAAGTGTAAATTATATGTTGCATAATTTGAATTCGTGAATGATGGACGCTGAATTCAAAGATTCTCTTTTTCAATTAGTTAAATTCCAAACGGAACAAAATGATACGTTACAAAGACAGCAAGTCGAACAGCAAATGGAACTTCAAAGAAAACAAGTTGAAATTGAGGAGGAATTTAAAAGAGAGTTGTTGGAACAACAAAAAGCCCAAAGAAAAATGCATGCTGAACAAAAAGAGCTGGCGACCACACGAGAAGAAAAATTCAAAGAAAGACTGCTACAACAGCAGAAACACTTCGAAGAACTCTTGATAAAAAACACAGGAGGAACAGAGAACATTTCTGGAGGTAACACAATCAACGAAAGCAAACGAAAATCATAATGCATTCTCCCAGACGGCTGTGTGGAGCCCTATCGAAATTTTCAATTATAATCCAGAAGACGATGTCACTTTTGCTCACTTCTATAGAAGATATGAGGATATTTATGTATCGGACTGCAGTACACAGAATGGCTCTAAAAAAGTTAGAGTTTTGCTAAGAAAACTAGGAACTGCCGAGCATACACAGTTCGTGAATTTTATCCTTCCAAAAAAGACCAGTGAGTTGAACTTCCAGGAGGCAGTTACTTTACTAACAGAACTGTTTTCTACAAACAACCTCTCTTTTACACAGGAGATATAAGTGTATGAATGTCACTAGAAGAGAGGAAGACGACTACATTACTATGCAAGTATAGTAAATAAACTTTTCGACGATTTTAAATTAGAGGAATTATCATCGGATAATTTTAAATATTTAATATTCATGCAAAAATGAGCCGTCGTGTTTTAAATAAACTCGAAAGTGAGCCATTTTTAACAATACAAAACTTAGCGGAAGACTGTGAACGTTTTGTCGCGTTGAAACAGGACAGTCGTGACATAGAGGAAAACGGAGTGTCGCACATTAAAAAAATCCATCAGAAGAAAAAACTGACTTCAATGAATAACCAGAGAAAACAAAACATGGGAAAGATCGACCTGGGCCGTATTGGGATATAACCATTGGTACAATGAGTGTCCCTACATATTCAAACAATGTGACAACTGCCACCAGAAAGGACATAATGCTTCACGTTGTAAGAAAAAATCTGGTAGAAAGACAGCCATTAAACTGACAAAAATGTAACCTGACTAACAAAATATCCGGAAATATGTACAGGTCAAAATGCTTTAAAAAAGTAAGACTACAGCTTGATAGTTGGTCTTACATTTTCATCATTAATGTACAGACATGGAAGAAGCTTGGGAGACCCACTATGATAAAATCACGAAAAATTGCGAGAAGCGTCAGTGATGAAAAAATAACCTTCGAAGGGGAATTATTGACGAATATTTCTTTCCAAAATAAGACCGAAAAAGCCAAAATGTTTGTTATGCGAAACTCGAATAACCTATTTGGAACTGATCTGATTGAAAAGTTTAGACTATGGAATCTACCTTTAAGCTCCTTTTGCAAAAAGGTTGAGGATTCGAACGTGGAGGCAGAAAACCTAAGAGGGAATTGAAAGAGAATTTTGCAGACGTATTTTCAAGCTGTCTTGGAACCTGTACGAAAGCGGTAGCAAAGTTTGAAGTCAAAGCAAATAAACTGCCTGTGTTCAGAAAGAAAATAAATGTTCCATACGCCGTTATAGAGCAAATAGACGGTGAATTAGAAAGACGCGAAAACATGGGTGTCATTTAAAAAATTAGTCACAGTGAGTGGACTTCACCTACAGTTTATGTTAATAAAAAGAGCAAGGAGATTCGGGTGTGTGCTGACTTCTCCACAGGCTTGAACAAGGCATTAAAAGATCACCATTACCCTCTTCCGAGCCCTGGAAAAATATTTGCGAAACTGAGTGGAGGAAAATATTTTTCTAAAATCGACCTTAACGACGCTTATATTCAAATCCCTGTCAATGAGGAGTGTTCAAAACTGCTATGCATCAATACCAATAAGGGATTATACAAATTTAACCGACTTCCTTTTGGGGTCAAGGTCGCCACTGCGATTTTTAAACAAATTATGAACATGATGTTAAATGAGATGGATTTCACAGTAGGGTACCTGGACGATGTGTTAATGAAAAGTGTTGCAAAGAATAACACAAAACATTTACATGAGTAAACCAAGTATTCAAAAAAAATCTAGGATTATAGGTTTGAACTCAAAGATGAGAAATGTACATTTTTCATGGAAAAAATAACATACTTAGGACAAATCATCGATGAACAAGGAAGAAGGCCAGACCCAGATAGGGCAATGACGATAAGGAACATACCTGCTTCAGAAAATATTGCGTCTCTACAAAGCTTCTTAGGGTTGGCGAATTACTACAATGTGTTCGTACCAAACATGCATGAACTAAGATCATCCTTAAATAAACTGTTAAGGAAGGACTACAAATGAGTCTGGACGCAAGAGTGCGAAGAAGCGTTTCAAAAATTAAAGATATCTTAACGTTTGACTTGTTTCTGGCTCATTATAATCCCAAATGTGATATTGTAGTTGCAAGCGATGCCAGCAACTATGGCATAGGAGCATGCATATTGCACAAAATAGATGATTGAAAACTAAAACCCATAGACCATGCATCCCGGACACTTCTACCTGTCGAAAGCAAATACTCTCAAATTGAGAAAGAGGCTCTAGGCATTATATTCCCGGTAAAAAATCTCATCGTTTCTTGCACGGTAGACAATTTCTGTTACAAACAGACCACAAACCCTTATTAACGATTTTCGGATCGGAAAAAGGGACTACCACAACACACTGCGAATAGACTCGAAAGATGGGGTACCATTCTTCTGAACTAACATTTTTCAAATGGAGTATATACCATCTCAGAAATGTGGTCATGCAGACGGGTTATCAAGGTTGATACCTAAGCAGTGAGAACCATTGGAGGATATAGTGATAGCAGCCATTCAAACGGAAGCTGAAGTAAAAAATACGTTATGTGACACAATAAGAGAACTTCCAGTAACGCTTGATGAGATTAAGAGTAAGGCAGAGGTGGACGAATTTATCATAAGCACGAAAGAAAAAATTAACAATAGCCAACTAGATGATGGAATTTATTCAATTTGCGACAACGTCTTGTTATATAGCGACAGGGTTGTAATTCCTATGACATTACAGAAAAGAATGCTCAAAGAATTCCATGTGAGACATCCAGGCATTTCGAGAATGAAAAGCCTTATGCGCTCTTTCGTTTGCTGGACAAACATGGATAAGCATACCGAAGAAAAAGTTAGGGAGTGTAGAGGATGAGCCTTAGCTATGAAAGCTCCTCCAACTCAATTCGGATCGTGGACTAAACCGGACCGACCTTGGTCTAGAATTCACTTAGACTTTGCGGGACCACTGGATGGGTTCTACTATCTCATTGGTGTGGACAACCTAGCTAAGTGGCCGGAAGTACTAAAATGCATGAACCCCACATCCGAGGCAGCTATCAATTCCTATACGAACTATTCGCTAGGTTTGGAGTAGTAGACTGCATTGTCACCGACAATGGTACTCAATTCACGTCTACTGAATTTAAACACCTTTGCGAAGATCATCTCATCGAGCATATAACAATCCCTCCATACCATCCAAGAAGCAATGGCCAGTCAGAGAGTTTCGTTGACACATTCAAGAGAGCTCTGAAAAAAGCCAGTGGATCACCGACGGATGAGTCAATCCAACAGATTCTGCAAGTTTATAGAGTCACTCCGAATGCAAACATCGAAACATCAAAGACATCTGCTGAGGTCATGTTGGGACGCAAGGTTAGATCGATTTTCCACAAGTTGTTACCAAACCAGGATGGGACAAACCTAAACGAAACGATAACGAAAAAACGGTATAAAGTTGGCGAAAAAGTTTTTAATAAGATTTACAGAAACAATAGGACTTTCTAGGTGTCCGGCACTGTGGATAAACAAATAGGCAACATGGTCTATATGATTAAGGGACCGGATTTCGTGCACAAACGTCACACTAACCAAATCCAGAAAAGATACTCGAACAGTGAGGTGACCAGATCGCCCGAGGAGGACATCATAGACACAGTGTTTGATACTTTTCAGGTGCCTATACCAGAGACTGCTCCTGAGATTAAGAGATCAAAAAGAAAACGGAAATCGACTCAGCTGATGATGGTGATTCACAAACAAAAACGTTATTAATCCCCAGATAGGATATTTTCAAAGGGGGTGTTACACCGGCCGTTCTAACGGAAGAGAAACTACACCGGTTCTCATTATAAATAGTGCGTGTCACAAGAGTCACGGGAGAGAGAAAAGGGACAGGCTTGTAACTGTCTAGCCAAGTGCCAGTAGTTTCCTTACCTTGTACCTTTTATGTTAATACACTTGTTATCTTTACTCAACCTAGACTTGACTTCTTCTTTTTACTGTTGGACTACTTCACAACAGTAATCATCATATAAACATGGTTTTAACCGATTTAAAAAAATAATTTTGGAGTACTAGTACCGATGAAGGTTTGTTGGTAAACGTGGCATCTGTTATGAGCGGTTTGGCTACATTTATAGTCTTATGGTAAGAATCGGTAATAACAAGAACATACATTTTCAATAATAAATATACTATATGTTGAATAATATGGGGGTGGGGGGCTCGAGTTGCACACCATGAAAAGAGCGGGTGACTTCACAACACTACCACACCAAGACAGTTATACTATAGTTTGTATATCCGTCATATATAAACACAGAATGGAAAACGATCGCACTCCAGTAGGGATGATACCCCTTGCCCCATACAGTCTCTCTGTCTCGCCGAAGTAACGTTGTTAGTCTTTTACTACACTATTGTAATTTTAATGGAAGGTGCTCGATTGGGCTCCGATCCATGGTCACTCCTTATAAGACTTTTTTAGAAACCACTCATCTTCCTTTCACAACTGGAAAGTAACTTTAATTCCCTCTTCTGTGTGTCTAGAGTAGCACGAAATTTCCATAAACTGAGTCTCTTTATAAAGACTTTCGATGTGTTGACTGCGTCCCTGCAGACAATGACATTTTTGTCTTTAGCATTCTATATCTACAAATGCCTATCATATAACATAATCCAACTTTGTTCATTCCATTAACCATTTTCAATTCTCTCATAATATAATTCATTATAAAACTGACAATAAATCCACATTATCCTAAAATGGCTTTTGGCGTTCACATGCAGTGAATCATTAGTAAGAGAAATCCGTTACAGAAGGAAAAGAACAACGGAAGATCGAACGAATGATTGAATTCTAAAATAATAGGATAGGTTATTGAAAGTATTCTTATATTTACTGTTTTAATCTGTGACTTGTATTTTAAATGTTATGCCCTTTGATTTTTACCAAACTATTTTTTTAAATATGCTTTTAATAGTTAAAGTTAATTATTATTGTATCGGTTGGTCATTAACCTATTAATTGAAGCAAATTGTTATAAAAGTATGAATTATGTTAAATTATGATGCTCTTTTTATTTCTATTTGTACGACAATTACTCAAGTGAATTCTGTAACTGCATAACTCGGATAGACAACGAAATCCGGGCCTTACTACTCCATATTCCCGAAGTTATGACATATAAACGTTGATAACACAACAACTATTTTTCTGATTTGGCTAACATTTTGCATATTAGTTACGGTTATTATAGAGACAAATCGGAAGTGTAAATTGCGTTACAATTTCGACTGTGATCCATTTTTTTAAGGTCACTTTTTAATGTCTAGCTCGCGTTCATATAAGATGCAGGGCTTTATTCAATACAATATGAGCCAATTAGCGGATATCTATGATTGACTGAACCAAACTAATCGCAAAAATATGACATTTTCCGCGTCCCTGATCTTAGTCATTAGCAAAATTAAATCAGTTCTACGTTAGACTAAAGCAGATATCTTTATCAAGTTTGGTGACGATTGGTTAAGCTGTGTCGACGCTATACTGTACTTAATCATAGTTATAAACTTGACCGAAAAATATAATCTTCGTTTTGGCGGAAGTATCAAGTTGGATATAAATAGTTTTCAAAATGTTCCATCATTTAAAACAGAGAATCTGCTAAAGATTTTTGGAACCAGAAACAAGTGTTTTCATGCGTCGGTTTTGATGCTTTAAAAGTGCTTTTGAATTCAGAGAGGTTCACGAATTATTACATTACTTTTTTACAACAACGAGGAAAAGATTAAAGGGGCTTACTTGTTGTCGAATTAATGGGATGGATTTTTGTGGATTTAATTACGTAATTGAATTATTTTTAATAGAATGTTTAATTTAATTTTATTTAACTCTATTGTGATTCTGATTTCAATAAATATTTTGTTTATAGTAAATGAGTAAAAATAATTACCATCATCCTGATATAAAAATCGACACACAAGATACGCGTGAGATTTTTTTCTCTTCTGATTAATATATAGCTATATATAGATTTGGAACTTCCGTAACTGAAGCAGGAAAGGTAATTCATAGGATGCGTCCATTCATTCTGCGGGTTAAATATTGAAAATGCTATTGAAAAACAAAGAGTGACAGACTAACGAAACGAAATAATATTCTTACGAAAGCGTGACTGACCAGAGAAATTGCTATTTAAATTTAATATTTCGAAATTTAAGCGCTATGGACCGACGGGAAACATGAACTCTATATATTTTAATTGTTAATACAAAAATAAAATCTGTTTTTTAAATTTTTATAAACCCAGTCATTCCCAACGAAACTAAAACATATTTAAAGCAGTGCAAATATTCAAAAAGTATTTGTCACGCTTTTAAGTGTTTCCCAATTTAGCAATTGTAAAAAAGAAGATAAAAAAATCAACAATAACAATTTCCCCACTAATAACATTTTTGTAATGTGTTAAATATTTCACTGAATTAAGAGAAAATCAATGTTGCTAAAAATAATGCCATTTGTCAAATATGTTTCAACTTTTGTATGCATTGAATTAGCAGTGAAACAAGAAGGAAGGAGAAAACAACAACGTATCTGATAGGTTAATAGTGTCGTATGTTCAACAGATATTATTCTGGCATGAAATAAATTAATATAGATATGGTTGTATATCTATATGAAAAATTAAAATGTAATAATGGAGTAACGAAGAGTGAATATGAAGCAAAAAGTCATAAGAATTGGGCCATCGGGTGAGAATAGATTAACCAGCATTTAAAAATGGATTCTTCACACATTGCCTGTTTGTTACAATTGTAGTCTACGTTTATCTCTTTTTTACATTTTAAAATTTTCTAGACATTAGTCAAATTTTCATTTTTACACATTATATATATATATATATATATATATATATATATATTTATATGTATATATGTATCAGAACCGATGGGACAGTTATAAAAGTGGGGGGTTCTCATAAAAAGGGGGGCAGTTAAACGCATGCATACATAACTTCCTTATTAGTGACCGTAAAGTGGGGGGGGGCAAGTAAAATAGTGGGGGGCGTGAGACCCCCCTGCACCCACGGTACCGCCGTCCATGTGTATATATATATGTAAATACATATATTAATTTAAAAAGTAAACGTAATCTAATATTTTTTTTCTTATCACATGTAACTTTAAAACAAGAAAGCCATAGAATAGATTTTCTTAGTACAGCAAATAAACAAAATATAGCCGAAATAAAATCCAGACAACGTGGATATATAAAGTGTGTATATATATATATATATATATATATATATATATATATATATATATATATATATGCTCGTGTGTGTGTCTCTGTGTTTGTGTATGTAAAGAAAACAAATATATGCATATATATATATGAAAAGCGACAAAAACGATTTTTACAACTGGTTGAGCGTTGTTTCAGATGCTTGTGTTTTTCTGCAGAACGTCACTTTTCCGATGTTTAGTAATGAAAAATCTGTTTGTAATATTGGAAAAAGTGTGACAGTAGCATTGAGCCATAATTCATTAAGAAAACGATGCAACTCGAGCAGCAGTTATATAAACACTACGTTTTGACAGTGCTAAAAGCTGTCTATGTCTTGGTAGTCTACGAAACTACATGATAAAAGAAGACTAGTCTGATCAGAGCTTTATGTATGGAAGTCGCTTCAGACAAGGCATTGCGCTACTTGATGTAAGAGATTTAAAAGAAAAAAAACTCTACTTCAAGGTCAAAACCTAGCCAAAGATAAATGTTATATGGATAGATTCCGACCCAGAACACAGCAATTCTTCCCCCTTTTCAGAAACGTCGCTCATGGAACGTGAGGACTAAAGGACCAAATAAGGGAAGCGAGAGCTACGAGGCTGCCGAAAGTAAACCCAAGATCGATTGTCTACTCTTCTCTTCACAACTATCAGAGATCGCGTGACAATATTCCAATATGAAGGTACCTAACTTACTTTGGTAGAAGATGGCATTCATAGAGAGGCTGAAGTGTATGTAGATCACGTCCTGCTATATTTGATGCATAAAAGTATACTACGCTTGAATTGGAATCAGAACACCACCCATATGAGTGTAATCAGAGGAAAGAGAGACAAAATTAATACTCTGAAATCATACTGAACCTGAAATTACTCGAGGTGGCATCGAACATATTTACCAGTTTCGTTATCTATTAAGAGATAGATTTTGCAAATGTAACAAGATTGAACGGTCAATGTGCTTTCTTGCTTCAGGAAAGCTTTCGAAGTGTTTAATTGTTGACCTCTTCTTTTTTATTTGATTTACATCTAAACATTTCTACTTAGACGTAATGCGCTACTGTTATTAGACGTTAGATTTATAGGGGGCATCCAAAGTGGGAAAAAGTGTAGCAATATATTTGTTCACATTATATTTAAATTTCTGTATGTCGAGGAAACAGAGAACATGGATGGAATTCTAAAAACAAGCAGTTGGAAAAAATACGCTATAAGCGTAAAAGGTTTTCCGGCATCTATACAGTGAAGCGGTTGACTTTTCTGTTTGTTGGGTGTGTCGGGGTGGCACACGTGCGGTATGTTCGTCAGGGAACATTCCATGTAAGTACTTGTAAAACAATTGCAGGAATGCAACATTGAGGCAATGAGATCGGGCCTGAAGCTTAGTACAAAATGCGGGCCCTATTTATTTAGAGATTCTGTTTTTCACTCTGTTAAAGAGGGAGAGAAAACTCTACAGTGCACCACCGCAGATATGGCAACAGCACTTTATACAAGGACGACTGGTGACTTTATAGAGATATACGATACTTGCAGGTGTCGGGGGTTTCCTAGCCCAGTAGAGGGATATCACTTTTTTTGCAGTTGAATTGGCAGTATCTTCTACGTATTTATTCCAATTAATGCTTCCTATGAATATTAATCCGCAGAGTTTGGATGTTTAAGTGCTATCATCCATGGTAATCGGAAATTGGTAAGGTTTTTTAGAATTCTTCAATAAAAAGAGCCTTGTATATTAGTATTTAATGAAACCATCTGTGTGTAGCCCCATTTGACTAGGACTTTAGGTAATTTCATTTTTTAATGATCTAGCTATTACTTTGGATATGCGTGTGTTCGATTTGCCCGCTTGTTGAGAATAGAGCCTTGTTTCATCGGCAATCATTTTGGACGCAATTGATTTAGAGCCTGTTAATAATATGGTACATCTGCTTAGTATACACCCGTGCTGTTTTGCAACGACTTACAACTTGCTTGGATTTTGTAGTTCTTGTTTCAAATTTGTGTAGAATCATTTGGGAATAAGCTCAGAATCTTCTAACACAAAGCGTTTATTCAGTTACATATTCAGATGCTCATATTAATAGCCAAATGTTATTTCCAATATATGTCTTTCTGGGAAATTTCACGGTAAAACAGTAATGAATCAGTGTTTCATGAATATAAGAACTGTGGTCAAACGTTGTTCTCGGGTTTCTCATGAAACTAAAATAAGTTGGAATTATAAATTAATGAAATTTATGAATTTAAACCAGAATGAATTCAAGCATAAAAAGTTGATGAATGTTCTATGCACCAAATACCATAGAATTGATATTTTGGGACAAGTAGATATATTAGTGCAATATATATTGACTTTCTTCAGCAATGTTTTCTCCATGTTCAGAGTAAAAAAGGTTAAACCTACCGACAACAAATTGGTGGATTCAAGTTGCACAAATGGTTCTGTAAAGTGTAAATATAATGATATTTCTCAGACATTTTGACTAATTAATTAAGATATAATAGGCATAAGATGTAGAGACTGAAACAAGAAATAATTTAGATTTGAAATGTACATACACATCTTCCACACTAATACATATATATATATATATATATATATATATATATATATATATATATATATATATATATATATATATAGAGAGAGAGAGAGAGAGAGAGAGAGAGAGAGAGTAAGATAGAAGAAATAAGAGTGATAAACATGTAACGAATGTCCAAATTTATTTCACATTTCGATTGTTCAATGCAAGGTGTATTCTGTAATAAACTAGTGTTTATTATTCTTTCCTTTAGCCAAGGCTTTTCAAAATAAATTTTCGTCTTCTCCAAAATCTCCTCTTCATTGGACACTTTTTGAACGGACAATTACTACCTGGACAAACCACATATCTTTTTTACGGAACTTTTCTTTCATTACATTTTAATAATATTTTTCAAATATTTGAACTTTGGCTTTTTGTACAGCCAACATATCTATCTGTATTTCTCCTCTGATGATAAGATCTCGATCTTTGAAAAGCCTTGGCTTAAGGAAATGATAATACACACTAGTTTATTACAGAATACACCTGGCATTGAACAATCGGAATTTGAAATAAATTTGGACATTCGTTACATGTTTATCACTTTTATTTCTTCTATCTCTACAATTGCTCTATCTCGTATATTGTGATTAACCTTTTCACTATAGGTTCCATTTACTAAAAGTTTACTTTTGATTTATATTTGATCCTATATATATATATATATATATATATATATATATATATATATATATATATATATATATTTATTCACAGATAGACTGTCTAACTGTAGCAAAGCTATTTAGTGTGTCCAAACAGACCACTGTCACTCACTCGAATTTCAGGGAAATAACTCTTTTTTATCATTGAGAGATTATATGACATCACGTGACATCTTGTGGTCGGGAAAAATAATGATGAAAGCGAAGTGTAATGATGTGAGTGCTTCATTCCATAGTCAATGAGAGAAAGAATGACAGCGTAAATAAAAAATTTTTTTTTCATGCATCCATCTCTCTCTCCTTCTCTCTCTCTCTCTCTCTCTCTCTCTCTCTCTCTATATATATATATATATATATATATATATATATATATATATATATATATATAGAGAGAGAGAGAGAGAGAGAGAGAGAGATTCGGGTGTGTGTACGTTTCAATATTAATTTATAAAATATGCGCATATATTCTGCTAGTTGCAAGACTCGTCCGTTTGCTATGTTGAATAAAAAGTCTAAAATAATATCTGAAGGGTTACATTTCTTCCGACTGTAAATCACTTATGTTAATATACGTATATATATATATATATATATATATATATATATATATATATAGAGAGAGAGAGAGAGAGAGAGAGAGAGAGAGAGAGCGAGAGATAGAGAGAGAAAGAAAGGGAGAGGGAGAAGGAGAGGGAGAGAGAGTATATCCATATATATATATATATATATATATATATATATATATAAAAATATATATATATATATATAAATATATATATATATATCCTGGATATTGAGCTGTATACTCTTCACAATAGGTTTTACCTCTCCTAAAAGTTCGCTTTTAGTACACTTCTTTATATATATATATATATATATATATATATATATATATATATATATATATATATATATATTTGAAAGGTCCATACCTCCTTTAAAGCATCCAAATTAAATTTAAGAACAAGGAGTAAGGTAAAATAAAATACCTTTTAAAGCAAGTTAAAGATGCGATATTTTTTTTAATAAAAAAATATCGCATCTTTAAACTTGCTTTAAAACGTATTTAATTTTACCTTACTCCTTGTTCTTAAATTTAATTTGGATGCTTTAAAGAAGGTATGAACTTTTCAAATATATACATATACCACGTGCAAGCGTAATCTCGTACCGAAAGTGAGAAAAAAAAACACCTCATGAACCGGCTGCAACAACCACACCGACTGTCCAACAAGATCGGATCTGCAACTACACTGAAGAGGCCAATTCTATCTTGGCGAAATTTATCTGTACTATAAACTAAAAATGAAAGTTTATAAAAAATTTGTTTTTTAAATCGGTATCGATTTTTATTATTATTTTTTTTTTAATGGAAAAAATATCGCATCTTTAAACTTGCTTTAAAAGGTATTTTAGTTTACCTTACCCCTTGTTCTTATATATATATATATATATATATATATATATATACACACACTCACACACACATAATCACACACACACACACACATATATATATATATATATATATATATATATATATGTATATATATACATATATATGTGTGTGTGTGTGTATGTGTATATGTGTTTGTGTACGGTTCAACATTAATTTATAAAATAGGCGCATATGTTCCGTTAGCGATTTGCTATGTGGACTTCAAAGTTTAAAATTAAGTTGAAACGTTAAATTTCTTCAGAATACAAATCATTTATTTCAATTTCAGTCACATTTCGTTTCCTTTAATTTTCATTTTCGATATAGTAAAGCAACTTCATCACGTTTCAAAACTCTTGAAAAACATGATAACTTCTTAAATAAGAAATTGATCAATACTCTGATTCAACTAATCCTCAATATTTAATTGGTGTCTATACTAAAAGAAAGAATATGAATGCATCATATAGACATTCAAATTTCTCGACCACCTTTTAGTCTCGATAAATAATGTGCAATGAAAATGCGCACGACGAACGAACTTTTTAAGGCTTTATTAAACTAACACTGATAGACGGCTCAAACTAGATTATACAAGAGATTCGCGCTCGTTTCCTAATTCGCCTAACTAACTAAATAAGATACGGGAATTTGTCTTCATCATTTTATTCAATAATACAAATAAGTCAGCCACTGGCTTGTGATTGGTTTAAAGTTAGTTAACGGTTAAAGAATCAGTAAGATTATTTTCCTAGAATATTCAGACATGCGGATTAGTATTACCGAGTTGAGAAACGCGCGTATCAATGAAGGCAATCGATGATTAATTTATCTCTTTTATTTTCTCTATTACTTCTCCTGTTTACAGACCGCATCGGCTCTGAAAACAGTAAGCTGTTTCTTTACCGAATCAACGGCTTATAAAACACCTTTTTCTAATGGTTTTTATTTTTGCTTTTTCCTTCTTTCTTGATTTTCATTCTTAATCTTATTTTATATTAAGACATAATTTAATAAAATAATGTTGAAATAAATGAGATTGAACAGACATATCTTTATCTTAAATGTAATCGGATTCGTAATGCATTATTAATTAGAAATGTCTTCCATTAATTAGTCTAATGTATTGATCTTTGTTCGAATCAATATTCTGCGGAATTCCATAGACACGGGGGTTTATTATTCCACAGGATATTATGACTAAGAAATGTGGCTATGTAGTGCGAATGTAATTATGACTAAGAAAGGTGTCTATGTAGTGCGAATGTAATTATGACTAAGAAAGGTGTCTATGTAGTGCAAATGTAATTATGACTAAGAAAGGTGTCTATGTAGTGCGAATGTAATTATGACTAAGAAAGGTGTCTATGTAGTGCGAATGTAATTATGACTAAGAAAGGTGTCTATGTAGTGCGAATGTAATTATGACTAAGAAAGGTGTCTATGTAGTGCGAATGTAATTATGACTAAGAAAGGTGTCTATGTAGTGCGAATGTAATTATGACTAAGAAAGGTGTCTATGTAGTGCGAATGTAATTATGACTAAGAAAGGTGTCTATGTAGTGCGAATGTAATTATGACTAAGAAAGGTGGCTATGTAGTGCGAATGTAATTATGACTAAGAAAGGTGTCTATGTAGTGCGAATGTAATTATGACTAAGAAAGGTGTCTATGTAGTGCGAATGTAATTATGACTAAGAAAGGTGTCTATGTAGTGCGAATGTAATTATGACTAAGAAAGGTGTCTATGTAGTGCGAATGTAATTATGACTAAGAAAGGTGTCTATGTAGTGCGAATGTAATTATGACTAAGAAAGGTGTCTATGTAGTGCGAATGTAATTATGACTAAGAAAGGTGTCTATGTAGTGCGAATGTAATTATGACTAAGAAAGGTGGCTATGTAGTGCGAATGTAATTATGACTAAGAAAGGTGTCTATGTAGTGCGAATGTAATTATGACTAAGAAAGGTGTCTATGTAGTGCGAATGTAATTATGACTAAGAAAGGTGTCTATGTAGTGCGAATGTAATTATGACTAAGAAAGGTGTCTATGTAGTGCGAATGTAATTATGACTAAGAAAGGTGTCTATGTAGTGCGAATGTAATTATGACTAAGAAAGGTGTCTATGTAGTGCGAATGTAATTATGACTAAGAAAGGTGTCTATGTAGTGCGAATGTAATTATGACTAAGAAAGGTGTCTATGTAGTGCGAATGTAATTATGACTAAGAAAGGTGTCTATGTAGTGCGAATGTAATTATGACTAAGAAAGGTGTCTATGTAGTGCGAATGTAATTATGACTAAGAAAGGTGGCTATGTAGTGCGAATGTAATTATGACTAAGAAAGGTGTCTATGTAGTGCGAATGTAATTATGACTAAGAAAGGTGTCTATGTAGTGCGAATGTAATTATGACTAAGAAAGGTGTCTATGTAGTGCGAATGTAATTATGACTAAGAAAGGTGTCTATGTAGTGCGAATGTAATTATGACTAAGAAAGGTGTCTATGTAGTGCGAATGTAATTATTACTAAGAAAGGTGTCTATGTAGTGCGAATGTAATTATGACTAAGAAAGGTGTCTATGTAGTGCGAATGTAATTATGACTAAGAAAGGTGTCTATGTAGTGCGAATGTAATTATGACTAAGAAAGGTGTCTATGTAGTGCGAATGTAATTATGACTAAGAAAGGTGTCTATGTAGTGCGAATGTAATACCTTCAGAAAGAAAACTCTCGGTCATATACACCGTTAGTTATCGATCGTTCGATGTTCATATACAATTGTCAACTGGGAGAATCTTTGAACGGAAAAAAAATATCATTAAAATTGCAATGATGATAAAAAGCTTCTCCGTGGCCAAACCTTTATGTCAAGATTAAGAGGAATCGTTTTCTATTCATGGTTTTCATACAATGAATTTCGATGTGTAAAGTTACTCACATAATAAATGAGTACCAACAAAAATATACTTTTGGAACGACTAGAATTCATTGTGTAGACAAGGTGAACTGTGGGATTGCTAGAAACTGATGGCGACGCGTAGATTCAGGGAATGGAGCATGATGGATGACAGATGAAAACTTAATGAATTGAACCATAGACGACTACAATGAGAAACACATGTCTTGCAATACAGTTGAAACCTTTTGGAGCATATATATATATATATATATATGTATATATATATATATATATATATATGATTATTTTTATCTATACAGACATGTTCAAAATCTGCAACACTGGCATGTCGATGTTATCGATCAACAGCTGTTAGGAGCTGAGAAACTGGATTCCTGTCCTGTGGATGTTTACTTTACCTGGATTACTATATATATATATATATATATATATATATATATATATATATATATATATAGTCGAAAGAGGCTTTGAGTCATTTTAAATAAAAGATAAACATTTTTTTAAGTACAACGCAGAGAAACCAACTAAATACAAGATATTGCAGACTTAACATTCGTTCGAAAATTCATAAATAAATAAATAAGCAAATAAAATAAAAAGGGGGGTTAAGTATCTAAAAGTGAAACTAAAACAGGAGACCGTAAGCGTCTAATATTAACACGGGGATCATCAGCTGTTTACCATGTAACTTTTTCGGAGATTTCAAAACAGGACAGTTATAATATGCATGGCTCTCCAATGGTACTGATTAAACTACCATTTCCCCAATAATCAAGTGTCGAAATAATTTATCTTAAAATATATATATATATATATATATATATATATATATATATATATATATGTGTGTGTGTGTGTGTGTGTGTGTGTGTGTATGCGTGTGTGTTAAACAAGTTTTTGGTGATATTTATTATGTCTTTGTCAGCGGCCGGCTAACAACAATCAGTCACCTTCTCTTTAGTTAATTAGTTTTTACAAAGGGCTAACTTAAAATTGAATCCAATAAACAGACTTAAAATAATAGAGTATTGATTTACTCCTCTCCAGGAGTTAGGCACAAGGCCAGTTTTTATCTTACTCCCACCAGTAAGATGTGACCCAAGGTCGGGTCGAGAAAGTAGGGTTTAAAAATTACCTGGGCAGCCCCGTCGGCATTCCCCGGTAGGAGCGTCTCAGGCAGTAAGCAATAAACTTACTCCTCCCCAAAGAGGGGAGGCAAAGCCTGGGAGACAGTACATCTGTTTACTTGACATTTAAGTAAACTATTATCATCTATCCTTGTCTGATTGCGGAAACACAATTTTTTATGCGAGATGGGGCAATTTGTGTAGGCACTTACAGCGTGCCTCATCTAGAAGGGATTGCTTAAAACGCTTGGTGGATTTTGATTACGGTTCAACAATGCTTTCGGAATGACATACACGAATATTATTTGTAAATGTGGAAGTTTAACGGCAAAACAAGACTCTTAGCATGTTATTATCATTTATTTAATCATCATAAATCGGAAACGGCAACGAAATAATTCAGTGGATCATAAAAAACACATAAAACTCCTGAAAACACGATTCAAACATGTGATTCTTTGCAATTATTGAGCGAGAGAGAAAAATAATTTGAATCGTTCTTCTTTTGCCGTTCTAGTTTTCTATCTTTTATTGTTTTATTTCTTTAATTCCATTCTTTCTTTATTTCTTTCGTTTCCTCTCATTCGTATTTCTTTCTTTTCATCTTTCTTTTTAAGTTCGATCATTTTTAGTTTTCTATCTTTATTGTATCTTTTTATTGTTTGATATCTTTAATTTCCATCTTTCTTTGTTTCTTTCGTTTCTCCTTATTCGTATTTCTTTCTTTTTATCTTTCTATTTTTGTTCTTTTATTTCTAATTTTCTCTTTTTATTGTATCTTTCTTTTTTATTTCCTTAATTTTCCTTCTTTCTTTATTTCTTACGTTTCTCCTCAATCGTTATTTCTTTCTTTTTATCTTTCTTTTTTATTTATTTCATTTCTAGTCTTCCATTTTTATCGTATATTTTTATTGTTTTATTCCCTAATTCCCTTCTTTCTTTATAGCTTTCGTTTCCTCTCATTCGTATTTCTTTCTTTTTATCTTTCTTTTTTAGTTCGATACTTTCAAGCTTTCTCTCTTTATTGTATCTTTCTTTTTTATTTCTTTAATTTCCCTTCTTTCATTATTTCTTTTGTTTCACCTCAATCGCTCTTTATTTCTTTTCATCTTTCTGTTTTACTCTCATTTTCCTTCATTATTTCTTCATTTAACTGCATTTATTTCTGGATTCATTTACCCATCTGTCTGTCTTTTATTGCTCATTTATTCGTTCCTTTCTTTTCATCGATCTTTGTCATTAGTCTGTCTTCCTTTGAAGCACTACATATATTTCCCCGTCTGCCATTATTATTTGGTTTTATCACTTTCATTCGCGCTTTCTCCGTCATGCCAATCTCATTCTTTAAACTTATACCAGTATGTTCGTGTATAATTCATCTTCTTTCTTTCTTGTTCGCTGTTTCCATTTTCTTTTACACATTATTCAAGTATTTATTTCGTTGTCTCGAGCTCTTTTTCTCTATTTCCTTTTAACATATTGTTTTAAATTCACCTCTATTTCCTTCTTTCATTTTCTTATTGTTTTCTTTATTCGCAATCAATTCTTTTATTTCTGTCCTCTTTTCTATATTTTTTTTCACCACTTGTATTTTTCGTTCTTCCTTTTTAATATTACTGTCACCCTCTTCATTTTTATTTTCTAATCGTATTCAATTTTTCTATATTGTTATGTATTAAAATTTATTTTTCGTCTTTTTTACTAACTATGTTATAATTATTTATTTAAGTTGTATTTTCCACAGCTTTATTTTTGGTTTTATCTTTTTTAAAGTATTATTTTATGTATATCAGGTTTTCTGATTTCTCTTTCTATTCTATTTATTTTCAATTTATTTGCTGGACTCGCATGATGTATTTATTATTGTTATTTGCTGTTATTTGAATGTTAACTTATTCTATCTATATTACATTCAATATCTAATTGCTTTCTCGTTTATTCCTTAGATTACATATTAATTACTTTCTATTTCCTTTAACCTTATTCTCTCACCTGCTGAATTCTTGTTTCTTTTTTACCTTATCTTTTTACTAATTTATTTAGCGATTATTTTTTATAAAATCGAATATAAGATATAAATAAAATAAACAATACAATACAATTGATATTCATTTATTGTACAAAATTACAAAAAAAAACTCTAAAACATATATGATTTATTTTTTAATAAAAAATAGATAATTGAATTTATGAGGGTTTTGGAAGAAATACATGAATAGTTTAGATATTATATCTGTTAAATTATTGCTCACCACTTTAGATTCCAATAAATATCACTTTGATTTCTACTTTAATTATCAAGTTCCATTCTTTACGGTTATCTTTATTTTATCCTGCCACGCGTTTGACTGGCTTTGTTTATTACAAATAAGATGGTTTCGGATCTCTCTTTAATTGATTTTCTTATTTCGGAGAAAACATTGTTTTAACTGTTTTATTTGTCTATGCCCGTATGTACGTGTGAGGTATGATTTGTAGCTATCATTTAGCAGGTCAGTTTGGTCTCAAGTAAACCCAACAAAATGTCTTAGATCTTTACATCAGAGACACGCAACACCTTCCCTTAACACAGCACAATCTAAAACATTCGTAACTATTTTCCTTTTTTGATATTCATATGTTGTATTATTACGGCGTTAATAATTCAATTGTATTTTCATTACATTTTCTCCACGTTGACAAACACACACACACACAATTCGAGCCACGGCAATTGCAATGTTTACATTGAGATATATCTTACATTCAGTCAGTGTCGCATGATAGCGTAGGGGTTAGAAGCGCCGACCGTCAGCTCGACGGTCGAGTTTCAATGAGGCACTGGTCTAGCCGCACTGATGAGCTGTGAAACAGCCAAACAGTCTGTATGTGGATGACTATATAAAGCTCCCCGGGGTAGAGCTTAATTTGTAAGGATATCGCTAACTGCCATTAGCTTTAAGGCATAGCTCATTAGGTAAAAAATAATTCGAGCCACGGCAATTGCAATGTTTACATTGAGATATATCTTACATTCAGTCAGTGTCACATGATAGCGTAGGGGTTAGAAGCGCCGACCGTCAGCTCGACGGTCGAGTTTCAATCCCGACTTGAGGCACTATGAGCTGCGAAACAGTCTGTATGTGGATGACTATATATATATCTAATCTTATTTGTAATAAACCCAGCCATTTAGATCTAATCGTGTTGATTTTTCATTTGTTTTAGTTTTTCAGTTTTTTAAATTCTTTATCTTATTTTTATGTTTTATGTTTTATCATTATTAAGTTTAGTCAAAGACAACTATATATATATATATATATATTTATTCATTTATTTATTTATTAGTAATCTAGTTGAAGTAAACGTGCAAAGGAAAAAAAATCCAAAATATTTCAACCGGACTTAGTAAGAGTGATCAATGTTAAATAGAGGTTTTATGTATATGATTATTTTATTTATATTATTATTATTATTATTATTATTATTATTATTATTATTATTATTATTATTATTATTATTATTATTATTATCATCATCATCATCATCATTAATAATAATGACAATAATTGCGTCACCTTCACATTTGCACCTTTATTCCACCATTATTTGTTTATCAAAATAATTTTTCATCATTATTATTATTTCAATTACTATACTCTTATTCTTATTCTCTCTATTCTGTTTGATTATTACTATTACTGTTGTTGTTATTATTATTATTATTATTATTATTATTACTATTATTATTATTGTTATTATTATTATTATTGTTGTTGTTATTACAATCTTTATATTATATCAGTAAACTTTAGTAAATGTTTTGTTCATTTTGGTTAATCTTACTTCATTCTCCTATTGTCATCATCATTGTTATTTCATTGCCGTAAACAACTAGTTGTATTTGACTAAACTTAATAATGATAAAACATAAAAATAAGATAAAGAATTTTAAAAAGTAAAAAACTAAAATAAAGGAAAAGATAAACATGAAAAATCAACACGATTAGATCTAAATAACTATACACTCCCCAGCCCCCACCTAGAATACAGCCAGACTGAAGACTGTCTTCCTTCCCACTTTCACATTCCGCATTATATTAATGCGTCGAAGTTCCTCTAAACACATATCCAGACAGTAAAAAGCCTTGAAAATTTGCCATGGGAAATTGACCCTCTTTCCTTCACTCTTTTCTTTATCCTCAACATGAGTTCACATCATATTTCATTTTCGACGGTTTCAAATCTTTCCAATCATAGATTCTAAATTTTGATTTCCGTTTCTTTACTCTTCCTTCCAAATATTATCAGTGGAAAGATCATATTTCCTTTCTTCCTGGTGAGATCTCAGTTTCTAGCAGCTGTTTTTTTATAACACCGACATGCCATTGTCGCAGATTATGTACATGTCTGTATAAATAAAACTAATCATATATATATATATATATATATATATATACATATATATATATATATATATATATATATGCATATATATATATATATATATATATATAGATATATATATATATATATATATATATATATACGAATAAAAAAGTAATGAAAAATATAAAATTTGCATAGTTTATTTACTCATCAAGTGTTCAAACAAGGAATACAAATATAAAATGAATACGTTCTGATAGTCATAAAGTCTGATATATGTGTGTGTGTGTGTGTGTGTGTGTGTGTGTGTGTGTGTGCGTATGCTATTGCTTGTATAATTATTTTCGCATAGCATTTTGATTGGAATAGCCGGTCGGGTTTCGAATCCTGGCGTGGATTTACTCGCTTGCCATACTAATGAGTCGTAAGCTTTGAAACATCTTCCTGCTAATAACCATAAATATACACTATCTTTTAAAAATAAATATTCATGTTTATTACCTACATACACTAGTGTTTGATGCTTACGCAATATTCAGTGTAAGAGTTCCTGGTTACTGCCGGTCAAAGGATTCGAACCCAGTTGCAAGGTCATCTTTGACTCAGTAGCTCGATATTTAACCACTACGCCACAATCAGTTAGAATTACGTTAGTTTAATTTTTCATATAACTTATTTTAAGTATTTTGTGATGATGTAAAGAAAGAAAAAAATAGACTTGACTTTTTATTCAGAGAAAAGGATTTATTTCCGAATACTTCCCAGACCGCGATGTTTGTATTACTGGCTATTTGCTTTACAATGTAAGTCCTTCTAATGTTTTCTTTCAATAGGATAGTGCTGAACTATTGCGAGTTTTAAAAACGTGAGTCATCTTTGATCATCTAAAGAAAAACACTATCAACCTTGATCCTCTTTTTTATACTCTTACTTTCCTAAGGAGATCAAGGCTGCACATTAAAAAAATGAGGCTTAATATTAAAACAATATAAAAGAATATAAGAATGACAAAGACACACCTCAAACTACTAAATTTAAAAAAGAGTAACAAAATTAACGTATACATCTGAGTGGAAATCAGGAAAGCACAAACACATTTGATTTTTAAATAGCTTTGCGTGTTTCCTTCATGAGGTAGCTATGTGTGTGATGGGACATATATATATAGATATATATATATCTATATATATATGTTTTTAAATATTAAAGTGTTTTTTTTTTCACATACAGACGATATCGTTTTTTTTTTATCCTTATCAGTGCTGGTGTGGCGGTTGTAGGCGGTCGCATGAGATCGAACGCAGTTCGTAGATTCGATCTAGAATCACGAGCCAAACACTTAGGACCACACGGCGGTCGGCAATCGACACATACAGTTATTGAAATTTAGACACACTAACCCGGGGAGGCAGGGGGAAGATTTATTGCTGCCTACAGTGTTCAACGTTCGTGCGGAAGTCGCTTATCGCAGATGATAACAAACTTTCTAGATTTCTCTGTGCTCTACATATAAAACTATATATATATATATATATATATATATATATATATATATATATATATATATATATATGAACACATTGCTCTTTTTTTTTACTTCTGTTTGACACAAAATGAAGCGAATATAAATGTATATGAACCTAGCATGCAACCATCCAAGAAAGGGGGTTGCCTTACTCTTGTATACATTTGTTAAATTAACCAAAGTCTGATTCCAAGAATAATCTCCGTTCAATTCGCAGTCATTATTCACGATATCTTCAGATTTATTTCAAAATCAAACAAATCGAGAAGCGAGATCTTTCTATATTTGGAATAATATCATTGACGAGTGCCGTTCATTTGAAATTATTGGATTATGAGATGCAATAAAATATCAACGTTTTTATGTTTTCTCATTATTTCCAAAGTGATAAATTAGTGTTTCAAGCTTTCTCTTGTTTTTTTTATCGCAATATTGATTTTATCCGGTGTTGTTTCATCTATTTTGATCTTTATTGAATGATATATTCGCATTTCCCTTAAACTTAGTGGATTATTAACGGTCACTATTTACAACAAAAGGTTACAATAATATATATAATATATAATGTGTATATATTAAATATGATCAACAAATAGCATGGCATCACAAAAATAAGATGGTTGAAGTCAGGAAATCTGAAATAAATTTGATACATTTATCATCGCGATCTAGTTGCTGGTTAAAACAGATCACAATGAAAATACGACTCGTTACAAACTAATAGGTTGCCCCCAAACTTGAAATGCCATTAGGGTCGTGTTTTATATACAGCACATAATGTACTAAAATAATCCATCATCTAACTACTTGTAGCGTCTTATTTCCTCACAGCAGCCAATAGTGTCGTCCTCATGCTCTTTTTTCTTCAACTCGTATCCCGGACTAATACCTCTGGTGTTGGATCAGGTTGGGTCACCGACGTTTGGCTGCACTCCCGGGGAGCAAACGTTGACCAAGCCTCCACTACCTGAAGAAGACTAGTGGTGTTGAGACGTCTCTGTTGATTGGGCTATACATTGTTGATTGATCAAGAAGTCTGAACCGGAGTCGATCAGAGAATTTGTAGTCAACTGACTTGTCCACGACTTGCAGCACCTACAAACTATCCACAGATTAACTACTAATGAAACTCAACGTCGCTTATCTCCGGTGATCTTTCGAAATTATAGTCATACGTCTGAAGAAGTATTAAATAAGTGGTGTGTTTTATAAAGACGGTTGTGAGATATGAATATAGGTTGATTTACACGTGTAAATATACGACACTAAAAACTATAAAGTAATAACTAAACTAAGTATCGAGTAATACTTGGAAGTGTTTCACAGAAATAGAAGTCTATCAGAAAAAATAACAATATAAACTATATAATAAATAATGATGTAAAAATAAAAAAGATATATATAATTAGTCGTTTTACTTAACTTTCATTTTGATTTTGTAAACCATGCCGGTTTTTACCAAACTTTTATATGTATATGATTTTGAAAAGTACATTTTTACAGAATCGTTTTCTCATTAAATTATTAATTTAACTTACGTTGTTATAACATTATAACTAATCGTATTACGCTGATGTTGTTTTATTTCTATGCATGACATTATAGAATGTCAGTAGCTTCCAAAACTTTCAAATATTTTTTTTTTAAGTGTAATTATGATTTCTATTTGGCAGCTTACATTTTTCAAAATTCATTTAAATCATCGAAAGTTCAGAATTAAATAAATATTTTAGATATAATTCATGAATTATATTGGCTGACATGCTTGCGAAAAAAAAAACAGCAAATGCATTCTGGTGGATTAAATTTCGTAACATTTCATAGGATTTTGTTTGCTTTTTTCAATAACTATTCAATTAATAAAACATAATAATGTGAAACGCTCGAAGAGACGAGAACCACACAAAGTGATAGACACCGAAAGACTAGTTTTACAATGTTATTCATGCAGATATAAACATAATAGGAGGTAACATACAAAAACAAGTATGTAAAGAGGAAACGAAATGAAAAATTCAGAACAATTAGAAGTTTACAAATGTAGAAGATACAGTTGAAATTAAAAGAAGTAAAATAAAAAATAAATCAAAACTCAGTAAAATATTATACGTGCAAATATAATATGAAATTCTCGCTTCCCTTAGTTTTTCCTTTTGTCCTCACACTCCGTGAGTGATGTTTCTGACAAAGGGGAAATAATTGCTGTTTTCTGGGACTGAAGTCTATCCATCTAACACTTATCGTTGGCTTGCTTGTGACTTTGAACTAGCATTTTGTTTAGCTCCTAACATCAAGTGGCTTAATGCCTTGTCTGAAGCGACTTTCATAAAAAAGTGATATCACAGCAAATTGACAAATCATGAATTAATAGAAACGTAGCCTGTCATCATAGAGATGGCGAAAGAGTCGTGTGTAAACTGTATATAAATAAGTAGTGGCAAACAAGAAATGATACGTAGAAATATTGAATACTTAGTTGATGACAAACAATTATAATTTAGTGTTAGACTAAAGTTGAGTAAACGTGTTTTTTTAATAACACAAAATAAATGCTAAAATATTCTTTAGTTCTTCAATAGAGTCATGTTGGATCAGAACTTACATTTTAGTTGTTCAAATAAACCGTAAATTGAATATAACTTATCTATTACGAACTTTCAATTTGTCACATATTTGGCTCCCCGTTTGTATTATATATATATATATATATATATATATATATATATATATATATATATATATATATATATATATATAATGTTGTGAAGTTGTTCCACAGTAAATAATAAATAAAGGAAGTCAAGTCGAGGGTTGATTTAACAAGTGTATTAACAAAGTAAGAAAGTGACTAGCTCTTGGCTAGACAGTTACAAGACTGTGCTTTGTCTTCTGGTCACTCGCACTATTATAGTGACAACCGGTGTAGTTTCTCTTGTGTAAGAACGGCCGGTGTAACAATATATATATATATATATATATATATATATATATATATATATATATATATATACATAATATTTAAATGTTGAATTAAATAACGATAATTGAATTATCATAAAATCATGATAATCTATCGTGATAAAGTAAAGCTCAATATATAGAATAGAGCAATCAATTTTAGAGGTGAAATATTAGAATAAAGAATTGTGAAGATACAATATTTATTTAAACATCAAAAAGTTCAGAGTAAGGAGCCTCATATCCTTAATCCATTGATTTTCAAAGATTAAAATCTTCTCATCAGAGGATAGGGAAAGCCGATAATGTAGTTGTAAATATTATCGGCACATTTACCTTTGAACAATTTATATGAAGTAAAAACAAAATAGAGATAAAGAACAAAAGTGAGGGTCAGAGTGTAAACTCAGGGTGGATGATATTTAAAAAACACGTCAGGACAAAGTAAAAATATGATAAAAATAAAAAGCCAACTGTTATTTTGGAAATGAGTGTTTGAAAAGGAAATCAGTACTCAAGTTGTTTAGGAAAAATCCATGGATTAAGGATATGAGGCCTTTTTTCTCTGAACTTTTTGATGTTTAAATCAATATTGTATCTTTACAATTCTTTATTCTCATCTTTCACCTCTAATATATATATATATATATATATATATTATATATATATATATTTATATATATATATATATATATATATATATATATATATATATATATATACTATGGGTATTTTTATTAAATATTAAAGTGTATTTTTCCTACAGACAACGTTGTTTCGCAATTACGTCCTTATCAGTGCAGGAAGTTGCGGTTTTAGCTGGTCAGACGGGTTCGACAGCAGTTCGTAGATTCAGAAGAGAATCAGGATCCTAAGTCACAATCGATTAGGCCCACGAAAATCGCCACATACATTACTGTAATTAAGATACATTTAAAGCCAGCGGAAAGCTTCAAACGTTCTGAGATAAAAGAGTGCATATATATATATATATATATATATATATATATATATATATATATATATATATATATATATAATACAGATTTTAATCAGACATGGACCAGTGGTTTCTGACAAGAAAAGAGGTTAAATCCCCAATTCCGTCTTCGTCAGCACTGTCTGAAATGGTAAAATGATGGAATTTCTTCAAAAAACAGTTTTTATCCGTTATGAAACGCTATGCACAAAGAATTTGAAATGAAGAGGCGGTGAGACGCTTAAACCAGAAAATAGCCGTTATGTAAGAGATTCTATATTTAGAAGTGAGGAAAAAGAGAGAAAGAAGAGGAGGGAAAATAAAAGAAAATTAATAATAATAAAAGAAAATTAAGAGAAAATTAAATATTATTTATATATAAAAAATCCATGGTTAAAGGTACGTAACTCTAATTAATTAAAATATCTAAAAAGGGGAGGTAACTATTTATTATTATATGTATATATATATATATATATATATATATACATTTCACGATGGTTTCAATTAATAAATAAAAATAAAAAATAAAATAACGCATCAAAATAAAAATAAAAATAAAAATAAAAAATAAAAAATAAAAAATAAAGAATAAAAATAAAAATAAAAATAAAAATAAAAATAAAAATAAAAAATAAAAATAAAAAATAAAAAATAAAAAATAAAAAGTCGAAAAATAAATTGAAAGAAGGTGGTGAGAAAAGGCATGTGGTGAGAAAGGGAAAAAAGAAAAAAGGAAAAAATGGAAAAAAGAAAAAAGAACTGTGATCAGGTTCGTAGAAGAGAAGTCTGCAGTTCAAGTATATAAGTGTCTGAAAAATGTATTTAAGGGGGCCTTTGGGTAGGCTTAAGTCACTCGATCCATCCAATAAATAAGGAGTGCTTGTTTACGATGTATACAACCCTTGAAACCCTCATCGCGCACATTTAGACATCTGGTGCTTGGGTTCATGATGGCCTTAAAAATATGGAACTTCTCAGCATTACACAAATGGCAAACTTTAGATATAGGTGAATAAATGGTTTTTCTCTCTATGATTTTCCAATTTATAGAAAAGAGAGTTCCTTCTTCTTTTAGTTCCCAAATTCGTTTAGCCAAAGATGTGTTTGCGCGATCTTTGTTTCTAAAGGAATATAGGTGTGAATAATACCTTTGTTTAAAGGAACCTTGTGTCATGCCGTAGTATACATCTGTACTGTTATCAGTTTGACTCGTAACCACAGCTTTGTATACAACTGAGTCAACTTTACAAATTCCCTCGAGGGGGCAAACATTTTTATTTTGGCATGAGCATCCGGTGTCGACTGCCGTGCTCCTTATAGGCCGCATGGTTGAGTAGCTGACCTTGATGGTGTTTTTATTGAAAAACTTATGTAAACATAAACGTTTCCTCTTAGAAGGTCAGACGATAAGGCTTTAAAGAACATTTTAGCAATTATCTTTTTCCCCACCCGCCCGTTTCATTGATTAAAGAATGTTTCCTCTGAAGTTTATCCTAAGATTTTGCTCTACGCAAAATTTACTTATATATTGATATATATATATATATATATATATATATATATATATATATATATATATATATATATATACATATCACTCTAACTTATTTCACTATCTATCTATCTATCTATCTATCTATCTATCTATCTATCTATCTATCTATCTATCTATCTATCTATCTATCTATCTATCTATCTATCTCTTTATCTCTGTATCTTTTCGTTAATAAACATTCGAAAGTAATAAGGAAAGTCCGGAAAATATAAAAATGTAATAAAGATCGCAATAGTCAATTATATACCAAATGGAAATTCAACACAACAGTGATACTACTTAACCAGTAACTAGAGAGAAAGAGAGAGAGAGAGAGAGAAAGAGAGAGAGAGAGAAAGAGAGAGAGAGAGAAAGAGAGAGAGAAAGGGCGATAAAAGGAAAAGAGAAATATAGCGTGTAGTACGTTGTAATTTTGACTTTATTTTTCATGTTTAAATGGCATTGCAAACTCGCTTTACCTGATTCAAACAATTTAATCCGAGCTCACTGGCTTATTTCATCATGAAGAAATACATTATTGAATATTAATATTACATAGGAAGAGAACAGGGACACAATGAATAAATAAATGGATAAAAAGTGGTTAGTGGATAAAAAGGTAATACACATAAAGAATTGTAATTTGTATTTTTTATTTAGTTTATATTTTCCTTTTTGAATTGCATGTACACATTTTATTACGTTTCATTTCCATGTAACTCGTTATATTTCCACTCGTTTACGTCTTCTAAATCCGAAAAACTGCATTTTATATTTCTAAAACAAGCATTTAGGTGCATAAATTTAAATTGAAATCGATGCATAATCGAACAAATTCAACATATAATGGATCTTGAAAACAAAAAACAATATAATTACATTATTTAATTTACTAATCTATCACCGCTTATAGAATCGAAATCAACCTTAGGATGAAGTTTAATGCGATAAATGGAATGCATTTTCAATGATGAAGAATGTTACAAAAGGATTGTAACTAAATAATGGAAGTAAAAAAAATATTATTTATGATACGTTTTTTGAAATGTGTTAATATTATATTTCAAATCGGTCATGTTGTAGTCTGTAATAAAGAAGTTCCTGGGTAATATTTTCCACATATCAACAGTCTTTGAAAAGAAATTGTGTTTCGTTTTATCTTAGGGCGCTGATAAAGAACAGAAAGTTATTTGCAGTTGTGGTAAGAAGATGTTCTGGCTGTGAATGATATACAAGGAGAAACCGGAGATTGAAACTCAATCAGCACTTTCATGACATTAACGATAGAGTAGATAGAGACGGAAAACATCTCTGTTAAGAGCTCTGGAGTACAGAAGAGGCCATTTACAGTAGATTGCGAGGCACATTGTTTACTTAATGTATACATAAAAGATCTCCTGAGATGCGCATCCCTAGCAGAACTCCATCTGAGTATGTATCTGGCTCTTATATAGATTAGGGATTGCATCCGCGGTTAGGTACTCTGTGGCTCGTTAGAATATTTCAACCATTTTACAGCCACATTAACAAGTCAGATATTAGTCTTCTATCATATAATTATTGAAAGACGAATACATATTTTGTAAAATGCACTGAATTTGAGGACATATGGATCGTATAAGGATACCCGATATGAAATTTACAAAGGGAAGTTTGGAGAAAGCGATGAAAAATACATAAGGGACACAATTAACTATATTTAATTATTAATCGATACAGGGTTTACAATAAAAAATCGAAAATAATTAAAAAGAAATAAAATAACATTTTCTATTATTACAGAATAAGATTATTTTTTTCAAATAAACAAAATGGATTTTATTAGAAATGTAAAATGCATATTTTAGGTTTTAGCACAATAAGACAAGTACAAAAAAGTCGCAAAAGTAATACAAATAATGCACTGAATTCTAAAAAAATATATAAACTATATGTCGTTGCGTTAGGTTAGCACCAAAGTTAATAAAAAAATAAAGTGATACGACACAATGAAAACGTATATTATGAAGAAATAAACTAATGGTAACAATATAAAATATTAAATAATATATATTAAAAGTAAAATTTTAGATAAATATATTGCATAATATTATCGCATCGGTGTTCTTGTTACATATACAGTACAGATGGAGAAATAGTAAAGAACAACATGAAAATTGAATTTTCTATTTTGAGATTAAGAATATTAAATATATATTCTAGGCTTGAAAGTACGAAACGTTCAATTTTTGACATTGGATTTGTAGATGGGCACACTGAAGCCTCCAGGAAATTAATTTCGTAGTAATGTGTTTCAAAGACGGCGACTTCTTGGAAACATAATTCTATTTATCATAATTCCGCCGTGCGCTAGGCAAACGGAGAAAAGAAAACATGCCCTTTCCCGCTGTGGTGGATGGGAACGTCTTTTTGAATGTTGTGCATGGATAGAATCAGTTAGTGGAACTATGTAGAGTAGAGAAAAAAAACTAGGAACGTCTTTTTGAATGTTGTGCATGATGGGATCAGTTAGTGGAACTATGTAGAGTAGAGAAAAAAACTAGGAACGTCTTTTTGAATGTTGTGCATGATAGAATCAGTTAGTGGAACTATGTAGAGTAGAGAAAAAAACTAGGAACGTCTCTTTCTCTACGAAAAGAGATGTTGAAAGCAGGAGAAATGATGCCAACTAGATTCTGAAGTCGATTTTGTTCTCTGCACATGTATAAAAAGAGTGCCCTGAGCTGTACTTACTCATAAGTAGCCACAGCCCTCTATTTTAGGGTGAATTTGCCTCTTATATAAGTAGATAATTTCATCGGGTTTTAAATTATTTGTAGAACGGTAGAATAACCCAAGCTCATCTCCATAAACAGCTCGAAGAAACCATTTAAAACAATTGTTTGTCATGGTCGATACAAGCCTTTCACGAGAGTATAATATTCAAACTATGGACTGGAATTCTCAGGCAACATGATGACAAATAAGTACATAGATGGTAGGCTCCCTCGACTGAGCCAGAAAGCTTTTTACATCTCCCAGTATCCTATATCTCTATCTAGCCACCATTCATCAGTGCATAGAATATTATTGCCAAACTTGCGCTCGTGCACCAAACAATAGCTACTTCATCCCTGACAGGGCAAACAAGAGAATGTCTAATCTAATAGGTACCGCACTGTCTGCTATGATCAAATTCCCACTTGTATCGCCTCAGAGTTGCATCGCTGTGCCTGTTTAAAGTACTTCCAGAGCATGTGCTTCGATGAAATCAGTGAATTAGTACTTTCTCCAACGTAACTATATCCGACACATCCGACTAGAAGCAATAAACCACGTGTTCAGTGTAGATGTCCTTAAATATCGAATCATTTTCAACTCTGATAGCTTCTTTTTTCGGACCGTTGCCTTTAGAATTCTGCCATGCTCCCGGTTTCATCGACCGTAAACACATGTAGGAATTAAAATGTAATGTAAACAAACAGTTTTCTGCCAGTCTCCCCATCAAGGCTGCACCACCAAATACCTGACTCCTATTACAGTAGCACCTTACCTGTCAGTGGCAATATGTAAAGTAAAAAATAAAAAAATAAACAAATTGTGATAAGTTTGGGTGGGTAAGCAGAGCTAAATAAATTGGCATACATGAAGATTTTCTAAGAATATTTAAAAAATGATTTTTTGAAAAAGTTATTTTTGGGTGAATCTTAAATAACACTATACTACCGAAGGTTGGATGGTTTTCGTAGTGGTAAATAGCTTCAAAACCATAAATATGGCCACACATGTTGATTTGTTAATAATTTTAAAACCAATTAAGATGACATTTTATTCGACAATTCAAATGCTTTCAAATTCCTCTAAATCTTTTAGAGGTCACGAAGGAATTCATTCTTATTTAAATTATTATGAAAAGACTTATCTGGCTGATTGTTATACCTCATTAATTTAGGGTAGGGTTATATCGATTCTGTTGTCCTGAGATTATGCTCCTAGGCATTTCCGCCTTCTACGGAATTTGTAGTCTAGGATATGTTCGTTGTTATGATACATTCATCCCAGGCATTACATATTCCTTTTTATGGAAGTAGTGTAATAATTTACCCCCTTTGATGTTTATTTGGAAGGGAAGATTGTGAAGGATCTGTTCTGTTGTCATGAACGCTCCCAGGGTTTTCTTCCTCTTTTGAACAGGGTAGTTTAATATATGTTCTGTTGTCATGAAATAATTCTCCCAGACATTACCTCCTCCTTTGGGGAGAGCATTTAGTGTAGTACATATTGGTACATCATGACACTATCCTCATAAGTATTAGCTTCCTTATTTTAGGAGGAAATAGTTTACTATCTGTTCTGTTGTCAAGATACCGTCCTCCAAAGCTTTACCTCCTTATTTTAGGGTTCTGGTGTTTTATATGTTCGGTTGTCACGAGTCCGTCCTCCATCTATTATCTCTTGCTTTTGAGGGTAGTGTAGTATATGTTCTGTTGTCATCCTCTCAGTCATTACCTCTGTCAAGTAGTGTAGTATATGTTCGTTAGTCATACTACTATTTTCTGAAGAATTGTATATTTTCTTTTGGGGTTAGTGTATTATGTCTTATGTTATTGGTGAGGAAGGTAGCGTATTACATGTTGTGTTTTCAGGATAACTTTCTGGTAGGCAGTACCTTCTCTATTTTCGGGGGCTAATATAATATATTTTCTATTATCATGAGACGATCTTCCTCAGGAACAACTTGCTCATTTAAGGGATAATTTGGTGTATGTTCTGTTGCCATGATACAATTCACCCAGGCATTACATCCTTATCTGGAAGTGTAGCTTACGTCCACAAGAAATTGGCAGTCAGTTGTTCAGTTGCAAACTCAACATTTATATTTTTCTAGAGCAAACGTATGAGATTAGGGTTAGGGTTAGGGTTAGGATCGGAGGTTAGGGTAAGGGTTAGGGTTAGGGTTAGGGTTAGGATCGGAGGTTAGGGTTAGGGTTAGGATCGGAGGTTAGGGTTAGGGTTAGGATCGGAGGTTAGGGTTAGGGTTAGGGTTAGGATCGGAGGTTAGGGTTTGGGTTAGGGTTAGGATCGGAGGTTGCACATTATGACTAGTAATGATAATGTACGATTTTAGCGATGAAATTGTTAATTCAAACTTAAGCATGAAATAACAATGAATATATTATTGAAAACTGAAACACAAAACTTCTATAAAATATATTACTTATGAAAAAAATGTTAATATTATTTACTGTTTCATAAATAAGTGTTAAAATAGATTGATTAATTTTTCAAAATATTGCATTAAATATTATTATCTGTCACGTATACCTCGATGTTTAGACATATTGTGCAACTGCAAATGCGTATGACGATTTTTATTACAAGACGCTGAACGTGGGAGAGAATCTAATATTGTAGCTGTATTCACACACTGAATTTGTATTCAACATTCGATTTAGAAAATCAAATTTGCAATTCATTAAAACATGTAAAAATTCAAGTGGGAGTTTGAAACTATTTTCAGACACGATACGGACAGCAACTCCTATGCAGATAATTTCGTTAATATAATATCTCAAATATTTTTTCAAGAGAAGGGACGTGCGAGTAGTGAAGACACACGATAGAAAGAGGGAATAAACGAGTGAAATTAGTGGAAAATAGTCGCGAATGCACACATGTTTACTTGGTATGTGAGAGGGATCTAAATATCAAATATTATAAGGTGACAAATTAAAAATGATAAAAAAGACGAATTAAAAATAGAAAACACCAAAGAAATAAAACGTATCGGATATGGAAATATTTGAGTAAAAATAGAAAACAACAAAGAATCATTATTATAATATAGAGTTTGTGTCCGTAAAATGTAAAACCAATGCGACTAAGGGTAGCTTAATAGTAAATACAGAACCTGGAGAAAATAATAGAAAATGAAAATCATGAAATCCTTTGAAATAATAAATCTGCCAAATCATAGATGTGGTTATCATTGCAGTTCACAGGATGTAGATAAAAAAGGCAGGAAAAGTTAGAAAATATATGGAACTTGTCAGAAAGCTGAAAAGAATATGGAATATAAAGAACGTTACTAGAATACAGATAAGTGTAGTTCCGAAACACTTGAGAAAAGGGCTAAGAGACATTAGAATAGAAGAAATTATTGACACCATACAACAAACTAAAAAAATATCAAGTGCAGAATCCAAACTATATAATCAGGTAACACTGACTATCTACATGTAAGTTGAAGTAGAATAAAAATATATAAAACAAAGATTACATAAATCCAAAGAAACTAAAACTTAAAGAAATCCAAGAATCTGCTATTTTCAAAACAATTGTTCAACCAGCAGCGGTAGGTAGCACACTTAATGGCTATTAATAGTCACGTCTGATGGAAGGACCAGGGGGGAGCGCTTTTTGTACCTCCCATGGAAGGGTGCGAAGAGTGCCGAAATCTTTGGGAAGCTTTTGTCACTCGAATTACCGAAAGACTAAAGGATGCTATCATTGAGAAATCAATTGTAATATCTGGTGTTATTACGTTTAATGACTTGCAACGGCTGTCAAAAGGAGTAGAGATGGCTGTGAATATGGGAAGATTGGTAAATCAGACGTAAGCTAACAACACTTGTTATTGCCAGTCAGCGATCACTAATAATGACGTGCGTTAGAAAAACATAGTAAAAAAAACAAAAAAAACAAAAAAAAACAAAAAACAACAACAACACCGACGACGACGACGACAACAACAACAATAACAACAATAATAATAATAATAATAATAATAATAATAATAATAATAATAATTATAATAATAATACGAAAATAGTGAGAAATGAAGGCTCCAAGCAACTAAAGGCTGACATTCTGCACATCGAACGTAAACATTTAAACTACACCACGTAGCAAATAGATCGGGCGTTCAATGAGATGCCGAAGACTCCTTACTGGTTAACATAAGCTATCAGGAATGAATGGCCTGCTATATATCGAGCAGAAGATATTAGAAAGAATAAAAAGAAGCGATACAAGGATAACTGCAGCGGTGACGAGTAAAACTAATCTAAGGTAAAGGTTGCGTGTAGTTAAAGGAAACTAATCGCGAATTTACCAGTGGTTGGTTGATGCATGAGAATGATTTTATGATCAAAGATAAGGTGACGAATTAGAATCAAATGGGATTAATGAACAAATAGAACACAAATTTATAAAACATGTGAAACGGAACTAACTAAACTTTTGTGGAAAAACGGCTGACGAAATATAAAATATAAATAAAACGTTTGGAACAAGAGTAGAATTGAGATTTAGACTAGATAACATTGAATATTTCAGATAATGTGGAACCAATGTAACGATACACGTTACAAATCTTATTTTTCAAATAACGAATGTTCCATTGCGACACGTCTCTTAAAGCTCTCGGCATCAAATAACATAATGTTCATGTTTATAAATCTTATTCCACATATAAAAACGAACTGTTCACAGTCTCGAAAGAGTTCTTTTACCATTTATAAACGCTTCAGTTCAACTTATATCAAATCACGGAAAGTTCATTATACATTTCTTAAAGTTCCTAAAAAGTTCTTCTCAAATGAATCTCAAAGTTTACCTTATCTTCTGTTCTCTTCTTTGGCCTGTGATTCGTCTAGTCTTCGCTGGCTGTGTCGTCTTGATCGAAGGAAGAGGTCTGTCTCAGACAGAATGAACACACGAGACACGAATTTTTTGAAGGGAAATTTCACACAAGTTTCTTTATTCTCACACAAGTTTATTATTATGTATTACGCGAATGCAAAGCAGTCTGCTTCTGTGATCGAACTAAACGGACATATAAGGAGGATTATTTGCACTTCTGGGAACCCTACATGTTCCTGCGCGTTAGCGATCAAATGTAAAGAAATACAGTGATGAAATAACGAGCCAAGCACCTACATACCATTAACCTGTCTAAATTTTCCCGGAAGAACAACAAGCAAGTCAGAAAGCTACATCATAGGTAAATGGGCAATGTATGAGCATGAAGAAAGAAATAGAATACCGATACTACAACTGACAGCTTGAGGACAGCGCCTGGCAGATATAAGGATACAGAGATATATTTTATAGACAGACTCTCTGTCTACAATATTTTGGGTCATAGATATGTCGGGTATACTCAAGAGATGCGATGCATGGTACATATTTACCGACACAAATGTCAAAAGTAAACGACCTCATGTATATGGATGATATAAAATTACTAGAAACAATTTTAAATGGCCCAAAACATTAATAAGCACTAGTATATTTTGTAAGGAAAGACACCAGAAGTCAACATAATGCAATGAATAGACCTACTTATAAAGCACGTTACAGACACGATAGTTATGAATATATCTGAATTTTTTAAGTGGGGACCATCAACAGATACAAAGTAACTGCGAAAGAGAACGCATGAGAATTAAAGCACATTTTTAAAAAAATCCCGTGTTGCTGACAGTTGCTGAAAACAAAGCGATCAACATACATCACATAATGGGCAAAATACAAAAAAATCAGGAGCATAGAAAAGATAGACTCTGTAGACAAATAGACGAAGCAGTAAACCACACCGTACTTGAATGCACTGCAAACACTGATAAAAGACATATATCATCCATACCTTGACCGAAGGAGGAAATATAGTACTGGAATATTGCCATTAAAATTCAAGATGAAAATACCGGATGCAAGCAGCGAGCTATCCCTACTAGACGGCTAATGTAAGTACACCAAGTGAGTTTTAACTGTGATTAGACGTATCGGGGTGTAATGGTACCATGGAGAAATATCTCGTAAAAAAGTCTAGTACAGATTGATGTCCAGAGTTATAGTGGATAAAAATAGTAATAATGATAATTAGCATTTAATGCCTAGACATGACCAAGGCAATGGAACAACTAGAAAAATACCAGTAGAAGATTGACAAACTTACCTGGATAGACTACACTCAATCATATGACATTTACTCATATTCGTTGATGTTGACATGCAACCTATAACTTGATTACCATTATAAGAAATTGATACCTGGAAGCCGTAGACTTGGGCAAGTATACATCAGAAGATAGAACTTTATTACCATTGTTGACTCTTTTAATTATTTTACCACTGACCATACTCTTACTATATTCTCAGCATGTAAACAGCATGTTTGTTAAACTTCAATTGTTAAGCGTATACGACTTTTGTCCGCAAGGCATTAGGGTATCGCTTATGTTAAGATAGAGATAGCAATGGGAGATGTTGACTGTACTTGTGTAACGTTGACGTTTCTTAAAACACTCATTTTTTTAAAATTAGTTAATCTTACTACGTTTGTTCTCGTCATCATCACATTAGAAAGCCGCATTTCATCATCACCATTTTCATTGTATAGTGCGCCGCATTTCATCATCACCATCTTCATTGTATAGTACGCCGCATTTCATCATCACCATCTTCATTGTATAGTGCGCCGCATTTCGCCGTCGTCATCGTCGCAGTAGACCGCACTTCGCAGTATTCATCACCATCATTCTTTAGTGTCTGTAATAAAAACTTTTCGTGCACAGAGGGGAAGACGACGAGACCGACGGGGAATTTAAACTGGGTCTTTATTTGGGATCAGTTTTCTCGTCGTACGATTAAATGTCACACATTTATTAAATAAGGAGAGAAAGGCAACCATTGTTCTTTTAAACTTAATTCTACTTAGTTATGGGGAAACGAACAAAGTCGGCAGACTAGTAGCTATCAAATCTTTTAGAAATTAACTTCCTATTTTCCTTTTTTCATAAATTAAATCTCGAATTTCACATCTGCTCGTCAGGTTACCCGAAAACAGACTGCGTAAAACCGTTTTTCGTTCTTTCACACGATATCGTGACGTCGCTGCTTTAAGAGGGACACTGCATTTTTCATAACACACCTATTTAACCTTTCCTTGATCTCCAACCGGAGTTCCGGTATTTTTTTTATATTTTAGTCTGAGAGCGTACTTGTTTTTCCAATTTTCGTGTCAAGTTAACTTGCACTGGTCCACCAAGATACTAAATCCATACTAGCTGATGTAATCGTTCTTCACATACATACATACATACATACATTATATAACACTTGTAATTGGATACAAATGCCTACATTTCGTTCTATATTTGCCAAATTAAGCTTCGTATAAGTATGGTCTCAAACTTCTGAGCAGTTTCTTTCAGCCAAATTAAGCATTATTCAAAGGTTCACCATTAAACATTAAAATGTATTGCATTCTTATGTATCCGTTTCTTATTTTGTTTATATTGATCTCTACACAAATGTAGTTAAGTCAAATTGTATTTGACTTAAACAGTATTTAATATTTTTCTGTGTTGATGATATAATGTCGAAGATATCTATTTGGAGCGTTTGACTTTTTCTGATAAAGTTTCTGGTAATTTTACTACCGCTATTAACATGAATTTTAATTTCGCCCAAAGATTTCATATTAATAAATTGTCAGCATTACGATGATTATTTAAGATTAAATGTATATGCATATATTTGTGTGAAATGATCCATGGAAATGTGCGCATTAATATGTATTATGTATGGTTTGTTGTATTTGCATATCGTTTTAAATGTGAGCCGCTTTATGCTATGTAATGAATTAAGGCTTAAGGCTGAATTAGAAAACAAAATAAAATTTAAAAAATTAGAAATCACGTTTTGCGTAAAACAGAACGATCTGCTTCAATTCTTATTCAGGAAAAGATCAGTGCGATACGTTTGAACGATAATGATCACGAGTAAGAAAACCAATGCGTTCCGCGATAGCATCATTGCTCATACGATTCTTTCGAACGATGAGATCGACCGAAGAAAAAATAACGTTATCGTCAATAAAAGTATCTTCAGAAAAGATGTACCGATAAGTTAACCCATTTTATGAAAAAAAAAATGTTAAACCAAAATTTAAGCACGATCGATTAATATATATATATATATATATATATATATATATATATATAAATATCTACATCTCATTCTCTCCGCTGGACTTTTCGACACCGGACTTTTTAGCAATCGGACATTTGCTTGCATTAGGGCAGAGTTTTGCCCTGTGTTTCTTTCCCTACAACTTTTATTTTATTTTTTCAAATTTTAAATCTTGGCCTTTGCCAACTTATCTATCCCAGAGACTTCCTCTGATGATAAGATTCTGATCTTTGAAAAGCCTGGCTGAAGGAAAATTTAACTTGAATACATTGCCTTTTTGCGGAATATACCTTGCTCTGAGCAATTGAATTGAATTTTGATTTGGCTTTTGCTTCTCTAATTCCTTTCCATTCGTCTTCATATATATATATTTATATATGTATATATATATATATATATATATATATATATATATATATATATATATATGTATATATATATATATATATATATATTGTGAACGTTTCGATGTAAGTCTTCAGTGATATACTTCTTTAATTACTAGTGTTTGGTTTGTCAACATAAGACCAGCATTACTTTTTTTGTATTGGTAACAAATGAAATGTGCTACGTAGTCCGATGGCATAGGCAGTTTTACCCAATTGTCACATCAGGCTAACATTCTCACTCTAGTGTATACGCAAATGATTGTGTTACAGTTAGATGCTGGGGATGCATCTTATCTGCTTTTTTTTATCTTTCTGCAATAATCTCATTTTCATAGACACAAAAATCGCTATAAAATATCTGAAAGACTGGAATAATTTCGTTCAATATTAAACTTTGTTATAACATCGAACTACAGGATTCGTCATCTCTCGTACTTAATCTTGACGAAAAACACATTTAGAATATGTATAAATATTTGAAAACATAATTTTAATTTATTAAATCAATGATTAGAATTTACTTTTTTAACTTCACAAATACGTTTCAGCTTCTCTGTCTTTTATTATATTTATATTTAATTCTTTAATGGCATCCATTCAATCATGAGAGACAATGGATACCCTCCGTAAGGGTGACTGCATGTGTAAAGCAAGGGTTGCGCAATCCCAACCACACCTCTTCTGAATGGGTACTGCTTAATGCCAGTGGCAAAGAGAAATCATGGATGACTGAAAACAATGCTGAGATAAGCGGAGAGCACATATAGCCCCTGGTAATTTCAAATGGTCACCCGTTTAGTACTGACCAGGCTCAACGTTGCTTAACTTCAGTGATCTACCGGGAACCGGTGTATCAACATGCTTATGCTGTACTTTTCACTCTTCATATAACACACACATTACATTGTTTCCGTTGTTTACTTTTCCCATCAAATGCAAGTCTAAAGTAAATATCAATTATAAATAACCTAGCGTTGACGATTACATATGTCAATAGCAAAAGAAACACTAGCACAAATTTACTCACGAAAATGGCGTTTGTTTATTTTCAGTTTCAACACTGGATCCATAGTTTAGGGAAATGAGGCGAGTTAGCATTTTTTAATATATTGACAGTAACTATTTTTATTTAATTTTAATCTTAATATTGAGAATTGTACTTTGCTGTTCAATTTTATATATTTTATTAAACAGTAAAAATGTACTAAAGGATACCACAAAAAATGTCGCCCAATCAAACAGTAAATACTCTTATTGAATACAATAATTCGATCATAATTTTATCGATTATGATTAAACAGTCTGTAATTAGTAAATTAAATTCAGCATATAGATTGGTCTCTAACAGGTAGTACCATTGCGGATGATAGTGGATCTGGAAGTAATGGAAACTAAAGCTCAAGGATTACCGGATGCAGTTCAAAACATACGCCGAACTCGAAAAATGATAGACAATTATGTAACATTTCCAGAAATGAAAGACAAAATTGATGCGGATCTACGTGTAGCAACCAACCCGTTAACATTCTCTGAAAACAGGTTCTAATCAGGCTAAGCGGCGGACATTATTGGGAACCCTTGCAACCTTTTATATTGGCCACATCCCACTGTAAATCCGACCGTCTGTCACATCCAGCATTTGTGGAGAAGAAATATTAGCATAAAGAGCTTAACAGTGACGTATGTCTTTGGGATACAAGTTACCTTTATAAACGGTGCAATTTTGCTCTATTTTTGTGGTCTTGGATATATTTTTTTCTAATTTAAACGTTTTGTAAATCACAACAGAATTGTAACTTTACAAATTATTTACAAATAATTTATTTTCAACATGATAATATGATCTTACATTTTAACGGCATATATATTTAATATCGATGTTCAGATCATTCATTTTGTTTCATGTTGTTTAATATACACCATTCTATTATGTTACTTATTTAATGTAGATGTTTTTTTGAAAAAAAGGAGCATGTACTATTTAATTTTTATATTCATGTTGTTTAGTATACACCATTCTATTATGTTACTTATTTAATGTAGATGTTTTTTTGAAAAAAAAGGAGCATGTAATGTTTAATTTTTATATTCATGTTGTTTAGTATACACCATTCTATTATGTTACTTATTTAATGTAGATGTTTTTTTGAAAAAAAGGAGCATGTAATGTTTAATTTTTATATTCATGTTGTTTAGTATACACCATTCTATTATGTTACTTATTTAATGTAAGTTGTTTTTTTGAAAAAAAAGGAGCATGTAATGTTTAATTTTTATATTCATGTTGTTTAGTATACACCATTCTATTATGTTACTTATTTAATGTGGATGTTTTTTTGAAAAAAAGGAGCATGTAATGTTTAATTTTTATATTCATGTTGTTTAGTATACACCATTCTATTATGTTACTTATTTAATGTAGATGTTTTTTTGAAAAAAAGGAGCATGTAATGTTTAATTTTTATATTCATGTTGTTTAGTATACACCATTCTATTATGTTACTTATTTAATGTAGATGTTTTTTTGAAAAAAAGGAGCATGTAATGTTTAATTTTTATATTCATGTTGTTTAGTATACACCATTCTATTATGTTACTTATTTAATGTAGATGTTTTTTTGAAAAAAAGGAGCATGTAATGTTTAATTTTTATATTCATGTTGTTTAGTATACACCATTCTATTATGTTACTTATTTAATGTAGATGTTTTTTTGAAAAAAAGGAGCATGTAATGTTTAATTTTTATATTCATGTTGTTTAGTATACACCATTCTATTATGTTACTTATTTAATGTAGATGTTTTTTTGAAAAAAAGGAGCATGTAATGTTTAATTTTTATATTCATGTTGTTTAGTATACACCATTCTATTATGTTACTTATTTAATGTAGATGTTTTTTTGGAAAAAAAAGAGCATGTAATGTTTATATTTTGTTTCATGTTGTTTAGTATATACCATTCTATTATGTTACTTATTTAATGTAGATGTTTTTTTGAAAAAAAGGAGCATGTAATGTTTAATTTTTATATTCATGTTGTTTAGTATACACCATTCTATTATGTTACTTATTTAATGTAGATGTTTTTTTGAAAAAAAGGAGCATGTAATGTTTAATTTTTATATTCATGTTGTTTAGTATACACCATTCTATTATGTTACTTATTTAATGTAGATGTTTTTTTGAAAAAAAAGGAGCATGTACTATTTATATTTTGTTTCATGTTGTTTAGTATACATCATTCTATTATGTTACTTATTTAATGTAGATGTTTTTTTTAAAGGAGCATGTAATATTTAATTTTTATATTCATGTTGTTTAGTATACACCATTCTAGTATGATACTTATTTCATGTAAATGTTTTTTTGAAAATATAATATGTAATATGTATATTTCTCTTTCATTGCAGGAATTCAGTTATTGTTTGCCCGGGACTGTGCGGAATCATATCGAGAGGAGAAGTGCATTGTCAAAAACCATACAGCCCATAGGTTAAAGACGGTCTGCTTCCGAACATGTGACACGAACGGATGCAACAGTGATAAGCTCAAACCAAGAGGAACAGCAAATCAAGTCCAAGTTCCCTTCTTCATGATCCTATTAACAGCTGGACTTGTTTTCATTTTATCTTTTCGGGGATAGATATCTCTAGTTGAACAAATATAAATCACAAAATTGACAATAACATTTACAAATTGAAATCAAAATGAAATGAAATGATTTCAAAGATATAAATATATACTTTACAATTAATAAATGAAATCTAAAAAGGGTGGAAATAAAAGAATGCCAGAACAAGACCCAGCGCTCATCATGAACTTGCCGTTATATTAATTGAGGGGGGCGTAATCTAACGAAGAATACTATAATACTATTTTAAATGTTGAAATATTGTAGACCTGCTAAACGATGAGATGCATTAGAGATGTAACGAAAGATTCATGCGAAAGAAAAATATTCAGCAAGTTACGTAAATACGCAAATCTGTAATAAAATTAATTAACAGATGAAAAAAAAATGTAATAACATTAATTAACAGATGAAGAAAATCTGTAATAAAATTAATTAACGGATGAAAAAAATCTGTAATAAAATTAATTAACGGATGAAAAAAATCTGTAATAAAATTAATTAACAGATGAAGAAAATCTGTAATAAAATTAATTAACAGATGAAAAAAATCTGTAATAAATTTAATTAACGGATGAAGAAAATCTGTAATAAAATTAATTAACAGATGAAAAAAATATGTAATAAAATTAATTAACAGATGAAGAAAATCTGTAATAAAATTAATTAACGGATGAAAAAAAATACCCAAATACAAAAAAAGACACTGATTACTAAAATCAATAAATCACTCCAAAATTAAAAGACGTCCGGTTTTTATGATTTTTTACGATTATAAATTTGAAAGAAAACGTTTTGTCACTATATACATATAACAATGTACGACTATTTTTTACGATAATAAGAAACCATGATTTAATATACATAATATACATATAAAGATAACATTAAAGATATATGAAATTTATTCACTGCTAATGTAATTCCGTTATGGCATTTCGAAAATTTACAGAGTTCAGAATGAGTTCAAACTTTCTGGAGTTGACACTGCTTACGTAAGTGTAATTTGAAATATGTATTAGCAGTAAAATGTGAATGCAAAGTTTTTTTTTAATTGGACCTGATTAAAAATTGCAATTTTAGCTAATCGAAATATGCTTTACTAGCGAAATCTAGTCGCTCTCTGAAAAGTAATTAATTAGTAGGGAGACGTTAATTAAAAAAAAATATTGTGTTGTATACTTAAAGAATTCTATAACTTAAAAAGACTTTGGCAAATTTGTATATTCACATCCTCAGCCAAATTATCCCGTTTAAAAATGAGATTATTCTGCTTAAGGTCTAGATTGTTAGGGTAGTTACTTTGTTTTTAACACTAACCCTAAGTTTGATAGAACTGCTCTAAGACTGGCCAGAAAAATTGAATTTATATGCGAAAATTTTACCCACTTTCAATAATAAAATAATTGTTTTCTTTCTTTTTTTCCATCAAGTTAAAAATATTTATTTTTGGGGGGGTGAGGGGGGTTAGCGGAGGATGATAATGTACAATGATACCAAAATATGAATCTCTATTTTTTCGTAAGCTAGACCGATCACAGTGCTACTAAACTTTTGTTTTAATTTGTCAATTAGAATAGTGGAAAAGTATTTGTAAACATTAAAAATAATTTTGTTGTTAAAATTTATTAATTAGACATCAACTTAATTAATAAAAAAAGGTGTTTATTTATGTAAAATGTAAAAATTTCAAAAAGAGAGCAGGGGAAAAGAGGAAGAGAGAGAAAGAGAACGAGTGAGACAACCTCACTCTCCCACCAACTCTCCTTTCTGTTCTCGCTTCTGCCTTGCTCGTATCAACCCAGGTCGTCGGTGAGCGCATCGAGTTTAAACTTAATGGGTTTTAGTAATTTCCAAATGTATTTATTAAATAACATAATTTATTAGTGTTAATATAGACGGAACTATTGCATATAGATAGCAAACATAAGCCAATGCAATTCCAAATAAATACATTAATTAATTATGAACGGTTATACTATTTAAACAGTCAAAAGTATCTCCTTTAAGATTTTATCTTCATTATATATACAGAATATCAAAACTTGGTGTTGTATTATTGATTTAAATTACAGTAACCCGTTTTGATTTTAATATAGGAGTGATGACCTCCGTATTTATTCATTTAGATTTATGTAGCTTGATACATGTGTATAAATACAAATGTTAGCATATATATATATATATATATATATATATATATATATATATATATATATATATATATATATATATACATATATATATGTATATATATATATATATATATATATATATATATATATATAGTCTAAAAGAGATGTATTACATGTCAGTTTAACTGAAGGAATTCGTGAGACTTGATGCCTTTAAGTTGGCGAATTCATTCAGGGGTTACACATAGACTCTCTTGTTTTACCGACATGCCATACGTCTATTTTCTATACTACTGTATTTCTACTCTAATAATGTGAACATTGTTTTGTTAAATACATAACATCGATGAACAAAGCAAAAACAAACACAAAGGTAAAGCAATTATTTTATTTTGTTTCTGTTAAATAATTATTTAAGAATGATATATATCCCGAAAATATTGGAGAACGTAAATATCATTAAATTTAGAAATGTATTCTAGATTTTGCAAAATAAAAACTATCCTAAACCCATAATTTCAGGTATCTTAACTGTGGTTTCACATCTTATCAAAGCAGTATACTCCTGAGTATTTAGAGTTATTTCGATATTCAATTATTATAGCCTCACCTATTATGTTACACAATCATTATAGCCTCCAGTAGTATGCAATAAAACTTAGACTACAACACCAACTATTAATAGAATACGTTCAAGAAATGTAATTGTTGTTCATTCCTGTTATTAGTTTTAATCTGATGGTGTACACTCTATGCTTAGAAAAATGATGCTTTTATTTTCATAGGATTGACATGTCTTTCTTCGATATAAGCAGATATACTGTTAGTAAAACAGCCTCTATAACAAAACAAGCAATTTACTCCACACATTAGTGTGTAAGAAATACTATAATAAATGCCGTATAAAATGTTGATATGTTTAGTTGTTCTCCTATAATGCAGGTACACCGGTGATGATTATCTTCCTATTAACTTTTTACGTATGTGTCATCTGTCCTGAAAACCGAAACAACACGAATATACACATGTCGACATATATATTTGGCTAATTATCTCACATTCCTTGGAATTACTGTCTTACTCTAAGCAATACCACAATTAGTATTACCATTATTTTCATGTAAGTTTAGAAAATAGCAGGCTTGCCTTATACTGTTTATTCCACAATATAACTTTTGAAAAAAAACATTTATGCGAGGCTGTATATTATGCATACCGCTGCTTTATTGATGCCACTCATGTTTACGTGGGTAATACCATTAAATAAACGGTTTATATAGTATATGCGTCCGGAAATAAATAAAGAAACCCACAAAGTGACAAATAAAACTTGTAGATGTTTTTATAATGGCCCTCTCATACGGAGTAAGATGGTCGAATTTTGTACGTGTCTTATTTGTCACTTTGTGGTTATCTTTGTTTATTCCCAGCAATGTGAACAACATTAACCGAGTACTTTATTTTATTAGATACGCAAACCCGAGTGATAATAATATGAATATACGGATTTATATATATATATATATATATATATATATATATATATATATATATATATATATGTGTGTGTGTGTGTGTGTGTGTGTCTGTGTGTGTGTGTCTGTGTGTGTGAGAGAGTAGATTTCAAGTACAAAAAATGGTAGGATACATTTTAATCAATGAAACGCATGGATGAAAAACACCCAGAAAATTGCTAAAATTTTCCTTAAGGCCGTATCGTCTGACCCTCTTAGAGGAAACGTCAGAATGATTAATTAAAAACTAAGAAAATTGAATGAGATGTGAAGGGAAACATTGTTTCAGTTGTAGAAAACAATTGGAAAAGAACAAAAAAACGCTAAATTTCTCAACGTTATGGTTGATTTCAATCATTGAAGATCTCCAACTGATGTTTCAAAATCTTTTGTCTACACAGGCTAGGTCGAGAATTGTTAATAACTTATCCCTCAGTAATATTGAGATGATAGTTCAACCTGTCACTGTGTAAAAAGTAAAACCAACAATGGGAATACTGGTCAGTACAACTATTTGTACCAACCAGGTCATTACCGATTCATGTGATTGAACGTAGTCAGCTCCACACTGACACAGGAATTTATAAGCAACATGATTCTTTTGAATGGCTGCCAAAATATTCTTACGAAAATAAGAGGAAAAAGTGCGAGTCGGGGAAACTACTCCCAGCATGGTTGCTGGAAAACAATTTTTTCCCTCATATCTCATTCGATTTTCTTAGTGTTTTATTAATCATTCTGACGTTTCCTCTAAGAGGGTCAGACGATAAGGCCTTAAGGACAATTTTAACAATATTTTTCCACCCGTCCGTTTCATTGATTTAAATAATATATATATAACCGTTAAAAGGCAACAAAACAAAAACAGACACACACAAAAAAATTATGGGTACTAGCAATTTACGGAAAACTTACTCTCTTTAAGACCAGTTAAAATTGAAACATATACATATATATATATATATATATATATATATATATATGTATATATATGTGTGTGTTTGTGTGTACATATATATATATATATATATATATATATATATATATGTGTGTGTGTGTGTGTGTATATTTTCATGTAATGTAAGTAGTGTCTCTTCTGCGTAAACTCAATAGCCTCTTCGTATGGAAATGCATGGAATGCGCATGGTCCCTAGGTTATATATAAACAAACACTCTCGTTTGCGTGAAATTCATGCTAATTTTCTACGAGCACATTTTCTGTATCTATCTTATTCTATTTAGCTGAGTCAAATAAGGCTAACATTTTACAAAAGGTCACATTAATTGAAGGACTGAATTTTGTTGCAAAATGCATTGTATTAGGTCTTTATTTCTTCGTACTAAAACTCCACAAACATCTAGCGATGCAAAATATGCAGATTTTGCACATTTTCTCGACAGTTGTCCTGTATTTTCATAGTTAACGTGATGCAGTTTACTAATACCACCAAGACACATTTTTAAATTTATAAATAAAAAAGGATATGAAATGATGTGTATTGAGTGCATCTTTAATTTTACAGCAAGAAATCCATATATATATATATAATGCATTTGAGGGTAAATCTTAAATGGTAAGATATTGTTTTGTAAAAATACAGGCGCCTCATATTTTCTGCAATAATCATTCTATAAATATTTGAATATATAATGTATCGTCTATTTAAATTAAATCTAAATGCTGACACTACTCTTATGATGAATATAATCTGACAGAAGACGTTGTAATACATGTAATTGCTTTTATTAGATATTTCAAATTTTATTATATATCGCTTCTTCGAAAAACTGGAAAACATTTGGAAATTATATATAAATATTTTTTTTACTCATAGATCGGTAAAATCGATCCAAATTGTGAGCGCACTAATGACATACGCTGTGCTTCTTCTACGTTATACCATAGACATATGTTTCATGATAAGAGGTTATGAAAAGTAATCATCTAAAATTCCCTCCAAGTAAATAGATCACACATATATTGCATTATATAAACTTGTACCTTGCCAGAATCTCGATTTCTTTCTTTTGACCACAGTGATATAACTTAACATGTATCATTAACATTTAAAATAGAAGTCTTTATCAATGCAGGCTTAATTTATTATTATATTTTAAAAACATTAATTTCCGAATAAAATTCCATCATAAGAGTTAACCAATATTGTGTCATTTTTCAGAAAATAAAATAAGCAAAGTTTTTTGTTTGATTTTTAATATAGCGTCCATATAATGGGGTCAATGTATTGGCCGTTATCAATTCAAATTCTGGTAGTCGAACGAGAAAGCATTTGGCATGTTAGTATTTTAAAAAGATAGGTCGTTCATTTAAAAGCATTCGTGGGTCAGAATTATTAATATTGAAAATATAAAATTAGAACATTGAAGCTTTTATTAAAAAATAATAATTAATTATCTTCCATTGATAAAGGCTTTAATTTTCAATTTTAATAATTCTTCCTATACCAATGCTTTTTAATTTCATTATTTATTTACCACAGGTAAGAAATGCAATATGGATCTCTAGATCCATGTCCCAAACCCTAAAGGTTAGATTTTATAGGACATTTATTCTGTCAATAGCCATATACGTTTCAGAGACATTGACTACTGGAGAACAAGAAGTCAGAGCCCTGTTGGTGTTTGACATGAAATGTCTTCAGATAATCTTCATGGTTACTAAGAATGACAGGCTTAGTAATGCTTGCATACGCCAAGCACTGGGCATGCCGGAAACGACCGGAGTTAGCGATATAATCACTGTTAAATGAGATAGACACATAACAAACGTTCTGCGCTGAAGCCAAACATACTGTCGGTAAAATAGCTTTCACAACCCTGTATGATATTACGTTGGGAGAAACATTTTAAATGGTGAAAAACTCTCACTACCTTGATACTGTGTTGAAACATTCTTTTCGAAATAAAAACATCATTGCCAAAAAAATTAATATGATTTCGGAACTTGTCATTAATAAATAAATAAAGAGTATATCTTTTAGAAATGTATATTAAATGTGTTATTTCTTGACGATAACTCGACAATATAACACATCTAATAAATAGTATATACACAAACATGAAATAAGTAAATGGACATCGCAGAAAAATGATGCATATATGTAGAACATTTTCAGCTTCCTTTGGTGATAATTAGTACTCGGAAGTGTACAAAGCAGCAGTCAAATTATGCAACATTAATAGTTTACACTATAAAAAATTTATATACTTATCAAATGTCACCATTTTAGTACGGCTCAGCCTAAACAAGGATCAGCATGTTCAGTTTCAGAAGAACCATATAATAAGTTATTAGAGTTAATCAGCACCAAATCTACGCAAACTTGAGAATTATACTTTTCACTCTAAACCGAATAATTTTCTAATTACTCAGAGATAGAATACAATAAATGCTATCTCTCCTAAGTCTATCAGGACCCACTTAGAGCAGTCTTAATTATGAATGATAATACGTGCGTCTAGTTACTGCGTTCATTTCTGTGTACAAATAAAATTTAGAGAGTAAAGCTTATAAACTTTAGCTACTCATCACTTATTTCTTTTCATTCCATACTATCATATACAGTTTTCATTCCATACTATCATATACGGTTTTCGCCATATTTGCTGTTAGCAAAAACTGACTTTGAAATAACTCAAGTGGACAAAGTTTATTCTGAACTTCGTCATCTTATAAGCAATGATAATCTAATATATAAGGTCCTCTGGCTGGAGCTGATTAATACAATACCTAACTCGATGAATAATACCAAACACAAGTGTCAGAATGTCTTTGTCATAATTTAGATTGAATGCTATTTTTCGAATTTCTTCATCCAGACTTCTAGAGAAATTTCGCCCATGGGATCCTTAATTATGAGTATAACACAGTTCTTCGATATTTTCATCGAATCGCCCTCATATTTGTTGATACATTACAGCTTATAAATAACTAATGAATAAATTACAAAAATAATATGAATACAAAGAATGGAAAACACTCCGAAGTGATAGAATGAAAAATACTTATATAAACACATTCTATCAATAATTAGTGCGAAACTATTTTATCCTGCTTTGAAACTATCAGAATCCAGTGGCCTTTATATATTACTATTATTCAGTTTAAGATTTCTTTCTTTTTGTTCATTTACCTGTTCAAAGAAGAAAAGGCAACTATTTTGTATTTTACATTCTGAAACTTTCATACAAATGGATTGATTTAAATATATAATTAAACATGACATTCGATAACTCAACATTGAATAATTTGGGGATTTTGCTGCTTATCTTAAAACTTGCTTCAACCGGTCGGAATTTTCTGAATTGCTTTTTTTTATTAATAAATGACACATGTGAAATGTCTTTGTGTTTATCTTTTTTTCATTATAATTATTATACACTGGTTTATATGCATACAAATAATATACGTTGCATAATTTATTTTTTATTGTTCTAATTATACAGCTGGTGTCTATATAATTATATATATATATATATGTATATATATATATATATATATATATATATATATATATATATATATATATATATATATATATATATATATATATATTAAACAATTTTCTCCCTCATATCTCATTGGATTTTCTTAGTTTTTAATTTATCATTCTGACGTTTCCTCTTAGAGGGTCAGACGATAAGGCCTTAAGGAACATTTTAGCAATTTTCTTTTTTTCCCACCCGCCCGTTTCATTGATTAAAAAATGTTTCCTCTGAAATATATATATATATATATATATATATATATATATATAATATTTATAAATAAATATTAAATTATTAATACTTACAGACGCACGCGTTTCAAGCTTATTGCTCTCATCACTTCAGAAAAGTAACAATTTAAGTCGGTAGATGCGAACCTAGTTCACAGAGTCAACTAAAAATATGTATATATATATATATATATATATATATATATTTGTATATATATATATATTTGTATATATATATATATTTGTATATATATATATTTATATATATATATATAGATATATGTATATATATGTATATATATATTGTTTAAATATATATTTTAGATTATACTTTCAATAATTTATGTTTGATTAAGAGTAAAATTTGTAAGGTGCATCCGAGGTGAAGATTGGTTTAGCAATATATTTGTTCACATTACATTTTTACTTCTTTATGTTGGTACGGTAAAGGAAGCAGAGATCAGGAAGGTAATTTCAAGGGCAAGCTATTCAAACAAAGAGGCAATTAGAGTAGAATGTTTTCAGGCATTTGGGTACCTTTACAGTAAAGGATTGTGATTTTACTCTTAGTTTGGTTGATCGAAAATATCTACGTGGTAGGGTTCAAGTACAGTAACTTCAGCGGAGCCCATTACTTGGAAGTATTTGTAAAACACGCACAGAGATGCAACATTTCTTGAGATAGGACAAGGGCTGGAGATTAGTATACAATTCGACAGGAAGAAGAAAACTCATGAAAACTCATGTCAACTCTACCAGTGACATTAAGTCCTTGTGACAACTACTCTATTTCCTAGTGGGGATGTTGTTTTTTAGGCACACATACTTAGGGTTTGTAATAGGTTTAATAGATAGTATGATTCTGGTGGATAATACTCTGTTCTTGTCCTTCTCGGTTAGTTGTTTTTGTCAGAAAGACTTACGGTTAGTTGTAGGCTTGGTGGAGAGTATATTTATTGTGAAAATATAAGGAATTATGAGTATTGATTTACTCCTCTCCAGGAGTTAGGCACAAGGCCAGTTTTTATCTTACTCCCACAAGTAAGATGTGACCCAAGGTCGAGTCGCGAAAGTGGGGTTTAAAAATTACCTGGACAGCCCCGTCGGCATTCCCCGGTAGGGGCGTCTCAGGCAGTAAGCAATAAACTTACTCCTCCCCAAAGAGGGAAGACGAAGCCTGGGAGGGTGGATCTCCTAGAACTGCACAGGACAGACCCATAGACCGGCGTAAATCAAGCCCCGAAGGCCAAGACAATACCAGTGTATGGGGTGCAATATCCATCGGAAGAGATACTACACTTTGATCTTAACCAAAAGGCGTTATTTAACCCCTACCACAATAGGAATATGTGACACAAGGTCGGAAAGTGGGATTTGAAAAGCCAGCGCTCGAGAAGGTGAGCACTCTGGCCATTAAAAATTGCCTGGGCAGCTCCGTCGGCATTCCCCGGTAGGGGCGCCTCAGGCAGTAAGCAATTAACTTACTCTTCCCCAAAGAGGGGAGGTAAAGCCTGGGAGGGTGGACCTCCTAGAACTGCACAGGGCAGATCAGACCTATAGACCGGCGGAAATCAAGCCCCGAAGGCCAAGACAATACCGATCTATGAAGTGCAGTATCCATCGGAACAGATACTACACTTTGATCTTAGCCAAAAGGCTGTTGAGTAATTTACTCCTGTCCAGGAGTTAGGCACAAGGCCAGTTTTTATCCTACTCCCATAAGTAAGATGTGACCCAAGCTCGGGTCGGAAAGTGGGGGTTGAAAAGCCAGCGCCCGAGAGGTGAGCACTCTGACCATCAAAAATAGCCAAAAGGCTGTTTATCAGTAAAAAAAAAAAACTCTTTTAACACTTCCAGTAATTGTAAATCCTGGTGAAAATACTTCTCTTTATTTCCTTCACAGTTCATTGGGAAGTTGTTTATTTGTCACAAGGACTTATCATTAGTAGTAGGTTTAATGAAGAGTATGTTTTGTGAGAAACCGCTAATAAAAGACAGCATTGTTAATTTAATAATGTCGCAGCGGCTTCGTTTGTGTCTGCCTGAAGTATAACGCAAATAGGTCACACATAAGTAGTAAAAGCAACAAATTGTTTTTGGCTAAAGTCCGATGTATATTTACTTAAAAACAAAAATATGTCAGTAGCCCAGCCTCTAACATAGAATAGTTTGCTGTTTATTATGCTCCATTCTTTTTGCATTGTTGGTGGAGCTGATATGATGCTTGCAGGGTGGTTGTTTTTGTGTGTGCTTTATTGTTTTCTTATTTTTTATATTTATTGTGAAAATATCCGAAATAAGTAAATATTAGAGTTTGTCAGTCAAAAGAAAAAAAACCTTACCCTACCACGAATTGTAAGTAAAAGATTTCTCTCTTTAAGTCTTTCGCGGTTTATTCGGTAGTGTTTATCGTCACATGGACGTTGGTTCAAGGTAGACTATGTTTTGTAAGAAACAAATCATAACACCTAACATTGTTTATTAAAAATGTTGTACAAATCGATAGCGGCTTTGTTGAAATATAACACAATTAGGTCACAAAACTTGTAATTAAAGAAAGAAATTGTCTGTGACTAATACCACAAGTGTATTTCCTTTTTAAAAATTAAGGTGGATTTTGTTTAATAATAATAATACTTTTTAAATATTTGTGAATATGGGTTCATCTCTAAGAAAAAAGAAGTCGAGAAAATGTATTCGTCACCATTTCTTATCTTAAATAGCGTTCGATTATCCGAAAAAAAGAAAATTAGGTACGACTACAAAATAGTGTAATCGAACGCAAATAGAGATATGATGTTGCATACCTTAGATTTCTCCCTAGCTTGTAGAATGCGGTTGGGTCGTCTAGTGGATGAATTCTTTCTTCTCTGCCGTGAACCACACCGTCCGTTGTCTGCAACAAAAGCCATGACGCACTCCGAAGACAAACTCTACTTTTAGATGTACTTCATGTTATTACAAGAGTTGTTATTTTAACTGGGAGTCATTCACCACGTCGAGAGGGAGGGAGTGAGCAAATCCTATTTTATCGTAGTTAGTTTCTTAACCATTCATAGAGAGGGGGGGGAGAAATAATTCCTGCGTTTGTCTTCCCTTAAGGAAAATATTTCCCGTAGTTTTACATCGTGAATCGCACGTCCTCACGGTTCGCCTTCCGAATCAGACTGACTAAAAACTCGCTTCTCACGAGAACGAGTGGCGTCACAGAACATCTCTTTCCCACGCAAGGCCCGCGACGTCACAGAGCCTCTCACAGGTGCTGACTGGCCTTTTATCTGGGGTCTCGTCACACGGTAAACTTGTCACGTCTGTTAGTTCTGATTGTGAGAACAGCCCCTAATCTGCACTCGACTGCACCCGCGTTAATTCGCGCAAGTCAAACCAACGATTCCCAACAGATACGTCCATTCCCATAGGGCCATAATTGAGCAATGACGACTAAGAACAAAAACGCCCGGTGTTAAAATTTTAGTCTTTATACATTGATATCAAAGGTACGATCTTTGTCCGAGTTAGCCATGCTAATGACAGCTTAGAGCCAGAAATACATGCCTGTGGATTACTTTTGAGTACGTATAAAATTAATAAAAACAGATATATATATAAACGAAAATACGTCATATAAAGTAAAGTGCAACTAAAAAAAACAACATTCTGCTTTACAGATTATCACTTAAGAACTGGCAAACATAAAAGAAAAATGATGAAAGTTACCATCACCAATAGAAACAAGGACATGGAATATATATATATATATATATATATATATATATATATATATATTATATATATATTCATCCGCTTCGCTGTGTCGCAGCTGTTCAGTGCGACTATACTAGCACTCCTTCCTCTCCGGAGATCGAGCCTTCAACCATCTAATTGACAGTTAGCACCTCTCACCATTAGGCCACGGGAGAAGGATTGTCAATTACATCTAGAATCTCTATTTATATAAACATCGATCTCCAATTTCCTCGTGCTAAAAAAGTACATTACGCTAAGAAGCAGCAGGAGAGATAACCCAACTACAGTGCTCGACGCGAGAACATATCGTTATCCACAGACAGACTGTGTCGATATATATATATATATATATATATATATATATATATATACATAACTATATAAATATAAATATATATAGATACACACATACACACACACACACATAAATATATATATATATATATATATATATATATATATATATATATATATATATATCCTCGAAACGACGTCGTCTGTATGTACACATATGTTAATATTTATTTATAACTTTTATTATTAAGCCCCTTTAAGAAAATTACAGGTGAGCACTATATATATATATATATATATATATATATATATATATATATATATATATATGTGTGTGTGTGTGTGTGGGGGGGTGTATCTATCTCTCTATATATCTTTATATATATACATATGTGTGTGCGTGTATATATATAATAAATATATATGGTGTTCATATATATATATATATATATATATATATATATATATATATATATATATATCCGTATCACGTAATAGTTTCCTGTTGCCGTGAGGATAGAGTTAAAGAATTAAAGTGTGCGGATTCAAAGGTTGTTCTGTGAACCGGGTTCGTCTTAAATCCCCTGCACTTTGTAGAGCAAAAAGCTCGAAACGCGTCGTCTGTAAGTATATATAATTTAATATTTATTTATAAATCATTAATATTAATATATATATATATATATATATATATATATATATATATATATATGCATGCGCTTCTTATCGCCGATGTTATCGTTTGAAATATAGCCATAAGGAAACAACTGTTTTACCAGTATCTAGTTCAAGCCTCCTGGGAATAATATAAAACAATATGGAAATTATTTCGGGCATTTTATTGTAACATTTTCCTTTACATTCACGCTTCGCTCTCTTTCAATCACCATTGAGACATCATTTCTCCTAATTAGAAACCTTTTGAAATTCCTTTTTGTGTGTCAGATCCACTGTTGTAAAAGGAGGCTTTTACAAGAGCAGCAAGCCAATTATAGAAATATAACTATAAAAGAAACGAACACAGAATAAGAACGAAAGTTCAGTGGGAAATGTACGTGATTAAAATATATTGGGAATTCCACTGTGTATAATGATCATCTTGTTGAATCGCTACGCGTAGAAATGGTAATTATTTTCTAATATGATCACGTGAGACATAGTTTTTAAACTATACACGTACATTTGTATTATGATCTTAACGAATGTGCATATATAGAGACTAAGACAGAGAAACACATTGACGCAGGGAGAATCGAACAAAAAAAGTATAATTAATGGAATTTGCACAGATGAATGGAGACGTTTATATGACATTTTACTTAATATTTTTTTTTATATTTCGACCTACATTGCAAATCTGACATTATGGCAAAAACCGAGAAAATAATTTAAGCTTCTTTTTTAAAATTTACACTTTTAATTTACTAGCCGACTAAATTATCTACGGCGCCATATTCATGCTTGTATGAGAGATGCGTGATCACATCCCTGTGCTGATTGTCGCATACGTTTCAGTTCTCTTTGTCTTTCTTTAATCCAAATATGTGTCTAAACTAAACATATTTAACAGGCAGGAAACAATCCTTTTTTTGCGTTTGTTGGGTAAGAAATGTCAAGCGGAAATACATAAAAATTGTAAATGCTAATGATCATCTATATTACCTTATTGCCGTAGGATCATGAAACACGTCAATTAAATTGTTTACTTCTAATCATATATATATATATATATATATATATATATATATATATATATATATATATATATATATAATAATGGTAATAATCCAGGTAAAATCATCCACAGGGTAGTAATCCAATAAATTTCAACCGGGTTTATAAAAAGTGCTCAATATCAAATAGAGCTTTATATATGATAATTTTTATTTACACAGACATGTACAAAATCTGCGACAATGGCATGTCGATGTTATCGATCAACAGTTATTATAAACTGAGATCTCATCAGGGAGAGTTAGAATCCGATCTTAACCTCAGATCATATTTGGATTCTCTCCAAATATGATCTGAGGATCGGATTCTAACTCTGCCTGATGAGATCTCCGTTTATAATAAATGTTGATCGATAACATCGACATGCCAGTGTCGCAGATGTTGTACATGTCTGTGTAAATAAAAATTATCATATATATATATATATATATATATATGTATATATATATATACATATATATACATATATCAATTTAAATTTATATATTTGTATAATTGGGCAGCATTTCCTCCCTTACACATGTTTGATTAAACAGTAGTGCCAACTTCTGCTTATTCAGCTTTTGATCGATTTTTTCTAGGCTTCGTACGACGGATTTGATGTTATGATCCAAGGAGTGTAAAAATCTCCGTATTTTGTGCGAACGTGGTCGACCGACCGTCGTCAGGCTGTTGCAAAATGAAATAAATTGCTGAATCTATCAAGCAGGGCACTCTTTTAAATTATTTCAACAGCACTTCAATACACCTTCACCCCCCTCATAACGGGAATGGTTGATATTTGGTTTATTAATGCGTATTCACCAATTTGTTTCATTTTGCAACCGCTTGACGACGACCGATGTCGGTCGAAAACGTTCGCACAAAATACGGAGATTTTTTACACTCCTTGGATTTTAACATCAAATCCGTCGTACGAAGACTAAAAAAACGGATCATGAACTGAATAAGCAGAAGTTGGCACTCCTGTTTAATAAAACATATATATATATATATATATATATATATATATTGTATATAGTTTAATTGTAGATTCGCAATTATATATAGATTAAGCAAGACAACTATTTATTTTTGACATCTTGAAGTTTAGATTACACACAACTATTTTGTTGTATTCTTTTATTTCAAGAAGTAAATAAAGATTGTCTGATATAGAACTAGGTAATTATCAAGTACGTCTATTTGGAATGTGTTACAGTCATCAGAAATGGTAATTATGCTGGTAAATTGGCATCATCATTACGGAAATGCAGAGATGCATCGAATTAAGTTATTGATACTTTGTTGCTTCATAATTTACTAAGATACGAGCATATTATATTTAAGTCCATATTTACGATTAGTTTAACATCACACTAATTAAATCTATTATACGCACATAATTTTTAAAAGAAACTGAATACCTATAGGAGAGGACTTAAATGCACACTGGAGAGAACTTAAATCCACACTAGAAACTGTCCCCGAGTGGCTAAGGTCTCTCTGTACAGGTGTACTCAAGACAACCTGGCATGAGGATACTTCCACCAAGCTTAATATTTAAGATAACATAGTATTCGAAGCACAAATTAGATCCTCTTGATATTGCTACTCCACACTGGCTTATACGAGGAATGGTTCACCTTATCCAAATGATGTTGCCTATAGTAATAACACTAAGATGGATACTCCACCATGCTACATCAATTATTTTCCTGGAATCCGGTAAGACCAAGATACTACAAGAAAGATATACTATTACATTAAACGTGAGCAGAGGAGAATTAATGTTCTTAACTTCTTTACTAACTCAACGTTTGAGACGTAAAATTGAATTTTGATAGAATATTCGAATATCTATGTATCTCATATAGAGATCAAGTGTTAGGCCAAGGAAGAGGCCCTTTGGTTTCTGAGAACTTCGATTGAAGTAAAACGAAACAAGAGATAATAAATAGAGCCTTTAATATATAAGAAAAGTTTTATTTCTCACACATTTGGCTACCCAACGATATATGTTTCAACCGTAGTTTTGATAAGCAACAATTTGATAAGGTCAAAAAATGAGTGTCAGCTCTTTACTCTTTTATATTTAATAATTTAAAATTTAAATTCTCAAGTTTTACATGACTAAATTTCAATTACACTCTTTGAACATGAAAACAGTAGAGCCTTCTATAACTGAGTAATGTGTTCTTGTTATTTGAGACTTTATGCATCTCAAATCGGTCAGCCATAAGCCGTAGGCATTGTGAGATATTTTGGAGTGGGGAGAAATATTTTTTACTTTGACATGTTATGGGAAATACGAGTTTGTCTGATGCGATGTATCTTCGTCAAATCAAATCACACATGGAAATAAACAAATACTTTTCATTATATATGAATCCACATAATATTAAAGCACACACGCAATTTATAGTTTGTGAGATATTTTTCTTTAATCTAAGTTAATATACGAATTATTATTCTATTGTAAATTATGAGCTTCGCCGGTTATATAGTAAAAATTGAATAATAAGAATAATCAAAGTAATATTACTATAGGATAATAATAGTAACTATATTAGTGGAATAAAAGTTAAACTACTACTGCTACTACTACCACTGCTACTACTACTACTACTACTAATAATAATAATAATAATAAATAAAAATAAGATCATAATTAGCAATTACAATTTACCAATATCAATAAAAATACATTATAAAATGTTAGAAATTTTATAAGACATAAATAGATAAGATAAAAATTTAAAAAATAATTAAATAAAATGTAAAATAAAAAATTCAACATAATAGTGATTATTACACGGAAAAGTTACTAACGCACTAAAGTAAAAAAAAAATTTGTTTTGTGCAAGGTATAATACACACACCTCACTTAATTTATATGCCATAATGCAATCAAGTGTAAGTGTAGATATGCAACACCCCCAGAACCGTATACACACATATAAGACGATATACAAAAAACAAACACTAAATGCACTTTAGCTTAGTGAACCATCAAAATACATATATATATATATATATATATATATATATATATATATATATATATATATATGACTCTCGACTACGAATCAGTGGCGATTTGTGATCGGGGTTCGCGCCCACCAACCGTTGAGAATTAGTTCCTACACTGAAGATTGTGTTAGCATGAAACATCGATGTCTGTAGGTATTAAAATATTTAATAATTATTTATTTATAAATATATATATATATAAATATATATATATATATATATATAAGAGTAACACAGCTAGATACACAAGTACACGGTTAAGTCACAAATCTAGGTATAAACCAAGCTGATGAACATATATCAGGGATACAAGGACCACATTAATCAGGCATCCTGGCAGGCAAGCAACTATACCATTTAACTTTAAAACATAATAAAAGCAATCATTTGGATGATGTAGCATGAAGTATACATACAATAAATATAAAAACACATAAACACAAATTAATAGAATATATAACATATAGAATAAAAGGGATGTGACTAAGGACAGTGTCTATGTTTTTTCCTCATTCTTATATATAAAAGTGTAAAGAGCAGACACTTATTTTCCGGTCTGACGAAGTTGTAGTTTATCAAAACCTGCGGTTGAAACATATCTCGATGTGTAGCCTAATGTTTGTACGAATTACAAATTTATTATAGATAAATATATATATATATATATATATATATATATATATATATATATATATATATATATATATATAAACGTTTTCCCTTTCCATCAGTTGGATAATAAATAAATGTTAACATAAACTTGAAACTAAGATGGTGGGCCTCTGTAATTACAGTCGTGTAGTGAATAAATACACCGAATTTCGTTTACAACGTATAAAAGTAAATACTGTGAATATTGTTATTTCATGCTATAATTTCCTTAAATTGCTAATAAAATTGATGGCAAGATAACTAATGGATAGCAGAATTACGTTGGCATCATTTACTAGTGTGTTTTAAAATACTCTAAATAAACTCAATGTAGATTGTCTTATAACATCTTCACAGGCAGTACAATACTTTACTTTTTCAGAGTTTTCTTAAACAATTCAACAAACATTTATCATTTAATGCTTAGTTCACTAACCTATCTAGGAAACACATTGTCTAACAGTGTTCATACTATGAATATATGTTGAAAAAATGTTACCTACATTTTACAATATATATATATATATATATATATATATATATATATATATATATATATGTATATATATATATATATAAATTACTATTTCATGTATCCACATAAAATTTTATAAGGTGATATAGTTTTTTATGTATCAATTTTCAGTATTTACTTCAGCAGTGCTCAATACGTAAGTAGAGCTAGGTAGTAACTATGAACATACATTAATGGCAGTTAAGCTACACAGAGGCTCTCGCGTTTCCTCCCCGGGGGCATCTTCAGGCTAAAATGCGGGAGCCTCTGTGTAGGTTAATTGCCATACATATATTTTTATAGCTTACCATATATATATATATATATATATATATATATATATATATATATATATATATATATATATATATATATAGCATTTTTAGTAGCACACAATTTAATTCAGGTTTTAAAAAGAATTAACGGAGTAATAGTTAATCGGGGGATAACATGATGTTGTAACGAGGAAAAAAGAACGAAACAACGTTTGTTTAACTTTATTTAAAAGTCAAAAGACTATTCGACCAAAACCTAAAAGTTGTTGGAGGAAAAGCAACAATTTAAAAAAAAAATTCGATTAAAGGCGAGAAAAAAAGAAGTTGCGGCACCGTTCGGTCGACACATCTTCAAGGTCAACGGATAATGTTTTACATTTAAAAAAATGTTGTATTTCGATCCAACGAAAGGGATAAAGCGGGGGAGGAGAAAAACGAAAGAATATCGCCCAAATGGTCAAAAAACGAAAGCAATATCGCTTTCTGCAACGAAGTGCAGAATAGAAAATAAATTAACGAGTGAGAGACAAAGTATTATATATATATATATATATATATATATATATATATATATATATATTCCATGAAAAATGCCAGTATATTGAAATCATATGCCCTTAATAGGGTTAAGATGAAAATTCATATACACTAAATGTACCAAAGCAAGGAAAGTCTCCAATTTTTACATTTCTATTGTCATTAAGGGTATGACTACATATCAACTAAACCATTTCATTATCATATGACTACAGTATAAATCTCTATGCATGAGTGGATGAAGTGTGTGAGGTGCGCTGAAGAAAAATTCGTACCAGTAAAATACATAGCCCTGTTGTGCTCGCATAACCTTAATGACAATAAAAGTGTAAACATTTGGAAATTTCCTTGCTTTTGTACATTTACTGTATAGGAATTATCATCTTAACCTTATTAAGGGTATATGATTTCAGTATACTGGTATTTTTATTGGAATGTCACTACTTTTGTAAAGGCTATGCCTCAATACAATGCCTTCTCATAACTGATATAGTTGGTAGTTTGACTAATTAAGGTATATGGTAAACTGAAATAAAATGCAATCAACTAGATACTAGAACCTCTATATTTGCCAACAATCAGCTGAATCCATCAAATGGTCGATAAGATATAGAGTGGCACATACGTACGTACGCACGTACACACATATAACATGATGTCATGATTGAACTTTCTGGATCTCTGGGTTGCCTTGACTAATGATGCTGAAATTCTACACACCTATAGAACTAATCAAATAAAAAGTTTGTGCAAAGTGTTAACTTATTTGGTTTATTGCTTTTTGAGTTATGATAGATCAAAGAAATGAGATTTCCAGCATAGGCTATTCGTGGTTTCTATTAAGGGATAGAGCGTTCTCTAGCCTCTCTTGGTATATATATATATTTATATATATATATATATATATATATATATATATATATATATATATATGTATATATATATATATATATATATATATATATATATAAAATTAGGTATGTGTATTTATCATATATATTTTATGTACCGCATACTCTCTTAATATAATGAACAAATTATAAGGAATTTTGTAATATATTCTCGGCTAGACGGTGAGTAACTTGGTTATAGTTTTGGAGGAAACTTTAACATTTAGGTAATATATTTCATTGACACAGGGTAAATTCCGAAACTAATGCCCCGATGATTATGAATTTTGGACTATATATTTTCGGCAACACGGTGAGTAACATGGGCACATTATTTTTGTTAAATTTAAAATAAAGTTAGATTTAAATAAATAATAGGGAAAAGAATCGCTTTACTCCAATTTTTTAGTCATACAAAGTAAGAACTGATGTGCGTTTTAGCCTAAATAATATGTGTGTGCATTGTAAAATTTAAAACTATTAAAGTTATAAATTATTAATTATGGAATATGTATACTAAGCAACAGGATGAGTAACGTTAACGCATTAATTTTTTTTGTAAACTTTGCCATTTAGTAGAGTGCCACCGAACCCGTGCCATACCCCCAAAGGATAAAACAAATTCAAATATAAAACTCATACAATATTCATTGCTCATAGCCGTCTAGCGACATTTCATTGAAATGTATAACTCTAAGTATGAACTTAGCCATATGTTTATTGGAACCGGGAATAATTATGGATGTTCGTGTTCTCCGAGTTTTTCAATATATTTTCCTTGTTTCTCTTGTAATCTATTTTTATTGTTTTCTTTAACGTATAATACCAAATGATTGCGGTTGATGTTCTCAGGATATACTTCTTTCAGTCCACATATATTCATACGCGTATTCCTCCGAAATTATCACTAGTTTCTATTACAATCAACCATAATTGAACGGTGATTTTTTGTTATCTAAAGTTAATTAGCTTTCAGAATAACGTGTACATCTATTACGCTGCGATTTCCTCCTTTCTTTTGAAATATTTGATGCAATGTGTAATTTTGCTCCAGAGTAAGATTACAGTTTCTCTGATTGGTGCGAATAGAACTTTTAAAAAATGTTATTTATAGCAGAGGCGGACTTTGCTTTTCGTCTTTTTTTGTCATCAGTGCAAAACGTGCGTGACATGAAAATGAATAATAATATTGAACAGTTCAACCTGCAAATCTTTCCACGCCGCCTGTAAAAGAATCATAGTATTATGTTTTGTCAGATAGAGTATAACTTGAAACGTGTTATTTGATAAAATAGTTAGCTTTCTTTGATGTTCGAATATATGAACCTGCGAGTGGAAATCTAAGACATCCGGTCTTGATCTTAGTAAATCCTATTCAACCATTAATAGACTGACTACTCGGATATCCACTGGAGATAACGTCTAGACAGTGTTTACTAAAATTGCTTTTCTCTAAGAACATTACTAGTAGATAGATCTCAGCGTGAACCCTGTTTAATGATGCACTTATTTTATTTCGAACGAAACAAAACAAAATTCCGGGTGGTCTAACTCAAAATCATAGATATTTTAAATTTATTCTGACCCCCGCCTTCTCTTTGCCGAACATCTCTTATCATGTTTGTCAATCGCATGCAGCACTAAACATGCCGCCTAGTGTATATTTATACATATCTACGTGCATTAAGGAGGGCGTGTGGGCGAGTGGTTATAGCACTTGTCTTTGGGCTGGACGACGATATGCTGTGCCCTAGATACGGTGATTCTTAACAAATCACCATGGGTAGTATGCGATGTCGACACTCATGCGACCTTTACCTTTTCCTTTTACGTGCATTAAGTCGTTTTTTTACTGGAGAAAAAAACAAATTCCTGAGAACGCTTGATATTATATTAATATATGTATTTATGTATGTATGTGTGTTTCCGTTTTTGTGTTTTATGTATTTTGCCTTCTTATGTGAATCTCATTTCCATCCACTGATTCTTCATTTATTGACTTTACCAAAGCACAAATCTGTAACAAAGTAAGTTTATAAAATATATTCAGATAATGGATATATATATATATATATATATATATATATATATATATATATATATATATATATATAGGCAGCATTTTTTCTTGCAGGCAAATATTGTTGAATATAAAAAACACATCACGTCTAGATATCATTTGGTAGATCCTTTCAATAGTCCGAATCAGGATTTTAGTTTTAGAGGGGAATTGGCTGAAGAGTTTGCCATAGTCTGGATTTGTCTCTCAAGTACTTTCAGGCCCATCCGTAGGCCCTATATATAAAAAACCGAAAAACACCTAATTAATAGAATGAACTTTAATATCAGTAACCATATACTAAAATATCTATAGTTCTTAATATAGTTTCGTACTTATTACATAATTTCCGTCAGAACCTTCTACAATACTAACACATGGTCTGTACCTGATTCACCTCATTCCCCTGAAGATGGACCCGGATGGGTTTGAAGGTACGTGGGAGACAAATCCAAACCATGGCCGCAGCGACAACATCGTCTAAAGATGTCAGTGGTGTTATTCTCACTTGTTGAGATAATGATAGTGTAAACTAGGCAGGACTTAAGAGGAGATACCCGTTAGAAGTTGCCGAGGTCTGTTGGGTGATCATCATCAGAAATTGTATTCGCTAACAGTTCCATTACCAGTACACACAGGGGAAGATGACACATTGAATGTCAATTCCAACGTCCAGTTTTATCCAACTGGTGTTGTACTCCTTTACTAAGAACCGCACCAAGAGTCCAATAGTAGGTTTCAAATATTTCTAGGATGTTGCGAGAAAGACATTTTGAGAGACATTTAAATAATCTTGTGAGACACAGATCCATATGTGTCGGCATGATAAATAAATATTTCTTTGATGAAAATCGCTCATGACAATGCATGTAGCCACTTAATGGAAAGAGCTAAAGAAATATTACTTCAAGGTTAAAAACTAGCGAACGATAAGTGTTATATGGATGGAATTCGACCCCAAAACAGCAATTCTTCCCCTTTTGCCAGACAAGATAAGGGAAGCTATGGTGGTCTTTTTCTAGCAGTGATATTAGTCATATATAAGTGGAAATAAACTCGGGGAGTTTATAATAGTAAGTTGTTCTCATAAGAGATCTCTCTTAAGCAAGTTTTTTCTCCTGGCAGTTGAGGGGGTTCTTCCACAATCGATTCATATTTTTACTAATAAAGATTAATCATCGTATGAAAGAATAATGGTAGAGTAAATACGTCAGTAATTCTGTTTTCACCGAATCGCTTGACTTTGTGAACGTCTTACCATGAAGCGTATTTTGCTGATATTGTCATCTAGCAGTTTCATATAGCTAATTTGGTATCCTTCCTGCTGATGGGAGAATCGTTACAGAAAACTGGTATTTGTTTCGTGTAAGAGTGGAGTCTATGTATATGTATTGATCGCAGACGCTTGTCAAAAACAATAGATTTCCTTCAAACTGGAACAAAACACAAATATTAGCATCGGTCGTGAAAGGAAGGAGACTTGCTTTTAGAGCTTTTTAAAGATAACAAGCTATTTTTCCTATCTACAGTACGTGTTCCAAATCAAAAGAGAAATAATCAGCAAGCTTATGATAATTAATCCACTTCGCAGCGCTGCCATAGACTGTCGGCCCTCTACATAAATGATTTCAGAAACTATTTGCATATCATTGCTACATAATAGATCCTTGAGGTATGCCGACTTATATTTACCAAAGAAAGAGATAGATAAAGAAAGAAAAAGTGTGATTTTCTGCTTGAAATGACATTACCAGATATTCCGTAGCTAGTAAGTTTGTAAAGCCACACTTTGTGCCGTACTGTATCAAAGTCATTTGGTATGTGCGGCAGGAAATTGTGACGGGTTGAGCCAGCTTCATAATAAGGACGAGGTTTCTAGGAAATATCAATTTGAACAACGCCTTTATGTTGCGTGTGCGGTCCACATATATTTAATCTTGCAGTTTTCTGTAGAGCTGTGTAGCGTCTTACCCTCACCTCATATCGCATTTGATATTCCCTAATGCTCACCAATTTGGTACTGACCAGGGTCAACGTATCTTAATTTGTTAAAACACCGAAGTTAAGCAAAACGAGATTGCAACATAATTATGCCTGATTAATTCAGATGTCGAGAGATATTGTCCTAGAAACTATTGTCCCATCGAATGATTTACTTATACTATGTAATATTATTATCATCACGCCCGCAATAGTTTTTGCAGGTAAACATCCATATTGCTTGAATTTGCTATGTAAATGATATCTTCTTTATTTATCAAACACTCAAACAATTCGCTTATAGTTCACTGGAAACTGATAGGTTTGTACTGGAATGAAGAAGACTGCAGACTAGTATTTTTTTAAAATTTGACCTTACTTTATTTAGGATGTGTTTTCTGAAATGATAGCAGTTTTGAACCGGATGCTTAAATGGGAAGGCCCTCGCTCTCCTCTGTTGTATAGTAAGAATATGTAAGTATATCTCTTAGGATAATCAGGAAATTGCGATTGTATAATCCAATTGCCCTAACCACAGTAGTATATGCTAGCGAGACATGGACATATTTTCCCGATACGTCCAAAAGTCCTCGACGTGTTTCACTACAGCTGACTGAGACGTAATCACAAGATAACGCAAAGAGATCGAGTCAGGAACGTTGACGTTTTGCGTAGAGCCGGTTCATGGCTATCGCGCGTGACGGTCCCTTCAAGGCGAGCGAGGCTGTTCGGTCATATTCGTTAACCAAAATCCACAAGACATGCAAATGTGGCTATGTCTTCAGTGCCCCAACACGGGAGATAAAGTTTTCCAAAGATGACGTGGCGAAAGGTTATAAAATAGGACGTACGTTTAGCACGTTATCAAGTTGTTTAATCTTTGAAAAGGAAGAGCTAATGAGAAACAATCTTACAAGTCTCCTATTCTTTGCGACATCTTAGTCTTTGTCAGATACAGAGCAAATCACTTGGAATACAAGTCGAGCAGTTTTAATGCGGCTTTGGATTCAGGCCATCTATTTTACTGATTACAAATGGTGGCGACATACTAAAGTCTATACCATAGCTCGCTGGTTGGTCTCATTTTGATTTTCACAAGATAGAAAATTCTAACAAAAAGCTAGAATCAATCAGATATATCATACAAGGAGTTTTATATTGTAGGGTTGTGTCTCATTTTTGCTCTTTCTATATTCACGAGTTTCCATATTTTGGTGATTGTATAAATGTATGTTCTTGAGAGTTTAATAGCAAGGGTGTTTCTTTAACAACTGTCTCACGTGTCTTTCGTAAATTGTGAGAGAAAATTTATGCGTCCAATCTCTCCGGATCTACATTCATCCGGGTTGGTGTTAATTGTGACTGTAAGTTGTTTGCTACCAATATAAACTACAAGATGTCTACCTTCGGGTGAATGACAGTAATATGGCATGTTTAAGTACATAGTTAAGTTATTGAGAAATTGATGTATCTTTCGTGTGCGATTATGCAATGGGTAACGCATAGTTTATACATGAAAAGTATTCCTGTTTGTCAGGTGTCTGTGGTTAGTAAAACTCACGTTGCAGGATTGTTGTCGATATTTGACTGATTCCTGAATTTGGGGAGTGCAGATTATCTCGAAATTAATATAGTGTATAATGTGATGTTCGACAGTTTCCTCTTTCGCCTGTATGAAATTGATTAGTGCCTTTGGTTCTCATGAATAATTCGGTAGAACTTAATTAATCTGCTGAAACGTCATAGTTTCCAACATACTTTGGTATTAAACATATTTTCCAGTTGATGTAAGAATCCGACATAATCAATATAAGATCCCTGAGGAGAAAGCTTAAGTTGAAAAGCCTCCACAACCAAGAATGCTACATAACTGAACGACTTACTTTCGGGCAGTGAGTTATTATGATACCATCTTATTAAATTTGCCCACGCGATTTTAGGTACTGAACAGTCTAATGAGGAAATACGTTGTTTGGAAATGGGAAGCCTGCCAACAGAAAGCCTTTGAAGAGACAAAGAAAATGATGTGTACTCATTGTGATTCATTTTCACTAGTCCAAACCTACACTTGTGCAAGTGGATGATTTTCCTTATTCTTTGGGAGCTATGTAGGCTCAAGGGACGAAACTTGACAATTAAAAGCCAGTATGTTAGATTTTCCGAACGTTTTCGGGTAATTAACAGAACTATGCACACATTGAATAGGAAATACTAGCCATTATTTTTGCAATGAAGATGTTACATCAATATTGATTTGGGGACATTTATATGGTCTTCACTGCTCATAAACCGTTATTGTGCCTATTCACAGAGAACAAAACAATTCCAACCATAACAGCTGCCCGGGTACAACATTGGCCACTCTTCTTATCTTATAATTAAAAACTAGATTGGATCCCTCAATAGTAATGCGGACTGCCTGAATCGTCTTCCAGATGGAGGTTCGGGGGGAGATATTTCGAAGTCCAATAATGAAGTATATATGATGGACCTTGGTGAAGCTTCAGTTAAAGTGGAAGCTGTGAGAGCAGAGACTAAGAAGGGTTCGATCTTGAGTCGAGTATACACATTCACAATGAATGGATGGAACTGTGTCAGTTTTAAGTGAGCAGTTATAACCCTATTTCAATAAACGGGAGCAGCTGACCTGTGAAAATGGCGTGTTACTGTAGGGAAGCAGGATTCTTATTCCCTTTGAGAAGATAAGTGTTACATACTCACGTGGGGATTCTGAGAATGAAACCATCAGCTAGAAGCTGTGTGTAGTAGACACACGTGAGTGAAAACATTGAGTGGACCGCCAAGTTGTGTGATTAATCAGAAAAAAACCCAAGATAACTCTTATTCATTGGTGGGAGTATCCAAATCAGCTCTGGAAAAAGATTCACATTGACTATGCTGGTTTAAGTCCATGGGCACATGTTCTTAATAGTGGTAGATTCCTACTCTAAATCAATGAAGGTTTGCGTAATGAAGACACCCACTGCTGTAACCACCATCGTGAAGTTCAGGGCACTCTCTGCGACACAAAGTTAGTTGTGAGTGACGACGACCTTTATTTCTCCAGTGAAATATTCAGGGGTTTAAAGGCCAATAGGGTGAGACATATATCCACACCTCGTTACCATCTCTTTACTAATAGACAGGCGGTGCGTAGCGTGCGTACATTTAGGAAAACAATGAAGCGGATGGATAAAGACATGAAAACATCCCTTGGAACAAAACTCAGCAGATTACTTTTTAACTTCAAGAAAACTTCGCATATGGCAATTGGCGTTTTTTCAGCTTGATTGCTGCTCAAGTGGCACCTACGAACAGTCTTTATTCTGTTGTAGCCGTACACGCTTAAGAACATTGCGTACAACTATAAAATCGAGAAAGGTACAAAGATTATAGACCCTTTCCGAAAATACGGGGTAAGTGATCTAGCCCTTGTGAGGAACTTTTTCCCTGCTCAAAAGTAGATAGAAGACATCATTACGAAGCAGTTGGGTAATGTCAATTCTTAGGTAGAGACAGAGAGAAGAGTGGCACGGAAACATGCAGACCGGATAAGTAAAAGGACGATCCGGTTTTGATGAGGAAGGTTTGACTTATGTGAATAATGCCGCGGGTGACACGGTGACTACTAGTACAAGTGAGTGTTCCCAGGATGTAGGAGCACAAGAGTTAGTAAGTCAGAATGAAGCCAGGTCGGCACCTATATACATCGGACAGGAAGCATCGCATATTTTTTGGAGATCTGAACGTATGCGGCAAGCTCCATTTAAGTTAAGAGACTACGTACATTTACCCATTGTAAAATGAAAAGATGTGATATATATCAAGGATGTGAGTTGTTGTCTGAAAGCAGGTTAGGGTTAGCGCTAAATTACTGTCCTTTTATGCCAGTTTTATAATCCGTTTTCTTTTTGTTGTTGTTATAAATACATGTGGAATTAGTGGAACTTGTTTTGTCTTCGCATAAAACATTAACCATGTGTATTTTGTGTTTCCATTCTAATCGAGACATACCTATTATGCCAGGACACTTCAGTCTGCAGTTTGTTGATATCGATTTACATTGCTGGGGTGTACTCACTGTAATGTAGTTTATAAACTGTTCGTTATCTATTTCTCTACTTTATATTTCACCTCCTCTCTCTCTCTCATATATATATATATATATATATATATATATATATATATATATATATATATATATATATATATATATATATAGTAAGTAATGAAAATATATATGGCAATCAAGCAACACAGAGGCTCCTTTGTTTCATCCCCGGGGGGAATCGTCAGGCTAAATGTGATTCCCCCCGGGGATGAAACACGGGAGCCTCTGTGTAGCTTGATTGCAATATATAGTTTCATTGCTTACTACCTAGCTCTACTTACGTATCGAGCACTGTTGAAGTAAATACTGAAAACTGACACATAAAAAATTATATCTCCTTATACTATTTTATGTGGATACATGAAGTACTAATATATATATATATATATATATATATATACATATATATATATATATATATATATATATATATATATATATACATAAATGCATATACATACATATATATTTATATTTATATATATATATATATATATATATATATATATATATATGATAAGTCGATGAAAAATAATTAAACCTGCAAATTAAAGCTAATCATAATCATCATGGTTCAGAACAAGGACATTTAGTGAATAATAATATTCATTTTTCTTCTCTTTCATTCCTTAAGTCAGGATTTTCAAAGATTAAAATCTTATCATCAGAGGAAGTTAATGATGGATAATTTGACAGATGAGGACAGTCAATATTCGAAATTTGAAAAAGTATATCAAGTATATTGAACTTTCTTTACCTCACAATAGGTCCAACTCTCTAAATCTTTACCCTTTAGTTATAAATTTTCATATATATATATATATATATATATATATATATATATATAGAGAGAGAGAGAGAGAGATAGAGGGAGAGAGAAAATGGAAACATAGTAACGGAGATAGAGAAATAATATATTTTTCTATGGAAATCGCTCCAAACAAAGCATGACGCCACTTGATGTAGAGAGCTTAAGAACTACTACTTCAAGATCAACAACTAGCCATCGATAAGTGTTAAATTGAAAGATTTCGACCCAGAAAACAGCAATACTCCATCTTTTGTCAGAAACTTCGTAATTTGAGGACGACATAAATCAAGCGAGGGTTACAGGGCTGCCAGAAATAAACCCTAGGTTCAGTTTCTACTCTTTTCTATGATAATTAGTGCGTAAATAACTAGTTACTTGAGTGTCAAACACTATTACTGAGTGCATGCCACCGTTCTGATGTTGGGGTTCGTCGACTTAGTAGATATGTATGTTGATGATATTACGATGGTAGAGAGAAAATTGAATTTTCAGTGATATGGAAATGTTAATAAAGACGTAAATATGTCGTTGTTTGAAGCTAAAGCATTCTTCTTCTTTTGTGTGAATCAGATGATTATGGTGTTGGCATTAGTTTCCCGGTGTTTTTCTAGTTACAAATCTTTCTGGAAAGACATCGGGTACTTATGGGAAGGACCAGGAGAAGGTTGCCAACCTCCCTAAGTGAAAGTGGTACCGTGGAACCGACTGGATTGGAACTTGGAACACACAGGTCTTCAGTCCGTGTCGATATCCACTTAACTACCGTCACCCTCCAAGCTAAAGCATTGATATCCAGCGATTCAAGTGAAACAGACCCACTTTATTACGCAAGAACAGAAGGCTTAACAAATTTTATTCGCATTTACCTAACATTCAGTAATATGAAAATGTGAACAGGGACGAACAAATATTATTTAAAGGCTAAAAAATCACTATTGAGGGCATGCAAATAAAGTAAACCCAGAGATCATTTTGTCTATGTTTTTCAATTTTAAAGAAGAAAATGTTTTATTTGTTTTCTTAACTTGTCTTTTTACGATTACTACAACGTTCCGATGTAACTTCCAACATTAAGGTTGGTTGTTTTGTTCTACGGCATATCAACCCTTTTCAGGTTACGTAATGCCGACTCCGATCATTTTGTTAAATGATTTTATCCTTCAAGTTTTCATAACTTCAAATAGTTATTCATAACACTTAGTTTTGTTGTTTTGTTTTACCGGATATCAACCCTTTTCGGATTATTAAATACCGAATCCGGTAACTTTGGTAAAACTTCAAGTTCTTTATATCTTCAAATATTTATTCATGGTTTGACTTTTTTTAGAGGTAAAGATTTTTGTTTGTTTTTAGCTTTGCAGAACATGCTTGAGTTTGGTGCATTTTAAGTCGGTAAACCGGTATCTTAAACATTCTGATCTGATTGTATTCTAAGAATTGCCTGTATCAGCCTATAGCAGACTGTCATCTAGAACGAATTCTTAATCAACGCTCTCATCATTTAAATACAATTTTGGTTTCAGGGCATCTATTATGTAAAATTTCTAATTAAGAAAATAGTTCGTTGTGTTATAAATATAACCAGCTCATTAAGAAGTGTAGCATGGACTATGATCGAATGTTTTAAATATCAACTCTTAATACGACTGGTTAACAAATCAGACACACTAGAGGAGACACAAAACACATTATTTATAACATGTAATTCTAGAGATGAAACATATAAACTATCCTATTCGACATTGAAGTATCACTACACTCTGCCATTAAACTAGACATATGCAATCTCCCTAAACTAAGACATCATTTTAATAAAAAACATCTGAGTGACTGGAGGGGTTTAGGGTAGGTAAAATAGCGCACTGATTAGTAACTCCCCTGTTGTATAGAAGATAAAAGGAGAATATGAAATTAGTGGCAAGAATAAGGGCAACTTAGTGCCTTCATTTGAAAACATTCTATGATTCAAGCACAAATACTGTGTCTTTGTCAGCTGAAGGTCAGATAACAGATCCTAATGTTGGAAAAGAACACCTGATAGAAAGGGGCCCACGTAAGAAGCAGGGTACTAGGTTTACGCTTATTTATTAACTTGTTATAATGGAATGTGAGAGTTCATGGAAGTGGTCATTAAAAGAGTATAAAGAAGAACACACCAAAAATGTCTAAATAAACTATCGTTTGAAACCATGGAACAAGAATCGTTGCATTTTCCACAAATATGACATTAAAGGCCCCACTAGAAAATATTGTATGGTCCAGACCAAATTCATGATAATACAGCAGCCTTGATATTATGTACATCCCGATAAGGCAGATGTCTAAGTTCTTAGACTATTAGACAGATAATATAAGAAAAGACACAAGTTTACCTACAGTACCTGTATGAGTAACATGCCGACAAAGAAGGAAATTCTATCATCAATGCAGCTTTTCATGCCCTAACAGTAAACAACGTCCGGCCTGGGAACCAATAATTATTTCTCTATTGTCAGTAATACCGGTAAATGGAATGTAGGGACTAAAAGGAAAATAACGTAGAACCAGAGTTGCAAGGCTGCCGGAAGTACATCCACGGTAAACTTTTTTCCTCTCCATGATAAGTGACATTATATTTTTACGTTAATATATTTTACAAATTATGGTATATATATTGTTACACCGGCCGTTCTTACACCGGAGAAACAACACCGGTTGTCACTATACATAGTGCGAGTCACCAGAGACACAGAGAAGACAAAGCACAGTCTTATAACTGTCTAGCCAAGTGCTAGTCACTTTTTTACTTTGTTAATACACTTGTTAAACCAACCCTCGACTTGACTTCCTTTATTTATTATTTACTGTTGGACAACTTCACAACATATATATATATATATATATATATATATATATATATATATATATATATATATATAATTATTACTAATTCATGTATCCACATAAATAATTTATAAAGTGATATAATTTTTTATCTATCAATTTTCAGTATTTATTTAAACAGTGCTCGACACATAAGTAGAGCTAGGTAGTAAGCTATGATCACATATTCATGGCAATTAAGCTACACAGAAGCTGCCGCGTTTCATCCCCGGAGGTAATCTTCATGTCAAATGCTTTTTTATAATTCACCCACCCCATGGCAAGGTTAGTAGTTCTTCGTTTGCAGTTTCTCATGATCATTTTTTCAATCAGAAGCAGATCTTTGGTGCCAAGTGCTCTTTTCCGGCAGTCTTTCTGTTCCTCAGGCAGAAAATTGTTTTGCTCCAAGTAACCATAAATATTTTCAGACAATATGCTAGTGAAAAGTGTCCACATAACTGAGAGGCAAGTGATTGGTCTAAAGTTTGTCACCTCACCCCCTTTTGTTTTATCTTTCATTATCAAGATTGTGGTGCCTTTTGTTAGCCATTCGTAGAAGTTATCTGTCGCCAAACAGACATTTATCATTTCTGCAAGACATGGGTGAAGAGCCTGAAGGTTTTTAAACCAGCATCCATGGACTCCGTCAGGTCCAAGTGCTTTCCAATTGAAAATCTCTTTAATCCTCTCCTTCAGCATCTCAACGATGACTGTTATATTAGTTTGTCGTTCTACTCTAGATGACACCTCCTTTTCAATATCTTTGATTCATTCTGCATGCCCTTGATGCTTTACTTTCTTTTCTCAAATGCCTTTCCAGAATACACTAGATTGGTTGGCATCAGGTGTAACATTATCCCCTCTTTACAATTCCTTCTAGTTGTTCAAAAAGGAGTTTTGTTTTTTCTCGAACAATCTGTTTTGTTGATACTGCTCAATTCTATGACTGTAACGTTTAACTTTGTAAGTCTTAGCTACGACACGCTGTTTCAGTTCTTCAATTACATACTTGATTATATATATATATATATATATATATATATATATATATATATATATATATATATATCATTCTACAAGTTTTGGGCCTAAAATATAATTGGCACTACTAATAGAAATGCATAATATTAGTACTACGCTTCTAATGACACGCATATAACGTTGAGCCTAATCGGATTATTAGTTTAAAAATTACACTAATTCAAGCTACTGTTGCAAATTTCAAGAACAATAGAAAATCTTAATTTCGCGTGTTGATAAAGCATTGCTTTCTGATGGGGAAACATACTGTTCAAGCAAAGCAATGGCTTGATACGTGTTATTCGGACTCTGTCACGTTGGAAACAACGGTTTACAGGTGGTATGATGACTTTGAACGCGGGTGTACAGACACAAATTATGCTGAATGCAGTTGTGTCGAAAAACATTAAAAGTTAACAGACCGATTATGGATTTGAGTTTATGAGAAAGCAGAGAAATTGAAGATACCAGAAGTCAGATCAACTGATTTCATTAGAATTTTGTCAATAAGTAAGCAGTGTCTAGAATAGATGCTGTATTTGCTCACATTCGATCAAAAACAACAACACGACGTTTAGTCAGTGTATTGTTTGCGACTGTTTCAACGCAACAAAAAGTATGTTTTGCGTCAATATGTGAAAATAGATAAAACATGAATCCACCATCTCACCCTAAAATCAAAGCGACAGCATATTCAAGTCGTCAATAGCGACCAAACATCAGCAGTTAAGGTTTTTGCCCTGTAATATTAAATATTATATGGCATTATTGGTGCATTTGAAGTAAGAAATCGCACAAATCCTTATAAAATGAAGATGAAAAAGTGGTATTTTGATAAAAAATGTATATGTCAAAATCTATCGCTAAGATGGCAACACTACATAAATGACAAATGAAATTGTTTCTGCACCCACCCTACTCTTTAGATCCTACAGACGCGTGGCTGTTTGCATAGCTCAGAAAACTTTCTAGTGAAAGAGCTTTAGCTCCCATGAATAAGTAATATTAGAAAATGAGGCATATTTTAAGGCCAAAGAAAAATATTTTTACAACAAAGGCATCGAATTGTTAGGGAATCGTTAGAATCTGTGTATCACCCTACAAAAAAATCACGTTGACTATTAAAGTCGATTTTTGCCTAAAATGTGTTGTCTTATTAGATAGGCGGGTTCTCACGTTTGCCTTTGCCTTCATGATATGAGTTTTGAATGTAAGGCATCTCACGAGCGTGACTGCGAGGTAGACATGATGCTAAGAATATGGCAGTGGTGTTTCCCACCAAGACATACTCAGTTGGCGTTTAGCTTCCTTGTTTCCCAGGTAGAAAGTGCATACTTGTGTTTTAGCTGGGTTAACACGTAGAGCGCTATCTTTATAGTAGGTTGTTAATGTTGAGAGGGCGTCCTTGAGCGTTCCGTCAATAGTAACGAAGTATGTAATTTGGGCGGTGATGCACACGTCATTTGCATATATGCCAGCTGCTGCGTTATCCGCCTAATTCAACGTAGAGTCTACGGTTCTACAGACTGGTTTCCATTACTTTCGTCTTTTGTGATCTCCAGGATCTTACATACAAGCTGTCTGGAGTTGACTGTATCGTAGGCAGCAGAAAAGTCTACAAAAACAGCACCGGTAATCTGTACTCTTTCAAATCCATCCTGAATGTGAAAAATGTGAGATCGAACTATTCCGCCATTTTGAAATTCAAAATGGCGAAATAGTTGGATTTCACACGTGTGAGTGTTTGCTCTTAATTTTTATATGTTTTTTTTGCTTGTTTTCACCCTAAAATGAAACTGAAGTATAGTGTAGGTGTTTTCAGGACACTGTAATCCAAAAACTTTTTACTCTTTGTCAATTTTTTCTGATGATGTTGTAGTTGTTATTGAGACGATATTGACATACAAATATTGTTTGGCACAAGGCAAATGAAACGGACCGTTAAAAATATATCTCACATGAATTTTAAATTTTAGGAAATGTGAGAAAATAAAAACAAAAGTAATAAAATAAACCATGGTTATTGGAATATAATATAAACTGTCTTATATGTTGCTCTGTTATCAATAATTGACAAGCATTGAGCTAAATCTTACAAGGATACTACAAAGTAAAAGGACCTGATGGTATATGGTAGTACATATATTGTCTTTAATAATTAATTATATATATATATATGTATATATATATATTACTATTTCATGTATCCACATAAAATGATATAAGGAGGTATAATTTTTGCTGTATCTATTTTCCCTATTTACTTCAACAGTGCTCGATACGTAAGTTGAGCTAGGTAGTACGTTTTGAAAATATATTTATAGTACTTAATCTACACAGAGGCTGCCGGGTTTTATACGCCGGGGGGGCGTCGGGCTGACGATTTTCTTGGGGATTAAAGGCGGAAGCCTCTGTGTAGCTTACTTGCATGAATATATTTTCATAACTTACTACTTACTAAATACACACACACACACACACACACACACACACCCATATATATATATATATATATATATATATATATATATATATATATATATATTTATATATATATATATATATATGTTCGTGTGTTTTTGTGTCTTTGTGTAGGTTTAAACATTTTAAACAAGGTCCGACATATCAGTTTTTGAAAATCCAATTTCTGTCGTTTTTATGCATCTGTATGTTTTAAATGTGCCCGATTCTTTATCGCTAACCATTTTCTCTATTATCCTGCAGATCTCTAAAAACTAACTTCTACTTTTATATTTGTTTCCGAGTTTATTTCCGAAAACATTTAAAAAAAAAACATTTGTATTTCAACTGCTTGAATGCATACTCACCAATTTCGAGAGTTTTTCAGTGTTCGCCATCCTCTGAGATTACACTTTTCTCGTCACCGCAACTTTCCGTTCTCATCCCCTTGTTTCATAATGTTCATATAACCGACACGTCTAAAATCGTTTCTTGCGGTAAATTCATAAAATAAAGTATTGCTATCATCTCTGAAGAAGTCGTTTTAATAAATACGAAACATAAAATCGTAATATATGAGTTTATTTGATTGTATTTTTTGTATTTCGTGTAGATATGCTTGAAACTTATTTCTGACACACACACACTGGCACATGCATATATATATATATATATATATATATACATATATATATACATATTTTATATGTATATATATACACCCCACATATATATATAAATAAATAAATATATATATACATATATATATATATATATATATATTTATATACATATATATATATGTGTGTATACATATGCATATATAGAAGGCATTCATTTTTTAGGTTTATTGCATATCGAAATATTTCAATATGTAAACTAACATTTTCCACAATATTAAATGATCTAAGATGAAGTCAGTTCTATACAGAAAACGAGTTAGAGATATAGCTGTTGAAGAACAGTTTTCAAGTAGGGTGTTAAAGATTTAGAAGCGGTGACAAGTGCTTGGTATGAGGTTTGTTTCTTATTAGGTTTAGTATTTTGTTGTTAAGACAATGGAAAATATGTGGAAAGTATAAGCAAGTAAAAATAAGGGGGATATGCAGGTTACTAAAGTTGGATAAAGCAGTATCAATTGTAATGAGTGTCTGTTTATTTATATTGTTTCGACGATAATTTGAGATACTATGTAGCTTTTTATTAGTGAGATGACATTGGATTCAATTAGGTATCTATGTCTTGTGACATGTGCGTGAGTCATTCCAGATTGTCGTCTGTCAAAATTATCATCGTCTGATAGCATTTGTGGATTAAGTTGATGATGTTATTATAACCAATCAGGAAGTGTTTCGTCTTACCTATTTAAATTGTGTTTCGCTTATCACAGAGATTGCGTAGATCGCAAGTTGTTTTAATGGGATGCGATTTGTGGTTTTTGTTGTTGTTAAAAAGATATTAGATAGTGGTTGGGGTGTATTGCATGGTTCTGTATCGTTCTAGGATAGCGTTGTTATGTTAACAATAAACTGTTAGAGTATATTAAAAACTTTAGTGAAATTATATGATAGTATATTTGTTAGTGTGATGCTGGGAGCTAACGATGAAACTAGCTCTAAGATACAGCCTTATAAGGCGCTAGTTTTTGTAGTGTAGTTGTAATGGTTGTACGCGAAAAATATAAATGTTTTAGTCGGATTACGATAAAGTAGTTTTTTGTAAATATTGAACAATGATATTAGATGTTGTGTTTGGTATAAAATGCAAATGAAACATATATACATATATTAATTTATATGTTTAGTCACCCTAAAAAAGTCAGATTTCTACTACAACATTATTTGGCCCACCGGCTCCTAAGAATCCTGCAACCTGTGCATGATCTATACACGGCGCATTGCATCCCTGATTCTTATCGGTTTATTGAAGGTCTACGTGGGTTAGACCCGGATTGTGAGACACCATTTATGTGCTCTTTTGGTGTCTCTAGTTTCTTTACTAATGTACCTTTAGATGAGACTAAAACTAAGTCTAGGAAGGTAAGCTTAATTAATACGTTGGTACATAGAGCCCTCGTGATTTGTTCTCCAAGTAGATCAGAGTGTGCCCGTAATAGGATCAGTGATATATTCATTGATAATGGTTATCCTGAGGACGTTATCAATGATTGCATTAATAAAAAGGTTGCTGACTTTAAATCCCCCAAAATATTTGGACCTGTAAAATGCCCCATATATTTGAAATTACCTTGGATAAGGGGAAATAGTATTACACTAGGTAATCAGATTTTTGATAGCATTAGTAATTGTTTCTACTCTGTTTCCTTACGATTAATTTATGCTACTAGACCTGCTTTTCCTTCCTTTTGCAGGGATAGTGTGCCCTATACAAATTATAGTAATATTGTATACCAATTTAAATGCCAATGCGATGCTGGCTATATAGGGCGCACTTTCTTTGCATTTGCAGACACGCATAAACCAGCACGTTCCATCTAATATACTTCAGGGAAGGGTAGGATCAATTTGTTTCCCCTCCTCTAATTCTTTGGACTCTGCTATTGGCCAGCATTTGGTTGAAAACGGAAGTTGTACCAGTGGCTATAAAATAGACCGCTTTGAGATCTTGCATAGAGCAGATTCCAAGAACCATTTGAAAATATTGGAATCTGTCTCTATTGCTACTCGCAAACCTTCCTTGTGCCGGCAAAAGCAATTTGTCAGATAGCTAAATCTCGTTGGGGAACTTTGAACTATCTCCCTTCTTTCCCCTAACGAAGTGCTTTTTAATCGTTTTTTTTTAAACTAAATCATTAAATTCATTTCTTTTAATCGCTTCCTCGTTAATGTTGGCACATTCAATTCCCCGTTTGCTCTTTCTTTCGACGATATTATTGATTATAAAACTATCGATTTTCTTCTGACGAGATGATAGTCGAAAAGGTTTTTGAGAGAGTTCCGCGCATTCTTTTTAAATATATATATATATATATATATGAGAAATGAAAAAGGAAAAAACAAAAAAGGTGTTTTTTTATACATTCATCAACGTTTCGTCTTTATTTGTAAGACTTCCTCAGAATGATAATTTTAAGAAAAATGTCATGCAAGTACGTGAAAATATTGGGTTGACCTGATGGGTCGATGAGAAAAATTAGTAGTCATTACTGGGTGCGCAGACCCTAGGTCCGGGCTTAGTGAAGTCAGTAGCATGGAATGAAATAAATGATGGTGGTTCTGAGTGAAAAAGTGGAGGAGTGGGGTGAACGGAAATAATGTGGATGGCTGTTAGTGAAGAAGTGGAGGGGTGGGGAAAAGAGGAGGGAGGAGGCTCTGATTTTGGTGTGTGGGTATGTTTTAGAAAAGATTTGAAAAAATGAAGGTGGTTTGAAAGTGAGAGGGGTAGGTGGGTAAAAGTGTGAAAGAGGTAGTCGGAAGGGTGAAATGGTTGAGGGGAGCGGGGTTATTTAGTTGTGGGTAGGTGTGACATTTTTGGAGAGTAGTAGGTTTTGACCAGCTGGCTATGTCAAGAATGTGTGAAATAAGTAAGTTAGGTTTGATTCGTGGTGAATGAAAATGTGTGTGTGGGTGTGTGTGTGTGTGTGTGTGTAAGTGTGTATGCGGAGACTGGTATGTGAGTATAACAGAGAGCGCAGAGAAAAATAGAGATTCAAATCGAAAGTACTTGCAAAAAAAAAAGAATGAACAAGAAAGCCATGGATGATATTTATATCAATTTGACCAAAACATTAGATGGACAATTCGGAAAATTGAAAAAATAAAAAAAAGTCGCATCAAACAAAACCACTCCGTGTTCTTTAATAATGTTGTCCTAAATAAAAATATGCTGCCTAAATACACACACACAATATATATATATATATATATATATATATATATATATATATTTGAATTTTGCACAATTGGTGTCCGACGAATGTTGATTAAATTTAATTAAAATCTGAAAAAAAATGACTTTTCAAATAGGAGATTGTGTTTATATTGTGCTGATTAAACTCGGTAAAATACTCCAAAGAAACTAAAATTAAGAAAATATTCAATAATTGATGTTTAATATTGATTGTTAAAATTTCACATTAATTGGAGGAATCTGAATTTTGACAAAAGGCTTCAACCCCCTTTCAATCACTAGATGAATGAAACTAAATCAATTAATATATTAATTATGATACAAAACCCTACATCAACCAGCTGTGTTCTAAAATTCATAAGGATGGGTTCATTAATTTAAGAGTTTATCCTATACAACTTAATATATATATATATATATATATATATATATATATATATATATATATATTATATATATATTAATAACATATATATAAATATATATAAATATTGTGTATATTTAGGCAGCATTTTCTCATTTATGAAGACATTGTTAAAAATTACAGAATGCGTTCGTTTAATTATACCTCTTTTTATTTTTTTTATTTTCTGATGTTTTTTTTTGTATTTACATGAAAAATAATAAATGTTCCATAGGTTTCACAGATTTCACGAACGTTTTCGATTCTTCGTCGAATCATCCTCAGGTGTCAAAAGCAAATGAACAAAAAAGAGGATTTTAAAAGACGGCGGAGAAACGTGCATAGAACGTGTTTGCATTGTTCCAGGAAGTCGTTGACGACTTAAATTCAGTAATGTTGGATGGCAGCACAGAGAAAATCGCATTACGTTAAGCATTTTAAAATGTTACCACTGGTTTCGTATGTGATGTTAATAATTTTAGGTTGTGTTTTTATGTGGATAGCTTCCAGTATTTTTATTAAAAAAAAATTTGGTTTCGGAATATATAATTGTAATGTAAGTAAGTAGAATGTGTCTTAAATTACAAGGAGGGCAGTTATGTTTTTGTAGAATGGTGTAAATTGAGCACAAGTTTACGAGATTCATGGTGAGGCGGCGGGATAGGGTAGTGCTTGTTGAACCAATGTAGCTTCTGGCTTTATCTCTCTCTCTCTCTCTCTCTCTCTCTCTCTATATATATATATATATATATATATATATATATATATATATATACATACCTACATTTATATGAATGCACTTCGAAATTCTAAAGTTTACAACAAAATGTGGCCATGCTACTCACTGTCTTGGTTAGAATAGATATTCCAAAATTCATAATGGTCTTTTTATTATTTAGGAGATTCTCCTACACACACACACACACACACACACACACACACATATATATATATATATATATATATATATATATATATATATATCAAACAAAAATTAGTTATATATTCATTCACGCTTTGTCTCTGTTTTAAGACTTTTTGAAGATGTGTGATTGGAGAAAATCTTGAAATAAAGATGAAACGATTATAAATATATTAATAATTTTAGCATTTCACTTTTAATTTTCATTTCTGTTGAAATATTATTTCAATAATTATCATGTATATATATATATATATATGTATAAGATTTTTGTTTTTGAAACAAGTGATATATACAATTATTTTCACAATCAGACAACGCCGCAGCCCAACCCATGCTAAATCTGTGTAAATTAATAGACATTCTTGTATGTGCCGAAGTCGCTCAGTGGTAGAGTACTCGCTTGGCATGCAAGTAACTCAGGTTTCGAATCCTGAGTTCGGATGTGTTCTACTGATGAGCCCTTAGGAGGGCGAAACTCGAGTCTAGGAATTCTGGTTTGTTTCTTTCATAGGTTGATCTTAGGCGTTGTCTGATTGTGGAATATATATATATATATATATATATATATATATATATATATATATATATAATATGGGTTAGTCGTTCATTTCAAAGCATAGTTGGATTTGTTTAATAAAATTGAAAGTATAAGCCAGTAACAATGCAAGATTAATTAATCATTTTTTTTTACATTAATCATATTAATTTCGGAATAACATTCCATCATCAGAGGTGACCATAGATTAATGTGAAAAAAGAATAATGCTGAATTAATATTGCATTGTTAATGGCTTATACTTTCAATTTTATTATATATATATATATATATATATATATATATATATATATATACGCTACGGGATCATCGTATTCACCTAATCTTTTCAGTTTATGTCTGGGTTGTTCTATTAAAAGCTATCTATTCGTGCTTGCTTATTTTCGGAGTACCCCTATAATGCATCGAATGATTCTCGTTTATCTACTTCTATAAAACTCATACCTTGATTTTTTCTTTCCGGTTTTCGAGGTTTGCCATCATTATGATCGTTAAGCTTAACATCTGCTCATGTCATTGTTGGTGGCTCTTGTAAATATCGTAATTTAAACACGGGGATCTGAAATCTGTTTCTATGCGAACATTCTTCTTTTCTATATATATACGTAGATAAACATTAAAATCATACATATAAATAGCTGCTTAACATACACTTAGTCATAGCCTGACTAAAATAACAGATAATAATAAAGTTGGAGTATCTGTACAATTTACCGAAGTGTCTTATGGAAGTGTTTTATATATTTCGGAAGGATTTCATGAGATACATTAAACATTTTAATTGACTTAAACATTTTAGTTGACTTAAAAATTTTAATTGACTTAAAAATTCAACTGCAGGAAAATATTAAAAATTAATGACAAAATTTTAATAATAGGACTGACTTAGTTGGTCTTTTTGCTTGGAGCGAAGTTTTAGATCCCGGCTGATACTACACTTTATCTGTTCTATTCTCGGAAATCCTACTAGACTAAGACCATTTTAATCTTGTTGCAATCCAGAATACCCTTCTTCCTTGAGCTGGATGTTTCCTAACACTAAACACTGACCTTCTGCTTTACTATGCCATCGTAAGAGGCACATATTAAGAGATTTGATCAATTCCTTATGTACAAGCTGATTCGAAATATTTCTTTATTTTTTTTTTCTTGACAGACAGCATACAAATCTGCGACTTTTTATATTCAACGCTGATAATCAATTCTAATTTTCATTGATGAGATCTCATTTTTATTGATGAAATCTATTTTGCTAAAAGATATGTCTGCCAGAGATATATGGCTTACGAAGCGTAAACACGTGTACCATGTTAACAGGACATTTTATGTCCTCAGAATATCAATCTGTAATTTGAACCACAAGAATAAAAAAATAAGAATTCGAAACCATTAAAGTTCTGAACGTATTTTAATGAAATCTTGAATGTATACACGTAAACACGTATTATTGATTGATCAAAACGTTAACAGTCAACACATATTCTCTATTTTGAGTAAAGTAATTAGAACAGTGTGTAGGGTATAATAATGTTGACATACAAAATTATACAATTTTGGGCCTGGTGAATACCAGAACGTTGGCTATTTGGATTACGAAGCACTGTATATCGTCTCACCTGACCGAATCATACGTTAGGCTGGGGAGCGCATGTGAATTACATATTCACTAGGAACTTTCTCCGTTAGTCGAAGCTTGTTCAGCCCATCCAGGACGAATACCACACCAGGTATTACCGAATGTATAATTAGAATAGGCATACCATATTTCGGTTTTGTTTGTTGTTTTTGTTTACTAAAACATTTTTATAAAATAATTAATACTCTATATGTTTCAGTAAATGTTATTTTTAATGCCACTTTCAGGTTTCCTAAGTACAATGCCCATAACGAGTCAGCCGAAACTGAATGTGAAAAAAGAACCGACCTTACGTTTACCACCTCGCGTTTCGTTCTTAAATTATATATTTGTTATAGATAAACAATTTAGAACATCTGTTATCAATACCTATTTGTATTTGGTTATACGTTTTTTTGTATCATATTATAAGGTTTGTAAATTTAGCCTGGATTCTGGACTTTGAAATAATGCATGCCATAAAGAGCAACACAATTATAAATCAGGTGTCACTCATCGAAAATGCATACAACTAGTTGAAAATATAATATAAGTTTACACGCGATTAATGTCCCCGATGAGTTTATATAGTAGAACAAGCCGCGCGTGCGTAGTCCCCCTCTGTATGTGACTCGATGTGGCGAGTGTAAAATGCAATAAATTTGGGCAATATGGGGCATTTTTGACCCCCCTTTGACCCCCTGGGGGCGCGAACCAGAATTTTTCTGAGGTCAAGGATGCTCATTTTATATCCAGAACAATTGCCTCTACATTTTGGCCAAGTTTCAGAAAAATTGAATGAATGGATCAAACGTTATGGGAGAAAAGGGTAATTTTTTGCCATTTTGGGGGCTTTTGACCGCGTGGGGGCGCGAACCAGATTTTTTTCAAGATCAGCGATACTTATTTTCTATTAGGAACAATTGCCTCCATAATGCATGGATGAAAGGTTATGGGGCAACAAATGTCATTTTTTTCCATTTTGGGGCCTTTTGACCGCCTGGGGGGGGGGGGGCTAACCAGATTTTCTTTCAAAAATCGGAGAATGTCACTTTCTAACCTGACCAAAGTTACAACTTCATGCAAAATTTCAAAATATTAAATGGATGGTTGCGGAGAAAAATCCGAACGGACGGACGGACGGACGGACGGACGGACGGAAATGCCTCAAAACATAGGTCCCCCGATTTTATAAATCGGGGGACCAAATAACCCTCATAATCGTATTGTATACCAATCAAATTGTGCTGACGTGTGCATAATAATTTATATCTAGGGCATGAATGAAATACTTTAATAGTTTCACAAGCCGTGAAATAGCAATAATAATGCCTACTTAATAAAAAATTGCTAATGATATATGTATATGATATATGTACATAATTGATACTTTCTTTGAACTAATGCGGACAACTTGAGTTTATTCCATCGTTTCTTTACGATTATAGTTAACATGTCAGTTAGTATCAAAGTTAGAGGTTCCAGTTCGTCGCAATGAATTATTCAGGTTTTACTTCTAATACATTTAACACTTGATTTAATAACTACACATTTATAAATATTTATATTCTTTGTCTTTCTATTGTATTTCTTAAATTATAATTAATGGTTGCTTACATGGGGAATGCTTTCGATCTCAGTGGAAGAATTTGTTGGTTTGAAGGTACTGGTGATCGGTCTATTTTCCGTACATACCGATTATCATGTATGCGTAATAAGTAAGTTGTTTGAGTCTGTGATGTATCAAGAGGTACTCATTCCCCTCCTGTGGATGTTTTCTCAGTTTTTTTTTATGTAATCGTCTGCGCTACAAATCCAACTCTCATTGTATCTTAATCTTCTCTTCTTTTCTCTATTTTTTTTAAACATATCAAGACAATTTAATTTTCTCCCCATCACATAAAAAAGTATATCAATCTCACGTTTCCATTTTATTTAATTTTCAGCCTTAAATTTCTTTCTTTTCGAGTGCGATTCTTTCCAAATATAAAACGTGTGAAATATGCCTTGAAAAAGAATTCACTTTGTCGGACTATAAAAGCAGTTGTCTATCGAACGATAATTTAACACTCAGAAAGCAATGAGCAGTCTCAAGAAGAGCTTCAACGAAACTTAAACTCGAGATTCGAAGTCATATGCACGAGATCATCTTGCCCCAGAGACGTACATAGATCAAATACAACTGTTCCTCAATTAAGTCTCTGCTTGCATGAAGGGCATCATTTATGATGATGCGCGTGATTATAACCTACGTAATAATGTGTACAGAATGTAAGTTTAAAAATGGATTAGTGAATCAGAGAGTATGTGTTTTTTTAGTAGCCAAATTATTCTTACATATTTAGGTACATCTCCCAAACCATTAAACTCCTTATTGATAACACTTCGCATTATGCAATACATTTTTGAACAACGTTCGTACTTAAAACAAGTTCTTCAGTATGACGAGTTTTGGCGCTGAATAAATATGTGAAAGTTGTTATATGCTTAGATCGAAGGTTATTATTTCACTATAACAACGCAGTTAGTAGTAGGAAGAAAATATATCTTGTCATAATTTCGATGTTTATAGAATTATGTTCCGTAGAGTGAGTGTTAACATGCTGATTAAATGTAAGAAGCTATTCCAATAATATATAGGTGATGCCAAAATTGAGCATGAGAGGCTTATTAGATTATGACGCATCAAAGGTAGCTAAAAGTTGCCGATTATATTCACTTAAGGGAGTGACTAAGTATTAATGACGATACTGAAAATGTAGGCCAACTGACTAGCATACCGACACACTTTATTAGGGGCCTTCGGTATATGCATGAACGCACACAAGATCGGATGGTGTATGTGATAAAACATGGAACTGCACATTTAAAAAAAAATAACTTCTACCTTCAATCCGAAACGGCCTGCGATTGTTAATGAATTCTTTCCAAATCAACAACCACATGATCATCATTGCTTTATAGCAAGAGTTTTAATATAAGGTTACGTATCATTATAAAACTGCTCAGAAAAGGAAACATATCCAGGGTGCGAGTAACGTACATGTACACTGTTGAGTGTCAGAGAAGAGGATTGCCACATGTTCATTCTTTGGTTTTGCTTGAGGAAACATTGGGGTTCTCCGACATAGACTCAGTAATCAGTGGGAAAATTCCAGATCCAGTGTCAGAATCTGTTTTAGATGATATCATTAGACCCTACATGATTCATGTACCATGTGGAAACATACACAAATGTGGACCATATCTCAAAGAAGTACACTGCTGTAAGAGAAATCTCAGACACTTCTTGAATTAAACTCAGTTGGATACAAATGGCTACCCACAATATTGCTAACTATTGACTGTCGCTGGAGGTTTTATAGGCGACAGTTGCCCATATCTTGAAACGTAATATTTTTCTGAAGACAACCGATGGGTTTTACCATTTGATTAAGTCCTTTGTAAGAATGTTAAAGCAGATATCAATATTGATTATTGTAAAATTGTGAAATCAATTATATAAATTTGTAAATGTGTGAATAAAAGCAGTGATCAAGCTGTCTTCAAAATTGAAAATAAAGTTCATGATGAATTTAAGAGATATGAAAGGGGAAGTTGCATATCAACCTATGAAACCAGTTGGAGAATACTTAACCTTCATGTACATGTACATTATCCCCCACTTCTTCACCTGTCCGTCCATCTAGACAATGGATATTGATTTACTCCTCTCCAGGAGTTAGGCACAAGCCAGTTTTTATGTTACTCCCACAAGTAAGATGTGACCCAAAGTCGGAAAAGTGGGGTTTAAAAATTGCCTGGCAGCCCCGTCGGCATTCCCCGGTAGAGGCGCCTCAGACAGTAAGCAATAAACTTACTCCTCCCCAAAGAGGGGAGGCAAAGCCTGGGAGGGTGGACCTCCTAGAACTGCACAAGACCAGTCTCGTGCAGTATCCATCGGAACAGATACTACACTTTGATCTTAGCCAAAAGGCCAAAGCGGATATTTATTTACTCCTCCCGGAGTTAGGCACAAGGCCAGTTTTATCTTACTCCCACAAGTAAGATGTGACCACAGCTTGGGTCGAGAAAGTGGGGTTAAAAGCCAGCGCTCGAGAGGTGAGCACTCTGGCCATTTAAAAATTGCCTGGGCAGCCCCGTCGGCATTCCCGGTAGGGGCGCCTCAGACAGTAAGCAATAAACTTACTCCTCCCCAAAGAGGGGAGGCGAAGCCTGGGAGGGTGGACCTCCTAGAACTGCACAGGACAGGCGTACAGTATCCATCGGAACAGATACTACACTTTGATCTTAGCCAAAAGGAAAGCGGATATACTGTAAGCACTGCAGCTGATAGTTTAAAATGAACCTGCATCCGCTCTGACGGCTTTCTATAATTTGTGTCAAACAGACTTCCTTGCACGTACACTGTTGTACGCTGAAGTTCCTGTTTATTATACCTGGGACACTCAACATAAGGTCTTCAAACGACGATTACAGGGTTTGTCGATTCTAGGATATCCGTGTGTTAACAAAACATGTTTTGGGCAGGGTATACACGGTGTATCAAAATGAATTTGAATTCTTCTGTTTGAAACAAATTTATACCATGTTAGAAAGCCACAGAGCTTGACGTAAAACTATCAATGTTCAAGTTATGAAGACATTCAAAGATGCATTTAATGCACATAGACTACTTTTAAATGACAACTACTGGGATGCTACATTAAAGAAAGCAACTGTATCTGAATTGGCAGCTAATTTGAGACTTGTTTGCCATCATGTTGAATACATGTGCAGTGTCTCATCGAAAGCGCCTAAAAGAGGCACACAAAACACATTTAGTGAATATTTATTACTTGAGGAACGCAACACAAATCTTGAGGTTGATATAACATTTTCATCCACCATCTTCAATATTGCTCTGGTTCATATCGAAGACATGTCTTATAAGATGAATGGTAAAAAACTAACAAAATTGCTTCTTACCTCACCTGATCGATCTAATACACATCCGGTGATTAGTTTATAAACACGTAAATATTAGTTATCACCCGCATAACACCTATTATTTTGTCAGATTTTAAAATTGAATTTAAAAGGCTTCCGTTCCCAGTTAAATTGTGTTTTTCCATGACAATTAACAGTTCCCAAGGACAATCATTAGCAGCGGATTTCCACTGCTTCAACAATGAATATGTTCAAGGATTTTTAAGGGTAGGCACTCCGTAGTGTAGGATGTTCAAGGGTAAATGTTGTACGAATAACATTTACCTCTGCAAAGTGAAATCTACAGAGACAATTGTTATGACTGCTTAACAACCTAAACTCACCAATTTAATTTGTCTCAAATTAATTTTATCGAAAAATGTCTTAATATACAAACTGTGATGCTGTGAACTAATAGAACAACGCCGGGACACGTGCCCATGCTTGATCATAATTTTATTACCTAAATTACTGACACTTAAATTATTTCTCTTCTGAATTTTCTTTTGATACTGTACTATTTATAAGACAAAATAAAATTAGTATTTTATATTTCCTCTAGAAGCCGCCAGAGCCCAGGTCCTGCTAGTTTTTTTTGAATATTACCTAAGTGGGCATGATTGTAACACAACATGTAAATATATTTTAGATATGAAACAACGTGTTGAACACACATAGATTTATTGGAGGGAGAAAAGAATAACGAGTATTATGATACAATAAATTACCTGTTCTTTATCATAAATGATCACATATATTAACATGGAATATATCTAAACCACACAAAAGAGAAGATAATAGCTGGAACATAGTTTCTTATTACAGCAAGTAACCATGATGTTTATACAATGATAATTATAGATCTATATATCTTTACCTGAAGAAAGATATCAATTGAAGCAATTCTTAACCGTGAGATGAAATTGTTCGTTTAATGTCTAGAACAAACTTCATGTCGCTACGTCGATTTGATGACGAGTAAACATACTATGTTGTCAGTGTAAAATAAGTAAATACTCATCAAAAGTAAATTCACGACATATTCTTTTTGTTTTTTAAGAATGAATTTAATTCGTTTCTCAGAAAGTAAGCCACTTAAACTTTGTTTATAGAACGACGTGATTGGTTTGACAAAATAATGTTTGTTTTTGTTACTAATTTTCTACTTTTAGTCAAAGCATTTTAATGTGTTCATTGCAATTACTTCCAATTAGCATTTATTGATAACTATGGTAGCCGTCTAGAAGAAAATAAGTCAATAACAAATTAAAGAAATAAAACAATAATTTCAGTCTATTGTTATTTTGAATTGAATAAATGTAAATTATCAAAACTTAAATGCAAGTTTATTATACAACATTGTTACTTTCCTATCAATACTGTTCCTGGCCTATCTTGTTCCGCCTCTTCTCTCTCTCTCTTTCTCTCTCTCTCTCTCTCTCCCCCTCTCTCTCTCTCTCTCTCTCTCTCTCTCTCTCTCTATATATATATATATATATATATATATATGGTATATCTGAGTTCTGAAAAGACGAAATACATGTTTGAACATGAAGATATTTTCAATATATATACGTTACCCGAAGTATGAAATATACTTATAAAGAAAATGGCGGTTTCCATTTAAGCGCAAAGCAAGATTATTTCGTAAAAAGAATTGAATTCTCTCTAGTACCAACATCCTAAGTGAAGTAAATTAAAATAAGCATTACTTCATAAGTGATGAATATATTTCACACTTTCAGTAGCCAAGTAAGCTCAGGGAGTAGAGCGTCAGGTTGTCACTAATTTTATATATATATATATATATATATATATATATATATATAGAGAGAGAGAGAGAGAGAGAGAGAGAGAGAGAGAGAGAGAGTGACAGACAGAGAGAGAGGGAAAGAGAGAGATGAAGAGAGGGAGGGAGAGAGGTAAAGTGTAGGAGAATGGGAGAGAGGGGTAGCGGAAAGATAGTAAGCCCCGGAAGTCTTATAACTGTAAATATGTATAATTAAGATCACAATTACACGTGGGAGGATAACGCACACGTTAAGGAATTCGGCTTCTGAAAGTGCATTCCAGACTCGAATCACTGTCGTCCGTGTCTATATATATATATATATATATATATATATATATATATATATATATATATATATATATATATATATACATATATATATATATCGATTCACACACACATATATATATATATATATATGTTGTGAAGTAAAAAAAAGTCAAGTCGAGGTTGGGTTAAGATAACAAGTGTATTAACTCGGTTAGACAGTTACAATACTGCCATTTTCTCCCTGGTGATTGTCTACTCGCACTATTTATAGTGAGAACCGGTGTAGTTTAGAACGGCCGGTGTAACACCCCCCTTTGAAAATATCTCGTCTGGGGATTAATAACGTTCTTGTTTAGGAATCACCATCATCAACTCAGTCGATTTCCGTTTTCTTTTTGATCTCCTAATCTCAGGAGCAGTCTCTGGTATGGGCACCTGAAAAGTATCAAACACTGTGTCCATGATGTCATCCTCGGGCGATCTGGTCACCTCACTGTTCGTGTATCTTTTCCGGATTTGGTTAGTGTGGCGTTTGTGCACGAAATCTGGTCCCTTAATCATATAGATCATGTTGCCTATTTGTTTTTCCACAATGCCAGACTTCCAGAAAGTCGTATTGTTTCTGTAAATCTTATAAAAAATATTTTCTCCAACTTCATACCGTTTTTTTGTTATCGTTTTTTTTAGGATTGCCCTATCCTGGCTTGGTAACAACTTGTGGTAATTCGATCTAACCTTGCGTCCAAACATGACCTCAGCAGGTGTCTTTGACGTTTCGATGTTGGCATTCGGAGTGACTTTGTAAACTTGCAGAAACTGTTGGATTGACTTATCCGTCAGTGATCCACTAGTTTTTTTCAGAACTCTCTTGAATGTGTCAACGAATCTCTCTGCTGTCCATTGCTTCTTGGATGGTATGGAGGGATTGTTATATGCTCGATGAGATGAACCTCGCAGAGGTGTTTAAATTCAGTAGGCGTGAATTGAGTACCATTGTCGATGACAATGCAGTCTACTACTCCAAACCTAGCGAATAGGTCGTATAAGAAGTTTATAGCTGCCACGGATGTGGGGTTCTTGCATTTTAGTACTTCCGGCAACTTAGCTAGGCTGTCTACAACAATGATATAATAGAATTAATCCAGTTGTCCCGCAAAGTCTAAGTGAAATTCTAGACCAAGGTCGGTCCGGTTTTGTCCACGATCCGAATTGAGTCGGAGGACCTTTTATAGCTAAGGCATACTCTACACTCCATGACTTTTTCTTCGATATGCTTATCCATGTTTGTCTAGTAAACGAAAGAGCGCATAAGGCTTTTCATTCTGTATATGCCTGGATGGTCTACATGGAATTCCTCGAGCATTCGTTTCTGTAATGTCATAGGAATTACAACCCTGTCGCTATATAACATGACGTTGTCGCAAATTGAATAAATTCCCTCATCTAGTTGGTTATTGTTGATTTTTCTTTCATGCTTATGATAAATTCGTCCACCTCTGCTTTACTCTTAATCTCATCAAACGATACTGGAAGTTTTTTTTGTTATCACCATATCCTCCAATGGTTCTGTCTGCTTAGGTATCAACATTAATAACCCGTCTGCATACATACTCCATTTAAAAATTGTAGTTAAGAAGAATGGTGCTCCATCTTTGGAGTCTTTTCGCAGTGTGTTGTGGTAGTCCCTTTTTCGATCCGAAAATCGTTAATAAGGGTTTGTGGTCTGTTTGTAACAGAAATTGTCTACCGTGTAGGAAACGATGAAATTTCTTTACCGCGAATATAATGCTTACATCCTCTTTCTCAATTTGAGAGTATTTATTTTCGGCTGGTAGAAGTGTCCGGGATGCATGGGCCATATGCATGTTCCTATGCCATAGTTGCTGGCATCGCTTGCAACTACAATATCACACTTGGGATTATAATGTCCCAGAAACATGCCAGACGTTAAGATATCTTTAATTTTCTGAAACGCTTCTTCGCACTCTTGCGTCCAGACCTATTTTGGGTCCTTCCTTAACCCTTCATTTAAGGGTGATCTTAGTTTATGCATGTTTGGTACGAATACATTTAGTAATTCGCCAACCCTAAAAAGCTTTGTAGAGACGCAATATTTTCTGGAGCAGGCATGTTCCTTATCGCCATTGCCCTATCTGGGTGTGGCCTTCTTCTTTGTTAATCGATGATTTGCCCTAAGTATTTTTTCATGAAAAAAATACATTTCTCATCTTTGAGTTTAAACCCATAACCATGGATTTTTTGAATACTCGGTTTACATGAGTCTTGTGTTGTTCTTTGCTAGCACTGTTCATTAACGCATCGTCCAAGTACCCTACTGCGAAATCCATCCCATTTAACATCATATCCAAAATATGTTTAAAAATCGCAGGGCGACATTGACCCCAAAGGGAAGTCGTTTAAATTTGTATAATCCCCTATGGGTATTGATGCATAGCAGCTTTGAACACTCCTCATCGACAGGGATATGAAGATAAGCGTCGCTGATGTCGATTTTAGAAAGATATTTTCCTCCACTCAGTTTCGCAAATATTTTTCCAGGGCTCGGAAGAGGGTAATGGTGATCTTTTAATGCCTTGTTCAAGCCTGTGGAGAAGTCGGCACATACCCGAATTTCCTTGTTCTCTTTCTTAAGATAAACTGTAGGTAAAGCCCATTCACTGTGATCAATTTTTGAAATGATACCCATGTTTTCGAGTCTTTCTAATTCACCGTCTATTTGCTATATAGCGGCGTATGGAACATTTCTTTTCTTTCTGAACACAGGCATGTTAATTTGCTTTGACTTCAAACTTTGCTACCGTTTTCGTACACCTTCCAAGACAACCTGAAAATACGTCTAGAAAATTCTCTTTTAATTCCCTCTTAAGTTTTTATGCCTCCACATTCGAATCCGTAACCTTTTGGCAAAAGGAGCTTAAAGGCAGATCCCATAGTCTAAACTTTTCAATCAAATCAGTTCCAAAGAGGTTATTCGATTTTCGCATGACAACAATTCTAGCTTTTTCGGTCTTATTCTGGAAAGAAATATTCGTCAATAATTCCCCTTCGAAGGTTATTTTTCACCACTGACGCTTCTCGCGTTTTTTTTGTGATTTGATCATAGTGGGTTTCCCAAGCTTCGTCCATGTCTGTACATGAATGATGAAAATGTCAGACCCACTATCAAGCTGTAGTCTTACTTTTTAAAAGTATTTTGACCTGTAAATATTTCCGGATATTTGGTTCCTCATGTTCATTTTTGTCAGTTTAATGGCTGTCTTTCTACCAGATTTTTTCCTACAACGTGATGCCTTATGTTCTTTCTGGTGGCAGTTGTCACATTGTTTGAATATGTAGGGACACTCATTGTACCAATGGTTATCTCTACACCCTCAACACGGTCCAGGTGGATCTTTCTTATGTTTTTTCTCTGGTTATTCATTGAAGTCAATTTTTTCTTCTGATGGATCTTTTTAATGTGCGATACTCCGTTTTCCTCTATGTCAAGACTGTCCTGTTTCAACGCAACAAAACGTTCACAGTCTTCCGCTAAGTTTTGTATTGTTAGAAATGAGTCGCTTTCGAGTTTATTTAAAACACGACGTTTGATTTCTGAGTCTTTATTCAAGACCAGATCTTGCGTGAATATTAAACATTTTAAATTATCGGATGATAATTCCTGTAGTTTAAAATCGTCGCAATGTTTATTTACTATACTTGCATACGTAATGTAGTCGTCTTCCTCTCTTCTAGTGACATTCATACACTTATATCTCCTGTGGAAAAGAGAAGGTTTTGTAGAAAACTGTTCTGTTTGTAAAGTAACTGCCTCCTAGAAGTTCAACTCACTGGTCTTTTTTGGAAGGATTAAATTCACGAACTTTGTATGCTCGGCAGCTCCTAATTTTTTAGAGTCTGTCCATGTACTGCAGTCCGATACAGAAATATCCTCATATCTTCTATATAAGTGAGCAAAAGTGACATCATCTTCTGGATTATAATTGAACATTTCGATAGCGCTCCACACAGCCGTCTGGGAGAATGCATTATGATTCTTGTTTCCTTTCGTTGACGGTGTTGCCTCCGGAAATTTTCTCTGTTCCTCCTGTGTTTTTATTAAGAGTTCTTCGACGTGTGTCTGCTGTTGTAGCAATTTTTTTTGGAATCTCTCTTCCCGTGTTGTCGCCAGCTCTTTTTGTTCAGCATGCATTTTTCTTTGGGCTTTTTGCTGTTCCAACAACTCTCTTTTAAATTTCTCCTCAATTTCAACTTGTTTTCTTTGAAGTTCTATTTGTTGTTCAACTTGCTGTCTTTGTAACGTAACGTTTTGTTCCGTTTGGAATTTAACTAATTGAAAACGAGAATCTTTGAATTCAGTGTCCATCATTCACGAATTCAAATTATGCACCACACAATATACACTTGTGAAAAAAATCAGTTTTCTCCACAACGTGTTTAATATAATTAGTTTGCTCAACGAACACAAAAAGCAAGAAATATATTATTTCTTAGCAAAAAAAAAATCAATCTTTTGTTTGAAAAACAAAACTTAGAAAAAAATCCTTTTTCTTTTTTAATATATATGTGTACGTAGTTTTACAAAATCAAGTCGGTCGCTATAAGCCAAATATGACTCGCTTTATAGGAAATCTTTTTAACCCCTTTGCATTTTGAAAAAATGCGACTTGCTTATTTAACAGTCCTTTGTTAGAAGCACAAATGACTTACGCGAATATATATTTTTCACTGTCCTTCCTTCGTTGCTTTCGACAATCTTGTGGTAGACCGTTTTAATAAATAGTCAATCCGGATCTTGCTCAAATATCAGATGTTGTCCTTATAATAATGACAAACTTACACAATATCTGTAATAGTTGACGCGGATAACATTTATCTTAACGAGTCAGTGAACTTGAAGAGAAAAAAAGGCTTATCGAGAAAAAAGTTTTCTAGAAGAGAAAAAAAGGAAGACAGTCAAACCTTACTTTTCCTTTTTTTGTCGCTTAACTACTATTGTAGTATTCATTTGCTGTTAATTCTTGCTAATCCAAATATCTGTTTGAAAAGACGAAGATGTTTGTCCGTGAAGACCTTGCGACTCCTTGTATATCAATCACTCTGGGTGATTTTCTGCAGTGATATCGTTTCGATTTCTCGTCGCCAATCTCTTGTGAAGTAGTCCAACAGTAAAAAGAAAAAGTCAAGTCGAGGTTGGGTTAAAATAACAAGTGTATTAACATAAAAAGGAACAAAGGTAAGGAAACTGACTGGCACTCGGCTAGACAGTTACAATACTGTCCTTTTCGATATTTATTTGTATAAATAAATACACAAAATGTGGCACAAGGCTAAAAAGGGGGAGGGGAAAAGGTCGGTCATGTCTAACGTAAAAAAACTCAACTTAGCTAGTTTCAATCATGACCATCACTAACCAAAATACCGCATTAATTCTATACATCCATCGCTACTCACCATAAGAATTCATACCATGAAATCCTACTTAAAACCTATTTAAGAAATATGCAACGGGGGGTGGGACTACACATTTATATATACATAATATGAAGATATATACTCTAGAAAAAAATAGGTTAGTAAAAAGCCCCCCCCCCGCCTGTTACTGAAATGTTGCAGAGGTGCAGATTTGCCGGTCGAAATCGAACATTCGAAAAAAGGGGGTTTATGTAGGGCCCAACGTTTTATTTCTGTACACCTCCTTCGAAAATATCGAAGGGTGACCTGCATCTCCGACAAATCTAGCGCTCAGTCACCTAATTGGGGAGGGAAGGGGAGTTTAATATGGGGTAGAAAATAAAAAAGTGAGTGGGATGAGGACTAAATAAAAGGGGGAATGTAATGGAATCAATCATACACTAGCTAAATTGTTGAACTTACAATTCAACAGAAAATTAAACAGAAAAATAACTTAAAATAAGTCTTAATCTAACTTAAAATCAAAACAGTGTTCGTTTCCTGAACCCAATATTCTCTGCCTAAGGAACGCCCAGCAACTCTACACGGTCGCGCTCCAGTCACCCACCTTTCACCAACATCTGCCGAAGAGAGTTTCACCCTCTCGGCCCGAATGCAAGCCTTCTGGTAATATTTGAAAATCGCAATAAGGTCGAGAGGAGGGAAGGTCTCAGCTCCGTAGACTGTCTTGCACCTAGTCGTCCAAATCGTAACTCTCATGATAGCTAGTAAGCTTAAAAACGTAAACCGTTTTTGCCAATCGGTTGTCGGAGCCTAGTTGCTGCATACATTAATGGGTTCCAGGTAAAAAGACGATACAATTAAGAATACGAGCCATGTAGCCTGCAACAAGCTTAATCAGCAGCACGACGATGCGGCAAAAAACGAAGATGTGACTTACGGTCTCGTCCTCGTCGCTGCATCTGACACAAGTCGGAGAATTACCCAAGCGTGCTGAATGAAGCCTCTTACCGACCCAGAGTGTATTTGTAATCGTCAGCCAGGTCAGCGATGCCTCGTCATTGTCAAAGCACCTTGACCCAGGCGTCCAAGGCAGATTGAGCGGAGCTCCTCCCTCGTCAAAGCGAACCCTTCAGGCCTATCATCTCTGACAGACCCCTTAACTATTACCCGATATAATGCCTTTCGGGCCAATAGCAGAGTGTTAGAGAGGCTTTCTGTCGCCCTTGAAAAGAACATCAACGCATGTCTACATTCGCGATAGAAGGAGCACTCGTTTCGGGGCAACATGTGTGCCTCCCCCTCATCCAAGTGCACACTTCTCAACGCCGGAAAGGCTTTCTTAGTGTCTTCCTTCAAAAATACACCGTTTCCCTCAGATTGTGTAATCATTCGGTCTAGATAAAGCAGCCGAAGTGTGTGGCATCGAATTTCGATGCTAGGCATACCCAGACCGCCCTCAGAGGGATGAAGGTAACAAATCTCGCGACGAACCATACAGTGCTTTCCAAGCCACAAAAACTTGAACAGAGCCCGCTGCATCTCCAGCAGCGTATCCGACGGGAGTGGCAGCACTGAAAGACGATATAGGATGATCTCAAAATGTGAAAAGCACACACCTCCGCTCTCCCCTTTGACGAAAGATTTCGGCGGGACCTCAGACCAGCTGCTACCCTTATCGTTTTCAGAACTTCCGACCAATTTTTCTCCAACTGAAGATCAGGACCAAACCAGACGCCGGGTAGCTTGCAAGGACTATCCGTCCAGCCAAAGGGTCCCTGCAAGGAAACACCCTTCCATGCACCAATGCGCAAGCCAATAGACTTCCCGCAGTTTATTTTGGCCCCTGTCACCGTTTCATACATTCTAATTTCTTTTTCGACGACACTGATCTCGGCATTGCTCGTTACAAGCACAGTCAAGTCGGAAAAATTATGATTGATAAGGTGACAGGATAGGACTGTCAAAGTTCCAAATTTGAAAAAGTTTTCTTTTAAAAAATTTTTAATTTTTTAATTTTAAAAGAAAACTTTTTCAAATTTGGAACTTCGACAGTCCTATCCTGTCAACTTATCAATCATAATTTTTCCTCTGATGATAAGATTTTAATCTTTGAAAAGCCTGGTTTAAGGAAAGAAAGAGATGAAAAATAAATGTTTTTATTAACTAAACTGCTCCTTGTTTTGAACAACTGAAAATACCGATTTGCTTCCATTTGCAGGTCTTATTAACTTTCATTGACGTACTATATATATATATATATATGCGTGTGTTTGTATTATATAGATAGAGGCGGAGCAGACCGAAAAGGGGTAAGTAGACAACACTATCAGCATTCATAATTAAGAAAACGGCCAGAAGTTCCTGATAATTCGAGACGAGAAAAAATGATTATTTTCTCTTTCTCATGAATTTGCCAGTCACTTGGTTAACAGTGCGAAATAGAATCTCGAAGTTTTCGGTGATTTGACCTTGATTATGTTCACCTTTCGATAAACCTATGATGCTGAAATTCTGAGAATTTTAATGAGTCTTTGGTCCATGTCAAACATGAAAATGTCATATATCCGATAGAAATATTGATATCTGAAACACAACAGATAACAATTAGTGTAGAATATCGATGTTCACATTTCCTTTTACGGTTTTGAGTATTGATTGTCGGCAGATGAAGCAGAAACTTGAAGCACATATTATATGTGCGTGTGAGGAGTCTGTTTAATTCTTTAGGTTTGTAAATAAACACATGGGTCACCCTCTGGTAGTTGATAATGTTTATATAAAGCATTGAGATGTCAGTTGCAAACAGCGCCCGCCCCGTAGTCAAATATTTAGAGTTAATCATCATTAATATATGCTTTTATATTTTTTCTATATATGTAAAGTTTTTATAAACAGTAACTATTATTTTGGTTGGTAAAGAAACCTAATCTGAATTATGTGCCCTTTGACAGGCTTAATGCAATTGGATTCAACAGTTTTATCTACAATCGGGTACGTAGAAGATGGAAAATAATGAAGGTTGCCAACATGCAGGTGGAATTATGGAACAGAAAATACCGGCCGGTGAAGGTCGTCTGTCAACATCGATATAAACTTCCGCATTGAAACTTCTGTTTATAACATTGAATATTAGAGAATATAAAGAGTAAAGTCGTATTTCTTTTATATTTTGGAGAATAATAACGCTTTGGTAGTTGTTGACTATTCGTCAGTGGTCGGATACCAATACAGGACATGCGAATCTTTCAGAATTTACCAGTAATACTAAAAGTTTGAATGTTTTTGTTCAGGTAACAATTAAATATGGCCGCCTCTGAATCACGGGTTAATGGTTGTATGTTAATACATCATAATGTTCCTTATTCTGTGTAAATTTGCTATAATAGACCTATCTTTCTCCGTTTCGATAAATAGGCGTAATGTAAATATTTTGATGAAATAATTGACGTTAGTAAACATTGTGATTCCCCAGCGCACAGACTTAAACAACCGTAGGCAAATAATTGTCTTGCAAAAATAAATTAAACTACTTAACAGAAATTGTTGGTTGACATTTAATAACGTTCACATTGCATATTTTCTGTCATTTTCTGTTCTTCTACGTGTTATTTGAATGACTATTACATGAAATTAGCTTTTAATTGGAAATTCACATTTTTTCTCCTTTTCTTTCTATTATTCTCTTTTCTCTTTTCTCTTTTCTCTTTTCTCTTTTCTCTTTTCTCTTTCTCTATTCTCTTTTCTCTTTTCTCTTTTCCTTGTTCGAATGTATTTCTTTATATTTCACCGTAAACTTACAAAATTACACGTATTCGTCTGTGAGACACAATTAATGTATCTAGAAGAGACAAAAGGAATAGAAAAGGTTTATCTACACTAATTTGAACAATCAATACACAATTATGCATATATGTATACATTTGAGAAGAAAACTGCCAAGAAGAACAAATTAAAAAGAATAAAAATTAAAATAGTTCAATAAAGTAAAAGCTAATATGTTCAAGATATTAAATACAGTTTATAGGGAATACCTATTCTTAATGAACACAAGAAATGATACAAAAATAATATTTAAGAAGATTGTAATTTCCATTAGCACAATTCGTCTGTCTGCAAAATCAAAAAAAATATCTGAAAAATAAACAATGAAATTATGCCTATCTTATATGTACAATTTATAAATCTGCTAAATTCGTTCAAAACGTACTGATTATTACACCAAATTGTCAAAAGATGTTTCCGTTATAATGCATTACAAATGTTTCTATAGTCACCAAAGTATGTAATTATAAGTTCTATACACTAAGCTATAACGTATAAATGACATATATAACTACACTTATGATTAAATAAATTAAACGCTTATTGTAACCATACATTATTTCATAAATGTTTGTTTAACTGTATAGTATCAGCGAATTAAAAATTGGCTAACAAGTTAGTTATATTCATTGAAAAGTATCTAATAAAGTGAACAAAGAATGTCGTATGTTTTTGTAGATTGGTGACCTTTCTATTTCTTCAGCGATTTCCTTTCCTTCATACATTTAAGCACTGTTATGAAGAGTTCAGTTGATTTACTTACTTCTAGATTTGTAAATTCCTACGTTCTAGTGTACGGTAGCGTACCGTGGAGAGATTCTTGGATCGCTAAAGATCTCCAACACTAACAGCAATAATTCTAATGTATATTTGCCTTCCGAAAATCATAGGGCAGAGGTAGACTGAAAATACGTGTCGAATCACTTCAACATCTAATTCAGGAACTCTCAGGATTTCCTGTTACGTAAGTCCTACAACAACTACTAGTACAGATCAGACTAACTTTTAACTTTTAATTTCCGATGGAACTTTCCATTCTCTACTTAATATAAACCTTACGTAGAAATGTCCGAGTTTATACTTATTTTTGCACACCCTAATATATGTATTGCCACTATTGCTACAATCGTATTTTCCTGACAAATCAAAATCCATTGTATATCTCTTTCAAAATCACCTCATACTATTTAATATGACATAACAAAAAGGAAACATGTTATTAGCTTATTCAATCGTCTGATAGCGACATATATATATATATATATATATATATATATATATATATATATATATATATATATATATATGAGAAAGGAAGGATGAGAGTAATCACACGTAATGGGAAATGAAAAAGGAAAAACCAAGAGATACTTTTCTTTATATATTCATCAACGTTTCGTTTTTTATTGTAAGACTTACTCAGGATGATTATTTGAAGAAGAATGGAGGAGAGTTCTCGCAGCCTGGACTCTCCTCCAGCGCTCACAGTAACCACAGCTACTACTTTTCCTTCATCACTCCATCATGTCAACCCAAAATTTCGATGTACTCGCATAATACATTTTTCTTCAAATTATCATCCTGAGAAAGTCTTACAATAAAGACGAAACGTTGATGAATATATACAAAAATATCTCTTGGTTTTTTTCTTTTTCATTTCCCATATATATATATATATATATATATATATATATATATATATATATATATATATATATATATATATATATATATATATATATATACAGCTCTTAAAAATGCATTGTACACGCTTTACAGAGATATGTGTCAAACTCTCCCCAATCATGTAACAGGGTGCGCTTGACTCCCATAGATATATTTTTTCAAACATTCACAGAGAACAAATAAATTAATTTTAGCGACACCCACACATACTGGAACATATATTTTTTATAAATAACTTATTTACTATCTACATTTACACATTTAAAAGTATTAATTATGAGGAAATAACTTTCATCCATAAAACTAAATGTTTATACTTGAAATCGGTATAACAGGTAAGTCAGTCTACACTGCTTTAGCTCTCGTATCATCAGGTAATGTCTGTTGTATACCTCCCGGAATGGGGCGTGGCAGTGCTCGTTTTGTGTCCCGTTCCGGAACGGGCCGTGGCAGTTCTCGTTTAAAAAAACTGGTCATTTTAACACCAAAAAAGGCATATGTTGCATACTTTTAATTCTCGTACCTTTACTTCTTCGTCGCGGAGGGGCGCTGTCTCGATGTCGTCTAGTGGTTGGATTCTTCCTTCGTTTCTGTACTGCCGTGAACATCGCCGCTACAACAAAAAGACTAATTCAGGAGACAAACAATCTTTTAAACTTTCAATTTTGTTTCATTTCAGGCGTCAGATTTCTGTCGCTTGGAGATGCCTTACCAACGTTAAGAGAGAGAGAGTGAGAGAGAGAGAGAGAGGAGACCAAATTACTGCTTTATCGTAGTTAATTCATATTTAAGTTCTTAGCCATTCGAAGAGGGAGGAAGAAGAGATCTCTGCCTGTATTCTCTTAGGGAATTTAATTATCCTAATCATGTTGAATACTACATAGAGGAACACGTCTGTTCGGCTCGGTTCCAAAACCCAGGCTGTAAAAAACAGCTTCCTACACAAAAGCCCGTGATGTCACAGAGCCCCTATCGCAGGTGCACATTGACCCTTGATCTGAGGTTTCGTCAACGTGGTGACCATGTCAGCGGCTCTGAGCTCAAACCGTGAGAACAGCCTCATTCTGCACTCGACTGTACGGGTCCACCCGCACTAAATCTTGCAAGCCAAACCAAACGATTTCCAACACATACGCCCACCTCAAAATGCGTCCATCATCACAGGGCCATTATCCAATAATTTCCATCTATCTCTTCTTTAAACAACGCTCATTGAATAAGTTTGTAAAATGGCATCGGGGTATACTCCGATCCTATGGAGATTTTCGCCGACAAAAACAACCTTTGCTTTTCTCTGATATAGTTGGTTAAATCTATTTATACAGGTGATCGTAAGCTTCACGTAGCAGTCGTTCATATAGTCGTCTTATCTCATCCCTACTCTTCCTGGCTCAAGTAATATAAACAATGAAAAAGAAACAAAAATAACCTGATTAATTGCTCTGAGATGTTATTTACTTGCTACATCAATTTGCAGCAAGTACTCCAATACAAACTTCATTTTGAAATGTCAGCCATAACTCGTCTAATCACTTCAACGTTTAATTTGCCGAAGTAATAGCTTATCTGTCACGTAATCTCCATCTGTAACTACAATTTCCTGTTTACTTAACTCTTAACAATAACCTTCAATGGAATATGCCACTCTCTAGTTAATTTCTAATTTGCAATTTTAAACTTTTTACAGACACACAGATACACACACATCTAAATATTTAAAAAAAAAAAAACAGATTATGAGCTGTTCAGTGTATCTTTCAATTACTTTGATCTTCATGTAAGCATTGGTCGTGCTTCAGTTACCCAGGTACAGACGTTACTTAACTCTTAACAATAAACTTCCAATGGAATATGCCACTCTCTAGTTAATTTCTAATTTGCAATTTTAAACTTATTTTACAGACACACACAGACACACATACATCTAAATATTTAAAAAAACAGATTATGAGCTTTTCAGTGTATCTTTCAATTACTTTGATCTTCATGTAAGCATTTGTCGTGCTTCAGTTACCCAGGTACAGACTTCTTAGATAACAGCTCTTAGTGACTGTCGTCGACCTGATGAGTTACCCTTTTAAATTAGATTGTAATTGTTTACTGTACTTTCTATAGCGCGAAACCTTGTGTAAACGGATCAAAAATGTTCTCCAGAAATGTAGTGTAACACTATTCAGTTGTTTTTTTAAACTGCATGCACATTTTTTAAATATCACAAAAAAAAGATTTTTTCAGAAAATAAATAAAGATCCTAATCATTTTCTGGCAATAATGACTTCAGAATTGTAAATTGAGGAGAGTTTGAACCTTTGGGTTTACTTTCGGCAGCTTTGTAACTATCGCTTCCATTATTTTGTCATTTAGTCCTCACATTCTATGAGCGATTTCTCTGATAAAGTGGGAAGAATTGTTGTTTACGGGGTTGGAATCTATTGATTGAACACCTATCGGTTACTAGTTTTCACTCTAAAATAGTATTTCTTTTTAGCTCTTCTCATCAAGTAGCTTCATGTCTTGTTTGGAACGATTTCCATAAGAAATTAAAAAAAAAAAATTATAGAGGAGCATCCTGTTTTCAATTTATTTTAAATCGTCTAGCTGCAAGACTATTTTATATATTTGTAAAAATACAGCATAATCGATTTTTATCGAAGATAGAAACGTATGCACAACTGTATAAATACGTGACTATTTCCATGCAAAAAATTGTTAATTCTTCCGTAAAATTTTTCACCATATATTATTAACTAATTGGTCAATTTCTAAACATCCAAAGAGATACACATAATATATAAAGAATAACGGAAACAAGACTAGTGTAAGGGACAATTACGAAGAACTTTCCCTATTTCGAATTATTTCCCCTTTGCAGAACTCTCCGGCTTTTACTAAACAATATAAATAGCAGCAATTATATTGTACCGACATTGTATGCCGAATAGAGCTTTCTCAAGTTACCTCTACTCTCGTTTCTCATTACAACTAGTTATATGTTTTATATGCACCTACATAGAGTTACACTTTAAGCTCTAAATTATTTCTGAGTGATGAACCCATCTGAGAAATCTCCATTAAACAAGTGTATTTTCAAAACCATAATTATATTTACCAGTTACTAACCCGACCTACTTTACCATTAGATAACTCAAGTAAATGGCTTTAAATTAAATAACAAAAACAGGTAATTATAATTGATTTATTGAATGACAAGTGAAATTGAAACACCACAAACACTTCATAGATGCTTCTAATAAGAATATATATACATATTTATATCTAATGAAAACTCAAAAGTTGTAACTATTCTAACTTTAAAACTTAAAAGAAAAAAATGTTACTCTTTTTTTATCGAGTCTCGAGTATATTCTAATTAATTAATTAATATATATTCATTTTTCAGGAAGTTGAATGTGTGATTATCTTATGTGATCGCGACATGTCTGCAACGCGATTTCTATGTCAATCATTCTAAGCCAACGCGTTGTATAAAATATCCACATAAATTTGATGGTGTCGCAACTTTGTAAGACTTCAGTAAGTTGTTGGTCCGTTCGGTAACTAAGACACAGGATAACTTGACAGTTGTCTTACAAAAAAAAAACAACTCAAGGAATCTGAGTAGTGCTACTTTATTTGAGAAACATGAAGTTTTCTTTGCGTTTTAGTTTATTAGATGATGTTAAATTTGATAGACTTTCTTCATAGTATTTTCCCTCCCTGTTCTCTATCGGCTGCTAACTTCTGTTAAGAAGCCCTTAAGTTTTTTTTATTGAGAATTTTAACTTGAATAGACAATTATTATTAACTATCCAATCATATATCGTTTACAATTTTCTACTATTTTCTGATTGGTCAGTTAATGAAAGTTTTCGTTTCAAACCTCTAGTAGAAGCCTCCAGTAAAATCAGAATATAGAGGGTGGTATACTACGTGTAAATAACACACATCTTAATTATGATTATCAGTCATTAGATTGTTTGTTTTTTAATCCGTTTTTGGACACCTGCCATACTCAGAAACAATGTTAACTCCTAAATGAAAATTACATTTTATAAGATTATGGGTTTTATAATTCAAACAGATATTTTTTCAAGAGCGATATAGGCTTTTCCATTTTTAAAACAAAGTTGAAAACTCGCTAATTTCGAATGGCAAAGCTGAAAATAATATTTGTCGACAATTCTCACTCAAAAGTGTTTTGAGCATCACTTCTTTTAATACATATTTCTCTAATTTATTAAACTTAACAACAAATATATCGCAAGTAAGATATTTTATCGTGTCACAAATGTATATTAAATATGTAATATTAGCCGTTTATTTCATATGATATTTGTTTGCGCAAAACACGAGTATCTTTTAAATTAATAGTGTTTAATCTAAATGTATTCTTTCGAATCTAGAATCAATTATTTACACAATTTATTTAAATAACCGGGGTGGACATTAGTTAAGGAGGTATGGAGAAATATAATCAGAAAATCAGAAAGTGATTCATAGTCATTATCTCGACATTCTCTAAGCAGAATATTCTCGGGATAAATTTCGATCATTATATTTAAGTACAGGTTCGAATACTTTTTGAGTCTCATTTATGTCTTTGTAAATTTGTCAATGTTCCTTTTTCCATAAATATTACTTTATATTTCACGCTAAACACGTGTATACTTTAAAAATATTATTTGAAATAGAATTAATAATTTTATTTTTTTTTACTGTAAAATAACATCAAATGTATGAATTCAATTTAAATATCCGAATGCAGATGCTTGTACATCACATGCTCCAAACAATATTCTAATTATAAATGAAAAGTGCTGGGAGTGAATAAAGACTACATTCACGGACAGTAATGCGAGGATGGTTCGCAATTGTTTAGATTTAAACTGTTTTTAATGTAGACATGATGAAAAAAATGAGAACGACGACTAAAGTGCCTCAAGGATCGTTAATATTTAAGCTTCATAAAGAAGACAAGAACATCAAGAAAGTTTTTTGGATGCAATTTTGCTTTATAATTGACTATTCTAGTTTTCAAGTATTTTTTTTGTTTTCAAAGTTTTTACTGAAATGAAAGTGATGTCTTTATAAATTGGGTTAAGGAAAGGGCAGTGATCACTTGAAATACGTTCTTTAAGCTGGAAGTAAATCAAACATAAATAAGCCGCGCGTGCGTGGTCCCCCTCTGTATGTGACTCGATGTGGCGAGTGTAAAATGCAATAAATTTGGGCAATTTGGGGCATTTCTGACCCCCCTTTGACCCCAGAATATTTCTGAGGTCAAGGATGCTCATTTTATATCCAGAACAATTGCCTCTACATTTTGGCTAAGTTCCAGAAAAATTGAATGGATGGATCAAACGTTATGGGAGAAAATGGTAATTTTTGCCATTTTGGGGGCTTTTGACCCCCTGGGGGCGCGAACCAGATTTTCTCCAAGGTCAGCGATACTTTTTTTCTATTAGGAACAATTGCCACCACATTTTAGCCACGTTTCAGAGAAATTGAATGATGGATGAAAAGTTATGTGGCAAAAAATGTCATTTTTTTCCATTTTGGAGCCTTTTGACCCCCTGGGAGGCTAACCAGATTATTTTTCAAAAATCGGAGAATATCACTTTCTAACCTGACCAAAGTTACAACTTCATGCAAAATTTCAGAGAAATTCAATGGATGGTTGCGGAGAAAAATCAGGACGGACGGAGGGACAGACGGACGGATATGCCTCAAAACATAAGTCCCCCGATTTTATCTATCGGGGGACCAATAAAAATACTATGAATAGAGTTGGTTAATCATGCGAATTTGTATTACTGATAGGGTTGTATTCGATACTTACGCCATCATCATCATCATCATCATCATCATCATCATCATCATCATCATCATCATCATCTCTTATTAGTTCACAAAACCTGTATGCATTTATAAATCACATCCATATGTATACAGTTATGAGGGGAATTTGAATTACTTACTAGACACCCTCCTCGAGTGTCTTTGGATTCTCTGTACAAAGGTTTGTCAGCACAACCTGACATGAGGATACTTCACCGTACAAGTAAACCCTGACGAAATATTCAAAATAACATAGTCTTCGCAGCAAAAATAATATCCCCTCAGCACGGCTATGCACTTGCTCATACAAGGAATAGTGCTCCTTTCCCCTAGTTATGTGACTTCAAGTTACAGCACATAGCTGGATATTCCACCAGACTAGATAATTTATTGTCCTG
>OY744537.1:6448537-6486037 GCA_963556195.1 Sepiola atlantica | reverse complement strand
TAAGCGATGAGTGCATATAATCTGTTGAACTTCTCGTCGATGTTGTAGATGTCGCTTCCATTATTGTTGTGAACCTAGGTTGTTCTACGGCTATTGATACACAACACCACTGACACTGCTTGTTTAGTTTGTAAAGGGTTTATTCTATTTAAAGGTTGAAAACATAATGTAGACAATCCGTATGCGCGTGTCTTTGAGAAAGAGGGATCGATCGACGGATACCCCGTTCCGATATACCCAGCAACTTTTCCCTAGTTATCAAAAATCTCTTTATTTAAATGCTATTCATGGTTTGACTTTTTCTCCCTGAAAAAAACAGCTCATTTATATAATTGTAATATATATATATATATATATATATATATATATATATATATATATATATATATATATATATATATATATATATATATATGGGAAGAGAAGGATGAAGGTAATCCGACGTGATGGGAAAATGAAAAAGGAAAACCAAAAATGGATGTTTTTTTATGTGTACATCAACGTTTCGTCTTTATTTATAAGACTTCATCAGGATGATAAAATAGAGAAAAAATGTCATGCAAGTACAGATACATGTAGGGTAGACATATTGGGAGGAAAAATAAAATGAAATAATGGCCCCTACTGGGTGGACGTCCGTACTTGTTATATATATATATATATATATATATATATATATATATATATATATATATTTATAAGTATATGATTCCATTATATCTATTTTTCGTTCCAGTTTCTTTACTTATATATATATGATGGTTTTGTGAATTTTATATTTTCCAATAATAATGTCTATAATAGTTTTCTATAATAATATTTCAATTGTTCATGTTACTCAATAAGCCAATAGTCTTTAATTCATTTCCTTATACAACAACTTATTTCAATCAGTGTATTACTTATTATCTAATAACAGTTATTTAATCAACTTTATTGTAACCATAATTCGTATACTCATTGAATATTTCTCATGTCTATTTTGATGAATGATTAAATTTATGTTTAAAGTTGATCGCCCTTTAATATATATTACTTATTAGTTTTGTTTAAAACTTTGATGGTAGGCAGTTTCTTCGTTAAAAAGGAACAAACAGGAATCATTTAAAGACCAACAAATGTTAATTCCCTTTATCTTTACTTATTATTTAATTATTGGCCTATCGTTTCGTATATTCAATTCCAAGAATTTTTTTTTACAATGACATACATGTTCAGCATAATATTTATGATGGAATACATGTGGTTTGTAAGCCTAATTTGTAATTAAGAGAAATAAAGGCCTCCGTTTAATCCCTTTATTAGTGACTATCCACTATAAAGGTGCCTGCAGAGAGTTTATTCATTGAAGTAAGTGTTGCGCAATATACAACGGCACATACACAGTATCAGTGTAATGCCATTAAGACGTTCAAGACGACTTGCACTCCTCACATCTTAAGGTTTAGTCTATCTTTCTATTTTATCCATAGCTGAAAGAAAAAGTGACGTAATACATCGACAGAACTCGAACCCGGTGGACCGAGCGTGCAGTCAATGCGTAACACAATACCAATTCTTTTAATCAGCAATATATGATAATATGTAAACAATGTGAATATATCTGGTTGTTGTATTGATTTTAGCTTCGTAAATTGTGTTCCAAATATTTTACTTAGTAAACAACTCGGAATTTACAAGTTAATCGACCCATTTTGATCTTTATAATCACGTTTATTAATTTATTAGTTTTTATGCAGTTTAACATTTAATCGACATGACCCATTTTGATCTTTATAATCACGTTTATTAATTTATTAGTTTTTATGCTGTTTAACATTTCATAGATGTCAATTATACGGGATTGCCATTCGATTGAATATCTTTCGAGTTAGTAATAATTTGGAAGTGTTCGTGAATCAATTACAATTGTAAATTAATTAAAAATATATTTTACTAATTTTAGTTTGAACCAGTTTGTAAAATGATGGTGTAGACCAAATAAATCATTACTATAACTAGATTTATGTTAACATTTCTTCTCTTAGTAATTGTGCAATACATTAATTTTGTATTGAAGAAAACTAATAACTTATTAGAAATACACACTTAAAATTTGGGTGGAATTATTCTTTTTTTATTATTTTCCTAAATAGAAAGACAAGGTGCTGTATAGAAAACGAATCTCGGTGCTTTCCTAGATTAAGACCCACGCTAAAATTGACTTGGCGTCGGTACTTTCCGGTACTTTCAGCATGTTTACGTAAACAGCCAGAAAGTACCGACACCAAGTCGGTCGATCTACTTACGTCCAAAAATTTAAAAAACGAGGTTGGATTTACAAAAAACAAACATTAACTAACATTCAAAGCAAAAAATTAAAGAAAAAAATCAACATTTATTGAAATGGAATGAATGAAATATTTATTTTTTAACGAAGAAATAAAAATAAACAGGTGATAACTTATATTTATTAAGTGTTTTTTTATTTTACTGAAAATTACTTTTGGTCTGTAATAAGGTAAAAATGGTCTCGTTAGGGTTAGGGTGTAACTTTATTATCTGATCGATGTCCAATCGCGCCTGTTCGAAAACAAAGTACCACTTCCTATTGATTCCAACATCTGCATTTTAAGTTACTGCATCGCTAAGAGTATGTATCAATGAGTTTGGCTTGTTTTACGATGTTACATCTATCTCCGCATTTCTTTCCTTTTTTATCTTTTTGCGATAATATTTTTCTAGACAATAGTTAATCACTCCGTCGGCAGACGCAGCAGCCATTGATAACGCGTGAACATTTTCTGCAATACTTTCTCGTTTTAATCAGTTGCAATCGCGTTTCAATCAGTTTAAATGTTGATATGTAGTCCGCTTATTTTTTTCGCATTTTCATTTGCTAACCGCTTCGATACTTTCTGGCAGTTTACACCCGGAAAGTACCGCGCGAAGTCAAGTCGATTTTAGCGTGGGTCCTAATCTAAGAAAGTATCCAAATCTTTTGAAAAATACTCGACAAAAAAAATCGTATATAAAAACATATACGTATTCGACATAAAATCGTCTTACATAAGTGATATGAGGTAAAACCAACAGCAGCATGCCCCCCTTTAAAATGTAATCCGTCCTTATCGTAATAGAATCTGTTACAACGTGGCATTGTCAAGACTATGTCGTCTGATATTCCGGTTCCCAGAAGAGTCACACATAGAGGACAGGTTTGACACTCGGCGCTAAATGCCGCACTCCGGTTAAGTGCTTTGGTTTAAATCCAGCAGATTTTAGTACAAGGCCCCGTCTTACCCGGGTCGCCCCACCTTCTGCGTGTGGCTAAAGGCGGTATGTCAAGCGCGAAACCGCAAATCCAAGGAGTAAAAGTAACAACGTGTTATTTTACAAATGTGAAAGCGCAACTGCTTTGTGTTATCTGGGTCAGACCTACCCAGACTTCCTTTGCAAGGGTTAAGCCTCGGTGTGGACCTTATATCTTGCTGCTCTAAAAAATAGCTGCAACTACGCAATAGTAAGCCACAATGTTTGTGGGCCCTGTACAAGAAGTCCGATTTGCTAAGCAAATAAATAGCAGCAGCAACAACAACGTTTCCGTCAACTATTGGGTTTTTCATTGTTTGAATTATTCGGGTTACTGTTTCCATCTTAGATGTTATTTTCACAACTATTCGGCCGATGTAACCTTTGACATTCTTCAGGTGCATCTCAAGGTGTTTATGTCTTGATCAGAGTATCCCTCGTGCAACTGATCAACGGGCTAAGTAATAATCGATTTTAAGTGACAGTCTTCTAGGTGTTTCAGTTCCAAAACTCAGAACGTGCGATACTAAGAATTGAATTAAAAATAACTTATGCCGGATACCTGGTCATGACTGACGGAACGAAACCAATCTACACGCGTGGGTTACATAAAATGTCAGTTGAAAAATTCTTTACAGATTTCTTGAGTTTGACATTAAGATTCTCGATTTCGACAAGACGCACATGAAGGTCAGGGGAAAAAATCGACGTAAACGTTTTGAACATAAGATAATCTATAATCAGTTGTCTAAATAATCCAAATAATCCAAATAATCCAAATAATCCAAATTATTAATCCCCATCTAAAAAAAATTGGGCAAACGTTAAGTCTTATTGATTTCTTAGGTGCGTGTTCTTTAATAATAAACTATAAAAATGTAATATTTTTAGACGACGAAATTGGGAAGGAATGACGAATAAAATACAAACCATGTGACTTTATAGTTAGGTAGTATCCTTGAACCACTCTCCTTGTTGTTAAAAGGCGCCAGTGTGGGTAGAAACGCGGGTTCAGTTCTATTCGGCAAGCAGGCCGCAGCAGAGTATTTTTTGTTGCAACCCTCAACTTCCTGTTCCAGTTTTCTGAAACTTACGACATGCTACTAAACATTGCCTTAAAGTTTTAATTCGATTTAAAACTATCTATCTCACTTATGAATAAACCATTCCACTTTGTATTTTGCACCTCAGTTTTCATTCTCATATTTCCAGCAACACTTACTTTATTTATATTTTTTCTTTCATTAATGCCATCAATAATTCGTTTCACGTTTTTATTTATTATGTGTACTTATATATTTCGTACATTTAAATGTTATTCATTTTCTATGAAAAATTACTTGTCTTCAACTATACTTTCATATTGATCTGTTACATGCACTTTGTCTATTGGCTGTTTTCTAGCATTTCTTTCCTGTTATCTTTTTCTATAACACATTTTTACATAGTTTCATCATCACCTTCCGAAACGGAAATATTTTCCTTTCTTAAAATGTGGAAAACAGTTAAGAGAAAAGCAATACACGAATCTAAAAACGGAATGTGCGTGCATAAATTTGAAAATAAAAGAACAGTCAATGAATTGAACATAAATAAATACACACCTTGTAAAATACGGCATGAAACATAGATACAAAACATTATTTTAAACCGGAGAAATATCTTTTTAGCTTTTTTTGAGAACAGAATACGTCTAATAATCAGTTACATCTGAGAAATAGACGCTATCTGCTACCAATGCTCATTGTCTGACGTCGACATGGCTGACCGATCGTCTTGCTGTGAAATTGAACACTTCTGAAGTGTCATTCACAGTATCAGTGTAATGACATTAAGACGTTCAAGACGACTTGCACTCCTCACATCTTAAGGTTTAGTCTATCTTTCTATTTGATCCATAGCTGAAAGAAAAAGTGACGCAATACATCGACAGAACTCGAACCCGGTTGACCGAGCGCGCAGTCAATGCGTAACACAATACCAATTCTTTTAATTGGCAATATATGATAATATGTAAACAATGTGAATATATCTGGTTGTTAATCGACATGACCCATTTTGATCTTCATAATAACGTTTATTAATTTATTAGTTTTTATGCTGTTTAACATTTCATAGATGTCAATTATACGGGATTGTCATTCGATTGAATATTTTTCGAGTTAGTAATAATTTGGAAGTGTTTGTGAATCAATTACAATTGTAAATTAATTAAAAATATATTTTACTAATTTTAGTTTGAACCAGTTTGTAAAATGATGGTGTAAACCAAATAAATCATTACTATTACTAGATTTATGTTAACATTTCTTCTCTTAGTAATTGTGCAATACATTTTCCACCTCGAAATTGTTACACTTAAATAGTATAAAATACATCTAGGCTTATTCATGCTAGACAAACCAACTAAAACCGCTGTCAATTCAAATTAATCGAACAAACTTTGAGATGAGGACCCGTGGCGTAACGGATAAGGTACTAAGTAACATTCAGTTCTATGTGCAGTTTTCTGAAGGAAAGAGGTTAATTCTTTAGTACGAGCGATACTAGGAATTGCGAATTACTGAAAATGTTCACCCAACTTCATGGCTGTCGGAACGAGAGCATGCTATCCCGTGGATTAAATGAAGGGTTCCGTTCGAAGATTCTCAAGTTCGACAATATAGACCCGAATAAGATCGTAACTTGCATCAGCCGAAACTTTGTGAGAATAACACTCAAGATGAGAAAAGTAATCCGAATAATCCAAATTATACAAACTTTGAGATGATTTTAAATCTGAGAGCTTGTTCTTTTACGGCTTTTGTAACATAAGTCAGCTCGCTTGTGCAGTTTAGTTTAATTGCTAACTTTTAAGACCGAATGTTTTGTCTATTTCCACCCGCTACCTGATTTAAAATGCTTTTCTAAGTTTTTATGAGGTGTTTCTTCATGTGATTCAAACATTTGACACTTTCTTGCTTTTTCGTTACATGTTTTTTGCCACATCTAACCTTCTGACCCCGTCAGACAATTTTATGGCTTGTCTGTCTTTGAATGCTTGTAAGAACATACAAACGGAAAATAACAATCATTTAAACAGAATGAAATACTCAAAATTCAGTATATTACATATACATTTATAAAAATTTCCTAAGAAACAACAAACAAAAAAACGTTAACATTTGACGAATAAAAGACGTTTCATATAAGAATACGTATATAATTTAAAATAGCAACATATGTTTTTGCTGTTACTATTCCGCCCTAAGTTGAAACGAGCTATATACTGGCTTGTAAACTGTTGGCTAGGTACACGCCACCTATTCTGTTCTGAATAGCGTTACAAAAACTGGAGATGAGAACCGTTTCTTTTTAATTGTTTTACGTGTACGTATATAAAAATTGCTATACAAGATATTCTATCTTTATTTCAATATATATATATATATATATATATATATAACATCCAGTTTTTTGTAACTTCCCATTAGCCGGAGTATCCATCTGAATATTTACGTCATATATATATATATATATATATATATATATATATATATATATATATATATATATATATATATATATATATATTTGCTAAGAAAAATTATTAAGAATTTGGATAGCATGAGTAAACATTCATAAGAATGTATATCATATCAGCAAAAACAGCCTCTAATCTAATAAGTCCTAGACTGTCTACCAAGCTCCTGCCACTGTCTCATCACCACAATGTTACATCCTTTTGTTTGTTTTGGAAGTACTTTAAACGAGTCTACTCTGATGAACTTGCTGAACTTGTACCCGCTCAACGTAGACACTTCCGACGAATCAGCAAACGCACACTTCTTGACTGTAGATGCTTCCTATATACTGGAAAGCTTTTTTTACTCTAATAGATACTTCTCTACATCTTCCTGCCTGTAGAATCTCTGCATGCTCCCTGCTTCTCCGACTATACTAACATGCACTAATTTAAATTCAATGTGAAGAAGCTTTTCGCTACACAACTTCCCACTTAGAATGTCTCTATAAACCTGGCCCCTTTATATACAGTAGCCCATTCCGGCTTAGTGGTAATATGCCTTGTTTAAAGTTAATTTAAGTAAGAAAGGGTGTTCTAACGCGTGTTTACCCTGACTTAATTACAAGTGAGTCGATCCCATGAAATATTTAAGACAAAACAAATCTACCTAGAAAAAACGTAGCTAAGGAACAATTTATATGAAAATAACGAAGCAATATATAATCTGTGTACCTTGTGCCAAAATGTATCTGTAATGGTGTAGAGAGACTTGTATGTTACACCTGAGATGTGGAAGTAAACAGCTGCTTTAAACGATATGTACGCAAGCGGCCCCAAGCAGCTCTTCCGTAAAATCAAGCAATAAAAAAGGTTTATTTTAATCTCATTACAAGTGTATCCCTTTTGATACAAAGTTGCGTTCGGCAAGCACATGAGATTCATCCCTAATTATCGAAAGTGCCATATCACCAAAATCAAGTAGTTAGTTCCCGCATTTCACAGCGTCTTTCTTCACAAACCAAACTCGACTCTATAACAAACGTGCACCCTTAACCTTACCAACCACAGGTGTCTCTCTTAAAATATATGTTTAGTATTCTTTCTCAACCTTCCCAATTGATCACCCCTACTAACAGCGACTACAATAAAGCCTTTCTCTCTTACAGGTTACTATATACAGGTATACTTACGGCTTGCAACAGCATATCACATCTACTGCACTTAAACTTAACAAGCCAATGTTATCATTGTAAACAGTTTATCTAATTATATTTTTCTACTTTCGATGTTTGTATGGGAATATATTTTATGTTGAATATATATATATATATATATATATATATATATATATATATATATATATATATATATATATACATATTTTTCACCGCGTAAATTTTACAGGGTCGCTTACCTTACGAGTTTACTAAGCAAAAATGTAAAATACTTTTTTGATAAAAAATCTACAAGCTTCGAAGTGTTAACTCTGCTCAATATTGTAAACAGTTATTTGTATGTGTAACCATCGTAGCCAGTACACGTTTAGTTATTTAGCCAACATTCTTATCTGAATAAATCAAAGTTAAAAAAAGTAAAAAGTATGTCAGTTATGATAGAAAGAAACATTATCTTCCCATAAAGTGTTGGTATTAAGCCTGAATGGGTTGCATAAAATACAGATTATTTGACCCAACTGACACAATTACTAGAAATAGATCTACACGTTCGTACGTACACCACTCCCAAATAAACAAAGCGAGATAACACTGTCATTGAGAGAAACTAGTCAATTATTAAGAAGTCGAAGCATTTCAGAGCCGCAATTCATAGGAATGTCTACTTCATGTGGGCGAGGATGGCTTGGACATTAGGAAAGTATTGGGAAAAAACTAAAATAAAAATGATAATCCGTTTGCTCTTCTTTTTACAGAGATGTAAATGTTCCCATGAAGATGTGTTTTGCGTCGGTAATGTTGACAATATGGTTTCTCTTTGGAAGACTGCCCTAATGGATGACAATGCTGTCTATAAAGTAATTTATTCCTCTCGCTATTGCCACACACTTCTGTGGCCTTTATCGATTCTCACAGTTTGGTTGTGATGGCTGTCCAGCGATTAACTTTTGTGACGATATATTTAAGTACGACTCACATTCTTAAACATCACCAGAATTAATCCAATAGGTAGTTCTTATATATTAAACAGTCATATATTAAAGTACGCCTCACATTCTTAAACATCACCAGAATTAATCCAATAAGTAGTTCTTATGTATTAAACATTCATATATTTAAGTACGCCTCACATTCTTGAACATCACTAGAAATAATCCAATAGGTAGTTCTTATATATTAAACAGCCATATATTAAAGTACGCCTCACATTCTAAAACATCACCAGAAATAATCCAATAGGTAGTTCTTATGTATTAAACAGTCATATATTTAAGTACGCCTCACATTCTTAAACATCACCAGAAATAATCCAATAGGTAGTTCTTATATATAAAACAGTCATATATTTAAGTACGCCTCACATTCTAAAACATCACCAGAATTAATCCAATAAGTAGTTCTTATGTATTAAACAGTCATATATTTAAGTACGCCTCACATTCTTAAACATCATCAGAAATAATCCAATAGGTACTTCTTATATATAAAACAGTCATATATTTAAGTACGCCTCACATTCTAAAACATCACCAGAATTAATCCAATAAGTAGTTCTTATGTATTAAACAGTCATATATTTAAGTACGCCTCACATTAGTTTTTATATATTAAACAGTCATATTGTTTCGTTTGTATAAGTTGTTACTAGTGATTGCAGGCATATTTTTATATGAAACACCCAACGCGTTGTGAATTACATTTGGCAACGACTGTTTTTCGTAACTATTTTAATATGCCCATGAACAACATAAATATAATTTCTGTGCAGTTACAATAGTTGTATTCTCGTTTGCAACTTGTGTATTCCGCAGGAAAAGGCGATACACTTGTTCCTAACATAGAGTACATGCGTTTGTGGGGCTGTGCATCTCTGTTTCTCTCTCTCACCCTTTTACAGATAATAATCAGTTTTGATTAATTAACGAGCAACATCACTGAACCCAAATCAACCAACCTCAGTTATGTTCATATTTGTGTTTTGTCGAAATGATGTTTCGATTGATATTTGTTTTTGATCAAGGTTTATATGTGGATAGGGTATTTTAACTAATACTTTTTTCTCACTCAAGTATATGCTACTTTTAAATTATATAGCTATTAGATAAATACCTATTCTATGCACTTTTATTATTTGTTAATGAAACTAATTTTAAAACTACTAAAGTTTCGTGATGAGAATATTCGGGATTGTGGGCAATACAACGTTAGATCGTAAAAATAATTTTAAATCAAGATTCACACTTCGATGTTCATGCGCGTTGAAAGAAGTTGTACACTATTTGCAAAATAATAAGTGTACAATTATGATAATATTTACTGTGAGATATGTAGGACGCAATATCGTAGCATCTATCATTCAAGTTTTTTTGCACAGTCGAATACATATGTTATTTGGTGTTTCAAAGTTTCAAAATGGTTATTTGAATACATCTAAATAATCTTATAACAATAACAAAATATGGTATTTTATATGAATAATTTAACAGCATGTAATTGAATTTGTTAGAGCGAACGTCATTTATGCACAAAATAATAATTTATAGAAAAAGAATAATGCTATACAGTTTATCCATAATTATTTCTAATGATATCGAATGTACAAGAATTTGCAAAAAAGATCATGGAAATGAATTACTTTACATCTATTCACAAATAAAAATCTGTAATCGATAATTAAACTTAATAACAGATTTCTTAAATATGTTGGGGATGATAAAGTTACGTATGCGATTGAATGGCGTATGTATTCTCACCTGTAGAAATTGACTAACTTTAAATTATTTGTGTTACACCGGCCGTTCTTACACAAGAGAAACAACACCGGTTGTCACTATAAATAGTGCGAGTCACCAGAGACACAGAGAAGACAAAGCACAGTCTTGTAACTGTCTAGCCAAGTGCTAGTCACTTTCTTAATTTGTTAATACACTTGTTAAACCAACTCTCGACTTGACTTCCTTTATTTATTAGTTACTGTTGGACAACTTCACAACAATTTGATACAGACATGGTTTATTATGTATATTATATTTAGACAAATTGAATTAAAAATATCTAACAGAGCACATTTCTTAGATTAACATGCATAATGTTATTATTTCCAATTTCCCGACTTGCTTACTCATGAACTGGCCTTTTGGCTAATATCAAAGTGTAGTATCTGTTCCGATGGATACTGCACCTCATAGACTGGTATTGTCTTGGCCTTCGGGGCTTGATTTACGCCGATCTATGGGTCTGTCCTGTGCAGTTCTAGGAGGTCCACCCTCCCAGGCTTCGCCTCCCCTCTTTGAGGAGGAGTAAGTTTATTGCTTACTGCCTGAGGCGCCCCTACCGGGGAATGCCGACGGGGCTGCCCAAGCAATTTTTAAACCCCACTTTTCCCGACCCGACCTTGGGTCACATCTTACTTGTGGGAGTAAGAAAAAAACTGGCCTTGTGCCTAACTCCTGGAGAGGAGTAAATCAATACTCATCATTATTACAACGTGTCGGCTGTTTTATCATACTATCTTCTGCAGAAACTTTTAAACAGTCGCATTTTATCTTTCAATTTTGCTGCAATGATTTCAGTTAATTTGTAACAGTTATACCCGTCTTTTAGTTCGGATTGATAACAGACAGTAAAAACAATTAAAACGTGTTAACCTACGTTGTAGTTTGATTAAAGCGATTGAGACACAAACATAACTCGACTTAATTCGATTTATAATTTATTGCTACCTAACTCTACGAGTGTCCCTTTTTGTTCATACTCATATTATTATTGATACTGATCCTCTTTAAGGAACACTTGTCTCTCCTAATTTAGATGAGGAGTATTGGATTGCTGTATTTGGATTGATCTCTTTTCAACCCGTGCACCCATTTTCATGTCACCTATTCTCTTTACTAAGTAGAAACACGTTCTTTCAGACATGATGCCCAAAATCTGCATTGTTCGTTATAATTGCTCCCAAATTTCACGAATATCTGTCGAGCAAATACTGAATCTATATGTACATGTATTTTCATGACGGTCTTATGCTATTTTTTTTTCATTATAAGGTATAATACAAGCATAACCTATTAAACTCAATTTTATGTCAAATATGTTCATGCGAAATTTCATCAAAATCCCAGCAACTGTTTTAATTAATGGGTGTATTTTATATCAATAGGGGCATCTCCCTCTTCGCTAAAGAGATCTCATGAGTCCCTTTTATCGCTGCTACTTTTGTTTAAAATCTGCCCATTAGTTTGGAATCCAAAGGTACATTTTATTTTAAGACAAAGCTCAGTATGTTACATTGTCGAAATGGCGTTGTTTTATTCTTTGTTTTTTTACTTTATTTTTAATCGTCATCGACAAGTGTCCTGTGTATTCTTGGCTTACGTTGCGTGGTTCTGTTTCTCTTCGTGGTCTGGCTTCTTCGTTGTTCTTTCCTTTTTTCATGAACCCGTCGGCCCTTCATCATTTTTTCCTTTCTCGTTGCTCGTATGATTTTGTTGTGCATATAAAAGAAGACAAATTAAACTATAATACAGAGATACGGAATTAAGGTTTATTTAAAAAATAAATATGAAACGTTCAAGAAATACAATTTACATTGAATTACAAATGAGAGAGATAGAGAGAGTTATATACTTAACTCAGATATCCAGATGGGTAAACCAATACTGACAAATATAATAATAGAGACGCTATTGTGGTCGTTGTTAATACATATTATTAGTGACTGGTATCAACGAATCCCAAGATAGTTCTGATGCTTTAATCTAATATTTGTCCTTCCTATGTTCATAGATGACGTCACATCTGCGATCATCTCATATTGCTTATAGTGTGACATTTCTAACCTGGCTTCGTCAAATTTAACCATTGGGTCAGATCGGTTCATAATCCACTCTGAAAATTTGTGTGTGGCGCGTACGGACTGTCACTGATATACATGTGTCAAAATGTCAAAACATGTATCAAAACATGTGTCAAAATGTCAAACTTAAAATGTGTTAAAATCTATACCTGTGTACTATATCTGGTCGTTAACATTCATAAAGTTTGTTTTGTTAGCTTCAACGAGAACCATGTGTCTCTGAACAATTATTAATTCGTCATGATGATGCTTGGTCCAGTTATGATGATGCTTGGTTGTGTGGATCGAAACTGGCTACATGTAAACAATTGCTGGAAGTCTTACGTGAGTGAAAAAAATAGCAGGAATGCAGACTACGTCTTTCAGCGGGAAATGGTATGACCACACGGCCGTGAATTAGTACAAGAACGGTTGGGGTCATATATGGATTACTGGCGAACTCGTCAAATCTAAAACCATGTAGATGCATGTTACGGAAAAAACTTGCAAAGATAGCCATAAAAATATCGACGAGATTAAGCTATTCTTAAGCGCATGTTAGTTTGGATAAAGAAGACTACATTCGTGACGACGTCCGCTCTGATGATACCGGGTTTATTGATTAATAGTGTAATGCAATCACATAATATCATGTTCAAATAACAACATTTCTCTCATCACACTCAGAACATTGGACGTTTAATGCAAACAAGCAGCATTTTTGCAAAGCCCAGTTGTGTCAGAATTCCATGCAAATCAAAGAAATATTTGAATTTGCAAGGGGCTTTTCACATGTTAATGATGTCACCCCCCCCAAAGAAAACCCATCAAATATATATAAAGGTCAAGGCGAAAACTTCCCCAGTAATACCCTAATAACAATGACGTCATTACATTTGCGATACAAGTGCCATCCGAACGCATAGATGCATCTTTACTCTTTCTCTCTATCTATATATCTATCTATATCCATATATATCTCCCTCTCTCTGTATATATATATATATATATATATATATATATTTATTTTGGTACAGAAAAATTAGTACAACATTCGTAGAGTCGGTTTCAAGCACAGAAGGACTTAGCCATCTGGCTCTCTTAAGCTTATGTATATATGTATATGTATATATATATATATATATATATATATATATATATATATATATATATATATATGTAAATATATATATATATATATATATATATATATATAAAGATTGGCATAGGGCGAGTTAAGTATAATGTAGTTCAATCTTCATCATTTGATCAACGAATAATCTTATTAAACAATAACGAATTTTGATTAGAACGACATATATGTGTCACAGTTTCCATTATACCCACTGGAATATGGTATGCTTCGAGCCTTCAAGGCGCCTAACGTAATCGCCATTTCATCACCACAGAAGTTCAAGTTAGGGTTACTGCCCTCTCAAAGATTATCGAATACAGTAATAATTAAGAACGCTCTGCCCGAAGGTGATAATGCCATAATTACGATGGCAGCGAGCCGAAAGATAAACCGAGAGTCAAATTGGCCCCAATTGGGTTTATTTCGTAAAATGAGCGTATGTAAGAATATAATGAAATTATACGTTCAGAATAATAATCCCAATGAAATGGACCAGCACGTTTACATCCAGCCTCTGTCCATTCGTCGCAATGTTGCATCCCCGTGATTTTTTTTACAGGTACTTCAGCGAAATGAAGTCCGATGCACTTGTTTCACTGTGCTTCCTCAACGTAAATACTCCGACTAAGTTGACGATCAGCCAAATTACGCCCTTTCTCTCTTGAGGTCCTGATATGCTTTTTACTCTAATAGATTCTTCCCACAGACCGTTTACCTTTGGAATTCCTTCTCTGCTCCCTGTTACCCCGACATGCAAACATTTAAATGTAATGTGAACACGCATCTCGCTGTACACATATTAACATGCCGCCTAATTTGCAGTATTCCTCAATGAGAGTATGCTTTGTTTAAGGTAAATTGAAATAATATATATATATATATATATGTATATGTATATATATATATATATATATAAATACATATATATATGTGTGTATATGTATATATATATAAATACATATATATATATATATATATATATAAATACATATATATATATATATATAATTATGAGGTAAAGGATACTTTTTTCATGAAATACAGTGAGAAATAAAACTAGAGTATATCTCATGAAAAATACACAGAACAAAAACATTAACATTTAAAAATAATCTTTCAATGCTATCAAATGTGTTTAAAGACTGTAATATATGCACATAATCATGTTAAAACACTGATTGTTATATATAATTTACATAAATGTGTATAATTTCTGTTAAAGTTTACCAGTGTTTTGTGTTATTTAAATTAAATTTCATTTTCATTTAACATTTTAATACAAGCTAGGCTACCTGGCGTTTCCTGCCTGGGAAATTACATATAATAATTGTTAAATAGAATGTATAGCATACAACTTCCGGTGTATACACGATAAAAGTGTAAACAATACTGAGTATTAATATTTATAATTATAACATAAAGAATATTGTTTCGTGAAAAACGTTTAAAATAAACACGACACCGTATTTATCGTATCTGATATGAGAAAATGACAATTAATAACATTCACTTGGACTTGGAATATTAGCAATTAAGTAAACTTGTATTTTTCATTTAAATTATCGATACATTGCAATATATTTCATTACAAATAAAATAGAAGTAACTTAAAATAATGTGAACACACAAACAAAAACGAACATCGTAAATACTCCGTATTGTTAAATTTTTCTAAAGCTGATCAACTGTTTACTATGTACGTTTCATACATTTACAACTTTTACAGATTAACAAAAACTTTTACTTTCGTTTTCGAACATATATATATATATATATATATATATATATATATATATATATATATATATATATATATATATTATATATAGATATATTTATATATATATATAGATATATTTATATATATATATATATATATAGAGAGAGATATAGAGATATATTTATATAGAGATATATTTATATATATATATATATATATATTTATATATATATTAATACACATATAACAAAATAAGTTTTAGGAAACTCGACGGTTTTTTACCATTGATCCTTATGTTTATTTCCTACATAATATATCTCATCTCATCTCATCTCATCTCAATATCTCATCTCAATATATATAAGGCAAAAATCTGTGTGTGTGTATGTCTCGCTAAAACTTAAAAAATACTATACAAACACCCCCAAATCAGGTATTATTTTAACCGCCATAACCTCGAGAAAATAATATCTAAAAATTAAAAAAAAAGATTAATTTTTAAGGGGTCAAATAGCCATTTTTTCGTTTAATGTGATCACGATTTTTAATGTTATCTTGTGCACGTGACGTCACATTGATAAGTACATGACGTCATAGTGATAGGTTTCTATCTATTTTTCATCCTCTATTTGTATACATATTAAATAACGTCTCAATAAGTAAAGTGCTTCTAAAGTATGACGGTCCCTAGAAATATTGGTGCTTCTAAAGTATAACGGTACCCAGAGGATTGAAAATGATGAATAGCATGAGAGGATTGAAAATGATGAAGAATAGCATGAGAGGATTGAAAAAGATGATTGAAAAAGTCTGAAGAATATCATGAGAGGATTGAAAATGATGAAGAATAGCATGAGGGGATTTAAAATGATGAAGAATATCATGAGGGGATTGATAATGATGAACAATAGCATGAGCGGATTGAAAATGATGAAGAATAGCATGAGGGGATTGAAAATGATGAAGAATAGCATGAGGGGATTGAAAATGATAAAGAATAGCATGAGGGGATTGAAAATGATAAAGAATAGCATGAGGAGATTGAAAATGATAAAGAATAGCATGAGGGGATTGAAAATGATAAAGAATAGCATGAGGGGATTGAAAATGATAAAGAATAGCATGAGGGGATTGAAAATGATAAAGAATATCATGAGAGGATTGATACATATACATGATACATACTCATGATACATACTCATGATACATGATACATACTCATGATACATATCCATGTTACATCATACATATCCATGATACATGATACATATCCATAATACATGATACATATCCATAATACATATCCATGATACATGATACATATCCATGATACATGATACATGTCCATGATACATATGCATGATACATATCCATAGTACATGATACATATCCATGATACATGATACATATCCATGATACATGATACATATCCATGATACATATCCATGATAGATGATACATATCCATGATACATATCCATGATACATATCCATGATACATGATACATATCCATGATACATATCCATGATACATATCCATGATACATGATACATATCCATGATACAGCACCGAGGGTTCTATTACAGAATAGGACCCAGCACCGGGGGGGGGGGCTTCTTCAATATAGGACCCAGAGGCTTCGGCATTGTCCGGGAGAAAAGTGCTAAATGTCCTAGATAGAGCTACTGTAGTTTTTCTCTTCGGACTATTGTGCAGATGAAAAGGAGGGGAGATCGGTAAGAGTTATTTTAGTAGTGCTCTGGAGGCCGTCTTGATTTTCTAAATACTCGGTGTTGTCTGGGAGAAAAATGCTCAATTATCTATTTTGCTTGTGGAGAGGAGGAGAGAGAGCCCCGGGCAACGCCCGGTACCCCTGCTAGTAATAAATAAAGAGGCATATTTATTTTATTTACTTTAAGAATATTTAGCTGACAATGAGAATTATTTTTATAGAAAAGTTCTTTTTTTCTCTTAATCATTGACTCTGACAGACATTTATTAAGTCAAAATGAATCTTCTTATTAAAGGTAAATTATAAAGGCCAGTTGTCTGTATGTTTGTCTGTTTGTTTGTTTGTGTTTCCAGATACTCCTCAAAAACTACTCGGCAAACTGTCGACAAGTTGACATCTTTAGGACCGGACAACACCTGGGAGCATAATATCTCAAAATTACAAAAAAAAAAATGTCAACGGGGCCAGTTTTCGGGGGCGGGTCTGGTTTTTTGAAACTTTTTCAATGTTATTTACTGGTGATTTTGAAATCAGCCAATGTATTCATGTAACAACTTGATAAACATGCACTGTCCGGTTGTATCAAGTCACCCCATAACTTCTGTCCGGATATATCAATAACAGTGAAACTAGGGTTGCTCAATCACATCCGCACCTAGCAACCTAAACTTCTATCTTTTAAAATGAAAATAGTTCTTTTGGGGGTAGAATGTTTGGGACGCGGGTGGGGTGGGGGAATTTTTTGGGGGCGGGTGGTAGGTGTGGGGGGAATTATCAACATCTTCATCCTGCGGGGGTGCTTATACAATATAGGACCCGGAGGCTTCTGAAGTATATGGACCTGGGCGGGGGGTTCTTCTGCAGTATAGGCACCAGGGGTGCATCTACAGTACAGGACCCAGCACCGGGGATGCGTATACAATATAGGACCCGGGTCCTTCTGCAGAATAGGGACCATGGGTTCTTATGCAGTATAGGGACCAGGAGTACTTCTACAGTATAGGGACCAGGGGTGCTTCTACAGCATAGGACCCAGCACCGGGGGTGCTTCTACAATATAGGACCCGAATGCTTCTACAGAATAGGGACCATGGGTGTGTATGCAGTATAGGCACCGGGGGTGCTTCTACAGTATAGGATCCAGAAGCTTCTGCAGTACAGGCACGGGGGGGGGTGCTTCTGCAGTATAGCCACCGGGGCGCTTCTACAGTATAGGACCCAGCACTGGGGGTGCTTTTACAATATAGGACCCAGCACCGGGGGGCGGGGGCTTCGTCAATTTAGGACCCAGAGGCTTCGGCGTTGTCCGGGAAAAAAGTGCTCAATATCCTATTTTGCTTGCGGAGAGGAGAGGAGGAGGAGGGAGAGCCCCGGGCAACGCCGGGTACCCCTGCTAGTATAATATATTTCTTATGAATATCAGGTTAAAATATTGTATTTGCTATAAACCGCGCAATATCACAGAACTAACTATTATATTCGGGATATTAATCTAAAGTGAACGAAGATGTTAACCAAATTTCAAATCCATAACAATTAAACTCAGTTCCCCATTTCCTTGGGTTGCTCTATTTTTGCTTATTTCAGTAACGCTTTTGATTGTAGGTATATTTTGATTAAAACTCTATTATTTAATCTCACTTTTGAAATTTCACATTAAACCAGATTTAATAATCATGAAATAGTCCATAGCTTTGCCTAGTGATTGATGTACGATTTTTTACATAGTATATGACTTTGCTCAGTTGTTTATACCGGGGGGTCTATGATTTTGCTGAGTGGCAAATATACTTTTCTTGACATAATTTATGACTTTGCCTTTCGTTTTATATCCCTATCTGACATAGTAGATAAATTAATAAAAAAGTTTATATACATTTCTTTACATTGTCTGTGATTTTACCTAGTGTTTTATGACATTGTCTATGACATGCTCTAATCGTTTTATACTTCTATAGAATCGGAGGTGATGGTGGCTAAGTGTTTAACGACGCGGATTGAAAACCTGGGTGTGCTAGGTTCGAATCCAGTTCGTTCTACATAAACATTTTTATCAAAACCTACACCTGACCTTGTGTCTAACCTTTTGGAGAGGAGGTAAATATGATACCTTTATAGCATGGTCGTGGCTTTCCCCAATAATAGATATAGTTTATTGAATATAATATTACTGTGTATTTTGTTTGATATGCTCGCTTAAATAATCTATGATTGTGTCAAGCGTTTATTTATCTTTCTTGAAAACGCCTATGACTTTGTCTCTCGGTTGATATAGCTTTCTGATTTTGGAATGTCAGAATTTAATACGTAATTATTGCTAACGATGGACGACATTTTGTGATATCAATTTATTAACTGAATATATATATACATATCCGGGGGTTTATTTTGATAGCCATCAGCCTGACTTGATCTGTATCTCACCAATTGATTTTTTATTTGAACATCATTTACCCGAGTCTATCACCTGATTTGTTTTGCCAATCATTTCTTATATTTTTCTGATTCTTTTACTCAAAGACATTGGCTATAGATAAGCCACATTTGGTAATTTTTCTGAGATTACAACAGAAAAAAACTATCAGTTAGATCATGTCCTGTCCTGGTGCGATACGCATTCTGGGCGGGTTCAAACACCGTCTACCGAAAGATGACGTTTCTCGGAAATAACACATTCACAATCGTTTCTAAATCGCATGTGTATCCCGATCAGGCGAGATGATTTAATGACGTTAGTTTTTACAGTTTTAAGCAGATTTTTGCAACCGACCTCACATATATAACCCCTGGTATTCTCGAAATGTCACCCACCTGGTACTGACTAACCTCAATCACGCTTTACTTCAGTAATTTAACGAGTACCACTGTGTCAACATGATTATACTGTGTATGATATCAGTTACATAGACATATCTAATTCTATGTTTTAGATACTCATGTAATGTTTCTTTGTGTTATATGTGTTTATATCGTAAACAGTGTCGCTTTCTCCAGCGTTTTATAGATGACAAGAAAACTGTATCAAATTTACAAATTTCAATTCCTACCTCCTTAAAGCCATTACATTTTCAAAACAATAACGGTTTTAGGATTTCCAACCAGAGAACATGGAATCGAACAGACAAGAAGCTCACACTTCGAAGTTTACTTTTACATTTTTTTGTAATTTTACAATTATATTATTTCCACGTAAGAGTCGCCCTCGACATTCTTAAATCTTATAAAAAGTCTGCACAACCATCAGTAATTAAATAAATATTTTATTGGCGTTATGTTTATTGGGATTTCAATTTTGTAAATTTCATTTAAATTTATTATCGCTCGTCTTGGGAGCGAAACATAAAATATGGAAATCAAAAATGTTTATTGAGAAAGTAAAACGGTTTGACCGTTTAGTAATAAATGCGTAAAATTTCTTTTCGGTGTCGGAATGTCTATAAAATTCAGTTTAAATCTTCGTAATCAATACAGAATATAGACTTGACAATAAATTGAATTGGTGCCAAATGGGTGAATGCAATTAAGAAGCAATAAAAAGATAAGGTAAAATAAGAATGTGTAAATAAATAAAACAAAACGATATTGTTGAGATTCCATAAGAAAACAAAAACGGATATTCTTAAGATGTGTCCATCCAATCTGTGCGATACAGATATGATTTAAAAGTGACGTGACAGACCAATGAACCGAACGACCGTCCGTGTAATCGACTGACCGAATCTATTACAGAGACACGTGCCAACATTTGATATTATCAAATATACACTATCTCCAATAGACATTGATACAGAACACCTGAATCTATGAACATCCTCCAGCATTACAATTGGGGCTAAGTAAAATTACGCAAAAAATAGGCATGATTCCGTATATAGCCATAATCTGAAAATAGAAGCAATATGCTCTAATGATATAACGTTAGGTATGTGTACATATTTATAAATTCATATGTACAGGATTCACCCTTAAACTTATGAACTGATCATTATGAATTTTTGAAATCAAAAAGAAAATTAAGAAGAGGTGGATGCCCTAGGTGTGAACTGAAATAACTTTGATTTCCCTTAAATTTGAAATGGGTATCAGATATATATTAATATATATTCATTAATTTCAGCCTCTTTGGGGGATTTAAAAGTCGCTAAAAGTATGGGCACAATCTCCTATCTTAAAATTGAGAAGTTACAGATTTGTATTGAAATTCATTCACTAATTAAGATTCCCTGAATTTAAATTTCTTTCTTAAGACCCCTTATGTTTAAGGCTTTAATTTTAGATATTTTCTTAGAATCAAAATCGTGGAATGTATTTCAAAACAATTTCAGAATTAGGATTCTAGATATGAGGTTAAATCGACGTCTATCTGCTTAATATTTTAACGCCCTTTTTTACTATATTTGAAATCTATGTATAAGTGTCTCTTTTTGTGTTTTATTCTAATTATTTTCTGATATATTTTAAAAGTTTTCCATTGTCTTCTATATAGAAAAATACTATTTCATATATAAGAATAATTGATTTGTTTTCTATACCAAAGCGCTTTTGATTTGTCGTATATACATATATACGTGCACGTATATATATATATATGATAATTTTATTTACACAGACATGTACAAAATCTGCGACACTGGCATGTCGATGTTATCGATCAACAGTTACTATAAACTGAGATCTCATCAGGCAGAGTTAGAATCCGATCTTAACCTCAGATCATATTCGGAGAGAATGAAGTGGAGGAAGAGAAGAAGAAGGAAAGAAATTTAACATTTCAAAAATTAAGGCCGTTAAGAAATAAAAAATTAAAAAATAAAAAATTAAAAAATTAATGTCTGTTTACTTTATAATTATTGTAAGTTGTCATTAATGTAACCTCTACTTTTCCTCGTTTGATCCTAAATAATATAGCATTTTATTTTATTTTATTTATTTATTCATTCTTATATTTAGTCCACTATATATATTATTTTAATTTATTATACTTTATAATATGTTATTATATTGTATTATCTATTGTTATTGAGTATCAATTTATCCTTTTATTTCATTATGTTATATTACTTAATTATTATTATTATTATTATTATTATTATTATTATTATTATTATTATTATTATTATTATTATTATTATTATTATTACTCTTTTCCTTGTTTATCCTGTATTTTGAATACTTTAAATATTTAATTTGCTGTTTCTAAACTTACTTTCATATCTATTATCTGATCGAGTAATATGTGGTTGCATAATGAGAAGTTAATTCTCTAATATTGTCTAGATATAGTTTTTTAGTAAATAGTATTAAAATCTAATGTTTTTTTTAAAATAGCTTCTGTATGTTATGCTATAAAGGACCCTGGTGATCGACTGTTTACGGTCATCAGAAGTATAATACAGAATAAGATATTTCCAAATTGTCCTAAAAACGACCGTATGTCAAGTAATCGTTTTGCTTGAATTGTTAGAACTAATATGAATCATGTTTAATTTATTTTAATCTGAACTAACTTTATATATATATATATATATATATATATATATATATATATATATATATATATATATATATATATATATATTGTTAATGAATGTTAGATTCATTAACAAAATATATATTGCTCTGAATTTTCATTGAGCACTCTCATGAACCCGGTTTCAACTTCCTTCGGATTTATACCTCTTGGATATTTGTAACAAGTTAATTATATATATATATATATATATATATATATATATATATATATATATATATATATATATATATATGTATATATATATGTATATATATATGTATGTATCTCTCTCTCTCTCCCTATATATATATATATATATATATATATATATATATATATATGTATATATATATATATTGTGCGACTCGGTCTATCTTAAATATGTATCAACGTATATAGCTATGATTTATTTTCCATCACAATCAGTTCTAATGACAATATGGTGGACGTTAAAAGTTCAATCCTCACTACAGGCGAAACTAAAATTCAAATAAGATTTACTCATTTAATATGTTCAGTTCGCAATTTTGTATACATTCCCGAGTTTGACTAGGTGCATCTAAAGAAAATCGGAAGTTACATCGGCCGAAGCATTGAGAAATTAACTACAAAAGTTTTGAATATAAGTTCGAATGATCTAAATAATACACATCATATACATCATCTCAATGATTTCGATATATATATATATATATATATATATATATATATATATATATATATATATACGTTAGTTTCATCCCGGTGTATGTAATGCTGTATCTTAATTGTATCTCACAGTCAATGAAGTTATCTCTTCATCTTGTATAATTTATACATTATTGATATTTTTTTAAATTTCAGTATGGATTATGTTGACAGTAAAACAGTATATATAGTTTTATCTTGTGCACCACGAAACAAGGCTTACTTCATATAAATTCTCACAGAGAAAACACATGGTAGATAAAGAAGGCAACGTGAGTTATTACGAAGAAAAGTCGACAAAATAAAGAAGTGATAGGTCGATTCGTTTCCTCCATGTTCTAAATTCTTCATTATTTTCCACATTATTCGACGTCTTTTCTCCCATTGTTTTATTGGCAAGATGTGGCCTTTGTTGAGATCAAGTCAGGGTTCAATTACTTTTCCGTACATCTATCTGATTGGATGATACTTTTAAATTCAAGAAAGACCAAAAAAGTAATAATATTTTAGAATAATATCTGAAGCCAAGAATAACATGGATTGGCACTTTTATAGAGACATCAGTTTTACTATGGCTTAAGAGAACACATCAAACGTAAAGCTATAAACGCATGCACGCATAAACACATACACAGTATACTGATGTACGCAACTTTATTCTTTCGGTACATATTATGTGTATTTGATCATTTCGTCATTATATAAAAAAATATTTAAAACTACGCAAAATAGACTCCATGTTATTTACACATTTTTAGAAATAATTTATCAACCGCTTTTGTCTGTTATTTCACGAGTGTTAAAAAAAACTTTAGTAACATATCTATATTATTTAGGTATATATATAATAAAGACAAATGTTGTATTAAAATTAATCCTATTTCGATAAATAAATGCTCAATATACAAGATAGAAGAGTAATATAGGAAAATGAATAGTAAAAATAAAATTTGGATAAACAACAATGATTATTAATCATCAAATTGTTCAAACACTGTAATATAGCGATATACTTTTAATCTTTTTCTTAATCTGATGATAAATAAATAAATTTGAAAATCCATTGATTGAGGAAAAGATTAAAAGTGTATCTGTATATTCCTTGTTTCAACTATTTGATGATAAATAAATATTGTACTTTATTCAATTTTTATTTTTATTATTCATTTTCTTACATATATATATATATATATATATATATATATATATATATATATATATATATATATATATATATATATATAAATTCAAAAGATCTATGTTCAAAATGCGGTTGGTTATACATCTGATGAGACCGATCTAGGTCGAAATTAGTTATAATGTGTACAACCTATGTGCGTCTAGTTTTTACCCCTGTAAAATTCATTCATGCTCTTTTTAAATGTACACTGAGCTTTTTTACTCGGATTCCCATCGGAATTATTCGAACCTGCACACACACTATATATATATATATATATATATATATATAGCAATAGATGAAGTGAAAAGAATGAATTTAGGTGCGAATCAAATTTTATTACAATTCAAAGTTCAGGCAAAGTTCTTTAAAGTCCTAAACTCATCTAATCTACTACATCGACAGTAAATGAACTTCCAGCCTGGATAACTTTTTTTCGCTTTTGTTCGCTTTTTTCGCTCTTGGACTACCATTCACCATTTGGATTATTCTTTAATCAACACCTTGGATGTCTTGCCTCGAGCTATCTTAGACTTGTTGACTTGGATGAATTGTATAGTTTCACTAAATAGTATGTCTTGGGCCGATATATTTGATGTTGTATATACATTTATGTATTTTTCTATATATATATTTTTATATATTTTTCAAAGTTTAATTTTTATTACCTGTAGTAATATCATTGTGGTAATGGTCCTCTGAGGAGAAGATTTTCCTTGAAAACTCATGAGTTAAGGACTTTAAAGAACTTTGCCTGAACTTTGAATTGTAATAAAATTTGATTCGTACCTAATTTTATTCTTTCACTTAATCTAATGCTATTAATGCTCTATCCAGTATATGAAGCTTTATTCTTATCCGGATGTTCACTAATTGAAGATATTAGTTGCCTCTTATATCTTTTGTTGTATAAACCTTATATATATATATATATATATATATATATATATATATATATATATATATATAGTCCATGTAAAGTTAACATGAAACTCAGAAAAGTCAATTACTTAGTATAGTACCAAGTTGTGGTACATTGAAGTAAAACTACACACTTATTAACATTCAAAATTAAATTTAAGTCACATCAAACTAGTTGACGTTATACAGATTAAGAAAAATCATATTTTAAGATTCTCTAGAAAAAATTTTATATCATGTCCACGCAGAAAATATTTACTGGAACAATATTCAATTATAATCATTGTCACCAATAATAACAGATCAATAGAATTACTGAAAAAAATAAGACTCACATATTAGTGACAACACCTGCTGCTAACGAAACACTATCTAGATAACCAAAATGGTGGATTTACACACACACACAGACATATATATATATATATATATATATATATATATATATATATATATATATATATATATATATATATAGTGTATGTGTGTTACCTGCTTAATTTATACAGATAGGTGTGTCGGTGTGTAATTAGGTGTGCCCTATGACTTACCGATAATTTGTCCGATAGGTTTTGCCTTATAATTGAAGTTGACGCGATCGAACAAGCAACAATTGTATTGTCATTTTATGAATATATACAACAATAAAGAAAAGTTGAGGTTGCCCAGGAAGGAATGTGGATCCGTGTATTCTCTTCCACCGATACATTAACTCTATATTACTATTCTTATACTTACAATAAATGTCCAAACATCTATTATCAGTATTTAATTGATAAAAGAAAAGATTCTCATCTTAATCTTCAGATATAATATTATAATTTTGCGTTATGAATAAGACTGAATTTAGATGATTTATGATTTAATTATTTTTGTGCACACATTTTTCGTTTGTTTAGAATAGCAAGCTGGATTAAACTTGTATTATTTGAATTATTGGAACTGTTCTCATCTTGTATGTTATGTGAACGTATGTTATTTGCACAACGTTTCCGTCGATGTAACCTCGAATTCTTCAGGTTCGTCTTGTCGAACTCGGAAATATGTACGGAATTTAGAATGGAACCATTTGTTTCACTCAGAGAGCTAACTTGCGCTCGTACCGTCGGCCATGACCGGGTAATAGTCTTAAGTACATTGTAATTGTATTCGCCCGCACTGGGGATTGAACCTTTAACCCTCAGAAGACTCCCATTCAAGGCGCCACGGCTGTTGAACTCTATAAATATGTTTTAAAATGTGAAAATCAACATTGTTCAATATATTACAGAAACCTTATTAAATTTAGATTAAACAAATAATTGTCGCATGAATTGGAAAAAAGTCTAAACATTTCTAGCAAGAATAAAAGTTGATAGGCTAAAGTGAACTATTATGGCTTATGGTGTGCTGATTAAGCGTGGCAAATGTATTCCACAAAGATTATCGAAATAAATATGCAATTTACAGAAAAAATTCATTATTTTAGTTAAAACAATGTATACGTTTAGTGTGTTTTTAAATCCGAAAATTATGAAATGTATATGAATTTACATAACATTTAAAAACATATTTCTCAAATGTAATAGCGTATAATTAAACTATTGATATCATTAAATACTCCATTAATAGTAAAAAACAAAACAATAATGCTCGTTGTAGCAAGAACACAATACCAACGGATACAGCTTGAAGAATATAAAGATTACGAGTCGTATTATTTAGCGGACGAGATTGCAGCTAAATAGTTATTAATGTAAAACTCGGCACAAAACTTCAGCTTTACAACAACACTTGTTTCCATATTGATGAACGTGTCCGCTTCAGTCTCAGTTGTTGTCTGTGAATGTATGTTATAATTTATTTCTCACAAATATATAATATAAAACCTAATTTTCCCAGATAAAGTCTCATCTGTCGCCCTTGAACAATATATAAAAAAATGAACATTTCAATTTATATATCTGATATCTATTTACGTCTATTGCCTTAATGTAATTGGATGTTTATGACATGTAACATGTCTTTTAAACGTTAACATCGAATTACCGGAATTAATAAGACGATAATTCCATAAAACATATCTGTGCATAACGAATTATCTGCTCAATATAAGTAACATGTGTTTATCAGTTGCATACACAAATCTACTAAACGAATTAGAAGCTCGAATGAGATCGTGTCCGAGCGAATAAAAATAATTACATTTTGAAAGTATTCGCTCTCCCGCGAGCCAAATAAACAGGACCCTTTTTCGCCGAATGCTCTATCCAGTATATTGAGCTTCAGTTTTTATCCGGATGTTTCACTAATTATAAGATATTAGTTGACGCTTATATCTTTTGTTGGATTACTTGATATATATATATATATATATATATATATATATATATATATATATATATATACATATATATATATATATATATATATAGTAAGCAATGAAAATATATTTATGGAAATAAAGCTAGACATAGGCTTCCGCGTTTCATCCCCGTAGGAATCTTCAGGCTAAAATGCATTTTAGCCTGAAGATGCCCCGGGGATGAAACGTGGGAACCTCTGTGTAGCTTAATTGCCATAGATATATTTTCATAGCTTACTATCTAGCTCTACTTACGTATCGAGCACTGTTGAAGTAAATACTGAAAATTGATACATAAAAAATTATATTTCCTAATAAAATGTTATGTGGATACATGAAATACTAATTATATATATATATATATATATATATATATATATATATATATATATATATATATATGTGTGTGTGTGTGTGTGTGTTAGTCTTGTATCTATAGTTATGCAATATTTGTCGTACATGTAAATATTAACATTGTCCTTATGAGTGTTTGGATTTGTAATACTTTTCTTAAATGTATATCATGTTTTTTTTTGTTTTTTTTATAAAGTTCACCCCAAACAATGTCAGCCTAAATTGGGATCTGCGCAGCGAGATGTCTTTTTACATTAGTTTTTAATTGCTACATGTCAGTACTGTCGGGGAAACAGGGGCAGGGAGGGAGTTCCAGAGACTAGCAGCACGAGGAAAGAAGCTATTTGAGTAGAAGGCTTTCCGGTATCTGGGGACCTCCACGGTGAATTAATGAGATCTAGTTGATTGTCGAGTTAGTCTAGTGAATTTACGTCGAGGGGGCACCAGAGAAGCCAATTCATCGGAGCAAAATCCATTGAAGTATTTGTAAAACAAGCACAGGGATGCTACATTGCGTAGATGGGACAGGGACTGGAGCTTGGTTGACAGTAGGGGACCTATTAAGTTGGTGACTCTTTTTGGACCTTGTCAAGGAGGGAAAGACTAGTAGGTGATGCACAAGCCCAGATGTGGCAACAATACTCCATGCATGGGCGGATGGTGGCTTTGTAGAGATACAGGATAATGTCAGGAGTGAGGAGTTCACTAGCACGGTAGAGGGAGCCAACCTTCTTTGCGGCAGCCTTGGCAATGTCTTCAATGTATGTGTTCCAATTCATGTTACCTGTGAAGGTTAGGCTGAGGAGTTTGAATGATGAACTCTATGGTAGGGTGTTATTTCCATGAAAATCGGTGGTTGGAGAGGCTTATTGTAGTTATTAAAAGAAAGAAGTATTGTCTTTGCGGCATTAAAAGTTACCAACCATTTATGACCTCTATCTACTACAGCCTAGAGGTCATTTTCTAAAGATTCAGCCATTGCCTCGGATATGATCGCGTCTGTTTTGCCAACATAGCGAGAGTAAAGAGTGGTGTCGTCAGCAAATAAACCAATCACAGACTCTATGTCGTCAGGGAAATCGTTTATGTAGATCAGGAACAACAACGGTTGAAGGATGGATCCCTGGGGTACACCAGCATGTATGTCATGTTGCTTAGATGAACGGCCATCGAGGACAACCTGGATTTTTCTTTTGTTTAGGAAAGATCTAATTATATGAAGTAGTTGCCCAGTAATACCGTATGAGCGTATTTTCAGGAGAAGCCCTTGATGCCATACCTTGTCAAAGGCCTTGGATATATCAAGCGCCAATGCCCTAGCTTCACCTGTCTTGTCGAGTGTATGATACATGCGTTCAGAGATGACCGTTAGGATGTCTGCAGTTGATTGTGTTTGTCTAAATTTATACTGGCGATCAGATAGAAGTTTAGCATTAACTAAGTGTCGTGCTATCGCTAGATTGATTAAGGATTCAACGATTTTGGCAAAGATCGGCAGTAGACTGATTGGGCGGTAGTTCTGAGGGTCGGTTCTATTCCCAGAACTCTGTTAGACTGGTACCACAGAGGCAATTTTCAAGCTATCGTTAAAGCAAGATAAAGCTAGATATTTATTGTAGAGTTTGGAGAGGACAGGGGCTAGTTCAGCAGAACATTTCTTTATTACTATTACAGGTTTAAGATCAGGCCCGCAAGCTTTAGAGGTGTCAAGGTTTTTTATTATGTCTCTGACCTGAGATGGGGTGATGAGCAAGTTATCAAATGTGGCTTCGGGAGGGGGTGGTTATCTGAGTTTAAAGTAGAGTTAGAAGAGAAACGCTGGGCAAATAGTTTAGCCTTATCAGTGGCCGTGCAAACAACATCATTGTAGTTTGATTGTTGGGGAATCGTTGATTGACCATTATTCACTACACAATTGTAGATTTTCATGAAATCGCGAGTACCTAGTTTCTATGACTGGATGAGTTTTTTTGTTAACTTATTATACCTTCTCTTCCCTTCGTCTATCACGGCCTTGCAATTATTTATTGACTCTAAACATGTATGTCTATTAGTAGCTGACTTATGGCGGCCGAATTTACGGAATGCGTGTTGCCTCTCAGAGTTGCAGCTGCACATTCTGAAGTGAACCATTAGGGAGAGTGAGGCTTGCTAAAGAATTTTCGCATGAGGACATAGGCTTCAATGCCTGCTTTGACCCATTCAGTTTATTCGCTTGCACACTGGTTGGCAGGTAGTTAGAAGGTTACTCCCCCCCCCCATGGAGCGTCACTGATGTGATCTCTGATTGACTCGAAATAAGCCTGTCATAGTATCTTGATGTTTTGAGCAACGGTTCATCGGCTTTTGGACGACTTGTTAGGGTGATATGTATCATTAGCACAATGTGATCAGCATTCCCGAGTGGGCTATGAGCTTTCGTCACACAAGCCTCGGGCATTGAGGTCAAGCAAAGGTCTAGAAGTGAGGCTTATTGGTCTACTCGATCGGGGATGCGGGTCGGAAAATCGACAGTCTGAGAGAGGGAGTGAGCTAAGGAGAAATTATACGTATAGTCGCCGGCTGCGTCAGTAAGGTTGAATAATCCCAACCAGCCGCGGTGGTGGGCATTAAAATCCCCAAATACATGTATCTGGGCATTCGAGTCAATTAAGAGTGCTCTATCTATGCTTTCAGAGACCGAGTTGAGCAGAATACAGTCCTGAGTCGACGGGGAGCGGTATAAGAAATATAAGTAACTGACTCTGTGATGTAAAGTCAATCTAAAGCACATGTAGTTGTGGTCATCTGATTCTAACCTATGTTCTTTAGTCAGGGGGAGGGTGTTCCGAACATACACCCCTAGCCCATGCATATGTTAGTCAGAGTCTTTACGGTAGAGTGGGAGGTAGTCAGTCATGTCAAAGTGGTGAGATTAGATTGAGGATTGAAGGTTAGTTTCACTAAGAGCTAGGATATTCGGGGAGTTTTTCAAGAGAAAGATATCTACGTCGTTGATGTTGGTTCTTAGTCCACGGATATTTTTAATGCGAGCCTCAAGGGCGGAGGCGAAAGTATTTTTTGTTGGGGGGGGCTGGTTTAGGTTTGCTTTTATTTCTTTGTAATGATATGTTTGGTTTGATTATAGAGTGGGTTGGCCAAGGTGGATACTTGTTTGGTGTTAATAAGCTCACAAAACCAGTCCATTAGTCATGACCTGGTCCATGGGGGTTGTGGCCTCGGGGAAGCCCACCGGAGATAATTGCAGGGTCCCTTTCCATGCGCGACATGGCACATACAACTACTCACAGTATTATGCAACTGATGATGGAGCCGCCGTTCTTGGCGCTACCCAAGAGTTTGGGCTCCTTGCTGTCAGTCAGAAACAGCAGCCAGACTAGATGGCTAACCTGTACCCTCAACCTGTCAGAACAAGAGAGACCCAGACTGGTCATGTAAGACTTAGTAACGAAAACACTTTCCCCAAGTTGCCCAAATAGAGAGAAATAGAACGGCGTTCATTGTCCTCGTAAAAAAACAAGGCTAGCACTGAGTGTTTCGAGGCATCCCAGCGTTGTTACCTCTGCGCCTGACTAATAAACAAAGAAGGAGTGCAACCGCCGGTGATAGGCAGAACCTATCTACTCCTTAAGCAATTGTAAGTTTTCAAACCGGATATTTTGGTCGAGGTTCCAACTCTAGGAAGTTTGTCGATCAGGACTAAGGAGGCCTCCCTCCCCAATGGTTTACTGCCACGGCGTAAGTAGCTGTTAGCAAGGTTTTTTGTCAGAGATTTCCTTCTCTTAGATGGATGGCCTTACGAGGTCTTACAGGTTCAACACTCCGAGAGGGGTAAAGATAGCCTGCGCCCGTGAACTAGTCGGCAGGTTTATATAAAAAAACTTCCATAAGTTCAATTGCATACTAAAAAGGGAACAGAAAGTTGAAGATAGGTTTCCCTCCCTCCGTTTACAACCCCGAACGTCAAGAAATAAAAAACCTGGGGGAAAAAGATTATTTAACTAGATACTCATCGCAATGTTAATACATGGATTATTTCAGAAAGGGAATATTCAAGAATAAAATAATTAAGACACTTAGCTGCTTTTTTTTTGTTAAATCCCACCTATAAACTTAGGTTGAAATTTCGGTCTATTCACTGTCGAGGCAGATATACATATGTCTTTAACTGCAGACTGGCGTGGTTGGTTTGGACGATAATTTCTTTTTCTATCTACATTCGCTAGTGGACTCAGCCCCCCCTCCTGTACAACCCCGAACGCAAATAACCCCTCTATAATCTGGCACAATGTTAGTAAGAAAAGGAAAATGTAATATTTGTGAACACATGATTTAGTGTGTGAGTTATACGGACGTCCGTTCTACATTCGATGCATATCTAATGATAAATGTTAACATTATTTCAATAAGGACGCCTCAACATGTATTTATTATAATAGAATTAATGTGTTCTAGCAATCGCGTGTTAACTTCCCTGTGTCATCTAAACCAAATTGCCCGCATTTTCAAGCAGACTGGTCACATCAATTATTCTTGACTAAATTGGTTTTACTCTTCATCAACTGTGAGTGTTCTTCCTGCTAAACTCGCTACTCCCTTTTCTTTTTATTTTTTCCGAATTAATTTACTTTCCTAACACGAATTGATCGTGACGTCAACATGTATGGGCATGGCGATTATTCTAATCTTGGCGACCAACAATAAAATAAACCGAAAGGAGCAGATAAATTCAATAACAAAAGATGCAATGTCGGCTAACCATCTCTGCGATATTTTTTTTAACAAAACAAATTAAATTTTCTTGGTATATTAATTAGGTTAGATTAACTCTGAGTTAGTTTAATATCCAACGTATATGTATATGTTTGTTCTTGCATGAGACAGTTGATACGAACTTACCTTATGTTGTCCGGAAATTAATGGGTACTCCTGCGTAATTATTATCCGTGTCCTTAGATCCATATTATTTTTGCCCTATTGCATAACTTTTTATTCAAATCACAATAATAGACTTAATTAAAAGGTTTTTGCTACTTATAAAAGTCTCTCTTGAAGCAGAACTATTCTAAACACCGTCTCTAATACAAAATAAGAAACGTTCATTGAATTCTTCTTCAGCATTTCATTGGAGAAACATTTTTAGATGTTTGTATAGGAATTTACAAATAAATATTCTTTATCAGTGACTTGTTTTGTTTAAGAAATACATAATCTTGCATTTAAGAGGTAACAATATGTATGTCTATATATGTTTGTGATACTGATGAGCGTGCTTAAGTAAACGAAGGCGTTGGATGTGATCCAATGTGTTGCAATGAGTCATGCTGATCTGCCTTTTATAGTTTAACGTAAAAGGGTAGTAATGACTGTATTTGGAGTGTCATAACAAATGTCCAATTGCAATCTACGATCAAAACCCTTCCTGTTTAGTTTGAACATCAGATAAAATATATTTTTTATCAGTTTACAAGGGTATGTTCTTTTTTCGAGCTGAGCTTAGTGTACTCCTGCTAAAAGAAAACGTTTAGTTATGTTATTTTAGGTTTCATTTGGTCTAGAAACATTTTATATGTTTTTAATTTGCATTTCGTTTTCAGATTCACTATTATTATTATTATTATTATTATTATTATTATTATTATTATTATTATTATTATTATTATTATTATTATTATTATTATTATCTATATATTAATACGATAAGGTGTGTGTTCGTGTGTCACGCTTACATCAAAAGCTCTGCACATGCGTGCCACACCTAGATTTGGAAAAGCATTCAAGTAACCTAATTTTCGTAATATTTTCAAGTATTTCTTTTGGCGCAACGGTTAGCGACGTAGGATTTTGACGTCGGTTTATAGTTCGATCCCAACAACCCCCTAAAAAATGTTTTTGACATCAGAGCGGGGAGGTAGGGAAGGGACGACCAGAAAGACACATATTAATACGATAGCGTGTGCGTTATCTTGCGTGCCACGCTTACATCAAAAGCAACGACCTTCCGAATCTTTGTATGCTACTCATGAATTGGAGCCAAATTTAATTTAATCCGTAACATTTACAAAGTAATGTATAAGTTAGGAACAAGATAATTAGTATTGAAAACATAATTTCGTGTAATTTACACGGGTTTCGCTAATTATTATTATTATTATTATTATTATTATTATTATTATTATTAATAATAATAATAATAATAATAATAATAATAATAATAATAATAATAATCATCATCAAGTGAAGTTGATTTTTCCAGTTTACATCCATTATAGCTCTGTAGAAAAAAGAGATGTATATGGAATTCAACTATGCTCACGCTGTAGGCGCATTCTTGGTGTGCGTTTTAAGAAAAATATACTCCTGTTTCGTTCGTTTCAGTAATTTCTACATATTTCCGACTATGATGATTCTCCTAAAATAGTCATGCATATAGAAAGTCGGAGCAAATATCTACTGCCAGCACTAATGCCTTACATCTGTAAATACGTTTTATAGGCTATTTTTATTAATACCGCCGTTATTATTTCATTATTCTGAATTACTATTTACTTTTTCCATCTATACATTTACGACCTAAATACGGGTAGCTCACTTCTGTTTCTGCAGCAATTTGATTTGCTATTTCAAGGATTTTTTTTATCTTCAAGGATTGACCAAATAACAGAATGATCTGATTCTTCGTTACTGGCTGCATTAATTATTCGTTACTGTTCGCATTAATTATTCGTTACTGTTCGCATTAATTATTCGTTACTGGTCGCATTAATTATTCGTTACTGTTCGCATTAATTATTCGTTACTGTTCGCATTAATTATTCGTTACTGTTCGCATAAATTTTCTGACTTTCTTTCCTATTTTCTCTACTCGTATAATTTTGAAACAACATAAACATGCTCTCCCGGATCCCACCGGTTACATTCAATTTTGTGCTTTCAATTAAAAACTTCTCCGTTATATATAATTTACTATTCTAGAATACAAGATTGCGATTAACGAACAAAAAAATAAAAATGGGTAGTTCTTTTTTACTGTAACTTTTATTTTTTCTTATCTTTCACAACGAATGACACCTTTGTCTTTTGGTAATAATTCTGTTTCACTTAAACGTATTTCATCGGCTACCTCGGGTGCATACAGTTACTTACGTTCGTCTTCTTACTTGCCGTGTCTTTACTCCCGTTCGATTACACTATTTTGCCGTCATACATACTTTACTTGTCTCGGATAATCGAACACTTTTTATGAACATGACCAAAAAACAACCTATACTTCTACTATGGCGACAAATTTTATTTTATTTTCTTAGGGGTGCGACTATATTAACGACTATTTAAAAAGTATTATTATTATTTATCATGATCCACCTTCATTGTTTTTAAAGAAAATACATACTTATACTCGGCACTGATGGTGCTAACGCATTTTATTTGATGATTCAGATTATTATTTCTTCACACTTAGTCAAGTGGAAGATAATACTTACACAGTATTACTTTTAGTAAGAAACAATTAAAAAATTGCACTTTTATTTTTCAACGTATCCACGTTCTTTCTTATATGTGAGATATAACTTTTCATAATAACCTTTTTTTTGTTTCTTTTGAAAATAATATTTCTCACTTTCATGCATGCAACTCATATTCTAAACAATATATCTGGTCAAGTTCACATAGACTAAGACCTCCTTTACAGGAAGCAGAGAGAACGGTTTTAACAGTTAATATATTTATAAATATATATATATATATATACATATGTATATAAAAATTCAAAATGACGTATTAGTGGGTTCCCCCTAGTGTCAATGTTTGCTCTCTTTTTATTTTTTTTTGTTTGTTTTGACCCAAAAATGAAGTACTGTATAGTGTAGGTTTTTTCAAGACACTTTACATCACGAAAAACTATAGACAATCAAATATTAACTTAATCGATTAAATTAATTCAGACAGTAAAACCATTACGGACAAACTGAAGATTAGTGATAGAGTTGGCAAGTTAAAAGCTAAAGAAGCTTATATTCTATTAAAAGACCATGAAACTGACTTCCATACCAAACTCTCAACTAGATTAATTAATCCTACTAGACAAGAAATAGGTGAAATAAGTAAAAACACCCTAGAAAAAATACATAAACAAATTAAAACCACCTATAACCTAAACCAATGGGTTAATACTGCTGAAACTATCAACTGGTTCAACAATATTAACAACAAAAACAGATGCTCCTTCATCCAATTTGACATTGTCAATTACTACCCCTCAATATCTATGGAACTTTTTGAGAATGTTATGGAATTCGCCACTCTCCTCTCAAATATATCAGAGAGAGAAATCAATATCATAAGAAAATGCCGCACCGCAGTATTAATTAATAATAACGAGCAATGGACTAAAAAGTGGTCATATTTCTTAATTTGACATTTCTATGGGCTCTTTGGACTCTGCGGAGGTGACCGACCTGGTTGGCTTATACATTTTGTATAACCTGACCAGGGACCTTGAGGTTAATACGGTTGAACTGTACAGAGATGATGGACTTCTCTTCATTAAAAACGCAAACAGACTTAAATGTGAAAGAATTAAGAAAATAATTTTTAAAGAAATGAAAAGATTAGACCTAAAAGTTGAAGTTACTTCTACTGTCAAACAAGTCAATTTCCTGGATGTAACTTTTAATCTCACTAAGCAAACCTTTGAACCCTATGTCATAGATAACTCCTACCCTCTTTATGCCCACCCTTTATCTAACCACCCTAAATCTATAACTAAACACATCCCTAAATCTATTAGTCGTAGGATTAGCAACAATTCTTCCAATATGAACATTTTTAACCAACATAAACACCTCTATAATAAAGCGCTAAAGGAAAGTGGTTATAAAAACACCCAAATAGAATATATCCCATCTACACTAAATAGCCCTAGTACTAATCAAATAGAAATAGAAAAACCATCTGGTTTACACCTCCTTTTAATAATATGATTAAGACTAAATTAGGCAAAACATTCCTTAATCTAATTAACACTCATTTCAACACTAGCAATGTCCCCCACAAAAGTTTTAATAAAAGCACGCTTAAACTGAGTTACAGCTGTGAAGATAACCTTG
>OY744537.1:6436037-6441037 GCA_963556195.1 Sepiola atlantica | reverse complement strand
CAATAAAGAGTAAGCGGTGATATTGTTGAAATAAGACGAACCTTACACTTTGTAGCTTGGATTTAAGGTCAATCATTTGGAGAAACAAATGCGCTTTCTTTCCCGACCAATCGTAATAGAGCAAACAATACGAACTTATTTGTGACCGGGTTGTGAAGAACGAAATTCGTCTCAAGGGGAATACTTAAAATAAAATTAATTGAGAGCTCAATAAAAGGAAGTCATTCATTCCAAGAGAAATAGATAGCCCACACTTGATTCTGAATTATGTAAGAACTAATAAGATCTAGTAGAATTATTTGAAGCACAGTTGTTAACGAAAGTTTTGGAACAGAGTATTGGCACTGGGAGTTTTTGTTTTGCCCAATTCAAGGAAAATTGTTGAATAGGAATATGGTTAATTAATTTAACTGATATTTTAAAAACAAAAGGATATACGGCAAAATAGATCGTATCAAAAATGGTAACAAAGAATCAATGAGGTATGTCTGACGCAGAAGTTTTTTTTAAAACACGAATAGAGAACGTAAGAGAATGAATTTTAGGAGAAACACCCAGGATCGAAACGAAAACACGGCTATTCATCAAACCGGAAATCAAGACAACATACGGTAATGTTTAGATGACTTGCAATATATGCATATGCACAGAATTATCTATAGATTAAAATTATTGCAGTTATATAATATTAAATGAGCAGAAGCCAGTTTTTGTTTGCACCGAAATATAGCTTTTCTGTATTTATTATTTCTATGAATCACGAAAACAAAGCACCTTCTATTTTTCAACCAAAAAACCTGTTTTCTGTTCTCCTATAGGATCTCTCCTTAAATATATCTAGATATCTGAAGTTATCAGTTATGTATGTCTTTCTTAACTGTCATATCCTTCTGTATACTCTGAATATAGTTTACTAGTTCTAACTCGTAGAAATTCAAGATTGTTTTTAATTCTCCATTTGTTATCACTCCTCGTATTTTGAAGATACACTTCTCATTGTTCATCCTCGTATACGTAAATAATACTTCAGTCTGGATACTTTTTGAACTCAAAGAACGGATACATTTGAATACTAGCTTGGAACAGCAAGTACCAATAATTTCTGATCCATATACTTCATGATAAAACGTTTTTCACTTATTAAGAAGTCAGAAAGTGTATTGTCCTCATGGATCGTTTCACTTAACAACAATAGCAGAATAAATTCGAAAATATACTTGTATTGCATTATTGCCTCGAGCAAACTCATCAGATGATGACTAAGGGCTTAGGCATGTTTTCGTCGCTGAAGCATCATTACCACTAACACGAACGCCCTAGCAGTATGTCACGATACTACAATACTTTGTTTGATTGTCGTCACTCTGTGGGATTGCCATATCCACGCTGGTGCAAATAGAACCTTGTCTTATACTTTATTTATATATTACCTCCTGTCTGATGGGGAAAGACCAAGATTATTTTAAAACGCAATGATTGAGTTGCCAATGAAACCTCGGCAATTGACTTCGATATGAAATACAATGGGTGTTCAGCAATTTCTGACACATTGTTCTCGTAGGTCTTGACATATACCCAACTTGCGCTGCTGTGCTCAGTCAAAATATTCCTCAAATGGAACGGTTACTTCGATGACGAAAACTTTTTCAAATTACCGGTGATTACTGGTGATATTGACAGCTTAATTGGCAGTCTAACTACATATCTCTAAGCCTCTGCAACAATCTCCAATACTTTATTGTGTCCATATGTGTAGCTTCTCATGACATTGTCGCATCAGAATATGTTTGTGGTTGGCTGTTTTCCCACATGCCTTGCCTCGAGAGTATGAAGGTAAACTTGTGTTGGTAAACTTGTGTTGGTAAACTTGTGTTGGTAAGAAATTCACACACAAAAAAGAATTGTAGGCTCCATGTATCTGAGGTCGGTCAATGTAATTCCTATGTCTTTTGCACTCTCCCACTTGGTCCATGCGCCTTGCTTACTTGTTTAGCTGTAGCAAATCGCGTGGATTTTTCAAGATGATACATTTCTTCAGAAAATAGTTTCTTTTGGTTTACAGTATATTCTTTGGACACTTAAACCTGTGGGTGGAGACCTAGACATGTTTTTCACATGCCACAATGTCAATTATTGCTTTCATCCAAAGGGCTGATTCTGTATCTTCTACATCTTTCTTTGCCTTCGATTTTCGGCTAATTATTACGCATGGTTGGCCACATGATCTGGAAAAGTCACGCTTTACCTAATTAATATTATCAACAATATACATATATATATATATATATATATATATATATATATATATATATATATATATATATATATGAATTTAATCTAACAAAATATATAAGAGGTCACTAATATATTTTAATTAGTGAAACATCCGAATAAAGACTGAAGCTCAATGTACTTGATAGAACATTAATAGCATAATATAGAATGAAATAATAAAATAAGGTGCGAATCAAATTTTATTAGAATTCAACATTAAGGACAAGTATCTCAACGTCCTTAACTCATGAGTTTTCAAAGATAATTCTTCTCCTCAGAGGACCATTACCGCAGTGACGTTACTGCAGGTGATAAAATTACACTTTGAAAATATATAAAAATATATACAAAAATATATAAAAGTACATAACACATCTAATATATCAAGCCAAAAACATACTTTATTACGGATATAAAATCCATCCAAGTTATGCAAATTAAAACATATTCAGGAAATATATCCAAGAGGTTGATTGAAGATTGATCCAGGTATTGAGTGACAGTCCAAAAGCGAAAAAATGAAAGAACTGAAAAGTCGAACGCAAACACATGTATTTCATTTATTTTAGCAAGATTTCTGGAGGGATGGTGGCGGTATCTTATAACATACAAATTCATGGCTGTAAATTATGACAATCAACTTTGCTTATGATTCAAATGTGCGCTTGTTCTCTATTTTTACTAACACAGTCTGATATAGAACTAACGACGCATATATACGCTTAATAGCGAACAGATACATACAGATTTATGCATCTAGTATTTTTCCATATATATATATATATATATATATATATATATATATATTAGACTCTAATTCCTACGACGTATTGACTGAGTATATAACTAAACCCTAGTTAAATGTGCACACGCATGACATTGGTTATTAAACACGCACCCACACACACAGACACATACCAACACAGACACGCACATATATATATATATATATATATATATATATATATATTTATATTTATCCTTACAGCTATACTTTTTTGCACGCATGTCCGTAATATCCACTAAAGAACAAAAACAAGATTATTTTTGCTATTAGAAGAAAGTTGATAATTAAATCCAGAATAGGGGGATATAAACAATATTATCTAGCAAATGGCAGAATACAAATGCAATCTTAAAAAACGTCACTCTTAGCGAATTAATACATGTATAAAATCCATACATGTATATATACACGCAAATGCACAAACGGCAATATAGTCAATATATGTGTATACACGTACTAATATTGCTATTAATTATCCAGCAAGCAGCATCTACATATATACATATATATGTATATATTTATATATATATATATATATATATATATATATATTTATATATATATATACTCCTCTCTCTATATATATATACATATATATATATATATATAGGGAGAGAGAGAGAGGGGAGTGAATATATATATATATATATATATATATATATATTAATTTGTACGTACAGAAAAGGAATCCATGGACACGTGTTTCTGGCTACTACTAGTCATAAGCATAGTTAACCTGGACAAGGATCGAACCTACGATATTACTGTGTGCAGTCTTGTGCTTTACTACCAGACCATAAATACCTAGCCGAAATATGTACGATTTTTTAATCGTCATAATATCACTTACTCTTTTATCATTAAGTCACAATAATCCTTTATACTTTATGTAACTTTTTTCTTCTTCGCCCTATCTCATTTCTATTTCCTTATTGATTATATCGTCATCTGTTTTGGTCTGTATTTATTTTTTGTGACTAATAATTCCTTACTCTCCTTCTGCGCCTATAAGTCTTTATAAAGGAATGTGTAGCACTGATAATTTGATAAATACATTAAACTGATCGGAAAACGAAGGAGAGTCAACTTTATTCCGAAAAGCGAGCACGCCATGTGACTTGCCCGACCAGCGGGGCTCCGGTAAGGGACCAGCTATACATATGGAAATACGTGTAACCTACCTCATTAAAGACTGAACGACGTAAATCCTTTTTGTTTGTAGTTTTCGTTTTCTAGAGAAAAAAAGGGTCTGAAATAACTTGACAATCAACTGTTACATTGACCGAAAGATTCAAGGTAAGTGCCGATTTTCGATTTTATGTAACGTGATATTTTGACGAGTTACTCCCAGAAACGAACATCATGTTTACGTTACACATGACCATCAGAGGTAACGCTATAAATAATCATTTAAAGTACAGTACCTACTTTTGTATTAAAAACACCCAAAACACCACAATTTAATTACACACAATTAAACGTTTCCTAAGCCTATGATTTACGGCTATATTACGTTAAAACATCGGGATTATCGAAGTTGAGCCTTATCATTACTTTAATAGGTGACTATTTAGAAGAACCAGGTAGAAGTGCTTGGTAAGTAGAAATGACTATTAAGTCATTCTCTCTTCATCCCATATGTTATCCTAGTCATCTTTGTTTACTACTAATCACTAAAATATTTCTCTCTATAATAAAGCCCAATGTGTGTTTATTTGTATATTTTTATATGAATAAATATAACACACACAAGTTAGCCAGTAAAAGACGTGTCTTTTTCTAACCTTCTACGAAAACATTTAAAGTAATGAAAACGGGACGAGAAAGGAAATATTAAGTCAGACACCCCCGCTGTCTGTAATAAATTCGGTAATAACTACTCCACTCTTAATAAAAGGTCAATGGTAAGAATTTATTCTGTAGGTCATTATAAATTATA
>OY744537.1:6358537-6431037 GCA_963556195.1 Sepiola atlantica | reverse complement strand
GGATGCCAGAAAACAGTAGACAGCGTAGGTGCAAACCAGTCCCGCAGAGAATAGAAATTAATAAGTTTTTAAGTTATGTTATGTATATAAATGCGGTGTTCAAAAATTTGTGTGTAATATCGGATAAATGATCGGTATTGTATGGTGATCGATACACTGTTAGTTTTGATAATATATATTTTTTGTTTATGTATTTTTTATTTATTTTTCTATTTGTTTCTGTGTATTTGTGTATATATATATATATATATATATACATATATATATATATATATATATATATATATATATATATATATATATGTGTGTGTGTGTGTGTATACGACCGACGCGAATTTACATCCTCTACACTGAGGATTGCGTAAGTATGAAACATCGATGTCTGTAGGTAATAATAATTAAAATTTACTTTAATAATACTATTATAACCCCCTTTTCAAGGATTGGGCCACTCTGAGAGAATTTAATAACGAGCAGTAATACTATGGATTTAAGTTAGATTCCAACCCCGTTTGTTGTTGTTGAATCACTGTACTCTGTTCGATGTACACACCCGCTGATTTTGGCGATCATAGATAAAAATATCTATTAATTTCTATGCTAGTTCACGCGGACCGAGGGGTAAGATACTCGACTACGAATCAGTGTCGATTTATAAACCGGGCTCGAGCCCTCCGACCAATGCGATTTAGCATCCCTTACACTGAGGATTGCGTAAGCATGGAACATCGATGTATGTAGGTAATAATAATTAATATTTACTTATATATATATATATATATATATATATATATATGGAAAAAGAGAGAGATAAAGAGAGAGAGGAGGTGAGAGAGATCAGAAAAAGAGGAATAACGCTAATCGGGAAGAGCGGCATTAAAAGAGACCTGAGTTGTACATCGGATGTTGAAGGAGTCTAAGCTTTTATTATCGTATTGTACAAAAATAATTTGCTCAGAAAGCATGACGCTTATTGTCTTTTTCTCGTTGTCATGCTGTTATATGTTTTCTTCTTTTTTCATTCGGAAAAGCAAAGTACACGAAAAAGATTTCCGGTGGGAAATCAAGTAATAACATGTTGCTAATTGCTATTTCATTTGTCAGCATTAACGTTATATTAATCAGTTCGTTACCTTAAAGAATCTTATGCATTATTATGAAACGACTTTTACATTTGATCACATAATAATCAGAAATATATACATATATATATATATATATATATATATATATATATATATATATATATGTATATATATTTACATAAATATACGTATATATACATATATATATAGGCAGTTCTATTAAATCGTGAGTAAAATATTCGGTATAATCATGACTACAAACTCTAATCTTTTGTGAAAAGGGGTTTCTTCAGTCAATATATATATATATATATTTATATATGTATATATATATATATATATATATATATATATATATATATATATATATAATGTACAGATACATCATATTCACTAAAGTTTTTACATACAGACACGTATACAAATGTTTATATATATATATATATATATATATATATATATAAATATATATATATATATATATATATATATATGTATATATGTGTGTATCAATATTAAATGATAACAGCATATACTCAGCTTTACTGCAGATTTACGGTATCTGTATACTTTTTGATATATACTTCTCCGTTTATCGTTCTCCAAATCTCTTTCCAGTAAAAGTTTAATTATATTCTTTTTTTGCTGAATTTGATATTATATATTAGAATTATCCATGGAGGACAATGGAGGTGGTCTCGAATCTCTGCATTACAATTAATGTGCCATATATCTACGTGCTTTTATCTCTAAGTAACACATTGAGGCAGAGCCCTCTTAAAATTGTGTATAAGTATAGGCAATCGCAAGTAAATTAAAACCATGTATGTATATATATATATATATATATATATATATATATATATATATATATATTATAATTATAATATAAAATGAAGTAATAAAATAAGGTGTAAATCAAATTTTATTAGAATTCAAAGTTCAAGCAAAGTATCTTAAAATCCTTAGCCCATAAGTTTTCAAAGATAATTCTTCTCTTCAGAGGACCATTACCGCAGTTATAACACAACTGGTAATACAATTAAACTTTGAAAATATATAAAAATATATACACAAATACATAAAAATACATAACATCAAATATATCAACCCCAAAACATTCTTTTTTGTTTAATCTATACAATACATCTAGGTCATACAATTTGAAAAACATAATCAGGAAAGACATCCAGAAGGTGGACTGAAGATTAATCCCGTTCAAATACGAGAAATTGAAGGAGCTGACAAAGTTATCCAGTCGCGAAATGTGTCAATAATCGATAAAGTGAAATGTATCCAATGTTTATGTTAATTGTTACAACGATAAATAAATCAAACCAAATAATATAGAAAGTTCAATAAACTCACTTAAAATTCCAAAATCCTGATATGGGCAACCTAAATCAAATGAAAGAGCGTTATTTTTGAAAATCCATGGCTTCAAGGCCATTTTGTATTTGTATTTCTTGTTTGAGCACTTGATAAGTTAATAAACCTTTAAACTATGCACATTTTATATATTTTATCACTTCATTATCTTTATATATATATATATATATATATATATATATATATATATATATATATAAATATATATATATATATAGGTGTGTGAAAATATATGGTTTAGCATATACTTTCTATCCTTTATGTATACCAACATCTTAAAAGTAAACGCTTGATGATTGTTAACATGTAACAACAAAGAATATATTAATAAACAACATTCAGCTCCTATAGCTGTTTTTGATGACCAATGATGTGTGCATTTCTTGATAGCTCCGCTTCAGATAACAAAATGGCTACCTTCTGTAGGTAGTGATTTCTGAATCAAACTACTCACATCGAATCTGTCTCGCGATGGAGAGACATCCGATGTGAGAAGTTTGATTTTTAGGCTTTTGTTCGTCGCATCGCTGGGTATTTATTACTGGTTCATAACTTTTCGTTTCTCTGATGAGTAGAAGTAGAAATATCTGATATTGACATACAAATGTTAGTTGTTCTTCTGTTAAACGAAACGGGTCTGTAATTATACCATAGGTTTTTGTTTTAGAAAAAAATATTTTTAATGCTGTGAAACTTCACAGGCGGTTTACTCACATTTTTTTAAAATAGATTTTTTTTAAATGTAATAAATCAACGTTTTTCTTGAACCAATGTATGTCGGCCATTCACGTGTGCGTTACTCCGATGTATTTGAAACAGTCTATCCTTTCACCACCTTTTTAGTCCATTTTGCTATAAAAAAATTGTATGTACATCTTTCACATACGTTACTTTACACGGCCATTTTGTATTTCAGATATGATACCTGGTTATCAAATGAGTAATAAATCCTGACCGACCCATAGGAAGTACATCACACTGATGAAATACCCGGCCTAAAAACATGAGTTGGCGTTTTATGTTTTTTTAGAAAGCGAATGGACATATTCGAATGCGGCGAATAGTCTGTAACTGTGCTGACATTGATAAGATAGCGGATTAAACATGATGCTGGTCACATTGAATGGGAAATCATGTATTTAATTATCTGAAAGCGTGCGATATATGTCTAATAAAGTAATAAGACAACGCCCGACTCCTCTAGAAATATCCTAGATATATAACCAAAATAGACATCATGGAAATGATACGGAATAAATAGTACGAAAAATATGGGAGATAAATGTGAGACAATATGATACATGAAAATATTGATTGCACGTTTTATCTACTAGATTGAATAGCGCTGTCAGAAAAAAACGGGAAAATGTAATAATAAAATGTCCTATTATACTAGATGTATTAAAAAAGGAAACTTAGTTTCTTCTGAGATTTCATATTTTAATGTCTAATTCTTTTTAAATTGTAAAATTGCAGTCGGATTAACTTATTCTTAATAACTCGAATGTTTATCATATGTCACAATATTTATTTTCCCTATGTAGAATACTAATTCAGCAAGTATGTACTTGCTGAATGTGTAATCCCATGGACAAAAGTTTTCTTTCAAGTTTTACGATGTTAAACAGGAGATTCAGATAGAGATTAGAGGAGGCAATACACAAAAATGGAATCCATCCTCAGACATTGATCCAGTAAAAGATTCGTTACGAACAATCATTTCGAGTATTTCCAGATGGCCACATAAAACAAACTCAAAGTTATGCCGAGTCTTGCGTTTCACCTCGGGCATTTCCAATGATCACAAGATACGGTGAGTTTATCGATACTTACACCTTCATAGGAATAACGCTAACCAGCGTTTGCTCCTCTGGGTAAGCTTATATTTCGAAACATTAGACAGACCTTATATTTGGGAACTTAATATTCCTCTATTCAGAAGTAAAGGGTGATTATATCGGAATAATAAAGTTGGGTTAAGGTGCGCTGGAATTTTTCAGTGGGCGTTGCGGTGTAAATTCAGAATTGGATGATAAAAGACGATATTAGTCGTATTCAAAAGTTGACAAATAGTTCTGACATTGTGTATAGTACATCCCGAACAGTATAGCAGACAATCAAGTTAAATATGAATAATGTGAACACTTTTGGAAACAAAGCGACACGTATTATGGTTTAGTCATGTCAACTCTGGTCATCATGAAAGGGTCATCTAGTAGTCTATTTTATGAGAAAAATCGTATTTTCTGTGTGTGTGTGTGTGTGTGGCCGGCTACCAATAGGATAAATAGTATTCATTGTGTTGATTACTTTACAAAGATGAATGAACTAAATTAATCTGACTATAACCAGAAGAGAGGAGCAGAATGTATGACAACTTTAAGTCAAATGATGATCGGAGGTTTGCATCAGCACTATAACACAAAAAAACTTTGAGACATCATATATATATATATATATATATATATATATATATATATATATATATGTGTGTGTATGTGTGTATGTATATATGTATATATATATATGTATATATATATGTATATATATGTATATATATGTATATATATGTATATATATGTATATATATATATGTGTGTGTGTGTATGTATGTATATATGTATACATATATATTTATATATATATATATATATAAATATATATATATATATATATATACATGAAAATCCATACATGGACAACCACAGGCATAACCTAGATTAAAAAAGTAACCGCATACGAGGAATGCAATCATTTAATAAGATCAAGGACCACAGCACTGACTACAAAAACATACGCATGTCAACTCTATAATCTAACGAATAAACGAACGTTGACATGTCATAAAAAAAGCTAAAATAGAAATACAACCTTAAAAAAAAAACAGTAATACTCGACTAATAGAAGAACAAAGAACTCTTAACCAAGTTACCTGTAGATATAAAATATATAGACACACCGGCCTTTCACCTATTTGACATCCGATACACTAACCGACCAATAACAGAAGGCATATTGGACAACGCCATCTATCTTGGAATACAATTTTGGGCAAGGCGAAAAAGTATTGAGACGACTTCCCACCACCAATCAAAAAACGAAAACGCCCCATATGATTGCATATTTCTATGTTACAGTAAACAAAGCGACACGCATATTTGATGACCATGAAAGGTCATCTGTTTATCCATTATATATTGAACATCGTATTTCTCTGTTTGTGTGTGTGGGGACCGGCTACAAATAACAAACTACTAAATATACGTTTAGAAACTTTACATCATCGTTATGCTCCGTATCTGGTTATGGTCAATGGTTCCATACTAATTTTGATATATATTGGTTCAGAGAGTAGGCTTGTTATTTGAAATATACGAAATTAGTGCATGGGTCATGAATTGATAATGGAACAATAACTGACTTTATATTATGTGTAATTAATGTTCTAAATAAATCGTCCGGGAAGGACACTTGGGTCAAATGCATCGACTAATAAATTATTTCTTTATTTGTTTATCATATTGAAAATATGAGAAAGTGAAACACATCGAGAAAACAAAGCACAATTTAATTTAATTAAATATTTAAAAAAAGGTATTTCATTTTGTTTTCTAAAATATATACGAAAACTAGATTTTAATAAGTTTAAATAAGTATAATACTTTAATTGAAATGAAAAAAATACTAAATGAAAGAAAATATGTTACATAAGTAAATCCGCCGTGAACAACCTTATTAGTCGTCTGTTTGAATGTTAACTTAGTCATTTGTTGCAAGTTTCCACATGAATGAAAGAGTGAGAGAATGAGGTGAAGGGGAGAAAATATTGTGTTGGCAATGAATGATGAGAGAGTGAAAATAAAAGAAAGAATAATAGAGATTAGGAAGTTTAAAAAAATAGAAATTATCCTTATATTATTGCATGAAATCTGTTTTTGATCTGGTAAATCATCCTCAAAGAGGGCAATTTGGATGAGAACAATAATATGTATATGACTTCAGGAATGGGGAGCCTCATGACACATACAATAAACTCATCTACCCCAAGAACTTAGAAAAGAAGGAGGTAGTATCCGATAGAATACAATAATAGTGTGCAGTCTTCGATCGCGTAAGACATCTACAAAAAAGAAAATAGGTCAAATCTACTCTAAAGCTTTCGGATATAACTGCCCATTGTATTTTAAAGACAGGTCCAAATGAGAATATATGTATTTTAACTATATTGCAGAGAGACTTCGATAAGTATATTTAATACATAACAAAACTTTCTCTTATGGTGCCGTACCTACCTACTGAGAACTAATGGACTCGTCCACCTTATAAATACGGGAAGCACGTGACACTTGTTCTCTTCTTCCCCGGCAAACCGGAAATGGCGGTTGAGAGCACAATCTCCTTGTATCTATTTCTTTCTATTATATAATATATACCTTTGTTCATTTAAACCATGTGTTCCTGTGTCATTCATTCGGCCTCACCTAGGTCCACAACACTTTCATAGGCTATTTTTTTTAGATAAATACTGATAACGATATATAGTCTTCATCTGTCTACGTATGACACGCACCTTAACGCCAGACGAATAAGATTGCTGTAGAAAAGTGTTGTCTAGTGTAGAATATTGGAAAGTTACTATTAAAATCTTTCTACACATGTTTGGTTGAACTTCCTCAGAGAATCAGATGTGTCGAATTGCAGTGACTCGCATCTCAGAAAGAATACATGCGTATAGATGAGACGCACGATCATTTAACACTAAGTTTTTTTTTCATGATAATTGTTCTGTATGACCACGCATTTTATCAAGTCTGTTGTAGTATTTGCTGGCATTTCCTGTCTTTATATGTAATCGAATGTCAAGGGATCCATCTCCCTACCTTGATATAGATGTTGGATTCGTCAATCTGATGCTCTAGTAGCGTGGTTAGCATAAACTTAGTTTTATAGATTGATAATTAGTCTTAAATTAGTTCAAGCCCTAGCGAAGTGATACGTTATCTCCTACATAAGTAACAGAAGTTCGCATGATTGCCATAGACGAGACTTGGCACGGCGGTTTTAAAAAGTTTAAGGTTTTTCATTCAAACGAATAACGTTGAAGATTCTGACGGTGGTTCGGTAACGTATAAGAACACGGATATTACAATCTCGAAAAGCATACGCATTTGCTAACATATAGAGAACAACAGCGGTGCACGTATGTTATAGTGTTAAATACGATTATTGATAGCTATTGGTTCAGAAAGTACACCGCTGCAGTAAACGCGTCCTGTCAAGCCCTCCTGGCGTTCTTTAAGCATCTTGATAAGTACTGGCAGGCATCCAATTTTTCGGACAATTGTCGTAGATAATACTCTATTGAAAGTGGCAAAAGCTTCCAACATGTCCTGAACAGCTGATAGAGTGCTAACCTTTCTTCGACACACTTGACTGGCAGAAAAGAATTTTACTGCGACCAGGTGTAAAAACGCTATTGAATTACGGAGTAACCGAGGAAAGCCGCTAAAACAGGTGCTCACTGAAATGTTTTAAGTGCTTAAAGAAGGTTTATATCTTGATAGTTGCTGACTAGCAACCGCAGAGCAACCACAGAGCAACCGCAGAGAAACCGCAGGACCACCGTGCACTTGTATAGGGGGATCAGCAGATGTATAACATCCATGCAACCACATAACTGTATAATAACTACGAATCGACGGTATTCTACTACTTCGAAATGCGACGTCGGCATTACCCGATCGGGGCGCCTCAAACAGTTAGTTATAAACTAACTCCACTCCAAAAAAATGGGGAGACAAGAACTACGAGAGTAGGCCCCCATAATACAACCCAATTTGGAAAGTAACGTGGTTGGGAACATTAAAAATCAAAAGCTAAAATATATGAAAAATTTAAATATGAAATTTAAAAAAAAATAATAATATTTCATTTTATATTTCATATTTTATATTTCATATTTTATATTTTTATATTTTATAATTCATCTTTTATCAATTTTTACTTCATATTATATTTTATTTTTATTTTTGATTTTTGATTTTAAACAGTCCCAACCACGTCACTTTCCAAATTTTGATTTTTAATTTCGTTTAACCCTATTATAGTTTTTCTATATATGATCTAAGGTTAAGATCAGATTTTAACTCTTCCTGATGAGATCTCAGTTTATAACAGCTGTAGAGCAATAACATCGATATGCTAGTGTTGTAGATTTTGCACATATCTGTATATATATATATATATATACATATATATATATATATACATATATATATATATATATATATATATTATTTCATGTATCCACATAAAATGTAATCAGGAGATATAATATTTTCTATATCGATTTCCAGTATTTACTTCAACAGTATTCAATACATGAGTAGAGCTAAGTAGTAAGTTATGAAAATATATTTATGGCATTTTAGCCTGACTATTCCCTACGAGGATGAAACGCAGAAGCCACTACGTAGCTTAATTGCCATGAATATATTTTCAAAAATTAATACTTACTATATATATAAATATATATATATATATATAGTAAGCAATTAAAATATATATGGCAATCAAGCTACACAGAGGCTCCCGTGTTTCATCCCCGGGGGGAATCGTTAGGCTAAATGCCATAAATATATTTTCATAACTTACTACTTTAGCCTGACGATTCCCCCCGGGGATAAAACACGGGAGCCTCTGTGTAGCTTGATTGCCATATATATTTTCATTGCTTACTACCTAGCTCTACTTACGTATCGAGCACTGTTGAAGTAAATACTGAAAACTGATACATAAAAAATTATATCTCCTTATAATATTTTATGTGGATACATGAAGTACTAATATATATATATATATATATATATATATATATATATATATATATATATATATATATACAGTGTGTGTTAGATTTAAATAAATTCCAGAAGGAAATCCGAGTAAGAAACAGAGCAAGAATAAAATAAAATAACACGGAATCACATAATCACCGATGCAAACATTGCTTACGACCATATATATATATATATATATATATATATATATATATATATAGAGAGAGAGAGAGAGAGAGACCAATATTGTGCAAGTGTTAGCGAATAGTAAATATCCTAATCGTAGGTAAGTCATTATCTTTGGTGAGATTATAGAAAGTCTTGAATATATAACCAAAGAAAGCAATATATAAACAGGTTTTTCTTATTATTTAACTGAATATAATAAAACACATATATATTTGTAAATACATCTGAATTCATCGATATATTTGTGTATTTATGACTGATCCATTTACGATGAAATTTTTCCCCTCTAATAAAGACACTCAATGTGAATTTTACATTATCTTACTGCCGTCAACCTTCACACTTCCCAACTCAATGAATATGTCTTTTGTTTTTTTTCCAGAAGAATTTGGTGACTAGAATTAATCACCACGCTTAAATATTCTCTAATGGCCGCGCAGGTTGGCAATATTCGATAGAGGACCACACTTGTATTGTCAGTTGTTCGTGCCTCTAAGCCTCTCGTCATCTCTAAGGCATTCGATCAAGTGATTATTACGTTTTTACAATAGTGCTCCATTCGCAAGCGCGCTAAATGGTGCACCACGAGGCACACACGCTGGGATATCCTGTAGATACAAAGATAAGGTTATCCAGTGAACTGAAAATGGTTACCGAATACGCATTCAATCTAACATTTATTTACAAAGTATTATTAATGTCCATACTGAAAATCTTTTGTGATTTTGCAACGACCTACATAATAAAACAGATCTGAATATTATTTTCCCTTTCGGTAGAAAAAATCCCCGGTATTTGATGAAAAAGTTGTGTAAAAAATACATATACACGAACACATATATATATATATATATATATATATATATATATATATATATATATATATATATATATATATATATATATATATATATATATATATATCTGCAATAATAGATACAAACTAATATATGAATAGTTAAGCTGACGCTTATGTTGTGTCCGCCTTTACATTACGAATATTACGGTCGAAATATTATCAGGGAAACACAAATCGACATATATTATATAGGTAACAATATAAAAACACTAATATAACTGAAAAAATGCTAACAAGAATTAAATAGCGATATTGGGCTTCGTTTGTAAATATGGACATCTTTTCACACATATCTATCTATTTATCTATCTATCTATCTATCTATATATATATATATATTTATATATATATATATATGTATATATATATATATATATATATATATATATATATATATATACGTGTCTTAAGGAAAAATGCTGCCTCGATATACACATATATATATATATATGTATATATATATATATATATATATATATATATATATACATATTAGTATATATATATATATACGTTTTCCGAATATTTCTTTTAACATATGACCAATCAACAGGATCAGATTTTTATTCTGGCTAATGAGATATCAGTTTCAAAAAGCTGTTGCTCGATAACATATGAACTAGAAATACTCATATATATATATATATATATATATATATATATATATATATATATATATATATATATATATATAGCGAGATATATTTTAATATGTAATCGGACGATATTGGACGCACTGACATGATCACCGATAGTGTGGTTAGTCTATTTTTTTATCTATCTTATTCTTAAAGATGGGCAGTGCATCACAATAAAGTGTGACCCCTTAAAGTTCACTTTGAAATTTTCGTTAAAAGTGAGAGTTTTATGACAACATGCGTTTTCAGTTATCTTTGCTTAGAAGAAATACTAACCTTAAGAGATGTGGTAGTGGAAAGTACAAATTATATATATATATATATATATATATATATATATATATTGAATTTATATATATATATATATTTTGAATTCCTTTCGCCGGCCCGATGAGTTGGTAGCTATTCGCACCAATGAAACAAAACCTGTTTTGTCGCAACTAATGGAATAAAATAAAAAATAAAAATATATATATATATATATAATTACGTATATATATGCATGCATATTTATTTTCATGCAATTCTATTATGTACATATATATATATATATATATATATTAACTTCTTATAACATATATACTAATGCATATACACCTCATAATTTCCGAAATATGCTCCATTGTAAGCTCAATGAAGTTGGATTACAAGATAAAGAGCATATATACGTTATTGTTTCATTCTAGTGACACAGGGAATAAACCTATCCAGAACAATAATGTTCATATTCATTTTAATGTTCTTTTATTGTCGTATCTATGTAAATAGCTGTATTTTTCTTCCTCCAATAGACAACACTTTTTTTTAAAAATTACATTTAAAAAATTTTTTTTCGTATTATATTTATTTTACTAAATATGAAAACCTTTTCTCACACGTATTTCACAGCAAGGTCAAATGAAAATATGTAGTCTTTATTTTTTCTTTTCGGGTCATCAGCTAAAATTTCTGGTGTTGTTATTTTATTTTTTGGAAGGTGTTCCATGGATTTTCTTAAAATTCTTCGTGCGAGTTTTTTTCATGTATATAGGCTTGTCAAGTCTTCTTCTTTAAGGTTTTTTTTATTTTTCGTTATCCTTTTTTATAATAATAGGTTTTCAGTTACTTTTAAGTGAACTCTTTGCTCTATCAAATATTTCCTAATTTGTGTGCGGATTTCGAAAAAGAGTGTTCTGTTTTCCCAGAGTTGTCACCTTAATTTGTATGCGTGTACGTGAAAGGCGGTTCAGTGGTAACTATGCACACATCTGAATTTCAACATGCAGGCAATTGGTACAGACACGGAGCGGTAATGGAAAATTAAAATCAAAAAATCCTCTGAGAAATAGACGATAAAAAGAAAAAGAAACAAAATCATCCAAGCAAGAATACCGAACGTGATAATAGGTGAGAAGAAGCAAATCACCTACATAATCGAACATTTCGCCGCTTAAGCAGAGTACAAAGTGAAAAACAAGGAGACAGAAAAACGAAATCAAAGATCGAACTATAATACCAATAATTGTAGGGACATTAGGAACAGTCGCATGAAAAACTTGGAGAAATAAAAATAAAAACAAAAGTTTGAGACCATACAACGAACGGCAAAGATTAAAACAGAGAAAATTTAAACGACAACTTTTTAATGAGGAAACCAACAAACATCGCGAAAGAACGCTAACTTTCCACAGATAATTTCAAATATCAAAAGCACCAAATTGATAGAAAGAGCCGAAGGGAAATGACGGTCAAGCAGAATGAAAAAAAAAAAAAAAGGGGACAGTACCAATCAAACCTCAACTGGAAAGAGTGCGGTGATTGCTGAAACCGCGGGCGGGGGGGGGGGGGCTATCGGCACACCCATTCTAGAGAATGACAATTGTCGTTACTTGCAATAAATCAATTATAAAGAGCTATTGTATTACGTGCTGCAAAGTGACTTTCTGATTACTATCGACATAGGTCGAGAGTCCTGGAAATTTGGGGAGATTTATAAACACTCAGAGTCCAGGGAAGACTACTTGTGAGTAATCATTGATAATAACTTGTATAAAAACACTAAGTGAGATGATAATAATAATAATAATAATAATAATAATAATAATAATAATAATAATAATAATAATAATAATAATAATAATAATAATAATAATAATAATAATAACAAGCGTCTTCGTTTGTTTGTTTTAATTATATGTAAACAAAATTGTAATAATAATTGTTGTAGTAATAATGATAATCATAGTAATTAATGGTGATGATGATTATGATAATAATAACAATTATCCCAGCCGCGGAGAAACTGGCATAAGGTGTTTTGTATCTCCAGCAAGCCATAGCGAACGCAACAACTCTAAGGATTGCAAATACCTGATGGAATGTAAAGGCAGTTGTAAATGCCACGTTTGACATTTGGGATGGTTTAACCGCCTTTCATGTCCAGAATTGGGTCGTCAGCTTTGGATAGCAACTCTCCTTGTGATGGTATCTCAAGATACATACTAGGGATAGAAAACCTTTCACAAATCATTTCTTCATATTATTTCAATATTAGTGTTCAAAATTATCAAACCCAAAACGACGTATGTGGGTCCAGAATGTCAAGTACAGGCCCTACGTCCTGCGGGGGCACGAACGAGGCTTCCCAAGTCGTCACCCTCAAAACACTAACATTAAAACTAGAACTAATTGGACTCAAACCTTAAATAGAATTGTGATGAAATGTTACTTGAAGAGTGCCCCCCCCCAGAAACGATATAGACAGCAAATGCGTAAAAGCTGGAATGAGATATAGCTGTTTGAACTATCAGAACAAAAAACTTGCAGGATACGCCCGAGTAATTAGAACTAATGAATCGTTATCTGCTATTGAAATTGAAGAGCTAAATAAGGAAATTGAGAAATAACACTTAGACGAGCGTACGGTAGAAACAGCAACAAATTCTAGGAGCTAAAATAGTGATACTAATAGTAATCAGGCGCTTTTTACAGATGAAATCGTAAAACATACGATAGAACATGAGATGACAGGAAAATATATTGTTATTTTCAGTTTGTTAGACGAGTGGCTAAGAGCTGGCAATTTAGAACAACTGCTGAAGCTGATATTTGTCAATAGAAAAAAAAACTGAAAACTGTCACGACCAAAGTGAATGATGACTTGTCATTGTTATTAATAAATAATCTTGATCAGTGTAATAAAGTTATTAAAGCTGCTGCCAATACTGTATCAAATCTAGTCGGAGTATACACACGGAAGAAATAAATAAAGAAATAACCCTGGCGAGGGAAACGCTAAAATGGTCAGATAAAAACAACTTAGAAATGATTTAATTCAAGTGCAACTGTCTAAAATGGCGAACTTAAAAGTCAGAGCGCTATTGAAAAATGAATACGTAAGTTTTAAACTGAAAGGATTGCATGTGTGTAATTGAGGAGCTGAAACAGCAACTCATAGCTAAGACTGAAAACGTTAAACGTTACACCGACAGAATTGAGAAGTATCGACTAAACAGACTGTTTGCGAACAACCAGAAACTTCATTTTGAACAACTAGAAGGAATTGAAAGAGAGGGGGGCGTTATACTTGATGCTGGCCAATCTACTGCATTCTGGAAAGGCATTTAGGAAAAAGGATGTAAAGCATCAAGATGATGCAGAATGAATCAAATATATTGAAACCGATTTGCCCTCTAGAGTAGAAAGACAAACGAATATAACAGTCACCGTTGAGATGCTGAAAGAGAGGGTAAAAAAGATTTCAAATTGGAGTCCAGGGATACTGGTTTACAAACCTTCAGGCTCTACACCCACGTCTCGCAGAAATGATAAATGCCTGTTAAACGACAGGTAGCTTCCTTAAATAACTGACAAAAAGCACCACAGTATTGATCATAAAAGATAAAACAAAAGGGGGTAAAGTGACAAACTTTAAACTGATCATTTGCTTCTCAGTTATGTGGAAACTTTTCACTAGCATATTGTCTGGAAGTATTTATGGTAATTTGGACCAACACAATTTGCTGCCGGAAGAACAGAAAAGCCTACCGGAAAAGATCACATGCAACCAAAGATCATCTTCTGATTGATAAAATGACCATGAGAAACTGCAAATGAAGAACTGCTAACCTTTCCATGAAGTGGGTGGATTAAAAGAAAAGCATTTGACATGGTCCGTCATTCATGGATACACAAATGCCTGCAGATTTTTGGAATAGCTCGCAACATTCTAACAGCTTTAAAGAATAGCGTGAGAGATTGGAAACCAATTAAACTTCATGAAGTATTTAATTAGGTAAACTAAAAATCAGGAGATGGATTTTCTCCTTTGCTTTTTGTCATTAGTTTGATTTCAATTACACTTCTCTTACGTAATGACCGTAAGGTATTTTGAAAGAATGACACTCAACTTGATACCCTAATGGTTAAATTATTTAGTGACGACATACGAATGGAATTTAGCATCGGTAAATGTGCCATTCTTGTTATAAAAAGGGTAAACTTGTCCATTCAGATTGCCTTGAACTCCGAACAACATATCAGATAAAGAATGTGGACAGTGAGAGGGGATACAAATACATTGAATGGTGGAGGCACAGATAAGAATAAAAACAAGAGAATGAAAAACCAGGTAACAGCTGAGTACAACAGAAGAGTAAAGAGTATTCTCAAATCACACCTCCACAGTCGAAATACAATCTATGCTATCAATGCCAGAGCAGTAGCTATCATTCGATATACTGCTGGTATACTTGACTGGAATGTAAATGAGTTAAAATGTTTGGATATAAAAACACAGAAAATGCTTACAATTTATGTACCTTTTGATGTAGATCGATTGTATCTACCTAGAAAGGAACGTGATCGAAGTCTAGTTATTGTTCAATATGTTGGGAATATAGACAAAGCTTGTCTATTTAAATATATTTTAGGAAGTAATGAGACTCTTCTTTGTGAGGTGAAAAGAGAAGAAATACTATGAACTGAGGTGAAAACGAATCAAAGGTTACAAGAGAGAGGGTTACAATTATTTGGAAGGCAACTACACAGTGTATTCTTTTCGAATACTGCATTTAGAGTTAATGACAGCTGGAATTGGTTGGTAAGGAGTGATATCAAAAGATCTACTGAGAGCACTTAAATGGCAGCCCAGGAACAGGCCACCCGCACTAGGTCCATAAAACATTACATTGGCAAACTGCAGAATCACCGATATGTAGACTGTGTAATGAAACCTTAGTGCATATTGTATCTGAATGCCCAATGTAAGAACAACACCAGTATTGAACAAAGCAACACAATTTATTTAATGACAATTGGAATTGGTTGGTCATGGGCTGATCTAAAACATCTACTGAGAACACTGTAATGGCAGCCCAGTAATTAGACATTCGCATTAGACACTATATTGACAAAACTGCAGAAACACTGATGTGCAGATTGTGTAATGAAAGGGAGACCACCTTAGCGCATATTGTACCAGAATGCTGTATGCTAGCACAACAACTATATAAAAAATGGAGACACGACAAAGTCGCTCAGATACTACACTAGAATATATGCAAACTTTATGAATTGGACGACAATCAGAAGTTGTATGAGAATTAGCAAAAAGTGGTACAGGAGAACGACAATGTCAAACGTCTTTGGGACATGCGCATACAGACTGATAAGGTTCTTGAACATTCAAAACCCGACTTAATATTTCTTGTAGGAGAAAGAACACGAAACAAAAAAATATCAAGATCTAACATGGGAATCAGTTAGACTATGGACATATCAAGAAGTAAAGGTGATTTCCGTTGTAATTTTAACGCTTGGAACCATAACGAAAAACCAACATAAATAGATTATAAAGATTGACTAGACAATTCATTTTCCAATTCTATAAAAGGCTAACCTTTCAGGAACAGCGAAAGTACAGCTTGAATGTCTAACGTCAAGGGAATTGACTTGATGTTCAAAAAAATTCAACTAAAAGCATCCAAAAGTTTAGACTACTATCAAATACTACTACTACTACTACTACTACTAATAATACTACTACTACTACTACTACTACTACTACTAATAATAATAATAGTAATAATGATAATAATATAGAAAAAGCGATCATTATATTATTTTGTTATGCAAAAATAGAATATCTTGAAATATACATCCAATTTTATGAATTTTCTAATGAATTAAAAGTAGTATAACTACAGATGATGACTTAATAGGAAACGGCTCATCTAATATATAGTATGCCTATAAAGAGACCGTATTTATTTTTAAACATGATGAATTAAAAAAATACAAGACTGAAACGACTAGCTAACCGGTTTCGAACCTCATCAAACGAGCGCTAAATCGCGTTGGGTATAAAATTTAAAATACAGTGCAATCGAGATTATAGCAAATGAAGGGGTTTGAAATTGAATGAAATAGAAACTTCATAAAGTCCGAGAAGATTTTCTCTTTGTTTACAAAGTGAAACTCGCATGTACATAATGTAAACGGCTTTTAGAACATTATGTTTGCCTTAATATTTAGATCAGTATAAGATAACATTTCGTTCGTTAAAGTTAAATTAAAGAATAAAAAAGAAGGAAATGAAACAAAGTTTTTACAAAGAAAAATGTATCAATTGGTATCGAACGAAGAATGGAAAAAGAAAGAAAACATCTCATTAGAGATATAGAGTAAACGTTTTATTTCCAAATTTATTTTAGACAGCAGGACTTATCTGAATTACTTTTTGCTTTCTCAGTTCCCCTCAACACTTGAAATGTTTTCGTCCAGAAAACCTTTTCCCGCTAAGTTGTATTTAATAAGGGCGGATATATAGTGATATATTTATATTTATTTATATACAAATAAATGCACATTGGATTTTATTATTTAGAACAAGATGCATTCGAGTATCAGCTTACATTATGATGCAAATTGCATTTATTGATATATATATATATATATATATATATATATATATATAGATCGATAGATAGATATATAGATAGATAGATAGATAGATAGATAGATAGATAGATAGATGGATATATTATTCTGCTATATAAACGTTAGAATTGATTCTGCCTAAAGGCACAAGCAAATCAAAATCACACGAATTGATGCTGGCTGCCCAATAAAAAAACATTATAGAATGCAGATATGGCTTGGTTCCAATGAAGCCGAAATTGGTCAGAATATATATGTATGGGTAAAGCATGCCAAATGTTTGGAGGAAGCGAAATAAAATCTCGTCATTTTTCATAAGACACAACTCTGACGTACCCAACTAGATGAATAACTTTCCGGTTAACAAGTGCAGTTCATGAAGTTCTTATCAATGATAACACTAGTGTAAGAACCTGCGTCAAAAATGATGGAAGAAAGAATCGTTGGCTATTTTTCAATATAGGTTACTAAAATATTCATAGAAAATAATAGAATTACGCAAGTAATTTGATTTTTAATGTATAAATTATTAATTTATGATGACCTAAAACAGAAAAAAAGGAGTGGTGGATTTCTTTCCAAATGTATTTCAGGCGGCGGGGTACGCCTGAAGTATTTTTCTGAATTACTATTTGCTTTCTCTTTCTCCCTTAACACTTGAAAATTGTTTCTTTCAGAGGCTGGGAAAAGGCACGTGTTTTACACGCTTTTTTGCTAAACGGGATGTAAGTACTATATATATATATATATATATATATATATATATATATATATATATATATGTGTATGTATGCATGTATATATATGTGTATATATATATATTATTAAATAAACGTGTAGTGTAGTAGGTTTATATATATATATACATATATGATCTATGGTTAAGATCGGATTCTAACTCTGCCTTATGAGATCTCAGTTTATAATAGCTGTAGATCGATAACATCGATATGCTAGTGTCGCAGATTTTGTACATGTCTGTGTAAATAAAAATAATCATATATATATATATATAAAAACGGATACTGTAGAAGCTTTTGTTAACCAATTAATGTTGAGGTTTAATTTTAATTACAAGTAAACCAGAACTTAAAAATGTATAATACAGTTATGTTTATCGGTATGACCCCCACGTTTTTAGGGGGTAACTTTTTAAGTGGACTAGTAAATAGGTTATAATGTGTAGAATGAATCAGGGTTTGTTATTACATAAATAATTTATAATGTATCAAGGATTTTATGTATGCCTTTTACTTATTAAAGTGTGAGGATAGAAGAAAAATAGTTGATTTCAAATATTAAATATATTGTACACGCGTCTATAATAATTATAATATGGTTAAGTTGACTTAACACCTTCTAATATTCAGTAATAGTAAGTATAACGTTTTTATGATTTCGAAGTGAAATCTTCTATAGAGTTAATGTTTAATATAGTTGAATATTCTGATCATAATTTTATACGGATTACTTTTAAATTAAAAAAATATATCTAAGTAATTTAACTCAAAATAAAGTTTAATTTATATTTAACTAGCGGGGCTACCCGGCGTTGCTCGGGGTCATAAAAACATATAATTGAAGAAAAATCGCCTGTGTAACATCTTTATATTAAAACTTCTATTTCTGCCCCTCTCTCTATAGCCGTCTCTTTATCTTTCTACTTTTCTCTTCCCTGGTCGCCCCATTTCACCGCTACTTTCTAATTTTGCCTTTTACGAAAGCTGTTTCTCCCCCACCATTTCATCCTACGTTTCCCAGGGCAATAGTATGACTTATTTCTATAAAAAGTACCACCTCTGTCTGCGCCTTTTATATAGGTACTTATCTCCGCCCCGTTAATATTTAATATTTAATATAGTTGAATATTTAATATTTAATATAGTTGAATATTCTGATCATAATTTTATACGGATTACCTCTAAATTGTGTTTTTTTTATAAAAAAATATATCTAAGTAATTTAACTCAAAATAAAGTTTAATTTATGTTTAATAACCAAATTAGGTAAGTCGAAATCTCACGAGGGGGATCAAGTAGTTACTTAATCTTATATTTTCCAGACTGATTGGCCGAATTATATTGCTACACGCTCTATTAATGTGTTCCCCTTATTTTCACCTTTACTTTTCTGTGCAGATTTCAAAACCGATCTTTTTTTGTGTCTTGGTTTTGTGTTCATTATGTCAATATATTTTAACTTGAATAATAGATGTATATATATATATATATATATATATATATATATATATATATATATATATATATATATATATGTATATATATATATACAGGCTGATTCATAAGTCACTTAGCTATGTAAAATGATTACCATATGAAGCACAAACATACTATGAACTTTTGATTATTGTTATCTTACTCTCTAATTACTGCTATTTGTTATTCAACATTTTTTCGTTTATATATTTGTTTCTATATATATTTATTTTTATTTATTTAAATTTGTGTAAATCATCATCTGTGCTTTTTTTTCAGGCAGTATGTCATTTACAATTGAAGAGCGAATTTTTATTGTTATTCATATGTCCAAATTTGATGAATCTCCCACACTTGTTGAAAGGCAATGACGACCTACAAATCAAAAATCACTGCCGAGTTTGTTAAAGTGAATCAATCAAATATGCTATAAAGAGTCGTAAATTCCTTACAAAAAAGAATGGAGCTATGCATGCACAACGAGGGTGGAAATTTTGAGAATTTGCTGTAATTTTAAACTCCCATAAATAAATTTGCTGAATAAACTTTCTGTTTTGTATTACCGTATTTTTTAACTTTAGAATTTAAAAAATAAATAACTAAGTGACTTATGACTCAGCCTGTATATATATATATATATATAACATTTATAAATAAATATTAAATTATTAATACCTATAGAGCTAGCGTTTGTAGCTTATTGTTCTCATCAGTGCCGGAAAGTAACACTTTCAGACTGTTGGAATGCGCGAACCCGGTTCACAGAGTCAGCATAGACTCTGCAAGCAATCGTCATATCCACTCGAGCAACGGAAACTGTCACGCAATTAAGGGAATTTAAGATCTATATGTACCTAGAAGCGGGCACAGATAGAAGACTAGACTAGAGTGTTCGACGAACATATTCGGAATTTTGCATAAGAGCCGTTTGACAGTCTATTATTAACATCCCCGAGAGTGCTCAACTTTAATTTCTTAAAGGGGCTTAGACAAATAAATACACGCTCGTCTTTATTATAAAGTGGTGGATTGAGACGTGTATGTATGTTTGTCTAGTTATCTCCTGGTCAGTTATATATTCAAATATAAGCCTATAGAAATACTACTACTGCTAATTATAGTAAACGTCTCTAAATATAGTGCTCAATACACTGATATTTGTAAGCAAAACTACTCGGCCTCTATAGGATTAAAATTCTGCCTCTATAATTACTGCTTCAACTAATACATAGAATAATACTAATAGTCATGAGCGTGTATAGTCTGTAAAATATATGGCATTATTGAAGTGCATGTGGTATTATGATTTTTCTCACATATCTACCGTGACATATTCAGTTCCCTTGCATTCGTGAATTGTACTTTCTATATTGTATTTTTATGCGTACTTACATGTGGTTTGTCGTTGTCACATAGTTATGTCAGTTGACTTCCGTTGGTTTTCCCTAATATTCTAGCTGTTTTCATCAGTGTTTTGATTTGTATGATGTGTATGCTCTATTTGATTCCAATTTGTCCTAATAATTGTAATTTTTTTCGCGACTGCCACTAGTGGTCTTACAATTATTAGTGTTACTGTAGTGTTCTTTGTATTACCCTTTCTTGTAACTTATTTGGCAAGCTACATGAATTTGCCTGGTTTATCGGCATTCTTCATCTTCAACCTGTAATCTGCTGGGACTGAACTATCTATTCTGACACTGTTTTCTTTTCTTTGATGATTATCACGGCGTAATTCCTGTGTGAAATATTTTGTCTATTCTTCTTTCCATATATCATAGGATTTTTTGCCGTTCAATTTCCAATTCTGTCTCCCATTCAATTTCTCTGCATATTTTTTTTTCAGTCGTTCGCATGATTTCTGATTTATTACATTCCCAACACAGTAATTTATATTTGTATATCTATTTTAGAATAACAAGCTGGATTCACTTACCATGTGAGTTAACGAGTGTTGTTTTCGTTCACTGACTACATGGACTTGTATATCTTGTATTTTATGCGGTTCACATTGTTTTGTGTGGTTGTCGGTAGCCATTCTGTTTCCCTGTTCAAGTCATAGCCATGTGGTTTCGTGTGCGATTTCTTAGCGCTGTCTCAGAAATAGTCATTCTTTTTCTCTTCCTATTTATTTCACGCTTTCTTGATTTCTGTCTTGCCTCATCTTTTGGTGACGACAATCAACATCTGTGTGGGTTGTGCTATGTATTTGTTTAGTCCCGTTATTTCATTGTCTACGCACTTTTATACGGTACAATCACGTTGACACACCGGTTCCCGTTAGATCACCGAAGTTGAGCGACGTCGAGCCTGGGCAGTATTAAATGGGTGACCATTTGGGACTACCAGGTGCTGTATGTGCTCTCTGTTTATCTCGGCATTGTTTCCAGTCGTCTTGAACTGCTTGCCATTGGAATCAAGCAGTGCCGACTCAGGAGAGGTGTTGTTAGGGATTGCGCAACCCTTGCTTCATAATTACACGCGCAGCCAGCCCCTTTATAGGGGTATCCATAGTCTCTCTAGACTGAACGGAGGGCTTATACGCACTTTTTAATACTTACTTGTCTACTTCACCCTTTACTACATTATGTAAGTGTAACACTAGAGGCGCACTCGATTGTACATATTCATTAGTTCCCTCTTTGATCCATTTTTCTTGATTTCTTTTTTTGTACATTTTATTATTGGTTCAGTATATATTACTTGGAATACTACTTATGTATATATCATTTCGTTTATGTTTCTAATATACAATTTAGTTCCACTGATTTTTCGTATTTTCAGGTATTCTATATTTATAATCTCTTTTTACTTTATTTTATTTGATTGTTTTCATTTCCAAAATTCTCAGATATTTATAGTTTACGCCGTCATTCAATGACTTCATTGCATCACGATGAAGTAGTCCTTTAATTCCAGTTTACCCGTCTTTATCTCAAACAGTAAACATTATATCATTCCGATTTCGATTCTTATATTGTTGCGTAGTATTCTGGTTTTGGTTAGTTTTGTTTCTAGCTCCATTTTGTTTGTCTCCAGTACTTTAAGAACATCCATAGAAACAATTGGTTTACACTTCCTTTGTATCCGTAAATGTATTATCTGCATTGAAATTAACAAGTATGCTTTTGAGTGTCATCGTTACAGTGAGGAAAATATATAAGCGTTTTCTCAATGAAACTCCCGATTTAATTATATCATCATCATTTCAGTTCTATTATCATATGGACTTCCGTCATAACCCCTTCCGCAGCTGTCAGTTCCATGGCTATTTTACTTCTCTGACACGTTGCATGTGTGTAGTTAGTTGTCTACTCCCTTCGGTTTTACTCTGTGTTAGCTTACTGTAAGCCAGATGCGTTTCATCTTGTTTACTCTTACGATTTCTGCTCTTCTATCTTGGATGAGTGTGTCTATTTAAATTGATACACCCCACAGGATGTTATCCCTTTCACTATGCAATTTTGTCTCAGATTTGTGCTTGAAACTATTTTAGTTTTTTTCGAAATGTAGTCATTTGAACAGTGACTTGAAGATTATTTCTCTAAACGATTTATATATGTTTTCTGTATTCTTTATTCTTTATTGATATTTCTTTGTATGTATACAAAGTTGTTTGCGGATGTGTTTGTTTGTTCACAAAGTCTACATTGGTGTTTACTTTACTCTTGTCAATTTTTGCTTTTGTGTATTTTGTTCTGAGAGCGTTGTTTTGTGTGACTACCGTTCTATTTTTAAGTGTTGTTTCCGTAGAGATGTCTTTGTTTGCTTATACACATTTTCTCTGGTCTGACACATACATATTTTATGCAAGTAGCATCTTTCATCCATTTTAATATTCCAGTTTATATTAGTTTTCTCATTTCACTTGTAGCTGCTGTTTTTCTTATATATATATATATATATATATATATATATATATATATATATACATATATATATATATATATATGTTTAAATACATTTCTGGTAGTACAAATGTTTATTAAAGCAAGGCATATAGACTATAAGTCGTTTACACACTCCCTTTGTAAACAAAAGTAGTGGGTTCTAGGACTCAATGTGACCCACTTGTGACTCTCGCCCAATATTTTTTTCCTAAACCTGTCACTGGTTTTAATTTTAGTTTTTCCAGTTTTTAACCGTAATTCTTGAATTATTTCCACGTATTCACTCTGATGATTGTGGACGAAAACCGACTTAGTATATTCATGTATTTTTTCCCTCTCGTTTTTACACTTCGATTTTATTCCACCCCCAATAAATGTCACACACGTCTATATTCCTTGTTTAATATATATATATATATATATATATATATATATATATATATATATATATATATATATATATATATATATATAAAATTACACAAACAATATTATGGTTTTACGTCAATCAACCAACGTTTCAATACTATGGCATATTGTCAGAGCTTGAATTAAAAAAAATCAAGGATGAGAATTGAGAGCATCGCAAAAGAACACATCACTAGCAGAGGGCAAATTTAAAGAGAGAAGGAAATGCCATCAAAATGTTTTAGACGGGGTGGAGAAACCAAGAAAATTCCATTTAAGTGAAGTATAGGTCAACTATACGTTGCCCCATCAAGTTTGTACTCACGAACCTCAGTTTCCTCGCATATAGTTAGTCGTTGGTGATGTGTTTTAATGCGAGACTCTCAATGGTAACCCTTGATTTTATTTGTATTCAGTATTTACAAAATGCCATAGCATCACAACGTTGGTAGATTGACATAATATTGTTTTTGCAATTTTATAAATCCTCTACTTGGTATTGAGTACTCTTGAAATAATATAGTTTATGTTCAGTATATAAACATATTTGAACTTCATCAATTTGTATATATATATTTATGTATAGTACTTTAATTGTGTTGTTTACAAAATACTCTAATATTACAAATATTTCACCTTCATTCTTATTTAGATATAGCTAATCAACACCATCCTAAAGATGCAGTATGTTGTAAAGAGAGATTAACGTTTAACCGTCCTTTTTTTTTTATAGCAATTTGAGGCTATCCACATTCATAAGCCGATTAATTTTCACATTTATTTCGGTAAATATGCTTCTAGCGTGTAATTGCTTCAGAAAGTTAACGAATCGTAGATTATTTATAGCCAAGAATAGTTTAGCTAGCTAGCAATATTTCTGCAAGTAATTAACTCCAAGCTGTCAGTTTTATCCCCCGTGTTTCATTGCTTTCTCCAAACAATTAAAAAGACTTCAATGGTATTTTAGTCACCTTTAAGCATTAAATTTATCATTCTACGATACTTGTGTGATTTACTCTCTGATGGTAAAACATGGTTATTTTCTTTTTCCTTGTTTTACTTTCGCTAGTTTTACTTCTGTTCAGTTAAAGTTTTTCACATGTTCAATAATTAAGGTTTAGGTCTGTTTTTACTCATGGTTGTAAACTTCTAGCTGTACTTATTTTAAGTAACTTCGACATTGGTTTGGTCATCTATTCTACATCACCTTTACATTTCTAAAGTATTACATTTCATACAGTTTTGTTGAGCTGCTTTATACTACGACTGTTTAAGAACCCATGTCCTTTTGGCCAAGATCAAAGTGTAGTATCTGTTCCGATGGATACTGCACGAAACTGGTACTGTGCAGAGGTCCACCCTCCCAGGCTTTGCCTTCTCACCCTTTGAGAATGGGTTAGTTTATTGCTAATAACCTGAGGCGCCCCTAACGGGGAATGCCGACGGGGCTGACCAGTCAATTTTTAATGACCTTCTCGAGCGCTGATTTATCAAATCCCACTTTCCCGACCTTGTGTCACATCTAACCGCTGTGGGAGGTAGATAAAAAAAACTCACCCATGGAGGTACAAAGACTTCAAAGCGTGTTCACTATGTTTCAGAATGAAAATATTTCGTGTTTATCATGACGATTTTTACAGCTGCAACTAATTTACATGCGTGATTCACTCATTTTCATGTGTAAAGACCAACATATCTTAGAAAAAAAGCGAATTAAAGCAGATGGCGAGTGGAATTTCAGACAGCTGAATGCAAGCGTTTTTAAGTGTTTATTACTGTGCTGTTTAAATAAGAGTTCTTTTCTTAAGGCTGCACTGTTGTTGGTACTGTATTGCGACCACATGAGATTTATATCGATTTTTTTCTTATATCACTCATTTTTGATTAGTCTTAATACGTTTGATCTATATTTCTTGCTTCTCACTGGTTATGTGTCTAATTTTTCGCATAGATTTCATTCATATGCTATTTTTTTCATTAGTGATGTATTTCATGGCGTAAATCCTTCCTTTTTAACGATTTCTTTTGGTTGGCTATCCTCTTTATGAACTCTTTCGAGTGTTCTTACACTTGTTTGTATTGCGACAGTTGCTATGCCCCAGAACACTTTTATCACTCTGTCAAGTTACTTGTTAGTTTCCACTTTATTCAGTTTTACCCTGTGTCAGAGATAATTTACTATTTGACATAATAGTTCTATCTTGCTGACTATCATCATATCTGATATCTTATCTTGCATAACTTTCTCTGTGCATATTGCAATGTCGCTTAGGATTTTATTCTTCTCACTTTCTAATACTGTTCGAATTTTCTTTTATTTTCGAAGTGTAGTCATCTGTTTATTTTTTTGTAAACTAAGTCTTATTTTACAACTTATATCTTTATTCATATTTCTTCTTGGTATTTACATTGTATTTATATTATACGGTTTGCTGATCCGTCAGTTTGTTCACATAGTCTACATTTTCTGTTTTCCCTGATCTTCTTTATATTCCTTTTGTGTATACTATTCTGAGAGCATTACTTAGTGCGATTCTCTTTCTATTTTCAAGTTGCATTTCCGTAGCAATAGCTATGTTTTAAGCGCATTTTCTTTTGCTTGCGTACACTATGGAAAAATCACTTCAGTAATCGTCTGGTAAAAGTAACAAAAATCAGTTCAGCAATCGTCTGGTAAAAGTAACAAAAATCACTTCAGCAATCGTCTGGTAAAAGTAACAAAAATCACTTCAGCAATCGTCTGGTAAAAGTAACAAAAATCACTTCAACAATCGTCTGGTAAAAGTAACAAAAATCACTTCAGCAATCGTCTGGTAAAAGTAAAAAAAATCAATGCCCTACCGATTGAAAAATCATCGACGGAAAACGCAATATTAAAAACGGGAACTTTACCATATATAAGATCGAAACAGTTCTACGGAGAGTAAAACATGCTAAACCAGCTTGATTGGAAGAAATTACTCCCGAAGTCTGGAAAACGGAAATCCACTGACATCCTGCTTGAATTCTGTAACGTTGTATTTTTAACGAGTATTTTTAATTTTTTCATATTGGTATCGTGGTGTATTATTTTTATTATTATATTTATTATAATACACCACGATACCAATCTAAAAAAATAAAAAAAAAATTCGAAGCCCTGTACATAAAAACTAAACATCCCACACTTAATAATGTCAATTATGAAACTAGTCGCAACATTTTAAATGTCTAGCATAATAATTAACATAACCAAATTCTCAGCCATTAGGTAGTTATGCGTGTGAATTGTATGCACTTTCTTTAACGTCATCAATTTCTTAACGGTTTAACAGTCAAACTTTTAAATCTCTCATATGTGTAGAACGCCATCACGCTCTCATGTACATTTCAACTTTACAGACGCTTTTTCAAATTATAAACTACTTGCCGTTATAATTCAAAAATGAGAACAACAGTAAAGTCATGATTTGTAAAGACACTAAAACTAATACCGCCTGAAGAGGATTTGACGATTCAAATCGAAAGTACTTGCAAAAAAGAAAAAAGAATGGAACAAGAAACCCATGGATCATATTTACATCAATTTGACTGAAACATTAGATGGACGATTCGGAAAATTGAAAAAAATAATAAAAGTCGCATCAAACAAAACCACTCCGTGTTATTTAATAATGTTTGCCTAAATGAAAATATGTATATATATATATATATATATATATATATATATATATATATATATATATATATATATGCCCTTTTATTAATCTTTTGATTTTATTATCTACTATTTCGTTTTGACCAATGGCTCTACCACTGTTAATAAACTTTAGAACCATTATATTTATTTCCTCATTGTTAGGTCATATATGTAGATAACTTTTCCTTTTGATAACCTTCATATGTTCTATGATTTGATACATGTTGTGTTGTTTCCCTAGATGTTATACTCTCTACATCTAGTTTTTAAAACTTAGAACCCCTATATAAATTTATGAAGAATGTTTCAACCTAGGCTGCTATAATTTGAGGAAAATATACATCAACTCATTTTCTCATTCAAACTTGGTGTGTAAAGAAGGGTGTTGGTATGCAATTCCATTGATACTGTCTACTATATACCTTTAAGTTGGTGTCTATATCCTGTGCTGACGATATGAACAGCTAGTAATAATAAAAATACATGGTCCTTGAAATGACCGTACACAGTTCTATTGTTTGTAAATGTATTGGAACATGAACTGATTATGTAAATATATATTATATACTTTAGAAAAACAAATCTGGAGGCAAAACAAAATCAAATATTTGTAAGCTTTTTAAATTAAAAAATAATTATTAAATAGGGAGGTGGTGTCTGATCAACACTGCTGGGATGCCATGATAAAGAAATACTGTTTTGTTTTTAAAATCCCGAAACAGTTTTCATGGTAAACAACTGACGAACCCTTATATATAAAAACATATATAAAAATATATTTATATTAGAGTATATTCTTCGAAGTAAACTAAAATAGTGATTGGAATAGATTGATTGACTTACTAGACTTACCAGACTAAAATCTTTCAACAAATTTTTTTTTTTTCAGTTTTGAAGGTTAAAAGAACTTCCGAGACTATATATATATGTGTGTGTGTGTATGTGTGAGTGTGTGTGTATACATTAGCATTAACTTTATTATTCATTGTAATTATGATTTATAATCATTAGTTACCTTTATCATACATTGTAGTATCCTTAACAGTACTTGTTGTAGAAGTAGTGGCAGTAGTAGCATAAGCATAAGCAGAAGCAGTAGTAGTAGTAATAGTAGTAGTGGTGGTAGTAGTAGTAGTAGTAGTCATTTCAGTATTTCTATCGCATCCGCAATACCTTGAGGCATTGCACCATTCGTAATGTAGAATGAGAGCGAAAAGGCATCGAAAAAGCTGACATCTGCACATTTTCAGACTGTACAATTGCTGTGAGATAATCTGCAATCTATTCTCGTTGGACCTGTTCGCCGAAAGCAAATTACACAAGGAGGGATTCTTAGCATCAAAGCAGATTGGACATCTTAGTAGTTTTCGGTAAACCGTGTATATATACTAGCGGAAAAGCCAACGACTGAAAGGTACGCATATAATAACACCTAAGATGCTACAAGATAAAATAAAAGATACAAAGATATAATGGATACGATGAATTCAAAAATGATAAAAGCCATAAAACGTAGGAAATACTGTTATTTTTTTTGTTTGCTTCGCTACCCAACATGAAACAAACTAAGATCACTTTTAAATTGCTCAAATAATTTTACACCTAAAAAGGGTTAGGGTAAATGTCAAGTTAATAGGTTCGAATCGACCAAAACTCATTTAATTCATTGAACAATCTTAACAACTCATTTTAAATTAAAAGAACTCAAACACGATATAAATGTCAATAACATGTTCGATGTTTTTTATTTATTTAATGTGTCTAATATTCGAGTCTTAGGGTACAGGTTGCTGATAGATAACACCTGTCCGGAAGAATAACATCCGACTGTTGACGCAAAGATACCTGCAGAGAAACCGTATAAGACATCTGAATGAATTCAGCTGTTCGTTAAATATACCATACACTGCTTGAATCCACACAGGTGATGTTTCGGTAGTGTATGTGGCAACTTTGAATGGGGTCGAGTTTGAAGATGCATGGATGCATACATGATATATTAACCGGCTCAGTTTTGGATCGACAAAAATGGAAGCGGCTGGTTAGCGAATTCTAGAGAAAACCTCCGTAAATCCCGTGAACCTTCCACCTGTTAACGACTATTATTGACTCTAATTATCCGCCTTAATCGGTAAATATATATGCACGATTGTATTTGATACATAAGTGTTACACCGGCCGTTCTTACACAGGAGAAACTACACCGGTTGTCACTATAAATAGTGCGAGTCACCAGAGACACAGAGAAGACAAAGCACAGTCTTGTAACTGTCTAGCCAAGTGCTAGTCACTTTCTTACTTTGTTAATACACTTGTTAAACCAACCCTCGACTTGACTTCCTTTATTTATTATTTACTGTTGGACAACTTCACAACAATAAGCGTTCGTCGTTCCTATTTTTCGCATAGAAGGATTATATATATATATATATATATATATATATATAACAAATGAATACAGTTATTGAGAGATGTTTTCTTTAAAATCAGAAACGATACCAACCTTGATGTCATGAAAATTATTAATACTTAAAGAATCTCAGCATCACTAATGTTGACGTCATATTTTCTGTTATGATAACTTTACATGACGTTATGTTTTATTAGTAGAAGTCAGAAGTGAAGCGATGTGTGGTATGACCTCTGTCAACTGATTTCTTCTTTACTCTCTGTTCCATACAGTTCTTACTTAATTACCGTCGTGTTATTTTTACAGCGCTTTAAAACCACTGTGACGACAAAAAATTGGACTTATGTCAGACAACACATCACATTTACTACAACACTAGCGACGTTGGATTTTTGTAAAAAGCTTCTGTAGAGTGCCTGCAAAATCTGAAAATTATTACAACATTAACAGCAAGACATGAAAGGAAAATTTGGACAATTTAAAACACAAGGTTTTATCAATACCGCAACAGAAACTCACGACGACAGAAAATAAGATTTAAACCAAAAAGATTCTGTCTTTTACAACGATTTCTTTTTAATCTGAAATGGTGCGAAAAAAGTAGAATCACGAGGTCACTTCATTGTTCTGCATCTTACTATATAATTAAGAACAGGAATAAGTTGAATAAGCTGATTTTTTTTACGTGAAAAAGTAAGTTGCAAAAATGTAGTTTCTATTTAAAAATGTACATAAGATCGAGTAATACTAAAACACGCGTTATGTTGTTTATGATTTTAAATGAAAGAGAGGAATAAAAAACGTATTTTAGACGTTATTAATTACCGACAAGAACAGCAATACCAAGAAATACACCTGGCACAGCTTGGAAATCAGATGAAAATTAAAGTATAACGTTTGAAATTTCAACAAAAATGAGTTCAATCAAGCGGCCTAAGGCGGCAACAAGTTTTGAAGAAATGTTTCCTCTTACCCAACAAGAGCAGGAAAATAGACGAATTGTTTAATAAGTGATAATGTTTGTGCCAGTTGACACGGTTAAGATTCGGATAAAAATTGTTGTTTGGGATAAATACAATTTAGGCGCGCAGTGTGAATATAATTGTATTGGCGCGTGAAAGATAAAAAAATAACGCCCACGCAGATTCCGGTGTGGCCTTATATATAAAATCAACTCAAAACGAGCGGACGTAGTAGGGAGCACACCACGTGATATTTCTGTCCAATGGGATTTCTCCAAAGACATTTTTCTAAACTTTTCTCCTTAAGCTCGCTGGAGCCGATCCAAATAGTATTTAAGCACACACAAACATCAATCCCTCTCTCTCAACTGACTCTTCATTCGGAGGTTACATGCGTCTTACTATCACTCTTCCATTTCACCTTTCGCGCGCTTCGTACAATTTCACAGGCGAACATTACCTATTGCCTCTCTTAACATTTTATAACATATGAGCATTTCAACAAAACAAAAGACATTCTCCTTTTTACTTACCCTGAAACTAAAGAAAGGACTTCTGAACTCATTACAAAAAGAAATATGTTCTATTTGTTAATGGTTTATTTCAGTGAATAAACTTCCGTTGGTTTTGCATGTAAGTCTTCTTATTATTATTTTTATTTGTGGAGGAAGTTATCACCAAAAAAAGGCATGACGACCACCACATGCTGAAGGTGAAAGCACATTTTCTCAAAATGTTATTCAGATAATTATTTCGCTTACACCTCTGAGAACGGCATTGCGTTTACTCAATATTTAAGAAGATACGAATATTTATTATAATATCGATGTGCGAATAGGACTTATTTTAAAGCGGTTCATTTGCTACTAAAACAATTGGGTAAAGTTGAACCTACCGAATTCCTCAATTATATTTTACCCTAAAAAAACAGCGACCTTCGATTTATTAAAGCTGTAGAATTATTAACTCTATTATTCCGCCCCACACGTCACTTTTTCACAAAAGGTGGACATGTATCAACCTCATAATAAAAGATGAAGAGGGATTCCACAACACTCGCTGCAATTTTTTTTAGATCATCAGAGTTAAGCGATTATAATTTCAAATGCTTATTCTTTGCACAGCACTTAGCATTAATTAAATATTCAAAAATTAAAAGATTGGTTATTGGGAATTAAACAATTATTATGCTAGAATATATTGCAGACGACTGTAAACGGTTTGTAAAGATATGAGATATTGAACAAAGCGGTGTTAGGGTTAGGGTTAGGGTTATAGCTTAATAGTGCCATATTTGAGGAAAATACGTCACAAAAAGATAAAGTATTCACCAATTAAATCTGGTCAACAAGGGTAAAATAGCTACGTCAACTGTGTTTCGATTGCAGAAATTATTAGTACAAAGATTTCATATGAAATTAAATTGAGAACGCGTTGAACACAAAAGTACACAATTTTAGACATTTTAGACATTTTTCTAAAATCAAAATAATCAAATGGATGTTGATGAAAATTGGAATAAGGATTCTTTAGATAAGTTTACTATCATTACATATTTATTTTAATCTTAATAAAGGGCATAAATGTGGTGCGAAACTGTTCTGTTTTTTTTTCCTGCGACGGGTAGTTGTCTAGTATGCTATAGATAAACATATGCTATATATAAACACGATATATACATTAATAAATCTAGTTAAATTGTTTCTATATGTATAGAGTAAAGTTCATGAATAACACAAATGGTATTTTGCTTCATATATTGAGCTATACTGTGTTTGATTGTACACATGGCGAAGTGATGCTGTTATAGATGACGCGCCTAATTTCCGTGACTTCGCGTCGGCAACGATCGGCAGGTTGCAGAAGCTCCCGACAGTCGCCGAGACGAACATGCAAAGCATTACTGGAAAACTTGCAGGCGATAATATAAGACGAATAAATTTAAAGAAAAAATAGATAGATACAAAGATAAAAACCGAACACAGGTAGGGGGGGGGGTAAATGAACAATTTTCAATCAAATGTGTAGAAATATTTTTTGGAGGGGAAATGTTGTGAATGTTTGCTTTTTCATTTGTTTCACGGTTTTTTTCTTCTTGCTAATATAAAACAAAGAAAGAAAAATATGTATGGTTTAGGGTTAAGGTTTAGGATTAGGGTTAGTGTTAGGGTCTAGGTTAGAGCTTATGTTTAGGGTTCCTGTTAGGGTTAGGGTCAGGGTAAAGGTTATGGTTAGGTTTTAGGGTTTAGGGTTTAGAGTTAAGGTTCCCGTTCGGGTTAGGGCTCCTGTTCTTAGCGATAGCCAAGCCCTGCATTCAAACTGGCAAGCTGTAACTGGAAGACTGGCAGACGATAACATAAGACGATTAAATTCAATGAAAAAATACATAGATTAATATCATTCTTTTGTGTGAAAATAATGTTTCTTTTCTTTGTGGGAAGGGGTTAAATTTTGTCAAAGTTTTCATTAAAAGAAGGAAAAAATAATATTAGTCCGTCAGCGCTCGAGCGCTTCCGCGACATGCCCGATCATTGTCGACGCGAAGTCACGGAAATCAAGCGCGTCATTTATAATAGTACCGGCGAAGTTAAATAAAATAGAATGCTCATTTACTTGTTACTGTTGCATAGGTTCATGAATGACTTACTTTATTTGAACCAATCTTCGTAGGTAGCGAAGCTAAACCAATCGTCAGTTTTAATGATATCTTTCTCTATATTATTGCTGGGTTTTTAAAAAGTTGTTTTTGCCATTTGCCTGTTATCGGTTGTGTTCAACAGCTTATTTCCCAAATTGCTTCTCGTGCTTTTCATCAGTGGAATAGAACCGTATTTTCAGATATGAATTCGATTATCGTGTGAAAATTCGATTACTTTGTTCTAGTCACGCAGCGAATGTTACATTTGGGGCAAACTTAAATGTTTCTATGAATCCTATTGCCAGGTCTGTGTCAAAATATTTAAAATATCTAGTACGATCATACAAGTGAATACGCATAAATTAGGTTCCCAACACACAGACCAATAAAGTATTGTATATTCTATACTTTATAAAACGAGTTTGGGTGACGCGGCAATTTTAGTTCTCTGTTAGTTGTTTAGTATTCAGTTTAACCGTAATATGTTTTAAAATGTGTGAACCATAATTGTTTCCCATCAAATGTTAATAAACGGTTCATCTTTTAGAATAGAAAGTTTAGATAAAGCACTATGATATGTTTGAGCATTGCACATATTGCAATGTTGATATGTTTGAGCATTGCACATATTGCAATGTTGATATGTTTGAGCATTGCACATATTGCAATGTTGATATGTTTGAGCATTGCACATATTGCAATGTTGATATGTTTGAGCATTGAACATATTGCAATGTTGATATGTTTGAGCATTGCACATATTGCAATGTTGATATGTTTGAGCATTGCACATATTGCAATGTTGATATGTTTGAGCATTGCACATATTGCAATGTTGATATGTTTGAGCATTGCACATATTGCAATGTTGATATGTTTGAGCATTGCACATATTGCAATGTTGATATGTTTGAGCATTGAACATATTGCAATGTTGATATGTTTGAGCATTGCACATATTGCAATGTTGATATGTTTGAGCATTGCACATATTGCAATGTTGATATGTTTGAGCATTGCACATATTGCAATGTTGATATGTTTGAGCATTGCACATATTGCAATGTTGATATGTTTGAGCATTGCACATTTTGCAATGTTGATATGTTTGAGCATTGCACATATTGCAATGTTGATATGTTTGAGCATTGCACATATTGCAATGTTGATATGTTTGAGCATAGCACATATTGCAATGTTGATATGTTTGAGCATTGCACATATTGCAATGTTGATATGTTTGAGCATAACACATATTGCAATGTTGATATGTTTGAGCATTGCACATATTGCAATGTTGATATGTTTGAGCATTGCACATATTGCAATGTTGATATGTTTGAGCATTGCACATATTGCAATGTTGATATGTTTGAGCATTGAACATATTGCAATGTTGATATGTTTGAGCATTGCACATATTGCAATGTTGATATGTTTGAGCATTGCACATATTGCAATGTTGATATGTTTGAGCATTGCACATATTGCAATGTTGATATGTTTGAGCATTGCACATATTGCAATGTTGATATGTTTGAGCATTGCACATATTGCAATGTTGATATGTTGCAGAATAATCCTGTATTAATTATACTTCTTCTTCTTTACGTTATTACCTGTCAAAAATGGCTAACATGCGATTTCCCCAGGAATATATAAAGTAATATCTTTTAGTTAATTAGTTGCAATACATCTTTAATAGCAATTATTTAGCTTTAGGAACGAATAAATAAACTGCTAAGCAAGCAACGTAAAATATGAACAGATTGTCTTTCTTTTCATTTGTCGTTCTTTGTACTTTGATTTCTTCTCTTTCGTCGTCGTATTATTTTTTATCTCGCTGTTTCTCGGTTTTCGTAATCTCATCTTATTATTATTATATTAACATTATTAACAGTAAATTATACAGATTGATGTAGAAAACACTGTGGAATTTCTACAGGGTCCCGCTAGTAAAGAATTAATACTTCTATGCTGATAGTAGCTACACTTATATTTTTACAGTGGTCATTTACATCGTAACGAACCCATCTCCAAATACAGGTGAATTGTGTTTTTTTTCACATAAATCATTCATCTCTACGACAATACATCTTATTAATGAAGTTGGTTTAGGCAAGTGTTCAACATTAAGAACAACATCTTACACTACTTTTGCAATACCGTATTGAAAATCTTCTTTTAAAATTATTGGTAAAAAACAAAAGCATGAACAATTATACATAAATTTTCACTTTGATTAATTGTCAGAGAAAATAAATTATACATTTCTAAGTAAAAAATATTTGTTTTCTCTCACTTATATATATTTTTTTTAGTTTTCAAAATAAAATTACTGTTAAAATTTAATATCTATACTGACGATTTACTTGGTCAGTCAAGTGGACATCCGTCGAGACTGCGGCATTTTTCTTTTTGTCCCAATCTGTTTCATATGTTTTCTTCTTCTTTCCGTCTACATCTACTCTTGGCCTTTTGGCTAAGATCAAAGTGTAGTATCTGTTCCGATGGATACTGCACCCCATAGACTGGTATTGTCTTGGCCTTCGGGGCTTGATTTACGCCGATCTATGGGTCTGTCCTGTGCAGTTCTAGGAGGTCCACCCTCCCAGGCTTCGCCTCCCCTCTTTTGGGAGGAGTAAGTTTATTGCTTACTGCTTGAGGCGCCCCTACCGGGGAATGCCGACGGGGCTGCTCAGGCAATTTTTAAACCCCACTTTCCCGATCCAACCTTGGGTCACATCTTACTTGCGGGAGTAAGATAAAAACTGGCCGTGTGCCTAACTCCTGGAGAGGAGTAAATCAATACTCGATTATTAACCGACAGACAAACATCTAACTTTTCTTCTTATTCATCTGAGTGCGTCTCATCTTTATTCCTCCCATTTATTTAATACAAAACTTGACAGTGTATATCTAATCGATCATAATTCGTCAGGGAACTAATAAATAACACAAAGATACATCGATTGATTTTTCAATAATTCTCCATATTCTTTCTGTTGTCTTTTTTGTGTATTCTCTTACATACTACTGTTATTCGAAATGATCCCCCTTTTGCACATATAACTGATATGTGTTTATCATAACAAAGACGAAATCCTGGGTTACAATATGAACTGAGGTCGCAATCCACATTATCATGCAAACTAGTGATTACCCACCAACATAGAACAATCTTGAATTTGATATTTTGAATCAATTTCCATTTGTTTAAAAAAAATTAAATTTCTTCTATATTTCGTAAAAAAAATCAATATAAATTATTCGTAGTTCTATATTCAGTGTTATATTTGCATTTATTTGCATATAGAAAGTTTTCAGAACATTCCGTAAAAATCAAGAATATCAAAATAAAACGGATATATTCACTGAAATTAAAATAAGATAAGTAATTATCGGGTAATAGTGTGCAGTAGACTGGCGAGGTGTGTTTTGTCAATAACAATTTTACACAATGGAATATAATTGAAAGAAGTATGAATATGGAAAAGAATAAATTTCCATGAATTGAAACAACACGTCATATATCTATCTATCTATCTATCTATCTATCTATCTATCTATCAATTTTATATATATATATATATATATATATATGTGTGTGTGTGGGGGGGTTGTTCATTATTAAACATGTATATAATGTATTACTATTTAATGAATATACGCTTATTTTATAATATCAAATAATATTATATATTACGTATATTATTTACTTAAGAATGCCTAATACGTGAGTTAGGCTTTAGAGTAATATAAAATAAGCTTATTCTAATTAAGCAACACATGCACAGTAGTGTTTCATTCCAAGGCGAAATCACCAGGCCTATTTCTAAGATTTAGATTTCACGTTTGTTTCTCGTTTGCTAATTGTTATAATTGTACCTTAATTAAAGCGGGCTGAACTAAAAAAAGGTTGTCTTACTCTAATTTTTTATCTGACGCTTTTGTATGTAGACTATCGCTATTTTAGATTTATTTCTATGAGTTTTTCTATAACCTCCTTTGTTTTGTGTTTTTTATTTGTTTATCTATTTAAAAGTAAAGCTCATACTGTGGCTAAAGTAAGATTTGGCATATTTAAAATAAAAACATTCTACGTCTTGTTCAAAAATAATCTAGTTTGATCGTCTAAATATTTACATGTTCTGGCCAATGTAATTATTTTAAATTCGACTATAGGCGCCAGTCTGCTTTTTAATTCCAAGTAATGTTCGATAATGATATACTATATCTTGGATTTTCTTGTTAAATATGCTTTTGTGAGTATAATTTTTCCTTGATATAGAGCAGTTTCTCTTATGAACGATTTTTTGGGCGGTTATATATATATATATATATATATATATATATATATATATATATATATATACTATTGTTAGATACTGTATTTATTATGTTACGCAGTTATTTTCTAAAAGGCACTGTACTGTAGCCTTGCAGTTACAATTTTATTCAAACAGCGTTGCCATTCTATTTTTACCTTAATAATTAATATTATTATACAAAGCATTACTATCTCATTTGATTTTATTTTTATCATTATTAAACACCCTTCAAGGAAACCGAAGTTAGGGGAATATTTTAATACATATTTTAAACCTATTGTTGTAATTTAACAAAAGGGTTTCCAACAACATTTAAACTGTTTGCATCAAACTGAATAAAACTAAAAACGCTAACATTATAAAAGATTACGCCTAACAGCTGTTTATATGGTTTATAAGTTTAAAAATGAAACCTATAAATTCAAAAATATTATCATATACAAATAAACACAGACACGCACACAAACATATATATATATATATATATATATATATATATATATAACAATATTAATTTTAAATAATAATAATTTTTCAAAAATAAATAATAACTCATCAGGGAGGATAGTCTCGGACGCTCGCACGATTCGAACTCATGCAACACAATCAATCTAGACTCCGTAAGCAAGCGCTGCAACCATAAGACCATGGGACATCACTACATCCAGTAAGGGAATTAAGTTTTATTTATTCGAAGGGCGGCATATCAAGAAAGACTGACTAGAGATTCTACAAAGGTTAGGGGAAAGAGAGAGAGATAGACAACCAGAGAAAGAGAGAAAGATAGAAAGGCAAATAGAGAGAGATGAGGGGCATTTATAGTAAGAAGGGTTGTTACTATTATAAATAAATATCTATGGGCACGATTACTTTAAATTCTCGCTTATATACCGAAGTTTAATTTGAACAAAAAACTTTCCAAATTGTTTCCTTTTTCTGCACCACACAAATGTCATTAAGCTTTCAACCGAGATACTTTCCAATCAGAAAGATCGTTTGAGGCATATACATGCCATCTGTAACAACACAAGAAATCTATATTCATCCACATTTTCTATTACTTTTTATACTGTTGATACATGAATCGCCTTTCCTTCTGATCTTTCTTTACTCACAAACTGAAGAGGTAATATCTCCCTCATTTGCATCACCATGGTAACCTAACAACATTCTATCTGACGAATGTTTTGTCTCATAGTCTTACACCTGTCAATAACCTAGCTTCTAATCTTGTCTACACCTGTCAATGGTCGCGACAAGATTAGAAGCTAGGTTATTAAAGAGCAAACGAAAAGAAAAGCACCATATCCCGCCGAAAATAGTTCGTCCCTGATTCCTATGAAATCGTCCTGTCTTGAATCAAATTAAAAAAATGATATTTTCTAGTTACACATGACCGAACTAATTTAAGTTCTATTTTGATCTTTATCGTAAAGGAAAATATATATCTTTCATTCTCAAAACCGATAAAAAATGTAACATCACTTCCTCGCTTGACTAAACATCATGGTTGAAATTTCGTTGTCATTAACTGCAATTGAAATATATGAAATATTATGATAATTGTATATATATATATATATATATATATATATATATATATATATTATATGTATTGTATTAGTGTCTTTAGATGTAAATCCGTTGAAACTCAAGTGTTTATAAAACGTGCTCCATAACAAGTAGAGCTGTTTATAAGTATACATTCTTATTTATACAAACATTATTGGTTACATATGTGCATACATATTTCGGTTGCATATTTCGCAGAAAGTCAACCTCATCAGACCAAGGATTCCAGAGAAGTGGGATGGATTTGGAGACGTTTCTCCTCTGAATAAATCTTTGTTTGGGATTGGTTATTTTCTATTTCTTATGAATTAGTATCGGATTACCTATTTTACTTGGTTACTCTTTGAGTTAGTTCCTATTTTTTTATCTTTCTAATTCTTTTATGACCTGCCTATCCTATTTTCCTTGTGTTATTACCTACTTAGCTTGAGTACCTTTTAACTCTATTTAACGTTCAAGTTTTACAAACCTATTTAGGTATAAATATCTTATCTATATATAAAATACGCACATGTAAACAAATTTAATAGATACACAAGTACATATAAAAAGCAGACATAAATATACCTACACATCTAAACATAGACGCACACAGATCCACTTTTAAGCAAAAATATATTTAAAATACATAGTGCGTATGAATATACTTTCAGTATATAAAATGGTTTCAATATATAAAATAATTTTAATACAAGAAATACACACGCCTACACAAGTAAATACATAAACACACACACATATACATACATGTACACACATACACATATATATATATACATATACATATATATATATACATATACATACATATACATACCCATGCACAGACACACATACATGCATATATCCATAACGCAAATATACACATATACATACACACACACTTTCAAGCATAAATAGTTGTTATTAAAAATATGTACATATATATAAATATATCTACATATACACACGCTCAGACAACACACACCTATATATATATATATACATATATATATATACATATATATACATAAATATACATGTATATATATACACAGTGCACACACATATTTAAATAAATATATACAACTACATACATAGAATATATAACCCAGATGATACAAATATAAAGACTAAACACAAATATATACGCGTACATCTATAGCTGGATATACACAACATACATACATAACGTATAGATGTATATACATACATAGACACACATAAACATATATAAAGCAGATAATTACCATAGGCAAATAAATGTGTCCATTAACCAACATATACTTACACAAAGAATGAATATAAAAATCAAATCAAAAATAAAAATACAACTTGTGCAGCAGTATAAACATACTCAAACAAATAAGATATCAGTTAAAGTATCAATACCCGTACATACACATATATTTCGATCCAATTATACACACACACGCATGTATACATACATACATACATACACGATGCTCATAAATATATATATACATATATACATAAACCATACAATTATATACGTATACACCCTTACAGATACGCGCACACGTTCATACCCATATAACATAAATATAAATAAAATAATTATATATGCATACAAACATTGTGCACACACATATGTACGTGTACACAAATACTCGCGTGCATGCACACAAAACAGGCCTACATGTACACAAGCATCTATAATTCAGTAATTAAAAACATTCATTATTGCTCAACTCTATCTCAGTTTAAATTACTTACATTTAAAAATTAATACGATAAAGACTAGCAAACTACTAAAATATAGCGTATCTAAATACATTAGTTAATTCTATATGTATACATAAATATATATATATATATATATATATATATTTATGTATTTATGAATAAATATTTATTATTTATTACCTACAGCCATCGATGTGTCATGCTAACGCAATCCTTAGTGTAGGAAGTTAATTATCAACGGTCGGCGGGCGCGAACTCCGATCACAAATCGCCACTGATTTGCAGTCAAGAGCGTTAACCCATAGGGAATTATATATATGTATGTATATATGTATATATATACATATATACATATATATATACATACATATATACATATATACATATATATATATATATATACATACATATATACATATATACACATATATATATACATATATACATATATATATATATACATATATACATATATATATACATACATATATATATATATACATATACATATATATATATATATATATACATATATATATATATATATATATATATATATAGTTTGAGTAAATTATTGTTAATAACGGAAGCACTATGTAATGCTAAACACTCTTTATGTGCACGGGATTGCTTAGAGATGATGTTAAAAACATTCAAAAGTGTAGTAATACGTAGGATTATATATAACTATTAGTGTTACTAATCACAACAAAGTGTAGGGAAAGCTGATATGTTGTTATGGATCCCATAAAACAGTCATATTTTAACGAACTATTATGCACACTAACAGAAACTACTTAATCGCAAAGACATCTTTCCGGGGTACTTACCTTGGGGTTACTGAATTGTTAAGTGTGTTTGCCAGTTTATGTATAGTTGTGAGCATTTGAGATATAATGGGCCGGTGGAGTAGTTAGGTTTATGTGTTTTTCATTCCCATATATATATAAGCTATAAAGAATATAAACCAAGTTATATACATATGGAAATGTAAAAACACATAGACTTAACTATTATGATTATATCTCAAATGCCAACACTCATACACAAACGCGCAGACACCCTTAACAATTTAATCATACCATATCTACCCCAAACCTACAGGGTGAAATCCTAAGTACAATTACTTGATACTGTCCATGCCTTACAAGTTTACAAAGAACTTCTAGTTTCCTCGGATAGCGATAATCTTTTTTACAAAAGTCCCCTGTACGCGAAACTATTAACATGATTATTAACATTATATATAATAATCTAACCCGCCGCGCACTCAAAATAAACCCTAATATCCGAAGTAGATTATTCATTCCATGTACATCTAGGGTTCCTTTTTACTGCCTGAGTGGAACCTTATACACCCAGATAGTATCGGTTCTGAGGCTATTCTCTGAAGTCTACATGTTCAATTTTGAAACTAAAATCTTTGATATTATTTCTAAACTCTTCCATAAATATTAGGCACGTTGATGACATCTTCTTACTAACGAAACACGTAGTTGATTTAATATTATACTTGTATTAAAATGTAGCTCTGTATAAGATTTCACACACGAAAAAAATATCAAAACGAAAATTGATTTTCTTTGAATTATAAATAGAAGCTGATACAGATTAGTTCATTTTTTACTCGTACAAAAAGTCTACAAGTAAATATGTATGCTTATTTAATGTTACAAGCGAATGTCCTTATAGGTATCACATTGCCTTAGTAAAAAAAGATTATTTGCCATGATAAACGCAATTTATCTCCTAGCATCATCTACTGACATTAAACAGCCCCTAATTAAAAATGACTTCCTAAACAACATCGTCCATCAGCAGATCAAACACATCGTAACTACTATAACTAAAAATACTAACAACAATAATATTAATGAACTTTATAATATTAAATTATTTTATTGCAATCAAATCTACTTTAATTATGAAGTAAGCAAAAATAGTTTTAAAATACTATATATATATATATATATATATATATATATATAAATATATAAAATACTATATATAAATACTATATATAAATATATGGCCTATTAAAATACTATATATATATACACACACACACACACACACATATATATATATATATATATATATATATATATATATATATATATATATATATATATACATATATATATATATATAGTACATTGACAATTAGTGTATACTCCGGTTGACCATATATTAAACAAATCTAAGACATCCAAATGATACAAAATAATGCGGCGTCCAATAAAAACTTACTAAACACTAGTAATGTCGTATATGTGTTTAAATGCTCAATGTATTTCTACAAATAATACATATATTGACATGGCTATGATAACCACTTCTTGCCACCTTACATAAACCCTACCACCCATAAAAACTATATACAACATCTAATAGCACATAAAATTCCCAAAATGACCTCCGGTATATATCAACTAAAAACATTGCCATCCTCGCTGTTATAAATTTTAATCCGCACCTTCCTATCTCCGTAGCATTATTTATTAGAGCACAATAAGCCACTATCAACCCTACTCGATACTAAAGTGAAGAAAGAATATTAAAATGGTTTTGAAGCGTACTGAATCGATTTTCTTTTAAAAAATCGCAAGTTTTAATTTGTAACATCATCACGTTCTAATGCGAGTGGAACACTTTTGCAATTATTTACAATGGAACATAATATCAGATAATATAAATGTTAGATTAAATTAAAGATAATTGAATTATCGTTTAATAATAATCTATCGTGATAATATAAAGCTCAACATATTGAATAGAGCAATCAATTCTAAGGATGAAAGACGAGAATAAAAATTATAAAGATACAATATTTATTAGAACATCAGAAGTTCAAAGCAAGGAGCATCATATTTTTAATCCATGCTTTGAACATCTGATGTTCTAATAAATGTTGTATATTTTCATTTTTGATTCTAATCTTTCATCTCTAATCTTTCATCTCTAATATATATATATATATATATATATATATATATATATATATATATATCCCGAAACAGTTTTGCATGGTAAACAACTGATGATCTCTTAAATAATGTATAGCTAGCGTAAATTCTTGGAAGCAAACTAATATAGTAACTGCAAAAGTAAATTGGCTTACAAAAGTGATTTTCCACCGAACGACTTGGGACTAAACTGTTTTTTTGTTGTGTTCTTTTTTCTTTATATAGTTTAAATTGTTGAGAAACTTCCTAGACTATATATATAACTTTTTATTTCTTATCTCTCTCTCTTTCTCTCATATATATATATATATATATATATATATATATATATATATATATATATATATATATATACATACATATATATATATATATATATATATATATATATATATAAAAAAAAAATATATATATATATATATATATATATATATATATATATATATATGAAATATTAAAAGAAAAAACTACTCACACATTTTAGCTGTAAACATTATAACTTATTTCGACCCGGTAGATCTCATCAGATGCTTAATCAACAAGCTACATTTTAAAACTGAAGATGTGTGTTGATGTTAAATTATAGATGTTAGATCCACTAGTATAGCTTTTGAGACATGTGAATAAGTGCGGTTACAATGACATGGGTGTGAGTAAAACAAACAACATTCTATGGGTGTATTCTTAACATATTGTGCGAGATTAGGTCAGATGTTTCAGACTCAAACCGATGTTCGAATGAAATCACCCACAGATATGACGTCACGTGAGAACAGAGCGAGAAGAAATGATTAGATTTTCAAACGAACAGTCACTGGAAAAATAACCTAGAAACGACAACACTGAAAATCGCATGCAGTGATGAGGGCCGATCTATGAGTCTATCTGTCTGCCTGTTAGTTTTCCTATCTATCTGCTTATATATATATATATATATATATATATATATATATATATATATATATATATATATAGTTAATTTACGAATATAACTGTCCCTCACTTTCATAACGAAATGTAAATGGAACTTGTGTTGCTTGGTATTTTTCTCTAAATAAATATCCATTCTGAATCTTTGTCTTTTAATTTTTTTTTTCCATAACGCAATGAAGAACGTATACGCCAATGACGAACGTAGACGAAAAATTAACACGGCCGCGGAAAGAAGACGACACAAACTGAATGGACAAGCCACAATACGTCTACAAAGACAAGAGAAACAAATGACGAAAAATCTATACGCCGAAGAGAAATACAAGAAAATACACAACACGCAGAAACATACGCGAATACGTCGAGGGTAAAGAAAAAATCGGCAACGACGAAGAGAAAGAAAAGTAATATCTTCGAATTTGATAAAGAAAAGAGTAAAATAACTCTAAAACCTACAAGTTTTTGTTTACTGTTGTTCACCCCAACAAGGCACATTGCCACTTGGACGTAAGGGGCTACTATTAGGGACCATGCCGACAGAGACACTCTAAGTAGGGAGTTGAGCAGCGAGATGTCTCTTCGCATTACATTTAAATGTCTTCATGTTAGTACAGTCTAGGAAGCAGATAAACGGTAGATAATTTAAAGTCGCGCAGTCTGAGGGAAGACACATTAGGAGTGCAAAACTTTCAGGCATCTGGGGAACTCTACAGTGAAAGGGTGCGGTTTTAAATCTTGTCGGGTTAGTCGGGGGTATTTACGTCCAGGTGGCACAGGTGCCACGAGTTCGTTAGAGCACATTCCATTAAAGTACTTGAAGCACAGGGGTGTTGTATTATAGCATAATATTTTGTATAATCAATTAGTTTATATAAACTAATTGATTCATGATTTTTGAAATATCTAAAATGTACCTTATTTATGGAGAATAAAGTGATATTTTATGCATATAGTTCTTTTATAATTGTCCTATTTATAATTGTATATTTGATTTCATGGAGATAAATGAATAGTAAATGCTACCTAATATGTAAAGTTCATAATTTATTAATTACTGGACATAACTAAGAAATACCCCACTAAAAAATGACTTAGTAATTATTATATGGTCGTAACTTTATACTGCACAGGATCGCCTCCAGTTGTAAACCCCAGTTACATGTTTGCTATGCCTGATATAAGCATATCTATTGCCTTAAATATAGCAAGTCTTTACAATACATTTCTAGAGTTCATTCTTATTTAGTGTTAGCATTAGTAGTAGTCGTAAGAAACAATTTAGCCCTCCGCCATGCCAATATCTGACATCTCTAACTTTCCACTATGATAGCAGGTCGTGTTTGAGCCGCTATTTTACAGGGAAACACATATGTAAGAGCTTTTTTAATATGTAAATAAGCGAGACTCAGTGATGTAGTATCTGATATCATCACATATATCTCACTTAAATACACCACGCTTTCGCAACTGGGAAATTGAGATGTATACGGAGTTCGTTAATCTTAATTCGATAATAGAGTGAACAAGTGGAACACCATCTTTTATAACCTGATATTACTTAGGCATGATTGAATTATTACTGTCTTAAGATTAATTCAGCGATTAGTATTTCATTCAGTGGAGAAAAGGCACATCAATGATTATATGAATGCATTAGCAAGAAAAGCTGAGAGCGGATTAGCATTGTCCATATCGGTTTAGCTTAATAATAATCCAAATCTGCATTGTTAAAATTTTGATAGAACATAAACAACAATATAACATTAATCAAATAATAATAATGATAAGATGAAAAATAGATTGCAGCCTACCCGAACAAAAAGAGGAAACTGTAAATTAACAAATAAGTGAATGAATAAAACTTGCCAAAAGAGAATAAAAACAGACATAACTACGCGGATGCAGTACACTAGAAACTATGGAAATGACTACATTCTGAACACGCAAACTAATGTTACAGACACAAACCAGAGACAATATTGAAACACCAAAAACAAGAAAAAGTGACTCAAAGTGGCATAAATTCGCGATGGAATCACTAAAAAAAGTTTTAATTCCTTTACTAAATTTAGATTAACTTGTTTTTCTTTTTTTGTGTTCCCTAACGTCGGATACTTTAATGAAACGGGTGGATTTCCTTAAAAGTATGCGGCATCTGAGAAATATAATCTTATTCACAGAAATATAAATTTATTAAAAAGTAAATGAATATTAAATATTTAATATTATAACTTCAACGGATTCAAATGCTATTAATCCTAGGCATTTCGAATCCCCTTTTATTACTTCAACCTAAAGGCAACGTGACTCAGAGTGTCAGAGACTCGCGACGGAATCGCTAAAAAAGATTCGTGATAAACTATATTTAATATAAAAAAGGAGCAAATTAAAATTACTCATCCAAATGATCTCACATGCACGAGGGAAATCTATCTTAAATTCTGACTAAAAAAAAGCACGAACATTTTTACTAAGTATATACTTATTGTAGAGATTTATTTTTGTATTAAACTTTCAATTTTATTTATATATATTTTATCTTCGTGTAACTGCTTTGCTTGTAGTTGTCATGGGAGAAAAACGCCATCGCTGTCACATGATTACAGGTGAAGTAAGCATAGACCTTGTGTTACTAGAAACACCAAAATATGCAAATTAAAGAAATCAGTATAATATTCGTAGGACTCAGAAGAAAGATCCTGGTATAATGATCGGCATGTTATTTCTTCTTTTCTAATATTGGGAAACTGGTGGACATACGCTTTTCTTATTTCATAAACAAGAATATCACGACAGAAAACAACAGGTAAATAGCCCCTCTTTCAAGCACGACAATAACACAGAGCAAACCAAAGAAATCCGCAATGACCAATATAACAAACCGGAAACCAAGAGGAAGAAATGAACCATAACAAAAAACAATAGACTCGTAATACAGAAGCAATATCTGAAAAAGAGTATATCGTTAGCGATTAAAATATATATGGGACATGTGTACTGACTACCATACAAAGAGGCAAAAGATTGCAGATAAAGCGAAACATATCCCCTCAAAATGTTATTATATCGCAAAATGATTTTCAAGGGATTGCTAACAGAAGAATACTATGAATGCTTTTTTATTGCCATTAGGCATTCATTAATGATTCGTGTGAGAGATCCTAGTGAAATAATAATAATAATAATAATAATAGCCGTAACATGGCGTCAAAGTGAATTATACCCACAGTTACGTGAGAATAAACAAAATAGTTGCGAAAATCTAATTGACTATTCATGAACATGGTTAGAATAACACTTGGACAAAAAAAACAGAATCAGTACTGACAGCTTCACAAAATAACTCGATGAGATAAAACTATATAAAAACGACGATAGGCAGAACACAAGATAGCATGACATTTTCACTATGAAGAAAAAGACAAAAAGGTAACCCATATTATAATTTAGTAAAGCAAACTAATCCAATACAACTATCAAAACTGACATGACTGGTTTGAAAAGAGAGTCAAAAGGAAAATGTGTTAACGATTGCATTTTGAACATAGAGACATGATGAGATCAGCAAAAAAGAAAAACATAACAGATAATTAATTTAGCCGTTCTATGAGATCACAAGGAAAATCTTAAGAAGGCTGGAGAACTAATAAACATCTAAGTGACACACCTAGTTTGGATCAGTGAAGTGGTACTGATAACGACTGACGTGAGAAGAACAACTGAGTCGCAATAAAACAATTATGGAACGGAGACATGACTTGTTTAGAAGGTAGTCCCTTGAGAGCTACACAATTGACTATGTTTTGAACACATAGACACAATTAGACAAGCACAATCTATATACATTACTAGAAGATGACAGCATACAAGCGATGCAGGTGGGGGTTTGGTGAACAGTATATTTTATAATTAACTATCATATAAATATATATAAAAGTTTCGTTTGTTTAGTGTCGTTCATCCTTTACTTTATGCCATTTTATCCTAGCCAGTTTTTATGTAACATAATCTCTTACAGTGATCTTGTAATTCCAGGTGTGCATTTATATTTTCTGTATCATTCAGCTTTTTCCTTTGGTTGGCTGACATAGCGTATTCTAATGTTTGATATGCTTCTTTGTCCTTGTCAACGATTATCATACCTGGTCTTCTGTTCCGCATGTGTTGGCCTATTACCATTTTAAAGTTGCTTCCAATAATGTATATTTAAATCTTCATATACGTATATTACAAACATGTATATTTAAGCATAATAATTTGTTGTCGGAAATATTTTACCAGTTCTTAAGGGCGGCAAATCTATACAATTCAATCAGCGTGTGTCCACGCTTGAATTTAGAGGTGTCATATGATACCGCATGACAATTATTAAATAAATAATATTAGAATAAATCACTTCTACAATCGCCATTAGTTTATATTTATATTTGTTTAAAGTAAATAAGAACAGTTCTTTTCTTTTCTTCTTTTCAAATAAATCTTAATGAGTAGGATATATATATATATATATATATATATATATATATATATATATATATATATATATATATATATATATATATATATATATTATATACAATAATATTTTTATAAATAAATATTAATTATGTAAATACCTACAGACATCGATGTTTCATGCTAACGCAATCTTCAGTGTAGGAACTAATTCTCAACGGTCGGTAGGCGCGAACCTCGATCACAAATCGACACTGATTCGTAGTCGATGATCTTACCCATCGGCCACAGCCAATTACTTAGTAAATATAGAGGAACTTTAAATGTAAATAGCGACATCGGCGGCTATGTACCAGGCAGTATAGAGTGATCTACGGAACGGCGTTCGGATCGTGCATATAGCTATTTGTACTGCTTGTTATTAAAGCTACTCGAGAATGCCCAGCCTTTGTGGGAGGGGGCTGATAAACAATAATATTTTTATAAATAAATATTAATTATGTATATATATGTATATATATATATATATATATATATATATATATATATATATATATATATATATATATATATAGTAAGAATACACATTTCGTTTTCATTGAAGAACAATTATAGAAATCCTCTGAATACAAATATTTTTCCAGTGCGTCCCCACATACTAAGGCCATAAACCACTTGAGGATAAAAGTTAATGAGATTGTCAGTTTAATGATCAAAATACTACGATAGAATTGAATGGAGAAACAACAATATAACCAGTACATGAAAATAAACCAGGTTTCTATCAATTGTTTAAAGTAACAGAATTATAATTATCACTTTGATTACGAAGTGAACATTATGGTCCTTTACTGCGCAACATCTGACGGATATACCTACTTTTGTCTACTTCTGGTATCATACCTTGCGGTGAAATCAATATTTTTCATATACACCTATAGAATGTAAAATGTCCATTTCAATCAAAATAATTTCATGTTTTTTTGTTTTTTTTCTAAGAAATGCTTTTCTACAAAATGAATTTGAAGAAAACAAATTCAATTCGAATTGATATTTGATACGACACGTGACAAATAAAATCAATTCAAAACCACGGGAAACAGTTTTGAAGGTAACACGATCAGAACGACTTGATGAAATATTTATAAGCTCATTTTATAGAAATAGACATGAACTGAATAAGTTGTATCGATTCAAGATCAAAACACATGAGCTTATCTAACATATGGTAAACATCTTTTATAAGAAGATACAACATACTTCTAAAAACCTGATCACAAAAAGCTGTTTCACCGTATCACGACTCTGGTGTAGCTATAACCCGATGAGTGCTTCGACTTTGATAGGAAACTCGAATGCATTTTCAGCAAAGAAACGCAGTAGCAATTAAGCCTTCAGCCATCGTAACGTGAAATGGAAAAGTATAACTGCCTAGATATGCTCGTAATTACTAACCTACAGTAGTGCTATATTAGTTTTCGAAAGGCATTAAACTAATGCTAAGTCAGAGTAATATAAACTACCAGAGAGCTTAACCATGACGTTGTGTTCGATTTTCGAACAATCCATATTGATCTAGGTATAAATCTAAATGTTTGACCCACAGCGACATCAGATATTTTTGATTCTTTGGACATTAGACGATCTCGTTTATTAAATGGGTTCATAGGTGGATTTTAATGTTATAGAATTAATGCATATGTCAATGATGATGGCGGATGTTGTAGGAAGGACAGTATGTTACGTGGAACAGAGATGGCAAATCGACTGTGAACTCTAATATTTCGTCACATATTTAATTCAAACCGTATTTATTTTGAAAGGCCTGACTAATTAGATTCGGTAGGTAAATAATTAAAATAATATGTTCTGTTTTGTTTCAAGGAAAGCATGTTTAGAAATAAAAAAAAATGAAACCTTGCTAAATACCGTGAGTTGATTTGAAAACAAGAAGTGTTTATTTGATTCCAGTAAACTAGACAGCCTGTGAATTTTCTCGCCAGATGATGCCCTCAATCAATAATAAAAGATTCTTAAAAAGTTTTTTTTTTCGTTTCGAATTTGTATACCAGACTTGCAGAGATAAATACTTGTATAATTGCTAGATAAATCCACCGGACGAATGGCACCAAGTGAGTGTAGACTTCAGTTGTATGTAACGCGTACTATCTGCTACTTTCAAGTGAACGTATTAACGGACCGATAATAACGACGTTAAATCACATCTTATTTAAAAAGAATTACATCATAATTACGTGAGAATACTCATGAGTAAGAAATAACAATAACACATACTTTAGAAAATTAGTTGGTACCAAGGAAAGTTGTTGTGGCGACGGTGTGAGATGGGAAGACTGAAGAGATATATTATTCATACATTTACTCGGAGTTTTGAAATAAAAGGAAGCTTATTATCACTCTAATTCATGGAGAAAAACGAATGTTATTTATTAAATCACTCATAAACAACTAGTTCGAGAACGCACGTGATATACAATAATAATGTACTGATACAGACAGATCTGAAAATATAGGGAACGTTGTCACTCAGACTCTAGGAAAAGCCTGTTTTAGATGAGCAAGACATCAATTGTAGAAACTGGTGTGAGAAATCCAAGGGAGTAATACCAATTATTTCATAAAACGTAGTGGTTCCAATATCGCTTGAACAGGTTTACTATCTGAGGGAATTAAGTAGTTACACCGGCAAAGTCTCAAATGCAAGAGTACGATTAAAAATCGTTCACATCCCAAAATAAATCCCCGGCAACACTCAGGAATACATCACTGGCACTAGTTGATGCGTGCACCCCAAGTGAGTTACAAATAAAATAGAACATAATTGAGAGTAATGAACTGTGGCCAATGTAAGAACTCCAAGTGAATAATAATACTAATAATGATGATGATGATGATGATGATGATAATAATAATAATATTAGTAGTAGTAGTTGTAGTAATAATAATAATAATAATAAAAATAATAATAATAATAATAATGATAATTGTAGTAGTAGTAGTAGTAGTAGTAATAATAATGATAATAATAATAATAATGATAGTATTAGTAATAATAATAATAATAATAATAATAATAATAATAATAATAATAATAATAATAATAATAATGATAATAATAATAATAATAATAATATCCGAGCACGAAATTATATGTCTTTGCAAAGCGAACGAAATTGACGTATCTTAAACAAGTAACTATGACAAAATAACAGCTTGCATCGACTAAGAGATTACGATTCCAAAGGTACTAAGTATGTTATGATTTTATCAGTACTTTTCTGCAGTAACACTTTCGTTGATAACTTCATTACACGTCTCTAGTAACAATATATTTTATCTCACGGAAGTCAAGACGCCTTGTTCTGCTTAGATATTGAGGAATATCACAGGAAGCATTGTTCCCCTTTAACTGTCATATTCTGGATTAAAATCTTTCGTGTATATATCCATGGGGGATTCAATTTTGTCAGTTGCTACGTAGCCGATCAGTCTATATTTTCCCTTTCCCTAAGCTGACATTATCTACGTTCAGTGGCCAACACCATATTACCATATATTCATAAACATCTATTCATAAGAAAACAATAACGATGATAGAAATGTATTTATTTGATACTACCGGGACCAGTATGACGGCGTTGCCCGTTAAAATTGAAAGAACAATTATGCTTCTTTATATACGTATTATTACGAAATGTACATTGCCTTAATACTTCAGAATTTGCCTAATAATAATTTTGAATTGATAATAGGCTATAAGAATGAGTCTTGTTACTGTTATTTAATAATTAGATAAGCAATAATATAATAATTATTTTGTTATTATTATCATCATAATACTAATATTTCTGTTATCATTAGGAGATGTACTACGAAAACTAAGAGTATAATATCAAATTATACGTGTAATATTAAATGATAAGACGATAATTAAAGTTACCAAAAGAGTTTAATACGATAATTATAAATGCCGATGGACGTGATTAAACAAAGGAAGAGTGAACTATATAAGTGTTATATGGAGATGAACTTCTTACTGCAGAGCTAAGAAACAATTCTCTCTTATTCGAATTAAAGTCTAAAAGTCAAATCCGATATAACGGTGTGACTGACCTTATTAAAATAATCGTCGAAACAGATTCCCTCTATCTTCTTGCTTTTATCTATTTCGCTATCTTTATATCGCGGATGCTACACTAAAACTGCGAGAATTACATGCGCACATGGTATCATAAAACATTCTTGTCGCCATTTTTATTTTTCTATACTCACACATATATATATATATATATATATATATATATATATGAGTATATGAAAGGATAAAAATAATCCGACGGTATGAAATTAAAAATGGAAAAGCGGAAGACCTTTTCGCTCAACGTTTCGCCCAAATTTCACGTGGACTTTGTCAAGAGCGGACGAAGAATACAAAAATGACAAAAGACGAGAAAGTCTGTAAATTATGGGGAATATATATAGTGGTTGGGTTCATTTCTTTTCCAATGCTACTTCTATGTATATTTGATATATATGTATGTATATGTGTTATATATATGTTTCGATCACATTTATGTGCATATATATATATATTTATTTCTATTTTTTTTTTTTTTTTTTTTTGCATACCCTTTATCTCAACATGAACCCAACCACTATATATATTCCCCATAATTTACAGACTTTCTCGTCTTTTGTCATTTTTGTATTCTTCGTCCGCTCTTGACAAAGCCCACGTGAAATTTGGGCGAAACGTTGAGCGAAAAGGTCTTCCGCTTTTCCATTTTTAATTTCATATATATATATATATATATATATATATATATATATATATATATATTTGTGTTATAATGAAATAATTCCAGGAAGAAATCCGGGTAAGAGAGCTCAATGGGGTAAACAGAGCAAGAATAACGTAAAATATAATAACATGAAATTACATAATTGTCGATGCAATAATTTATTTCAACCTTGTGGTTTTATTCAAGCATAAAATTAGACAATTACATTTTTGAAACTGACAGAAAACTGAATTCACTCTCGACAATTCTAATACAACCAGAGGAGTGGTGGTCGCAACCAATCCGGACACCTATTACAGAGCGAGTAGGAATTAACATCTTATATTTAACTAAGGCAATCGAAAGGGATCTTATTGTTTTTTTGTTTGTTTTTATTAAAATAATAACGTCTGTGTTAAATGCACATATTCTTTCTACACTTACGACTTGGTGACATTGAACGTTCATACGCCTCTATACACACGCACACATATACCTATTCTTGTGTGTGTGATCGTAAGAATAGGTATATGTGCGTGTCATAAACTAAGGAAGCAAATATGACTTAAATGATCCTTTTAGCCAAACTACAAATCAACCTTTCCACAAATAATAACCAAACAACTTGTTCATTTCTTGACTTGTTTTGCTAGAAGCAAATTGTAGTATTCATCCTTTCTGACCTCAATAAGTGAAGTAAAAATCTGTCTAGACGGAGGCAATTATTTTTATCCAATTCCAGAGTGCACTTGTTTAAGGACGTAGATTTTTTCCACATAAAAACCACAACTGTGCGTCTAAGTCGGCACTCGGTTTTACATGTCGTAAAACAGCTGGCATTCTTTCTGGCATAGTTCCATGTACTTTTAGTATTTAGTTCCAAATAATTGCTAGCTGTTCCACTATAAACTGTCGATTAATCTTTTGTACAAACTTTTAATTTGGCAGTGTCCGCGTTCAATATTATTAGTCAAATAATCCTTGTACAACTTTAAGTTTAATTGCGGCCATTGTCCTGTTTGTATATTGACCACAACGAAGGGAATTAAGTAAAAAAACGGATTACATAATTATACAAAAACATAAGCCAGTCGTCAGACTGTATACCTCCGCCTGACAACGTAGGCATATAATAATAATAATAATATCTTATCCGGACCTTACTTATTCATATTGTATGAAGTATTCAGCGAGTTATACCATGGATAACTAAACACTATTTATCTGATAAGGATGGAATTATTCATGGTGGTTAGTATTATCAAATAGCATCAGATGTATGCATGGCATTTTAATAGAAATAGATGTAATTGTAACAGGTGAATTCTAGATCCGGGCCTTAGCTACAATATAGGTTGTATTGATTGAATAACATACGCGCTAATTAGCGAGTCTCTGCGGTTAACAGAACCGAGATTATTGTCAAAAGTGTGACTATCGTCTTTTCTGTGATCTTGATTCTTGAGCTAGATGTGCTAACATGAAATTAGTTTTAAGATAGATCATGACCGATATTGTTACTAAGTTAGTGACGATTGGTGTAGATATTAATTTGACCGAAAATATAACCTATTTGACAGAGGTAATAAGAGATTGTTGCCATGTCCTTTGTTAAAGATGACGTCGATTCTCACTAATTTGCCCACACCGTTTCCACAAATCAAATACAATACACTAATGGAATCTCGAGCGTATTTCATTGTCATCAAAGCAAATCTGAAATGTCGACATTTTAATAACGAGTCTTCTATTGGAATAGTTCATACTTGGCCTGGCTGAGTGGTTAACGATACGGACTGAGGACCTGGGTGTACCTGGTTCGAATCCAAATCGTTCCACAGAAAAACTTTCATCAAAACCCACACCTGATCTTGTGTCTAACCTCCTTGAGAAAAGCTCAATTAACTACTTGGCCTGATTCATTTCGATTGCCCACTTCCAGCCATAATCAATCTATTTATTGTATTTCCTGAGAAATCCGAAATATTGTTTGGATATTTGCTGACTTACTGAATGAACTTCTCACTGAATATTCTTCTCATTATCTACCAAAGGATATCTAGACATGAGTTATCTCTTATATTCAACAATACGTGCCTGCAAATGAAGATGATGCCTAGATATACATGCATCTATATATATATATATATATATATATATATATATATATATATATATATATATATATACATATATATATACATATATATATATATATATATATATATATAGGTATACATAAATATATGTCTCTCTCTATAAATATATCAATATGTGTGTATAAATAAAAATGCATAATAAATGAAATACATATTTACAAGATATTGAGCACTATCTTATAAATACTGCAATGTTTCTGGGATTTTTTGTACAACGTCTATAAACAAAATATAATTTGAACAACAATATATATATATATATATTCTCTCGGATATATCTGAAGAAGAATTTATATCGTGAGAAAATGTAAGAAAACAGTGTTAATTAGTAAAAAAGATCAATGGACAAAGAGCAACCAATCTGACTCTTTTGATGTTTCGATCAGTTCTTTCGATTCTGCAGAAATCACCGACCTAGTTTGCTTATACATCCTATACAACCTAACTAAAGATATAGATATTGAGGACATTGGCCTATATAGGGATGATGGACTTTTAGTAGTCAGAAATTCTAATGGGCAAAAGTGCTAACATATTAAAAAGATTATTATTAGAGAGATGAAGAGGATAGGCCTTAAAGTTGAATTAACTTCCAACATTAAAATAGTAAACTTCCTAGATGTAACTCTCAACTTAACTAAAGAAACATACAAACCATTATAATAAAGAAAACCTTAACCCAATCTATGCACACCCCTTTCCAACCACCCCAAAACTATCATTAAACACATCCCTAAATCTATCCAACAAAGGATAAGCAATAACTCATCAAATGAAACAATCTTTAACAAACATAAAGAATTTTATAATAAAGCACTAAAAACAGCGGGTACAAGAATACACAAATTAAATTTAGTAAACCTACAACGACTAATAATAAAAACAATAAAGCAAGAAACAGGGATATAATATGGTTTACACCCCCTTCAATCAAGCAGTTAAAACCAAACTTGGTAAAAAATGTTTAAACCTGATAAACACATATTTCCCCCCAAACAATATCTTACATAAAATATTCAACAAAAATACACTTAAACTAATTTACAGTTGCAGTGAAAACTTAGAAATGATAATTAAAGAACACAATAACAAAATCCTAAACAGCAACCTAAACCCTGAATTAGATAACAAAAAAACTACTAAAGTAAAGTCCTGTAACTGCATAAATAAAAATGAATGCCCCTTGCAACAAAACTGTTTAATAACAAAAACTATTTACCAAGTAACAATCTCGACTAAGGAAACTCCAGATATAAAAAATACTACATAGGTATGGCAGGAAATACTTTCAAAGAAAGATACACCGGCCATAAATGTTCATTTAACAACCCAAGCTACCAAAACAGAACCTCACTCTCAAATTACCACTGGGAACTAACTAATAAAAATAAATCACCAACTGTAATCTGGAACACTATCAGAAAAAACTAGCACCTGTAGCTCCTTAAACTCACCATGATATGTATGCCTCGGTGAAAAGCTTGAAATAATTAAATTTACCGACAGAGGAAAGCTTTTAAACAAAAAACAGGAAACATCGATCAACTGTAGGCATAACAGATCACATCTCCTTAGTAATGTATACAACACCCCCTAAATAATACCATTAAAACAAAAAAAAACAATACCCAACAACCCCCCTAAAATTAACACTCATCAACACCTCCAAATCAAATAACTTTAACCCTCAACTACAAATACAATACAATTACCCCCCTTTTGAATAAATACTATAACACGTACAAGTAGAACTTTTAGAGATATATGTATAGGTGAATTTTGTGGACATATGTATATGCATATGTATGAAAATATAAAATGTATAACTATTTATATGTGTATGTGTACGCTTGTGTACTTGTGTATATACGTATGCATGTGTGCACATACATGTGTATCTGTATGTTGGTGTATATGTGTATGGCCATGGGGGCATGTATGAATGTCTATGTATACATGTGCCTATATGTATTTATATGTATGCACATAATGTAGGCAATAGAATGGCACTTTATTCCGGTTCTTACTTTGTAACCTTGCCTAAGGGTTCAACACGTAGCCTACAGCCAAAGTCTAAGTTCTTACTGGATCGACCTAGGTCCAATTGATATTTGGTAGCTTCCATAAGAACATCAGATCGATCAGAACGTTTGTCAATAAAAGAGGTGATGATGAGTTGCAGTCGAATTACCTTCGGAAAAGCCCAAGAGATTTTGTATAAACAATTAATTCTTGTTCGATGTTTTGCGCTGAAAAAAAAATTCCTACCAGTAAAATACATAGCCTTGTTGTGCTCGCATACCCTTAATGACAATAAAAGTATAAACATTTGGGAAATTCTTTGTTTTGTACATTTAGTGTTTAGTGTATATGAATTTTCATCTAAACCCTATTAAGGGCATATGATTTCAGTATACTGACATTTTTCATGGAATATCATACTTTTGTAAAGGCTATGCCTCAATACAATGGTCGCCCCATTTCACCGCTACTTTTAATTTTGCCTTTTGCGAAAGCTGTTTCTTCCCCACCATTCCTCCTACGTTGCCCATGGCAATAGTATGACATATTTCTATAAATAGTACCACATCTGTCTGCGACTTCTATATAGGTACTTATTTCAGCCCCGGTGTTCATACTATATACGTAAATATCGCTGTCGCAGTGCGAATGCTAAATACGCACCTATCGCCGCCCTGGTGCGAATGATAAATACGTACCTATCGCCGCCTCGCTGTGAATGCTAAATACGTACTTATTGCCGCCCCGATGTGCAAACTATATAAGTACCTATCGCTGCCCCAGTGCGAATACAAATATGAACATATCGCTGCCCCGGTGCGAATGCTAAATACGTACATATCGCCGCCCCGGTGCGAATGCTAAATACGTACCTATCGCCGCTCCGGTGCAAATGCTAAATACGTACCTTTCTGCTGCCCCGTGCGCATGCTATATACATACCTATCGCCGTCCCTGTGCGCGTGCTATATACGTACGGATCGCCGCCCCGGAGCGAATGCTAAATACATACCTATCACCGCCCCGGTACGCATGCTATATGCGTACTTATTGCTGCCCATGTGCATATGCTGTAATGGTACCTATCGCCACCCCTGAATGCTAAATACATACTTATCGCCGCTCCGGTGCAAAAGCTAAATACGTGCCTATTGCCGCTCCGGCGTGCATACTACATAAGTACCTATCGCCGCCCAGGTGCGAATGCTAAATACGTACCAATCCCCACCCCGGTGCGCGTGCTATATACGTACTAATCGCAGCCCCGGAACGTGTGCTATATACGTACTGATCGCCGCCCCGGTGCGCATACTATATAGTCCTTATTGCCGCCCCGGTGCACATACTAAATACGTACGTATCACTACCCCTATGCACTACTATATACGTACCTATTGCCACCCCGGTGCACATACTATATATATATATATATATATATATATATATATATATATATATATATATATATATATATATATATATATATATATATATATATACCTATCGCCGCTCCGGTGCGCATACTTTATACTTACCTATCTCTGCAAGGGTGCACATACTATATCTGAACCTATCTCCAGGCCAGTTCGCATACCTAAGAACTCATATTAATGTGCCCCTGTCATGTCAGAAAAATAAAATAGTGTTCATTCATGTAGTGTCACTATCATAAATGGAAATATTTTAGGTTAAAAAAATAAATGTTGTTGCTCCCCCTCAATTTGTATTGGTATCCTCCTCCATACATAGAAATATTTTTAATGAAAACAATTTTTTTTTAAATTTTTTTTTGAAACTCCCAATTTTTTAGAACTATTTTAAATTAAAAAGAAAAAAAAATTCCCCCCAATTTTTTTTCATCCTACTCTATACATAAAAATAGTTTTGATTAAAAAGAAAAAAAATTCGCCTCCCCCCAAAATTTTTTTCATCCTCCCCCATGCATATATTTTTAATTAAAGAAAAAAAATTTGGCCCCCCCCCATTTTTTTTACACTCCCCCATACATTGAAATATTTTTAGTTAAAGAAAGAAAAATTTCCGAGGCGCTCGGTAATATCAAAGAACGATACTGCAGAAGCCTCCGGGTCCTATATTGTAGAAGTACCGCCGGTGCTGGGTCCTATACTGTAGAAGCACACCTGGTCCATATACTGCTAAGCACCCAAGGTTCCTATTCTGCAGAAGCCTCCGGGTCCTATATTGTAGAAGCACCCCCGGTGCAAAGGCCTATACTGTAGAACAACCCATGGGTCCTATACTGCAGATACACTCATGGCCCATATTCTGCAGAAGCCTCCGGGTTCTATATTGTAGAAGCACCAAAGCACCCCCTTACTGATTCCTCCTCCTTTTCATCTGCAGAATAGTCCGAAAAAGCTTAGATGCTGTTAAAATATCATACACACTTATCACTACAGTAGCTCTATCCAGAACATTTTCTCCCTGACAACGCTGAGTACTTAGAAAATCAAGGAGGCATCCATAGCACTACTAAAATAACTCTTACCGATTCCCCCTCCTGTTCATTTGACAATATTCCGAATAGAAGCGTAAATGGTGTTAAATATCATACATATATATCACTACAGCAGCTCTATCTAGGATATTGAACACTTTTCTCCTGGACAACACCGAGTACTTACAAAATCAAGGAGGCATCCAGAGCACTACTAAAATCTCTCTTACTAATTTCTCCTCATTTTCATGTGCACAATAGTCTAAAGAGAAACGTAGATGGCGTTAAAATATTATCCAAACTTATCACTACAGTAGCTCTATCTAGGATATTGAGCACTTTTCTCCTGGACAACGCCGAGTACTTAGAAAATCAAGGAGGCACCCAAAGCACTACTAAAATCACCTTTACTGATTTCCCCTCATTTCCATGTGCACAATATTCTGAAGAGAAACGTAGATGGCGTTAACATATTATACAAACTTATCACTACAGTAGCTCTATCTAGGATATTGAGCACTTTTCTCCTGGACAACGCCGAGTACTTAGAAAATCAAGGAGTCATCCAGAGCACTACTAAACTCACCCGTACTTATTTCCCCTCATTTCCATGTGCACAATAGTCTGAAGAGAAACGTAGATGGCGTTAACATATTATACAAACTTATCACTACAGTAGCTCTATCTAGAATATTGAGTACTTTTCTCCTGGACAACGCCGAGTACTTAGAAAATCAAGGAGTCATCCAGAGCACTACTAAACTCACCCGTACTTATTTCCCCTCATTTCCATGTGCACAATAGTCTGAAGAGAAACGTAGATGGCGTTAACATATTATACAAACATATCACTACAGTAGCTCTATCTAGAATATTGAGCACTTTTCTCCTGGACAACGCCGAGTACTTAGAAAATCAAGGAGTCATCCAGAGCACTACTAAACTCACCCGTACTTATTTCCCCTCATTTCCATGTGCACAATAGTCTGAAGAGAAACGTAGATGGCGTTAACATATTATACAAACTTATCACTACAGTAGCTCTATCTAGAATATTGAGCACTTTTCTCCTGGACAACGCTGAGTACTTAGAAAATCAAGGAGTCATCCAGAGCACTACTAAACTCACCCGTACTTATTTCCCCTCATTTCCATGTGCACAATAGTCTGAAGAGAAACGTGGATGGCGTTAAAATATCATACAAACTTAGCTCTATCTGGGATATTGAGCAGGTTTTTCATGGACAACGCCGAGTACTTAGAAAATCAAGGAGGAATCCAGAGAACTACTAAAATCACTCTTACTTATTTCTCCTTCTTTTCATCTGCACACTCTTAACGTAGCCTTCCTATGATTTTATTGATACATCCGGACAGAAGTTATGGTATGACCTGATGCAACCGGACAGAATTGATGGCAAGACCGGGTACATCCGGCAAGGGATTATGGGATGTTTTCAGTGACTCAGCATTTTTATCGGATTAGTACATCAATACATTGGATAATAAGGTTTTTTGGAATTTTCTGGAAAACTAAGTTATATGTTAAACTGAAATTTAAATGCCATCAACTAGACCCTAAAACCTTTATTTCTGCCAAAAATCAGCTGAACCCATCAAATAGTTGATGAGATACAGGGTGGCAAGTACATACGTACGTACACACGGATAACACAACATCATGCCTGACCTTTCTTGATCTCTGGGTTGCCTTGACTAATTACACTGAAATTTTACACACTTATAGAACCTATCAAAACAAATTTTGTGCAAAGTTTTAACTAATTTGGTTGATTGGTTTTTGAGTTATGATTGATCAAAGAAATGAGATTTCTAGCATAGGCCGTTTTTAGGTCCTTTATAGGATAGATCGCTATCGCATCTCCCTTGATATATATATATATATATATATATATATATATATATATATATATGGTACGTCAATGAAAATTAGTAAGACCTGCAAATGGAAGCAAATCGGTATTTTCAGTTGTTCAAAACAAGGAGTAGTTTAGTTAATAAAAACATTTATTTTTCATCTCTTTCTTTCCTTAAACCAGGCTTTTCAAAGATTAAAATCTTATCATCAGAGGAAAAATTATGATTGATAAGTTGACAGGGTAGGACTGTCAAAGTTCCAAATTTTTTCAAATTTGGAACTTTGACAGTCCTACCCTGTCAACTTATCAATCATAATTTTTCCTCTGATGATAAGATTTTAATCTTTGAAAAGCCTGGTTTAAGGAAAGAAAGAGATGAAAAATAAATGTTTTTATTAACTAAACTACTCCTTGTTTTGAACAACTGAAAATACCGATTTGCTTCCATTTGCAGGTCTTACTAATTTTCATTGACGTACCATATTTTTGCTCTATCCGGTATATTGAGCTTTCCTTATTTCACAATAGGTCCAACTCTCTAAAAGTTTACCTTTTAGTTATAATTTACATATATATATATATATATATATATATATATATATATATATATATATATATATACTTAACTAACGACTATAGTAGCAAATGCTTACGGCACATATTTGGAGAAGTAAATGAGTGGCGGTTAATAAAAATACCAGAGTTCCAGACAGCAATAACTTAGCGGTTCATATATAAAATATACTTCGAATTCACCAACTTGGCCAGAATCATACCGGAAATTTACTCACGCTACTAAAGACTGACGAACTTTCGTTACTTGAGGTGTTCACCTGTTGAACGTACTTAATATTCTATTTTCATACAAACATACAAACACACACACACACATATATATATATACATATATATATATATATATATATATATATATATATATATATATATATATATATATATATACAATTGAATTTTGATTCACTGTGATTCCTTTTGCAATTCCATATTCTATATCAAATTCTATTGAAGTATAAATATATACAAGTTAATATCCGCTCCTTGACGGATGTAGATACAGTAATTGGGTATATAAATTTCCATATTTACCTTCCTTCTACCACTTTCTCGCTAGTACGAAGAAAAATATTTGTGAATTTCGTAGAAATATACGCATGAGACAGTTAGGAACTGCGATAATATGTTTATGTATTGTGGTATAGGCAAAATACTTTGGAAATCATTATCTGAGGCAAAGATAATTCGCTTTGAACTCATGTCAAATACTCATTATGTCTTCTTCTCTTTGTGAGTTATCAAGAAAAGTTCACTTAGTTTAAAAAATAGTTATGCAATCTTTTAAGGTTATCAAATCATGTTGTTTTTATAAATTCATATTCAGTTAATAAAGTGTTGTGGTTGCAAGGTTGAACAATAATTAGTGAGGAATACAATGAAGACGCAAACAACAAGGAGAATGCAATAATAAGTGTATTAAAGAAAAGGTATAGTTACAGTATGTACAAATGAAGGTGTCGAGTCAGAGAGTCTTGGTGGGAGGACATGTACGCTCTTCGGCGTCACTTCCGGTGGCATTTAGGTAACACACACTAAGGTCAACCTAGGCTTGCCATTTATAGTGTAACGTTATTCGTATATGTAAATGAGTGGTTGCCACCACAACATAAAGTTTGTTTACACTTACGTGAGATTTAATCTCCGGTGTTGAGTCTTAATCAGGTTTCCTCTGCATATTCCTTTTTGTTCAGCCAACAACGTTCCTAATTGCGTACGAACAGGCAACCTAAAACATCCATACCTTTTCAATAGGATATACACGCATAGTAAAAGCAATAAGTACGAACAAAAAGCTCAGTTCATATTTCTTTACGAAGCAAAGTCATTATTAGTAAAGAATAACACTAAAATAAAGCAGATACTTAATTCATGACAAGTTTATTTGTATATCTGAAGTGGATTATAATTTCCACAATTAACTGAACGCTGGACAAAACAAGTGTTACTATCTGGCATAAATTCTGAAGTTAATTCTGTATAGACACACACTCTTTTCATTTATATAAATACTAAAAAGGGACAAAGTAAAATAGAAAACAAAAAAAAATGGTGAGTTTTATTTATCGCCGAAATATTATTGGTTTTATTTTCGCCGGAAATTATAATCGTAAAGGCTGTTATCTGTAAGTATCGCCGCTTAATAAGCAACTACATGGAGCAGGTATAATATAAAGGTGTGAACAAAATGGAACAACAGGTAAGTAAAGAAACAGAATAGCTATTGACAGAGGATACAACTATGCCTTCTGCATCTATTCTTTATGTTTACGATGTTCCATTTTTTATAGCTCTCATTAAGTATTAAGTAGTATTTTTCTATTGTTATTAATAAAGTTGACGTAGAGATGTATAATGAAATGTTGGATCGAAACGCGATTGCAGTAGTTTATTCATTTACTCCTCTCCAGGAGTTAGGCACAAGGCCAGTTTTTATCTTACTCCCACAAGTAAGATGTGACCCAAGTGCGGGTCGGGGAAGTGGGGTTTACAAATTGCCTGGGCAGCCCCGTCGGCATTCCCCGGTAGGCAGTAAGCAATAAACTTACTCCTCCCCAAAGAGGGGAGGCGAAGCCTTGGAGGGTGGACCTCCTAGAACTGCACAGGAAAGACCCATAGACCCGCATAAATCAAGCCCCGAAGGCCAAGACAATACCGGTCTATGGGGTGCAGTATCCATCGGAACAGATACTACACTTTGATCTTAGCCAAAAGGCCAAAGTTGTGTATTGATATACTCCTCTCCAGGAGTTAGGCACAAGGCCAGTTTTTATCTTACTCCCACAAGTAAGATGTGACCCAAGGTCGGGTCCGGAAAGTGGGGTTTGAAAAGCCAGCGCCCGAGAGGTGAGCACTCTGGCCATTAAAAATTACCTGGGCAGCCCCGTCGGCATTCCTCGGTAGGGGCGCCTCAGGCAGTAAGCAATAAACTTACTCCTCCCCAAAGAGGGGAGGAAAATCCTGGGAGGGTGAACCTCCTGGAACTGCACAGGACAAACCCATAGACCGGCGTAAATCAAGCCCCGCAGGCCAAGACAATACCAGTTTATTAGGTGGGGTAAAAATACCCATTGTGTAGCCATTCTATTTTGATGTTGAAAAAATGTTTATATCAAACTTAGTATCAAGTCGAGACCTGATGCATGATGGTCACAGTAAGTACATCAGCGTAGACGTCGGAAGAAGAAGATTGTTGGAAATGTGGTTTACCCGGTCTATTAATAAAATCATGAGTTATATACAAAACAATTATTCGTCAGGTTTTCTGCTTATCTGATATGGTATTTCTTCCAACGAATTTGAATAATCCTTCTGACTCATTTCATCATTAGATTCTTTTCTCATATTTGGTCATTACTGGCTCTAGTTAAAACATGTCTGTATGAATATATATCAATATATGTATGTATGAATAAAAAGTCATAATAAATAAATACACGCCTCTACTAGATATTACAGTAATAATATTATTTTCATATATATAAAGTAAAGCAAGTGTTAACTTCTACATAAGTACCCGGGAGCTTTGGTGACAAAACAACATCTATATGTATCTTCAGTTAGCATTTTCTTTCAAACATGTGTCGATGTTATTGGAACATTTTTTTGTTATGATTGCGTCATTCGATTTTAATAATCAGATGTAGTTTTTTATAATGAATAATACATTTGATAAGTCAGAACTTGAAGTAGTTGGCTTATAATCAAGTGTCTAAAACTATTAACATAACCTCTAGGCTGATAACCTTTCACGAAGAAAGCGAAAAGCAGTCTGGTCTATATTATTTCATATCGTTTTATTTCAACCTTGGCATATTATATTTAAGAAATATTCAATTAATTTAGCAAAAGGAGAAACATACACATGGCATTTTGTATTTGTTCATAAAATAGATATGTATCGATTCAGTAGTAAAACAATTTCGTGTAATTGCTCATTAACTATTATTAAGGTAACTGGGGTTAGGCAATAGGAAAACGTTTTATAAAAAGAAAACTTCGATTTTATATGTTGTAATTTCCTACAAAGATTAAGTAGTAATACTGATAAAATGTGTTCATTGTTAATTGTTTAAAAGGTAAAAAGAGATGGATATAGTAAACAGAGAAAGAGTACTAATCGATAAATGAAACCGTATTGTAATATTGTGGAAATTGTGTAGTAAATTCTTTCGCAATATGAGTGTAAAGAAAAAAACGTATCAAGTATAATTTTATTTTCAGTGTGTTCAAGGAGATAGTGAAACAAATAGTTTTATTACTATTTTAGTTAAGTATAAAAGAACGAATACAACTCGTTGTTGGCTTAGAAAAGAAAAGAAATTAAATTAAAATGTTAGAAACGAAATTTCATTTTATTTGTATAATTTTTCATAGCGACGTATAATTGTTGTTTTTTTTACTAATAGTGTATTGCAGAATCAGTAGTGTCGGTTAACTGAGTGAAACATTTAGAAATAAAGTATAAACTATTATTAAAATTAGTGTTAATATGATTAGTGTTGTAGTTATTAAGTTTCCATTGTGTTAGTTTAAGAGATTACTCTGCACACACACAAACACACACACAAACACACACACATATATATACACATATATATGCATATATATATATATACACACACACACACACACACACATATATATATATATATATGTATATATATATATATATATATATATATATATATATATATATGCATGTATGTATATTTCGGCAACAAGTCGTTTATTAGACATGTGTACTTGAAGACCACGGAGTTCTCCCTCTTTATGATCTTTCTGGTCAGTTTCTCGACTCGGCGAGCGATTTGTCGGGTTTCTGGTATCAATTGATGGATCATGGCGCCTAATGTTTTGTCTTGGGCCATTTCTCTAGCGCTCTTTACAAAAAACAACAACAACAACACACAAACTCCTGAAGACGGTCGCGAGACCGAAAGCGCTAGAGAAATGGTCCAAGACAGAACATTAGGCGCCATGATCCATCAATTGATACAAGAAACCCGACGAATCGCTCGCCGAGTCGAGAATCTGACCAGAAAGATCATAAAGATGGTGAACTCCGTGGTCTTCAATGACACATGTCTAATATATATATATATATATATATATATATATATATATATATATATATATATATATATATATATGTGTGTGTGTGTTTTGTGTGTGTGTGTGTGTGCAAGGTAATCACCTAAACTAACACAATGGAAACTTAATAATTAAAACACTAATCATAATAACACTAATAGATTATACTACATTTCTAAAATATTAACTCGGTTTACGGGACCCTGAAAGAAGAACCAGTCAGGAGTGAGTGAAGTAATTATCTTTCTAAAATAGTTCCTAATAAATAAAGAAGAAATAAATTAAGACAAAAAAAAAGAATAAATTGGAAAGATAAGAGTAAAGAAAATGGAGGAAACAACCTTAGGAATCCATATATATATATATATGCGTGTGTGTGTGTGTGTTTGTGTGTTTTGTGTGTTTTGTGTGTTCAAATTCAACATTAAAAGTTTTTACAATGTATGATTATTTTATAACATGAAGTCACCTATAGCTCTATAGTGCGTGACGAGAGATATTTTACAAAGTTTTAATTGTTTTATCTGAAAAATGATGATGAAGGATAGATGTACACAGATAAAAAAGTTTTTCTTTGCTGTGAACCTCAATCATTCATCATCATTTTTTAGGTAAAATAATTAAAACTTGTATATATATATATATATATATATATATATATATATATATGTGTGTGTGTGTGTGTGTGTGTGTTTGTGTATGCACGCGCGAACGTGTGTACATGGCAATGTTTGAACTAATGAACAGATCATAATTAAGTTTGGAATATAGTCTCAACAAATCGGTGAGTAACATTAGTATATTATTTTTTACTATTTTCTATATGTTTACATTTACGGAGCGCATACATATAAAGCTTTATTTATCTATTTATTTTTAAGAACCGATCCTTATGACTTATAATGAAGTCATAATGATCGGTTCTTAAAAATAAATAGATAAATAAAGCTTTTCATTTTGACTATATATTCTCGGTAACCCGGTGAGTATTCATTTACTCCTCTCAAGGAGTTAGGTACAAGGCCAGTTTTTATCTTACTCCCACAAGTAAGATGTGACCCAAGGTCGGGTCGGAAAAGTGGGGTTTAAAAATTGCCTGGGCAACCTCGTCGGCATTCCCCGGTAGGTGCGCCTCAGGCAGTAAGCAATAAACTTACTCCTCCCCAAAGAGGGGAGGCGAAGCCTGGGAGGGTGCACCTCCTAGAATCGCACAGGACAGACCCATAGACCAGCGTAAATCAAGCCCCGAAGGCCAAGACAATGCCAGTCTATGGGGTGCAGTATCCATCGGAACAGATACTACACTTTGATCTTAGCCAAAAGGCCAAGACCACATTATTTTTTTGTAAATGTTACTCTTTAAGCCCCGAAAATAAGTTAGATATCAACAATAATAAAAGAAAAATTGCTTCACATACAAGTTTTGAGTTATATTAAGTAATGCATTTTTCAAAAAGATCGGTGTGTCTGCTTGGACGTCAATATGTGCTTGGTAAAATGCCAAAATATTAGATTCATCATTATTAATTATAGTATATGTTCTCAATGCTACAGGTGAAGTAACGTAGGAACATTTTTAATTTTTACCATTTAGGGGTGCAAGTGTTACCGTCCAATACACCCCAAAAGAAAGAAACAAAATGCAATTTAAAACAAATGCGATATTTATTTCTGATACCCGTTTGGAGACGGATATTTATCTAGTATATACGTATATATAAATATGTATATCTATATATTTATATATATAGTCATACAAAAATTACTCAAATACGTGTGCGTAGATGAGTATATACATCAGAGAATCATCTATATAGTATTTTATTATTTACTTTAGTGTGTATTAGCGACTGACAAAGACAAAATGAAACACACACACAAATATATATATATAATGGTAATAATCCAGGTAAAAAATATTCACAGGGTGGTAATCCAGTAAATTTAAACTGGGTTTATAAAAAGTGCTCAATATTAAAGTAGAGCTTTATATATGATAATTTTCTTTACACAGACATGTACGAAATCTGCGACACTGGCATGTCGATGTTATCGATCAACAGTTACTATGAACTGAAATCTCATCAGGCAGAGTTAGAATCTGATCTTAACCTCAGATCATATTTGGAGAGAATTAAGTGGAGAGATAAAGAAAGAGAAGAAGAAGAAAAGAAATTTAACATTTCAAAAATTGGGGTCGTTAAAAATAAAAAATCTAAAAAATCTAAAAACAAAAACAAAAACAAAAACAAAATAATCTGAGGTTAAGATCGGATTCTAACTCTCCCTGATGAGATCTCAGTTTATAGTAACTGTTGATCGATAACATCGACATGCCAGTGTCGCAGATTTTGTACATGTCTGTGTAAATAAAATTATCATATATATATATATATATATATATATATATATATATATATATATATATATATATATATATATATATATGTATATGTATATATATATTTCATTTTCTATTTTTCAGTCGACGTACACACACACACACACACATATATATATATAAATATATGTATATATAAATATATATAATCTATCTATGTATATTATATATATTTATATATATATATATCTATATCTATATATATATATATATATATATTAATATATATATATATATATATATATATATATATATATATATATGAAGTAAGAACCAAAGAGAAAGCTTGAGAGAGAGATTTGAGAGAAAAGGGCTATTAATGTTTATCGTCCTCATCCGCAACAGTATCGTTTAAAAGACTTTCATTGTTTATTTGCTTTGTCTGCAAATTTATGGTTCTTTATAATTGACATGAAGATATCTTTGTCCTCTTCAATGTATGCTTGTGCTAAAATGTGTGTTGCTCTCGAGGCGTAGGATTAAATTTTATGTTCTCATAAAATCTAATTAAGTTGAGCGTTTTATATCTACAAATCTGGAATGCTTTTATGAGATGTCTCAGCTCGGGAATTTCGGCGAGGAGAGCAAAGTGTGCTGACTGCGCTACGCTGAAATATGAAAGTAAACAAAAAGAGTTAAAACCGATTGACCAAAACGACGCAGAAGAACATTCAATCTACAAAATGTGAAGCTAGTTTTGTTTCACTTGTCTTTCGTTGCGAACTAATCCGCCGTTTTATCAATACGACTTATTATAATTGTGATATCTTGCAGCTCTCTGGCGGTGAATATGCCACACAGAAATATTAATGCAGATAATAGAAATGTTTTTATTCGAAAATAGGATGACGTTCCATACATTGGTTTCGCTATCATTCAAAATAAACAGTAATTATGTACGTACCCTTAGTATGCGCTGTGAAGATTTGCCTCCTGAAAGTCTCGAAAGATAATGGATACACTCTCTAAATGTATTTAAGTGGGTAGTTTATAGTAAGCAAGTGTTGCGTAATTATAAACCGCGAATCTCCTGTAGAAGTATTGCTTGAATCCAGTTAGTAAGAAAAGTTCAGGACGGCTGGAAACAGTGGCGTGGTTAGCAAAGAAAAATAACGTTATTTCGAAAAAAATTTTTTATAGACTAGTTGCAAAACCAGGACTTAAGAAACTAGTCCGTCTTAAAATTTAATCCATAGTTAGAAGAAGAATATATACATGCCTCACTTTCTCAAAGGTATTAATGAAAGTAGCGTAATCAGTAACAAGATTTAAAAAAATGCTTAACGTAATGCAATTGTGTCATGCGACGCTTATTCTGACGTCGCGAGATTTAAATTGTTAACATATTTCCTGGACAAGTGTGGAAACTTACTCTTGGCGTTTAACTGATTCCACGTGTCTATTTCTCAGTTAACTTTTGAAATTTTCCTTTTTTCTCCAGTTATTTTGTTCATTTGCTTTTTCACCTGATGATTATTAGACAAAGAATCGAAAACTTTCGTGATACTTATGGAACATACATATTTTTTGATTCTAACACAAAATAACA
>OY744537.1:6338537-6356037 GCA_963556195.1 Sepiola atlantica | reverse complement strand
CTGATTAAATAAAAAATAATAATTACATTTAATGTAAACACCGTGGGTTATATAAAGCGATCATTAATTCACTCATCGTAGATAAAATAATGGACTGTTGAAATTTTACTAATTAGGATTTATAATTAATATTGTGTTCGTCTCTTTATGGTGAATATGCAAATGAAATAAGCATATATGCTAAAAGGCAACGAGACAGTTGAAAAGATGAATGATGCGATTGCATATAAAAATTATCGAGCAATTTTATCGATTTGATTATTTGATCAAATACATTTATTTCATCAAGTTGACTGAATTTTCAACGTTAGTCTGGGTCCGGAATCATACAACCCAGCAACTATTACACTCAGATTTGTATCTATTTACATAGCTGTGTTTACAAGATTGGTCGTTTTGTTTTACGACATATCAACACTTTTCGGGTTATTTAATGCTGGATACAGTCATTTTGGCAAACGTTTTTATGCTTATGTTCTTTATATGTTTAAGTATTTATTCATGGTGCTTGGTTGTTTTGTTTTACTGCATATCAACAGTTTTCAAGTTATTAAATTCTTAATCCGGTCATTTTAGTAAAAGTGTTTATACTTCGATCTTATTAAATATGTGTTTGGTTTCGTTGTTTGGTTTTACGGCATATCAACTTTTTTCGGGTTACTAAATGCTGAATTCGGTCATTTTGGTAACTTTTTATGCTTCAAGTTCTTTATATGTTCAAGTATTTATTCATGGTTCTGGGTTGTTTTTTATGTTTTACGGTATATTAACTTTTTCTGGTTATTTAATCGTTAATTCGATCATTTTGGTAACAATTTTATGCTACAAGTTTTTTATATCTTCAAATATTTACGAATAATATTTGGTATGGTTATTTTATGATCTCATTTTGGCCTACAATCTACTCAATGATCATAACGATATAGCTTAGGACCTATAACTAACTCCTGCACCAGGACGATTGTTTACAGAACACCACAGGAAACTGTGTCACCGCCGATTTCGATTAAACCAGAATAGGACCGCCTTTTCAATCAAGATCCCTGGACCTTGGAATAGACTCCCAGGAGAAGAAATAAATGCACCAACAACGCAGCAATTCAATGTGAATTTGGACAGGTGCTGAGTTACTGTATCCTCTTCAGTGTAAAGTTTTACCACTCTTTCCTAACATTGCAACTGAAGTATTTTTGGTTTATGGTTTGCCAAATTAATTGAATTAAATTGAATTGAATTACAACTCGTGTGAACATGTCATACGCATACAGATTACTCGTATATGTATGGTATTCACTTGTGTTTCGACCGCTTGTCACAAATACGCTATACTCGTGCCAAGGCAAGACACCTTTTAATTGATTTGGTCGTTTAATGTTTTAATTTGCCTTACCAAAGGTTTTTCTCTGAACAAACTCTCTCGTTGTCTTATAGTTCTAAACACCCGTTGGTGCACACTGTCGCTACCATCAAATTCACACTCGAACCTGATGTAATATGGTACATTTAAAACTAATTGGAGAGAGATATAAGCACCACTTGAATGATAGTTTAAATGTAAAATGCGAATAATATAATAACATAACCACCACTTGGATTATAGTTTAAATGTAAAATGCGGATAATGTAATAATATAACCACCACTTGGATAGTAGTTTAAATATAAAATCCGAGTAGTGTAATAATATAACCACCACTTCGATGATAGTTTAAATGTAAAATCCGAGTAGTGTAATAATATAACCACCACTTCGATGATAGTTTAAATGTAAAATGCGGATAATGTGATAATATAATCACCACTTGGATGATAGTTTAAATGTAAAATCCGAGTAATGTAATAATATAACCACAGGTTAATGTTGGGGAAATTGATAATGTGTATAATTCCGTGGTAACAGCTTTTCCCATATGCAAAATAACTATTTTACAAACAATAAAATTCTAACTGTAAATAAATAAACACAATACAAACTGTCAGTGTCTGTTTATAATCCTGAAAACATTTTACACAAGGTTTAACTTAATAATGTAATAAATGTGTACTTTAGTGGTGTACAAAGGTCTGGTGATGCCCTGGTGATTCCCTGGTGATGCCGGGGGGGGACTCCATGATAGTACGCCCCAAAGAGTCAAGTATAAATTCTAGTACTGATAAGTATTAGTAGAAATGAATATAGCTTGAATACTCTCAATTTGGATGACCATGCCTTATAAAATTTGGATGATCATGCCGTATAAAATTTGGATGACCATGCCTCATAAAATTTGGTTAGACATACATGATATCAGTAATTTGCATTCAACTGGTGCGTTTAATATAGGTAATTAAACTTTAACATTTTTTCTTTGAATTCAGGATCTGGCACTTTTTTTTCATTGTAATCGATGTTTTAAATAACAAAACTTGTATAATGTTATTGTTTATCATCAACGCTTTCCGAAAACATATTTTATTTTACTAATCTTTAGTTTATTTTTCTTCATCATAAAAATAAAAAACATGTGACGTCATTTTACTTTTTTTAACAAATAAATTATCATGATAAAAACGGATTCTATCTGGTTATATAGAAAACGTTAGTAGAACACAAATATAAACGAATATAACGTCTTGTTATAGATATACACTTACCATTCATTTGAGATGATAATATCATAACATTACCCGCTGTAGATTGGTATTCAACTCGTGTTCAATATGTTAACGTGTAGCTGGTCTTAACAGAGAAATGAAACATTTACTGCATGAATAATTGAATACTGTTTAAGTCCTAAACTTTTCATCTTCTTTTGGTTTTTGTCCTTCTTTGCAATCATTTTCCGCTCATCGTAATTAGTCTGAACGTTGAATTGGCATTCGTCACCAAAAGATTTGGCAACTATAATAGAATGGCATCTCAAGAGAAATAAACTAACAAGCGGATAAAGGAATAATAAATGACATTTTAAAAACACGTTTCAGATGCAATTAACGGTACATGAACTCGTCTTCACACGAGGATTAAAATGTGTTACAAGGTCGTTTTTTTATTGTTAAACTTAGTGTTTCTACATTCATTCCCCTGTGTAAGTCTTTCAATCGACAAGCACCGAACGGTTATATTCGTGATGTACTTCCTGGAATGAAGACCTCTACAGAGACACGTCTATTTAAAAAAAATGTACTTACATGTATATTTATTAATTTCTATACGTATCGCCTGTTCACGCGTCGATGAAAAATATGTTCATTTTATATGGATACATGAAATGGACTGACATTGATGTCAAAGGAATGTGGAAGTTTAGTTAATAATGAGTGTTTGTTCTTTAACACTAGGTTTTGTTTAAATAATACAAACAGAAGCTTCATTACAGATTCGACTTACATAGATCTGGAATAATAATCGTAGTCCTATCTAATTAATTACTTCGGGAAAAATAACCTGATGAGCTGTGAAACAGCGAAACAGTCTGTACGGGCATGACTATATAAAGCTCCCTCCCGGGGTATAGCTTAATTTGTAAGGATATCGCCAACTGCCATTAGCTTTAAGGCATAGCTCATTAGGTAAAACTAATTCGAGCCACGGCAATTGCAATGTTTACATTGAGATATATCTTACATTCAGTCAGTGTCGCATGAACGGTCGAGTTTCAATCCCGGCGTGAGGCACTAACTGGTCTAGCCGCACTGATGAGCTGTGAAACAGCGAAACAGTCTGTATCCGGATGACTATATAAATATATATATATATATATATATATATATATATATATATATTAATATATATATATTTTGAAGAAAAAAAGATGAAGATAAAGAATTGCATAAAATTATATAAAATTACATAAAGTTACATAAAATTAATACAAATGTTATTACATCGAAAGTTCAGATGCAAAGAGTTACATTAATCCTTAAACCATGGTTTTTCAAAGATAAAACTCTTCTCGTCAGAGGATAAAATTTGGTAATGTGGTATCTATAATAGACAAATATTACCTAGTTCCATTTCACTTTGAAAAATTGAAGAATAAAACTAGAAAGGTTGGGTATAAAGAAATAAATTGCCGGGAAGGAAATATTAGCAGTATTGAGTAGCGATTTTAGAAGACAAAAGGGGGCGCTATAGTGCAGATAGCAAAATAGCAAAAGTTTGTAGAATTGGAGAAAGTTCTTTAACAATTTTTACAGGGTTTCAAGTAAGGGGTAGAGGGTTAAAAATATCTCACTTGGTCCGTATGGATTCGTACTCCGTTGTGTGTATATGCTCTACTCAACGTATTGAGCTTAACTGTATCGCGATAGATTACTTTACGATACTTCAATTATCGTTAATTCTGTTATCATTAATATATATATATATATATATATATATATATATATATATATATATATATATATATATATATATAAATATATGTAGACCGTTTTGTATATGTAACAGTGGATAAACATAACAACGTAATTGTAGAAATAACAACACACAAATTTCCATAAAGCAGAACCAATATTTCGGTTGATCTAAACAACGTTAATCATGAAGCGTATAAAATCATTATCAAATAGAAACATAGGCATTATATACAGCGGGATGTGAAGGATGTTTCAGAGGATGCGAATTGAAGCAATAAGAGAGTGGGGATATATAGGTGAGTGTTGAAATATGTCTATGGCAGGTAACCAATCAGACTCGGTTGTATTATTTTTCACACTCGGGTTATTATTTTTATTTGGCAATGTCTAAACTTCTCGCGAACAAAGGTCTCATAATCCTTTGTTTGGAAGTCATTTGTTTAAGAGGTGTTTTGAAGCTCCTAACTTTTAAGTAGCGTAGATTATCAGATGACAATACTCTAGCACAGGAGAACTAAAATACTTTCTCTGTTATTTGTTCAATTTGTTTATTTTTAGTTACCCTAAAGTAAAGTTTAATGTGTTTCTAAAGTGAGTTTCTATTTTGATTTTACAATTCAGTCATTTTTGGAGGGTATAACAATTATCAATTTCTAGCTTCTCGTTCAAGCATAAACTACACGGGTCGGTCTGAATATCTAAATCATAAGATTCCCACTAGATTATTGCAGAGCATCTGCTTTCTTTGAGTTCCCATTAATGGTTCGATAGTAATGTTTTAAATCGGTGTTTATGCTTACCGAATGTACTTTTGTAATTATTATACCTAGTTTTAATGTATAAGGAAGTTTAGCCTATGTAGTATTTTTAGAAGTGTGATGCGCAAATGTTATTGCGTGGTAAACAATTCCTTCAGTTAGGCTGTTATTTTGTAATTGACCATGTTCGTGAGTTCTACAGTTACTGATTTTTCTCTCCGTTATTTATTTGATAATTTCTATTTGTGTGATGCATATTATTGTTTGAGTTATTACTATTTCTTGCGATTATATCATTGTTATTTTTATTGTTATTTTTATATCACTTTTCATTCGCACTTTATTTTTTAATTTTAATTTTATTTACGACTATAATCAATTATTTTCTGTCATAAGCGTGCATTATTATTTCTAAGTTTCTGCAGCAAGTGTTAGATTTTAGATTATTTTCATTGAATATTTTATATCAGGGATTTGATACGGAAAATGTTTTGGAATTTGATGTCAAGTTTAGTTTTTAGCAGACGTTAAATAAAACACAATTCCAGTTCTATCAAACGTAGGCTTAGAATTAACTCTAGTAATGAAAATATATGCAAACATTCAATTAAGGTTAATAACACTACTCTAAAATAGTAAGTATAATAATATTGAAATGAAATATAATCAACAAGATACCAATACTTATAATATGAATAAAGGTATAAGAAGGGGAAACCTTTTCTGGTACACCGTACCCTATAATGACGCTTTCCAATGAACTGAATGAAACATTTAAATGACTAAATATGTTCATGTAACGAAGTGATATGTATGAAGGTAAATAATACGTTTACTGAGGTCTTGATATATTATTTGTGTCCGACTATGCTGTCAATGTTTGGAAAAGGGTTGACAGAAAACGAATGACACAATATTAAGAAAAAGCTGTTTTAATAATAAGAATATAAATAAAACTTAGACATAATAATCTAAATATCACAAGAAGTAACATTAATGTGTGAGAGGGATACGAATATATTTTGACAGTAAATGAATGAAAATAACCTATTTTCTTTCATTTGATCGTTTTTCATATTATTTTAATTATATCTAAACATATTTCACTGTTTTAAAGAAAGGATATAAAGGGGATAATTGAAAGGTGCGTACATATACAATCCATTACATAAGTCCTTTCATATACTTGTGGATTATAAAATTATATTATTTTTCTGCAAACCCTGATGCATGAATTTATATGTTATTTCATAGCGTAACGAAAGCGCCATAATGAGATTTGTTTGTCAGGTCAGACCGGAAGACGACACTTTTTTAGAGAGTCTTCTCTCTAGGCTTGGTATACGGTAAATAACTGATGTCCTTAACCTGGGCAAGATGAGTGGCTTGTCCATATCGAGCGAAGCTCTAGCTTGATCCACCGGGTCAGAAACATGTCCATCGCATCAAGTCAGCAGGCTGGAAGACCGAAGCTTTCTTGGGATGAGATGTGTAAACGCGACTGTGCAGCCCTGGGGATTACAAACTTAGATCTTCCCGACCACCGAGCCTCGAGTGGAAGACTTCGATTAAGACTGACAGGTACCCTCACCCTCTTATAGAGGAATAATCAAAGGCCTGTTTAAAAATAGATCGAGTGAAGAAAAAGAAGTCAATTTTGGGTAGAAAAGTTATTCTATTTGAAAAGTAAGACGTTGTTTCTCCGCATCACTTAGGATTAATCATGTCTATAAGATTCAAACTTTATCAAAAACTCATCCAATGATTTTGTTGTGTGGCGGCGATGAGAAAACAGTTGTTATATTGAAATAAAATTCAATTGGTTTTGTACGAGATTTTTATCTCCGAAGTGATTAAATGTATAATTGTTCTGGAATTACGTTTTAGAATTTAATGATTGGCTAATGTCTATTTTCCTGAAAACTCTTGAAGTTAACGACACAACTAATTTGTATATATATATATATATATATATATATATATATATATATATATATATATATATATATATATGTATGTGTGTGTGTATGTCTATATCTAAATTGATAACTGAAAAATATATTTTCATTTACCCTATCCATGTGTATATCAAAACACATTATGCTAATTTAATTCAATCATATATATATATATATATATATATAGAGAGAGATATATATAGATATAAATATTAATTATTTATTACCTATAGAGATCGATGTTTCATGCTAACGCAATCTTCAGTGCAGGAAGCTAATTCTAAACGGTCGGCCGGCGCGAACTGATTTGCAGTCAAGAGCTTTAACTCCTCGGTCATAGAGAATCAGCTAATAATTAAAGAGGAATTTAACTTAGTAAATAGCGAGTCGGCGGCTAATTTACACAAGCAGATAAAGTAATCAACACACTTGTGTTTGGATTTTTGCATGAAGCTATTTGTACTGCTTGTTATTAAACTCACTTAAGTTGCCCGGCCTTTGGTGAAGGGGGATTATGATAATATTTATAAATAAATATTAATTATTTATTACCTACAGCAGTGAAAGTAATCAACAACCTTTTTTGTTTGGATTTATATATATATATATATATATATATATATATATATATATATATATATATATATAATTGTTTACAAATACTTTATATATATATATATATATATATATATATACACCCAACGGAACACTGCCTTAGCACATTCATGCTAATGCTGCTTTATTATGATTATTTCATAAGCAATCTTTAATGAATTAATAGTCTATACAATTCAATTATATGTTTGTTCTACACTGTTCTTATATATATTCAATAATTTTATTCATATTAATGTTATTTATATATATATATTATAGTAGTAGTAGTAGTAGTAGTAGCAGTAGTAGTAGTAGTAGTAGTAGTAGTAGTAGTAGTAGTAATTACAACGATTTTGTGAAAAACATTTTACATACAAAATGATTAATTTTAAATGCGAATATCTTCCGGTAAGGTTTAAGCATGTGTATGTTTACACGAACCAACAACTTAGATTACATGAAATAATTTATTTAAAAAAAATAAACACGGCATTGAACGCCATAACTTATAAGGTTTTATTTTTTCGATATATACTTTATATTTAGAACTAAATTTGTAGTTTTTTTCTACGACGACGACACCTATTGAATATAATTATATTCGCCATAATAAAGGAAAAAGGAAAGTCGCTACCTTTCTCAGCTTTTTAAATTAAAAAATATATTATTATTTCATTTTAAACTAAATTAAGGTTTTTTTTCTGTCTTCTAAATGAATAAACACATTCTATTTATCCAAACTATATTAATACTAAAATACTATTTAATAGGGGGGTATTGTTAAAACAATGTTTTTACACAAGGCATTTCATTATTTTAAGAACAAACTTTGGTAAACGTGTAGAGTAACATCTTCAGCTGAATCTCCATTTTCTTAAAAATGCGATTCTATTATGTAGTGTCAGTCTAACTTATTAACAAACATTTTACAGTTAACTAATATATTTTACGCTAACCCTTAATCCGACTGTCAAGGTCGTAAATCCTTACGTAATCGCCGAAAAGAGTTGACCACTGTCCCCTAAAAAAACGCACAAAATTTATCTCCAACTGCTATAGAACCCTAGAATGGCCTGGATATGCAGTATCATTGTATGTTAAATTTATATGTGGAACTGATGTCCCCACTCTAAAATTCTAAAATAATGTTGTTATTGTTTTCTATTGCCGTCAGGATGTTTAGGATATCAAAACGTAATCGCCTAAAAGTACAATCTCATATTTTTTTTTTGGGGGGGGTAATCTACAATAATACCAAAACTTTTAATATTTTTATTTATACATAAAAAATAAGCTTTTAGATTATTTAGATGATTTAAAAGAATATATTTATTTAACGTGCACGGGAAAAGTATACAAACACTAAACTCAATTGATCAAAATATAAAAAAGGGACGTATAGTTTTAAAATATGAGATTTAAAACATAAGTGTAGGTAAACTTGCGGATTAACACACTCCGCTAAATGCTTCCGTTCTCCTAATTATATTCTGCTTTTTAGGCTATTACGTGTGAACACCGTGGAAACAGAAAGAAGTAAAACAGATTTTAGAATTTAGAGTGATGGATAAATTTCATATATATTTAACGTGAAATGTTCCCCCATTTCCGACCCATTGAAAATAGTAAGGAAAGTAACTAAATTTATACCTCTATCGTAAAAAATAAATAAACTCGTTCTATTTAGGTTAAAGTACGTATCTGTAAAAAATAACAATAAGATTATCAGTTTATGTTGGCAAACCACTTTTCAATATTCTCATTGAAATATGAAAACAAAAGTTTGGTAGCACTGATCTGTCCAAATTATTAAAATAAAACATAGATTAATATGTTGGTATAATTGTAGATAAACATCCTCTGCTAAATCCGCCCTAGCACATAAACATCTCTTTATAACGTTTTAAAATACTCATGAAAAACTGAAATACATTTTAAAATTCATGTATAAATACATATCGTTAAAATGTAAGAATAATCGAAGATATCTGGATTTTAACTTTCGAGCCATTTGCTAAAACAAAACTGAAATACACTGAATGTAGCCAACATAACGACCTCTTACGTCCTACGGCTCTAATGAGAAAATTCATAATTATCGGTTATCTCTCTCTCTCTTTATTTATATATATATATATATATATATATATATATATATATATATATATGTGTGTGAAAAGATGACAGACGGAAAACAAGTCAAAATGCAGGAGAAAAACAAAAACAAGAGATTGTTTGACCGGTTTCGTTCGGGGAGAACGTCTTCAGAAAATGAAGAATACAGAAAATAATTTTATTTTATATTCATTTTCTGAAGACGTTCTCCACGAACGAAACCGGTCAAAAAATGTCTTGTTTTTGTTTTTCTCCTGCATTTTGACTTGTTTTCCGTCTGTCATCTTTTCACACATTTTTTCCATCACGACACTTCATTTTTCAGGAGCTATTGTGTACCTTACCCCATATATATATATATATATATATATATATATATATATATATATATGTAGCAACAGATATAAATATTGCTTTTCTGATCCCTTTTCAAAAATTTTTTTTTTTACTTGATACTTTTCTGTCCGCTTTTCTTTTCTACCAGTTTAGATGCCATGTTAAATAAAGTAAAAGTGTCACTCATTTTTGTATATAAGTCGTTATGATAAAATTAAAAATCTAATAACATAAGTTACAAAGATTTTATATTTAGCCTATCCTCATTTGGTGATCAAATGCTACGATGAAAACACGTTTTTTTACTTGTTGATCAGTCAATAATGCTCCTATACGAAATGTTTAAAACGACTTTAAAGCTGACGCAACTTAGTCTGGGACTTCAATAAGTAGTCGATTCTGTCGGTTATATAAAAACAAGAACTCACTGTGAATGATTGCAGCTATTTACTGTTTAGAATTTGACTGCTACTAAGTCTTGATAAGGCACTTGAACATTTATTTTCTAATTTCTTTTCTTTCCTCGAATTTAGCATTCTTTTTGTCAGGTCGGTACACGTCTTCTCTCGCCCGAACTCCCTATATGTTTGTCTGTCTATCTCTTTTTCTCAGATTGATTGATTGTCTACGACTCTCGTAAAACGTCAGTTCATTTATGGAGAATACTCACTCTAGATAAACTCTCAGATTGTTCAACTAATCACAATTTTCTGTTATTCTCTGATTGTTCACCCAATGACAGCCGTCGTTTCTTACATGAAGGAAGGGTCTCTGTCAAGTTACAATATATAGGCACTTGATTGATTTCTCGGAGTGTAAGGTCTTTCTGGTTGTTAACGGGTACGTATATTATCAGTTATAAACAATTTTTAAATCCTTAGCACAATTTGAGTTAGGACTGGATATTTTGACCTTTTCTAATCATAATATCGATATCACGTTCTGAAATTATTTTTATCATAACCCAAACCTTCAAATCAAGTAGTAGCAGATGACCTTATAAACATTTTTAATTGCAAACATAATTTAGTCGATTGTTTAGGAATTGTGTCTTACCTGTTTAATTGCAAGCGATAATGATTCTTCAGAAACGTTTTATAATTACGTTTAAACACCTTCCTTTCCTGTTCTCATTCAAATACAAGAAATGTCTTAAAATGCAACCTGAATTATTCAGAATCATGATAAATGCGTTCTTCAACTCTAATTCAAACATGAAAGATGAAATTTTACCTAAAAACAATCGTTTGTTTCGAGTGACAATAATACTATGCAATAATTCTCGCTCGGAAGTTTAGTCCTATTTCTTTTCTGATTCATCATTAATCTTGAGTAATAAAGCAAGTAATATTGCACCAGTAAAACACATAATCTTGTAACATTACTCCAGATATGTTACAGATATTCGTAATCAGTAATATTAGTATAGCAAGAGACGCACATTTAGTTTGTAATCTTGTAAAATAATATGAAGCATTACATTGCATTTGGAATTAGTGCAGTTTCCTTTCCAACTTAAAACTGAACTATCTTTCTCCACTTTGTTTATGTAAACGTTCAAAGTAAATGAAAAAAGAATGTTTAATATTAACGAAAGTGTGTTTTGTGCTTATTGGAAAACCAATTCTCTTCTGTATTCTGTTTGATCTCTAGTTTTTGTTTATCCTAATAATTTTGTTCAAGTGAAATCTACCTTACGTACAGTTCTATAAATTATTGACTCTCTCTTCCTCTCTTTCCCTATCTCATCCTCTCTCTCTCTCTCTCTCTTGTGTATGAAGATCAATTATTGTAAATATGATTATAATTACATCAAATGGTACATTTCCGGTTCAGTAAGTATATACGAAAGTGGGACAAAGAATCACACAGATGCCGATTGGTATAGGAATGGTAGAAAATAAATACACTGACATATACACAGCAAAATAATTCCAACTATAAAGAGAAAGGAAATAGTAGGAAGAGTGTAAGATAAAAAAAAGAAAAGATTGTGAAAGTGATACTTAGACAAGAGATAGAGAAGAAGAAAAGAAGATCAAATATATTATGAAATGTAGAATATGCGTTAAGGCGAACGCTAATAACAGTAAGAAAAAATAGAGAATGAGAAGAATCAATATCTATAAAAGGGTCTAGAGTATACAATATAAAGAGGAAACGGGTAATTATTAAATAAAAACAAAAGAAGAAGGAATTGAAACCAGAGAGAGTATTGATTTACTCCTCTCCAGGAGTTAGGCACAAGGCCACTTTTCATCTTAATCTCACAAGTAAGATGTTACCCAAGGTCGGGTCGGGAAAGTGGGGTTTAAAAATTACCTGGGCAGCCCCGTCGGAATTTCCCGGTAGGGCGCCTCAGGCAGTAAGCAATAAACTTACTCCTTCCCAAAGAGGGGAGGCTAAGCCTGGGAGGATGGACCTCCTAGAACTGCACAGGACAGACCCATTGACCGGCGTAAATCAAGCCCGGAAGGCCAAGACAATACCAGTCTATGGGGTGCAGTATCCATCGGAACAGATACTACACTTTGATCTTAGCCAAAAGGCGTAGATGAAAGGAAGTTAGGCATTAAGCTACAACATGAAGAGTAAGTTTAACGTTAACGATCAAAGATTGTCATGGCCGACAGAACCCTTCCTTAGAGTCTGAAGTTCAAACTCTTATATAACATTAAGTAATATATGCTGTCAAGTCTGCCGCAAAGAAAGTAGGCTATTTCTACCGGTCTAGAAAACTACTCACACCTTCCAGCATCATATATCTCCATAAAGCCACCATTTGTTCGTGTATGGAATATTATTGTCACATCTGAGTTGGTGTACCAACCACTAGCTTCTTCCTCTTTGAAATTGTTACACCGGCCGTTCTTACACAGGAGAAACTACACCGGTTGTCACTATAAATAGTGCGAGTCACCAGAAGACAAAGCACAGTCTTGTAACTGTCTAGCCAAGAGCTAGTCAGTTTCTTACTTTGTTAATACACTTGTTAAACCAACCCTCGACTTGACTTCCTTTATTTATCATTTACTGTGGAACAACTTCACAACAGAAATGATGCAAACAAAATGTCTAACTAATATGTTCCATTATGTGTACTAATCTGTAGCTCTTGTCGCATCGCCGAATTGTTGCATGTTTGTCTTGTTTTTTAGTACTTCCACGGAATTTGCTCCGATTACTTTGTTGCACTAAATGTGAGACATATCCTACTTGCACGGAAAACCCACACTTTCATTGTAGAGGTCTTTAGATTCTGGAAGACTTGTCTCTCTGAATACTTCTCTTTCCAGGCGGCTTGGCTTTGGAATTCCTTCTTACTGTTTCCCGACTAACAATATGTTTAGTATGAAGTGAACACACATCTTTCTATCAAACTCATTAAAAGTGTGTCCTTTATAAAGCTGACCCCTTTCAAAGTAGCCTATGACGTGATATATATATATATATATATATATATATATATATATATATATATATTTATATATATATATATATATATATATATATATATATATATATATATATATATATATATATAGTAGAACTATGGGGTAAGTTATGAAAATATATAAATGGTAATTAAGTCACACATCGGCTTCGAGTTTAATCCCCATAGGGAATCGTACGGCCATATATATACATATATATATATATATATATATTATATATATATATTATATATATATATATATTATATATATAATATATATATATTATATATATATTATTTATATATCATATATATATATTATTGTTGTAGACCCGTGCTAGGGGTCACAAAGATAACAACCACAAATTGTGACAGGTTAAAATATACAATGTATTTATATCATAGCAATACAGTAACGCCACTAAATGTGGTAGGAGATGACCGGATTCCTACCATGCGGTAAAACATGAATAGGAATGTCCTCTCTATTTAACACCTACCCACTATAGGAGTATGTGACACAAGGTCGGAAAGTGGGATTTGAAAAGCCAGCGCCCGAGAACGTGAGCGCTTTAGCCATTAAAAATTGCCTGGGCAGCCCCGTCGGCATTCCCCGGTAAGGGCGCCTCAGGCAGTAAGCTATAAACTTATTCCTCCCCAAAGAGGAGAGGCAAAGCCTGGGAGGGTGGACCTCCTAGAACTGCACAGGACAGACCCATAGACCGGCGGAATCATGCCCCGAAGGCCAAGACAACACCGGTCTATAGGGTGTAGTATCCATCGGAACAGATACCACACGTGGACTCTCATATAATAGGAATGTCCTCGATATTTAACACCTACCCACTATAGGAGTATGTGACACAAGGTCGGAAAGTGGGATTTGAAAAGCCAGCGCCCGAGAACGTGAGCGCTTTAGCCATTAAAAATTGCCTGGACAGCCCCGTCGGCATTCCCCGGTAGGAGCGCCTCAGGCAGTAAGCTATCAACTTACTCCTCCCCAAAGAGGAGAGGCAAAGCCTGGGAGGGTGGACCTCCTAGAACTGTACAGGACAGACCCATAGACCGGCGGAATCATGCCCCGAAGGCCAAGACAACACCGGTCTATAGGGTGTAGTATCCATCGGAACAGATACCACACGTGGACACTCACATGATAGGAATGTCCTCGATATTTAACACCTACCCACTATAGGAGTATGTGACACAAGGTCGGAAAGTGGGATTTGAAAAGCCAGCGCCCGAGAACGTGAGCGCTTTAGCCATTAAAAATTGCCTGGACAGCCCCGTCGGCATTCCCCGGTAGGGGCGCCTCAGGCAGTAAGCTATCAACTTACTCCTCCCCAAAGAGGAGAGGCAAAGCCTGGGAGGGTGGACCTCCTAGAACTGCACAGGACAGACCCATAGACCGGCGGAATCATGCCCCGAAGGCCAAGACAACACCGGTCTATAGGGTGTAGTATCCATCGGAACAGATACCACACGTGGACACTCACATAATAGGAATGTCCTCGATATTTAACACCTACCCACATTAGGAGTATGTGACACAAGGTCGGAAAGTGGGATTTGAAAAGCCAGCGCCCGAGAATGTGAGCGCTTTAGCCATTAAAAATTGCCTGGACAGCCCCGTCGGCATTCCCCGGTAGGGGCGCCTCAGGCAGTAAGCTATCAACTTACTCCTCCCCAAAGAGGAGAGGCAAAGCCTGGGAGGGTGGACCTCCTAGAACTGCACAGGACAGACCCATAGACCGGCGGAATCATGCCCCGAAGGCCAAGACAACACCGGTCTATAGGGTGTAGTATCCATCGGAACAGATACCACACGTGGACACTCACATAATAGGAATGTCCTCGATATTTAACACCTACCCACATTAGGAGTATGTGACACAAGGTCGGAAAGTGGGATTTGAAAAGCCAGCGCCCGAGAACGTGAGCGCTTTAGCCATTAAAAATTGCCTGGACAGCCCCGTCGGCATTCCCCGGTAGGGGCGCCTCAGGCAGTAAGCTATAAACTTACTCCTCCCCAAAGAGGAGAGGCAAAGCCTGGGAGGGTGGACCTCCTAGAACTGCACAGGACAGACCCATAGACCGGCGGAATCATGCCCCGAAGGCCAAGACAACACCGGTCTATAGGGTGTAGTATCCATCGGAACAGATACCACACGTGGACACTCACATAATAGGAATGTCCTCTGTTTGAGTCTTTGCAACCATGGTCTTTATTATAGATGGTTGCTTCCATTAGTTCTTCAATAGGAGTGATTTGTACCCCACAACACCCCCCTCCTGAGCTTTTCATTCCCCTGGAATTATCGTATAGCTCTTTTTTCTGGGATTGATCTCTATGGGATCGATCCCTTTTCTTTCTCTGGAAGATCGGCGTTGTCCGGCTGCTTGTGGTGTTACCAGGTCGAACGTGTCATATATATGGTCCATTACTTCTTCTTTTTCAATAGGAGGTTGTCTGTCATCATCAGTGACACGTTTCCGAATTTGGTTCAAATGCTTCTTGTGAGTGAATTTTGGACCTTCGATTATGTAAACCATCCGCCCGATCCTCTGCTTGACCTTTCCTAGTTCCCACATCATACTATTATTTTTATGTACCTGGAAAAATACCTTTTACCCAGGTAAATACCTCTTTTTAGGAACTGTAGTATTCGGCGGTTTTTTGAATATTGGTTTTGCTTCATCCAGCAATTCGGATCTCGCTTTTATTTTTGTGCAGCATCCAAGCTTTTCAGAAAAAAACACTTGGAAAAAAATTGTTTAGATCTTCGGCCGTTAAATTTTCGACTTTTTGACAAAAATCACTCATTGGCGATTCCTATAATTCAAATTCTTGGATCCAGTCAGATCTAAATAAATTTGATGTGTTCCTAAGAACGAATACTTTTAACTTTTTTGTCTTTCTTTTTAGTGAAACATTAATAATTAATTCACCTTCAAAATGTATCTTTTCACCAGTTACCGATCTTGCGATTTTTTTCGTCTTTATCATCGTGAGCTTACCTAATTTCTTCCACGTGTGAACATTTATAATCGATATATCCGACTCTGAATCGAGTTGCAGATTTACTTCTCTACTTCCGATTCTCACCGTAACATATTTCCTTATGTTCTCTGTTGGTGATGGGTCCCTTTTTGCAGTTTTTATGTAGTTCTTTTTTCCTACTTTTGCTCTGCAATATGAGGCCTTGTGCCCCGCTCGTGTGCATAGGTCACACGTTATTTTCTTATGGTACCAACATGCATTGTACCCATGAGGTCCTCCACATTTACTACAAGGGGTACTAGGCTTTTGTCTATCCTGATAAGGGTTCTTTTTGCCTCTTGGTTGGTAATAGCTGGTGGGTGAGTGTCCTTTATTTTTGGAGCGTATCTTTTTAATGTGAGCGATACCTGCTTCCTCTATGTTTCGGGAATCTTGTGTCACTGCCACGAACCGTTGACAATCTTCAGCCAGTTTCTGAAGCGTTAAATCAGGTTCTAATTCCAGTTTATTTAGAGCACGAAGTCTTATATCGGCGTCTTTTGTGGCTATCAAACCTTGTGTGAATATTAGGCATCTAAAATTATCTGCCGTTAATGATGACAACTTGAAGTCGTCACAGTTTTTATTAACTATAGACGCAAAAGTTGTATAATCCTGATTTTCCTTATGTGTAATATTCATACATTTCCATCTTTTATGGAAAAGGCTTGTCTTTGGACAGTATAACTCCATTAACAGTTTGACTGCCTCGTCAAACGACAATTCGTTGGTTTTTCTTGGCAAAATATAATCCACGAATGTGTTATGTTCGGATGCACCCAACTTCTGTAGTAATAAACGAACCTTCTTTTGATCCGTCCATGAACCACAATCAATCTTGAATAAGTCTTCAAATCTTTTGAAGTATACTTCAAACGTTAGGTCTTCCGCAGGAGCATAGCGAAATGTATCAATGGCTG
>OY744537.1:6243537-6333537 GCA_963556195.1 Sepiola atlantica | reverse complement strand
CTAGAAAGCACCGTGGATTTTCCCCGGGTCTTGCTCCTGAGATTAATAATAATAGTAATTATCATAGTTATAATAATAGTTATGATAATTTAACAACCATGTTATAACTGGAATAACTTAACTTTTATTGAATTTTTGCTTGACAATACATTTCCGTTTTTCGTATTATTTGATTTTTATTGCTAAGTCATTATTCTTGTTCACTAATTATTGATAATATTCCAAAACATATTTTTGTTGATTTCATTTCGCTATCCTTTTTGAGACCGATTTAACGACTCAGTTTTCCCTCAGAGATTATAAAAAAGAAAACAGAAATGAACTGCATTTGTAATTTCGTCTTGGAATCTTCCATTTCTCTGTTTTTATTTGATTTTGATGTTTTTACCGTTTCTTACTAACGACCTTTACAACAAACTGCCATTCCCTTTTTTAAAAGCGTCTCACAAGATTATTTTAATTCTTTTTCTGTCATATTGTTTTCTTATATTTTTATCGTTGGTTATTTAGATTTCACAATTGTATAAGTTAAAAATACCATCGCTTATAGGAATCTGAAAAACGCATCTTCAATTGCGAATAGTTTAAAATAGATGAAACAACAAGTAATATAGAACAGCTTGTGAACCTGTTTTGTCATTAATGACAGTGATAAAAAGTGTTATTTAGTTTCAATTTTTATATCAATATAACAGTTATTCATATTCAACGAATGAACTATTTACATCATCAATTTTCGGATATTGTTTTGTGACATTTATTTTTGGATTCGGTTAAAGAGAAAAAAACATGCATTACCCAGTATATACTTCATATTAAGACTTTTGTGTGGAATATTCCCCGCTTTCAATTCTTTCTTCCTACGACTTCTCGTTTCTTTATTGTCATTTTTATTTACTGATGTTTCCAGGTGAATATACTTTCTTGTTTATTTATGGAAATCGCTCCAGACAAGACATGGTGTAAGAAGCTAAAAACAATTACCACTTCAAGGTAAAAACATAGCCAACCATAAGTATTAGATGGATAGATTCTGACCTAGAATACACCACTTATTCCCCCTTCTTCAGAAACATCGCATATGAAATCGCTCCAGACAAGGCATGAAACCACTTGATGTAAGGAGCTAAATAGATATCACTTCAAGGTAAAATGCTAGCCAACGATAAGTGTTTGATGGATAGATCCTGACCAAGAATACAGCAATTTTCCCCCGTTGTCAGAAACATCCCTCATGAAATGAGAGGACTAAAGGACGAAATAAGGGAAGTGAGAGTTACGAGACTGCCGAAAGTAAACCCAAAGTCCACTTTCTACTCTCCTAAATTGTTTTATAATTCACGTATTTTCGTAGATGTGAGCTGACATGTCACTGTCACTTCTTATTGACTATAATTGAGTAATAGAAAGTTCATGTCTATAGCTATGTATGTTAGGAGTATAATCCATAAGGAATTATATTGAAATACACCTGTACATTAACACAGATTGGTATTATTTTACACTATGGTCCAGGTTTTGGTTAGAGAGTACTCAACTATATGAAAGTAGCATATGTTAATAGATCCAAATACTTATTTTTGTGGGGGTCGTACCACGCAGACATTTACATCAACCGAAAGATTTTCTGCTAGAAAATTTGTTTTTACTTTTTTTATTTAAAATGCATTCTATTTTAACTATTTTATTTGTTCTACACTTCCGTTGTATTTTCAGTGACTCCGTCGCTTAAGTAACTTATACTCACTGGTTACTTTTGTCACATGACAAATACCTCAGGATACAACAGTCCACTGGTTATTTAGTAACAGCAAGAATAGGAACATGACGAAAACAATACGAAATATGCGCATAATTTAAGTAAAAACAGTCCCTTTACATTTCGTAAGTAGCCATTAACTTAATTGTAAATATTCATGGAGAAAATCAATATCTACGTAGGCATTGTAACGACTTTTGTGTGGAAAGATTATAACTTTGATTAGGAAACGGTATGCTGATGCGGTGCAACACACAATACCGATGGTCAATTATCGACGAGGGGAATCATGTTTATAATGGTTAACTGTTTCTGTAAAATCATGAGTCATGGGTACGTCTGGTATATAAGTATAAATAGTTTAAATCGTAACACGTGATGCATCGGCTTCCTTTTTATTAAAAGTGAAGTACTTGTCACGCTGGCTTCCGGTGCATGTAAGTTTTCAAGCAACCAATCAAAGGGCAGGTTTTCATATCAATGATTAAAGTATTTCAAACTGTGACGTCATACTGGTTGTCTTCGAAAGACTGAAGCTCCATTCCTATTTACTTGCCTCAGTAAACGTCAATAGTGTCATCAGAAGGGAAGCTGGAAGTATACTCTATGTAAAGACGAAAGAGTCAGTGACAGTTGGAGAACATTTTGCCCTTCTCATGATAGAACAGTGATGGAAAACTCTTAGCTTAATCTAGTCAAGTGCATGACGAAAGTTTAAATCGAGTGCATCTAATAGAAATCAAGCTGGCAACTAGGACTATACATGTTCATTCTCGAGTAAAATTACTTTTACTATTCCTTAGAAGCACGCGTGTGACACAACTGAGAACGCAACTAAGAAAGTGTGAAGAAAATATTACTCTGGATGTTTGATTATGATTATTCTAACTACATCCCATCTATATTATTATACTGGCAGGGCATATGCAATCAACATTTTTTTTGATCCAAAGATAGATCAGCAATTTGTACAAAGTTCCAGTGTTCCCCAAAAAAGTCACAAACCAAACTATTAAACAAACTGCTAACACAGAGTCTAAACTAAAGGTTAGAATGAAATGCTCCATCAGAGGATTAAATAAAAAATATGCCTGTAGATTTGACACCCGTTAATATCATGCACTAACTGGTAATGGAGTGAAAAGTGGAACTCGATCAGATCTCCTTCCATGTCATAGGAAATAAGATTACAAATTATTTATTGACATCTTGACACAAGTTATAGTAAGATATATCTACTTGCAGATAAACTAGGTGATCTTCATATCATCATGAATTCTTGCAACTCAATGTATTCAATATGATTTTCCGATTTTCGCTAATACGAATATGCATAGTAGTTTTGAGATAACGTTTAGAAATAGAACCAGTAGACACTTCTGCGAGCATGAAAAAAATGAGTGAAGACATTCACCAGGTTGGCTAAGAATTTGAAGCATACTATTAGAAGTAGTAATTGCTAAAATACAAAATACTAGATATGACCCGTGGTTCTTTACGGATGAAGACAGATACTCACACTTAATACATGGCTCTGCTACAGTCAGTTACAGAACTGACATCCACCGTGAGTACAGTTAAGTAACTTGTCCTGTAATTCCTCGTTCCTGCACGTTTATACCTAATGCATAACGGGCAATAGATTTGATAAATATAGACCTAATAAGTGTTGATTCATTCGTATAACACACACACACACACACACATATATATATATATATATATATATATATATATATATATATATATATATATATAAAGATTGCATTGGAGATGATATCAGGAAAGCATTGATCTGTTCACCTTCTTTTAATAGATATGTCACTGACTTTTATGAAAAAGACAAAACGATTTTTCTTTTCGCCTTGAAAGTTAAAGAATCTTTACAATCCCTCAGAAATTATATGGAGATATATGATATACAATCAGGTCCAAAGTGACCACATACAAACCTTAGCCTGTTTGTGTAAACAATCAAACATCGCGAGTGTCATCGAAGCTAGATTCAAAGCTGAAATAATATAGCAAGCTTGTTTACTAGAATTGTCAATAAGATACGGAAAGTAAAGAATCAATACTTTTGAGTAAACTCTATATATATTTAAGTTTAAATCAAGCATATAAAAATGATTTCACTAATTATAAATATCAACCTCTTTTAAACATTTATGAGAGGCGATCACATTTTTATATATTTAACAGTAGATTTCATGTTTACAAGGGCTACATTTTATAGAGCATATTTCAGGTTTTTAGTAGAGTATTACTTTGTTCCGCCACTGTATTTTAAAGAATATGTAAATGGAGTTTCCTCGGTGTCAGATTCTCATAGATAGAAAAATAAACTCTATTAATTATTCATTTGCTACAGAAGTTACCCAGCAATTGTGAAACTGGTAGAACAAATGTAAAAATAATCAGATTAATATAGAAACATATGTATCTGTCTAAAACTGTATGTCATATGCACGTGTCTGAAAGTGTAATAGATGAACAGATGCGAAAACTATCTATACAAAAGTGAATGTGATAATGGGTATGACAATGATTGCAAAGTCGAATTATTCTTACCACGGGAAATCTGTAAATTGATACCCTTAAATCAAGCCCTTTTAGTTATTCGGAAAACGTAATTTAATATGTTATACATAAATTAATTAATATCATCATTAATGTAAATTAATTTTAAAAGCTGACGCCAATTGTCTACAAGTAAGCTTTTATAAGATTTTCGTTCTTGTTTCTGACCATATTCATCATGCATAACTTTACATATATATAACTTTACATATATATATATATATATATATATATATATATATATATATATATATATATATATATATATATATATTGATGTTTCTATGGGCTCCCTGGACTCAGCAGAAGTCACTGATCTAGTTGGTCTCTACATTTTATATAACCTCACAAAAGACATTAACATAGAAGACATAGGCCTATATAGGGATGACGGACTGTTAATAGTAAAATACTCAAATGGACAAAAATGGGAAAGAGTAAAAAAATTATCCTTAGAGAAATGAAAAGATTAAATCTTAAAGTAGAAATAACATCTAATATTAAACTAGTTAACTTTTAGACGTAACATTCAACTCAAATAAAGAAACATATGAACCTTATACTAAAGATAATGCCAACCCAATCAATGTCCACCCACTCTCTAACCACCCAAAAACCATAATTCAACATATCCCCAGATCAATTGAAAAAGGAATCAGCAATAACTCCTCTAATGAAGAAATTGTTAACAAACATAAGGACTTTTACAATAAAGCGCTAAAACAAAGTGGATATAAAAACACCCAAATTAAATTCACCAAACCTATACCATCCAACAACAGACGCATTAATAGAGGTATAAAAAATATTTGGTTCACACCTCCATATAATAACATGGTTAAAACCAAACTCGGTAAAAAAATTCTTAGACTTAATTAATCTACACTTTCCTTCTAACAATATACTGCATACAATTTTTACTAGAAACATCCTCAAATTAAGCTATAGCTGTGGAGAAAATTTAGAAAATTAAAAAAAAAACATGACAATAAAATTCTAAATGGAAAACAAATACTGAAATGAAAACAACAGATACCAAGGCTTGCAACTGCACAAACAAAACAGAATGCCCATTACAACAACATTGCCAAATAACTCAATCAGTATATCAAGCAGCAATATCTACTAAAGAAAATCCAACCCTGCAAAAATTCGATAAAGGTATGGCTGGTAATACCTTCACAGAAATATATACCGGCTTTTAATAACTCCACATATCTAAAAAAGAACCTCACTTTCTATATATTACTGAGAACTATCCAACAATAACCAATCACCAACAGTGACCTGGAACACAATCAGAAAAACTAGCACCTGCGGTTCCCTAAACTCACCTTGTTACCTTTGCCTAACAGAAAAGCTTGAAATAATTAAATATACCGATAGAGGCACACTCCTAAACAAAAAACAAGAAACATCAATTAACTGTAGGCATGATAAATTACACCTTCTTAGTAATCCACTTATAACCCCTCAAGCTAATACTATCTCATAAAAAAACACTGTAGCTATCCACTAACGGTAATTTTGTCAACATAACTATCATCTGACACCATTCTTGTTAATTATTATTATTATTATTATTATTATTATTATTATTATTATTATTATTATTATTATTATTATTATTAATTAATTAATTAATTAATTCTGTTAGACTTAACTAATTTACTAATATATTTGGTTGATTTATTAATTTATTAATGATAAGTTGGTAAACTCCGGACAAAATAAAAACAGTATACATTTATAATTAGCGACACATTTCATTAACAACCCCTTACCCCCCCCCCATTACTCGCCCATACCGCCAATTACGGCTGATCTGGGGACACGAACGCACGCACGCACGCACGCATACACATTCATACACACAATTACAGTAGTCTTGAAAATACGCTTGGTCGCTCGAGTTTAAAATAACTGTCGATTTATTTGACACCTAAACATGCATGATTATCTCCCCTCTCGGTCTGAAATAACAGAGTTTTCATTCCTCTATCTGTCTACCTATCTATCTTTCTATCTGTATATCTTTCTATCTCCACCCCACTCTCTTCATTATATATCTCTCTTTCCACTTTGTTTTATTTTATTTATTTATTTGTTTTGTTTTTTGTTTTAGATTTTGGATTTTAATTTTTTGATTTTTAACGGTCCTAAACCACGTGACTCCCTGAATTTTGAAATGTTAAATTTCTTTTCTTCTTCTTTTTCTCACTACTTCATTCTCTCCAAATATGATCTGAGGTTAATATCGGATTCTAACTCTACCTGATGAGATCTCAGTTTATAATAACTCTTGATCAATAACATCGACATGCCAGTGTCGCAGATTTTGTACATGTCTGTGTAAATAAAAATTATCATATATAAAGATCTATCTGTTATTGAGCACTTTTTATAAATATGGTTGAAATTCTTTGGATTACTACCCTGTGGATGTTTTTCCTGAATTATTACCATTATATATATATATATATATATATATATATATATATATATAAATGTTTGTTTTTATCTACATACGTATACATTTTATACTTTCTGGAATAGTCAGTGTAGTGAAGATTATTCATACCGGTCGCCGAACTCGAACCCCAGACCATGAATAAGAATTCCGACGTGTAAGCCAACACGGCCGTCATCAACAACCCGGTAATTCAGCGGGATTAATCGTATTTAAAGGCAGCCGTCGTCAAAGTGTTATACTACTGAAATAAATATGCATTGAAGCATCGGAAAACGTTTTCAACCTGGTATTACTACGACGTTTAAGTCGATTAACTCTGAATTATCTCCCTTGAACATTAATTTATTTATCTTTAAGAAGATTGCGCCAAGAAATCAAAATAAGGAGGAAACTTATTCACCTGTGTAATCGTGTGTGTGCTCTTTATTTTTAACTTACACATTTTTCAGTGAATTTAAAAAAATAAATAAATGTTGGCTGCTAACGACTTGGCACGTGGCCGTCGTAATTAAACTACTTACTTTACGACAGCCACGGTTCGGTGTTACCCCCTGCCTATTACCACGTAACGTCGCTAACGGGAGAAAGGATGAGTTGCATAGTGACAGAGAGAGAGAGAGAGAGCGCGAGAGATAGAGATAGAGAGATAGGGCAGTAAGTCAATGACATTCTCCTCATTCTCAACTCTTGCCTCCTATATACTTCTATGTAGTTTGATTTAAAGTACTTCCCCTGAAGTTAATCAGCAAATATTTTTTATTGAATCCTTTGAATTACTTATTGTTTATAGAGACAACAAATATTGCATATACATGGAACAAATGGAACGATAAAATTACGAATAAATAACACCAAATATTAATTAATTATAGACTGTTTAAAAACGTAGTTATGCTAATGTCGATGGGCGTATTCTCCGTACTTTATATACCGTATTCCAATAGAATAAGTTGTTTTATTGATTTGAATCACATCAATCTGTTTTGATAGTAATGTAGGAGCGATAAACAGAAGAGAAAAAAAATTCGCATTTATTCATTTAGATTAGAACCGGACTACAATCGATAAAAAACACGAATGTTAGGTGTAATCCAATTTGAGATGGGTGGTTACTGAATCCTCGCGAAACATCATAACAAATAGGATCCGACTATGTTAAAATTTATAGCAAACTGTCCCTTATCTAAACTTATTACGTAATTAATACAACATAATCAGAAAATATACCACCTTATCATTTCCGAGTATTTAAAAGATTATTCAGTTAACATCTGCCAAATATTCTGTGCTGGATGATCCCTTTATAGTTAGAATTTGTTGACTGTAAATATATTCTTCAATCAATGTATACATTGTATTTATAGATTTAAAGTAAGCTTAACATTTAAAAAGCAAATATAGTTTACTGGAAAGAGGAAATTGCTACTAGTATCATAATTCAACGTTTATACGTATATTACATGCCGCAATGTGTGTTTATATACTCTATGTGTATTATTGTGTGTATGTATGGGTGGTTATATTTACGTGTGTAATTCTGTGTATGTGTGTACGTGTGTGATACTATTAGAAGAAAAGTTAATATCTCACATGAACGCTGTATTGTTATTTTATCTTTCTTCCTTACTGATAGTAATTTTCCGTTTCTTTTGAAGACCTTATCCAGTATTCCACCTATATTTATCTTTCTAGTGATTTTAACCCCAGGTATGCATTGCTCTCTGTGTTTTCATACGTTAGAACATTTATTTGTTTGTAAATAAACTCTGTTATTTTCTATTTTCTCCCTTTTTTACTTACTAAAAATTCTTTTCATCATTAATTTCTAGATAAGACATTTTATGTGCCCACGGTTCTTACGAAGTATATCTTAATTCTAGTAAGGTAACTTAATGTAAAATATTGAGAATAATTTAGAGCCAGATCTGACTTAATGTTGGTTTATATTTTCGTCTTGCTTGTTGTTATTGTTATCATCATAGTAGTAATGGTAGTTTTCTTAGTAGTAGCAGTAGTAGTAATGGTAGTTTTCTTAGTAGTAGCAGTAGTAGTAATGGTAGTTTTCTTAGTAGTAGTAGTAGTAGTAGTAATGGTAGTTTTCTTAGTAGTAGCAGTAATAGTAATGGTAGTTTTCTTAGTAGTAGGAGTAGTAGTAATGGTTGTTTTCTTAGTAGTAGGAGTAGTAGTAATGGTAGTTTTCTTAGTAGTAGGAGTAGGAGTAATGGTAGTTTTCTTAGTAGTAGGAGTAGTAATACAATTAGTATGATGATTAATCGTTCTAGTAGTATCAAGAAGAATATAATCATAATTTGACAAACATGTCTCTTATCATGTATATGGATGATTCTTGCCAATTTCGTTGTCCAATATTTTCACACCAAATGAGTGCGTATTGTGTCTTATATTAGTAATGCTTGTGAAGGTAGTATTAATCTTTTAATCCACATGGTATATCTCAAAAGTAAGTAAGGTTATTTGGTGAAATTATGTCGAATTGTTTCGAAAGGACAATCTAAGAGATACACGCAGGAGATATTATCCTGGTCTGTTTAAGGTCTCTATGCACAGTGGTTTCTAAGGACAACCTGACATGAGAATACTTCGATCTTACAAGGAAACCCTGACACGATATTCAAAATAACATAGTATTGGAAGCCCAAATAAGATCTATTCGGTATGTCGTATACGAAAAATGGTGCACCTTCTCTAAGTGATGTTTTTTTATAGTAGCAGCACTAAACCCTATAAACACTTGTCTTGGAATCCGCTAAGACCAAATTACTAAAGGAAAAATTTACTATAACATACCTAACTGATCAATTTGGGAGGAAAAATAATGTACTTCACTTCTTTACTAACTAAATGTTTCAGAGTTAAAGGAAAACTTTATTAAACACTTGGATATATATGTATATCATATAGAGATAAAGAGTTAGCAGCATTAAAGGACCCCTTGATTTATGAGAACTTACACCGAAATAGAATAAAACAGAGAAACAAAAGACAAACAACACTGAACCATAATGTACATTTTTAAAAACAGATATGTTAAAAAATGCTAAATTCTAATAGATATGTTTTTATTCTGATATCCAAGTATTAAAATGTTAAAAAGAAAAAAAAATATGAACTCTCCAATGTTAATACAAGTCTCGCGGGCATGCGCGTGTCGTCATATTTAAAAGGTGAATGGACCGTTATAACAACCACACGCCTTTCTCCATCCATACGGACTACTACAAACTTACGGAACTATGATTACTTCATACCACTCTGATGAAGCATTATTTCATTTACGAAATGAATTGCCAAAAAATTAAAGTAAATATGTAAAATAAAAGAATAAAAATAAAATATGCTCTGTTTTTTAAATTTTAATTATAAATACTACCTCTAAACATGCTTTTATAGACTTTCCCCTCATTTATTATATATATATATATATACATATAAATATATATATATATATATATATATATATATATATATATATATAAGCGTGTTTAACGTAGAATAGATATAGTTTATTAACATTCTATATATTCCAAAACAGTTAACATTTACTTCTACTTTTGTATATTATATTCAGTTCATTTTAGATCGATGATATGATTACGTATAAAGATAAGAATATAAAATGTTTCAATCGATCCCAAACGTGTTATCTATGCTTCGTTTTCTTTTTGCTGTGAGTGATCGAAATTATCTGATATTATTGCCTGTCGAGATTAGATTTTGCTGCATCAGATCATATTTATTAAAATGGAAGAATCGTAAAAGAAACAAAATCATTTCAAGATTGATTTCTCATTTTGAATTTGAAATGAAACGTTGACAATTTCTTATGACAATAACTAACACGCATTTTTCGTGCTCATCTGCACGAATAGGTACCAACATATCTAATAATATGATCTATTAAAAACGTACGGTTAAATACACTGTACAGACGCACATAAGACAAGTTAAAAATGAAACAGATTTAAACAAATACAGCTATATTTAACAATACAATTAAAACAGTGAGATGCGTGAAGAAATCGATATTCCTCATTGTATTCATTAGAACCTCATCGGGAGAGAAGGCATGATAAAGGCACACATAAATTATTTACACAACATAGAATGGGGCGTTGAGCATATATAAGAATGAATTATATAAGCAGAACAACCAAAGTAAAAAGTAGGATAGACACAAACAATGTCATAAGTTAGATCTAGTATGAAATATAAGAACGTTGGCCAGAAAACTAAATGGGAAATGAGTTAACTATATGTTGACAAAGAGAGTCAAAACATTTCTTCATGAGAGTTAGATTGGCAAGAATATGATATAACAAAAAGGCAGTCTAACCATTGGTCATGAATATAGCATTTACCATTTACCACAACAAAGTAGCTTATGGTGAGAACCGGGCACATTCATAGAATCAAGATCATCGTTTGGTATTACTTTTGAAATTTTCCATAAAAGCGACTTTCATACGGCGTCCACGTTGAAAGTTATGTGGGTATTTGATTAGCACAGTCATAGCAAAGTTAAAACCATGAGTACATGAAGCAGACACGAAATCAGTGTTTTTTATGTAATTTACTGGAATTTATCTGTTATCCCTCTGAAGCCATTTGTATTTGTAGCGTTGCATTTTAGCAATGAAGTGGATGTCTCTACATAGTATGGCATAGATAGCGGCTTGTGTTGTAGGTAATGTGCCAGTGTATTGATTTACTCCTCTCCAGGAGTTAGGCACAAGGCCAGTTTTTATCTTACTCCCACAAGTAAGATGTGACCCAAGGTCGGGTCGGGGAAGTGGGGTTTAAAAATTGTCTGGGTAGCCTCGTCGGCATTCCCTGGTAGAAGCGCCTCAGACAGTAAGCAATAAACTTACTCCTCCCCAAAGAGGGGAGGAAAATCTTGGGAAGGTGGTCCTCCCAGAACTGCACAGGACGGAACCATTGACCGGCGTAAATCAAGACCCGAAGGCCTAGACAACATCAGTATGGGGTGCAGTATCCATCGGAACAGATACTACACTTTGATCTTAGCCAAAAGGCCAAGAACTCAACTTCCTACTACCCACAGTTACGCTCTCACACACACACCCACAGACACACACACACACACACACACACACACATATATATATATATATATATATATATATATATGTGTGTGTGTATGTGTGTGTGTGTGTGTGTGTGTGAAGTACTATACGGATTGCCACCTGAAACCAGAAAGATGGCTCGACGGTTTGAGAACCTCACGAGGAAAATATACAAACGCGAAAGTTCCGCGATGTTCAACAATGCTTGCTTAGATATATATATATATATATATATATATATATATATATATATATATATATGTATATATATATATATATATATATATATATATATATATATATATATATATATGTATATATATATATATATATATATATATATGTGTGTATAGTTCGGCAGCAAGTCGTTGTTTACCCAGGCTTCATTGAAGACTATGGAGCTTTCTCTTTTCACAATATTTCGTGTCAATCTCTCGACGCGGCGAGCGATTCTGCGGTTTTCGGGTGTTAACCAGTGGAGTATGGAACCTAGCGTTGTGTCGTGGGCCATTCCTCGAGCGCTTTCGGTCTCTCGACCGTCTTCAGGGGGTTGGGTCCTACTGTTACGAAGCGCCTATTTATATTTATATTTATTTCGATTATATATTTATTAATTTATATATATATATATATATATATATATATACATATATATATATATATATATATATATATATATATATATATATATACATATATATATATATATTAATTATTTATTACATCGATGTTTCATGCTTACGCAACCTTCAGTGCAGGAAGTTAATTTCCGACAGTCGGCGGGCGCGGACTCCGATCACAAATCGACAAGAGTCTTACCCGTTGGCCATCACAGATTAGCTTGGAAGTTAGGAGGAATAAAACTTTGTAAATGCCAAGTCGGCGGGTATTTACAACTCGCAACGAATGGTGATCAACAACAAACCGCGTTGGATCTCGCAATGAAGCTAGTCGTACTGCTTGTTATTAAACTCTCTCATATATATATATATACAGGGTGTTTCAAAAGTCTTGGGAACATTACAAATGCGTATATCTCATGAACTATTCCAGGTAGAAAAATGAAACTGGTGCCATTTTAAAGCTTGCTTAATCAAGTTTTTGGTCATACTAATGATTTTCGTGTTATCTTTCCAGGTGCAGTAATGGCGTTCTCTAAACAAGACAAGGCATTTTGCGTCCTCAAATTTGCAAAGACTGAATCGTGGACATGTGTTCAGCGTGCATTTCGCAGGAAATTTAAACCAAAAGCCCCTGAAAGGAAATCCATTGTCAGATGGCATGCTAAATTTGTGAAAGATGGGTGTTTGTGCCCAAGTAAGCGAACAGGTCGCCCTTCAACTTCAGAAGATGCAGTTGAGCAAGTTCGGACAGCCTTTCAGCGGAGCCCCCGTAAACCAATGAGAAGAGCCAGCAGGGAACTTCAGCTTGCTCCAGCAACTGTCTGCCGTGTCTTAAGGAAACGACTGCAAATGGTACCTTACAAGCTCAAGTTGGTCCAAAAGTTGAAGGACACTAATAAGCCACTTCGCCGTGACTTTTGCATTGCAATGCAAGAGAAGTTGGAAGATAACGGCTTTGATGAACGGCTTGTTTTTAGCGATGAGGCGACCTTCCATCTGAATGGCAAAGTTAACAAGCATAACACTCGCATATGGGGTACTGAGAATCCTCATGAACTTCTTGAGCACGAGCGAGATTCACCAAAAGTGAACGTGTTTTGTGCAATTTCCAAGAAAGGTGTCTATGGACCGTTCTTCTTTGAAGAGGCAACTATCACTGGTGAATCCTATCTCAACATGCTGGAAGACTGGTTAATGGCTCAGTTGGAACAAGCAGAATCTGATGACTTCATTTTTCAACAAGATGGTGCACCACCACACTGGAGTTTTAGAGTAAGGCAGTTTCTTAACACAAGGCTGCCTGGTAGATGGATTGGGAGATCTGGGCGAGGTGATGACGTTCTCATGCCCTGGCCTCCTAGGTCTCCAGATCTTACCCCGTGTGACTTTTTCCTCTGGGGCTTTGTCAAGCAACAAGTCTATGTGCCGCCCCTTCCAAGAGATATTGACGAACTAAAGGCTCGAGTAACGGCAGTTGTGGGAACCATTGACGTCAAGATGCTGGTCCGTTTGGCAGGAAATGGACTATCGACTAGATGTCTGCCGTGTGACGAATGGTGCTCATATTGAGCAACTTTGAAGATTCCCCACAAAACTTGAAACTTAAACCTTTCCAACGGTACCAATTTGATTTTTCAACTCCTAATAGTTTTTGAGTTATTAAAAATCGTTATGTTCCCAAGACTTTTGAAACACCCTGTATATATATATATATATATATATATATATATATATATATATATATATATGTGTGTGTGTGTGTGTGTGTGTGTTAAAAAAGAGACAAACGGTAAACAGGTTAAAATGCAGGTGAAAAACAAAAACACGAGATTTGACCGGTTTCGTTCGTATTAACGAACGTCTTCAAGTCTTTTGTTTTTGTTTTTCTCCTGTAATTAAACCTGTTTTCCGTTTGTCTTTTTTTCTACAAATTTTGTCTACCACGGCATTTCATTTTCATGACTTATCGTGCACCTTACACAATATATATATATATATATATATATATATATATATATAAACAACCCGCCCTTCGGGTGACAATTACTTACGCTGTTGTCTTCTTTACAAGAACGAAAGAAGTAATTTTTATTTGACATTTTGGTAATTTAGAGGAAATTCTAAAAATATATGATTTTTGTAGTGTTATTGGATATATTCCAATATGGGGGAAATATACTGTGCATGAACATCGTCAAATTGTGTTTTTTTAGGAAAAACAACAAAACGGTCAATTTATATGGTCTTTTAAGATATTCGACGTCGATGAATTGTATGTTCTTTCAGTATAAAAATTAAAATGAATTCCCTATGAAAACTGGTTATATAATGAAATGTATAAACAAAATGGTGGAACGTCGTTTGCTCAAATACTCCATATTTATATTACTAAGTACTTCGAAATAGTTACTTTGTACTGTTCACCATTTATTATAAAAGAAAAAAATACGTAAATGATATAAAAGAAATATACTTTTTTTTGTAATTTAGAAACATTAGAGGACATTTTTGATTTTAAAAGCCAAAATTAAAAATTTGAAAACATATTAAGTAATGGAGAGTTAAAAAAAGTACGTGTAAAAAAGATATGGGGTCTGTCCAGTTGGTAATTGTCCGTTGATGAATTCTGTCTTTTCCACTGCCAACTTATCTATCTATGTAATTTCTCTGGTGATAAGATTTTGATTTTTGAACAGCATTGGCTTAAATGAAGAATAATAAACATAACTTTTATTACCGAGTATACCTTACATTGAACAATAGAAGTTGTAATAAATTTGTCATTCGTACATGTTTATCCATCTTCTTTCATCTATCTTTATAATTGCTCTATCTCGTATATTGAGCTATCTACTAAAAGTATACTTTTAGTTTAATATTTTATTCTAATATACTATATATCATTTATATTAATATTATATATATATATATATATATATATAATATGATAAATGTTAATTAAATTCATATTTACAAACGCATGATTTTCATCTTTTCTTCGGGAATCATCAGTGTGAAGGATGATTGTTCTGCCGCACACACGATTCGAACCTCAGACCAGAGTCAACATTTTAACTACTCTCTGAACTTCTAGACTTATACGGCCAACCTCACAACCACGGTGATAGGAAGAGTATTGAGGTCTATTTATGTCTTTATAAGCCGGCATACATAGACGTATGTTATAAACAGTATTCAACGACTCCGTCAGACGGAATTTCGCGTTGCATTTTAAATTTGACCTTCTAATTATTATTCTCTAAAAAAAACCGTGACTTTGAATTAAGTGAGTGTAGCAATATTTTTATAAATATACATAAACGTGATAAATAGAAGGCAATAACATGCAGAGGTGTAACGGATAGACACAAGTAGAGAGAAATTGAGACATGTAACGGATGAACAAGTTATGAATTTTTTAATGAATTTTTTTATAAATTCTTGTTAACATACACTTGTGTTTCATCCATTTTCCCGGGAGTCATCAGTGTGAAAAATAGTACAAATGATACGAGACAACGAGTAAGATAGTTTTAAACTGAATATGAGTTTACACAACAACTAGGCAGGAAAAAAATCAAATGCAAATGCAGACTGCGCATAAATATTTGAAATAAACGATACTTTAATGATTTATGACGACGACAGTTCTACAGAATAAAACTACCGGACCCTAAAAAATCTGAAAATTATGTTATATATATATATATATATATATATATATATATATATATATATGTGTGTGTGTGTGTGTGTGTGTGTGTGTGTATTTGGAGAGTTTACCAAGATATGTTTTTCCAGAGAGGATTCATCACAACGGAAAACTTATTCTATGTTATTATTTATTTATTTTGTAAATTTATTGTTCCCTGAACATGTTTCGCTACCTAGAAAGGTACTTGCTAGGTAATTCCTCAGGGGAAATCCAAAACCTAAGATATTGACCTCAATGAATAACAATGTTTTGTCGTTTCCCGACTAATAAGTGTAGCGGTCGCTAGTCACTATGTACCGTCCGGTTCTCTATTATGTAAGTTGACATATATGTCACTGCTATACTTATTGTACGAGTTTTTCATATATATATATATATATATATATATATATATATATATATATATATATATATATATATTTGAAACGTCGTACAATGTAAGATTAAAACACAGTTTGTTGATCACTTTCAACTGCTCGTGTAAATCAGCCGCCGACTCGCTATTTACAACGTTTAATTCCTCCTTAATTATTAGCTAATTCCCTATGGCCGAGGGGTTAACGCTCTTGACTACCAATCAGTGGCGATTTGTGATCGGAGTTCGGGTCCGCCGACCGTTGAGAATTAACTTCCTGCACTGAAGATTGCGTTAGCATGAAACATCGATGTCTGTAGGTAATACGTAATTAATATTTATTTATAAATATTATTACATATGTATATATATGTATATATACATATATTATTGATATTTCATTAAATTTAATATATTTTTTTTTAAATATGTGAGCCGTTAGGTAACCCAGTGAGCTTGTCTTAAATAGTTTTAATTAGGACAACGTGAATTTGCAAAGCTTAGTTTGTTTTTTTTAAAGAAAAAGATACAAATTAATCTATCTGCTTTCTTTCTTGCTCTCTATGTCTTTCTCTATGTTGCTTATTAATCGAGTTTCGGATTAAATAGTATTAATTGTAGTAGTCCTATTCCCAATTTCTATGTTATAATTTGTTAATTCAGAATAAAATATGTTAAACCTGAGCGAGTGACAGAAGCAAGGGTCAATTGACACTATATTAAATTAGAGGCGGGGCAAACAATATAGAAAGGGAGTCAGACTAATAAATATAAACTAAATAAAAACACTGATGACTGGTGACTTAAACAAATCTAAATGGATTTTCTAAAAATATCATTTACTTTCAAGACCATGAAAGATTTTAACATATAGAATTAATATTTATAAAAAAAAAACTTAGTGTAATAAACATTGATTAACTGAGCTTCCATATAATAATAACAATACTACTACTACTACTACTACTACTACTACTACTACTACTAATAATAATAATTCAATGGTAAGCGGCTATTATGATAATGAAAAGTCATTTGGAACGGTTATCAAAAAGAGGTGGAGAGTACTGGAAATCTGGGGAGTCTTGTTGTCACACATATTCCAGGGAACACCACCGGTTATAAGTGTAAAAATTTGGGAATTTCCTTTGCTTTTGTACATTTAGTGTATATGAATTTTCATCTTAACCCTATTAAGGGCATATGATTTCAGTATACTGGCATTTTTCATGAAATATATATATATGATATACATTACTTTCATTCAATATATACATGTATAAACTGTTTACCTATATCTCTCATACTCTCACTATTTCTTTATCTTTTATTCCCGGGTTCTCTCCTCGACTAGATGCATTCTAAAACTCGATTTTAATTCCAGGATAGCAAGCATGTGACCCTGCAAATGTTAAGTAGAACGTACTTTCCTAAACTCTTAGACCAATCACTCCACGCAGAGGCGTATGTCAAAGAGCCTTAATGGGTAACGCTAATCGTGAAAGGAATTTCGTAGCTTCAGGTCAATTTAATATATATTATTGATCCCGTTTTTTCTAATGCAGCGTCGCGGCGAACGCAATCATTGATCGTGAGATTAGAACTCGCAACTACATCACACCACTGTTTCTCTATCCATCCTTAACATGAATTGCTTAAACAATATTAAACAGAAGTGAAGGTCAATATAGGATCGGACAATCAGGCTAAATTAGCCGACGTATTGCCAAGTGCTCCTCGACTATCACGCGCAAAAATCTACCGTAAACATTATGACATTCCTTAGCAGTAAGACCGATTTAATGAAAGTAAATGAAACCACCTTAGCAGTGTGTAAAATAGTAGGTTGTGTTTTATTAAACTATTCATATTGCGCGAGTGAACCCACTAGTATACAAGACGGTTAGTCGAGAATAACAAGAAATACAATGTTCAGTCGGAATCATCTTGCTGAACTAGAGGTTAGGATAATGAGGCTGTGTTAATTGATAGAAAAGGGCATTCCGTCACTTGTTTCACACAGAGAATAAGTAAGAGAAGTCGAAAGTTTGTTGGGAGCGCTACACGTGTAAACATCTTATTATAAAATGTTATTATCGATCGCACTTACTCCACCACCTCACCGGTAAGTGATTTGGAACAAAGTTTAAGTCGAATAAATCTCCTGTGTCTTACAACAGTTTTGTATTGACTTAGTTCGTTTTCGAGGTATGAACGAACTTATTTGCAGACAGCGTTACCTCAATCCATAAGGATCACAGAAAGGGTACGTACAAGAACAAGCAACTAACAAGGTATCATTTATGAACTTTTATTCATGTATGACACAAGTTTTAAACGAAACATATATATTTATACTTTGGCATCAACTAACTCCAAAATATTAAAATTTTGACTAGGAGCAAAGTTTTGTATCCGTTCTAATACTACACTTCCTCTTCTCTATTCTCGGTCACTGAAAAATAAATCCTTCTAGACTGAGTCAAATTTCATTTTTGTCCCAATGCAGAGTGCCCCTTTTGGGAACTAGATTTTCCCACATTAAACACCGACCTTGTGCTAAAGTTTTCTCTCGTAGGAAGGAAAGAAAAGAGGATCTCCAAAATGGGTTATATCACTTAAACATAAACAAAACTACAGAAAACGAATTTCGTGTTAAATGTATGTTATACATTGTTATGATGTAGTATGATAATCCCCCACGAAAATGCAATAAACCAATGCAAGTTTATCGACAGCAGAATGCAGATGAGTTAGATCAGCACGAAGTTTGTTTATTTGTTAGATCAGCACGAATTTGGTTTATTTTGAAGTATTTCTTATTACGTTTGTAAAGAGGCTTCACACAGATTCACAAGAAATTCACAAAAAATGATCACATTTTTGCGATAAGTTTGTTTGCGAATTCCTTCAAATAACAAGAAATTGACTACGAACGGGGTAATCAAAAGAACAGAACACTACTTCGGATGAATTTGAATATAAAACGAATTTCACGCGTTCAGAAATGTAGCAAAATGTTTTTGTGAAGGTGTTTATTCGCATGTTTTTGTGCAGGTATTTATTCGCATGTTTTTGTTCAGGTGTTTATTCACATGTTTTTGTTCAGGTGTTTATTCACATGTTTTTTTGTTCAGGTGTTTATTCACATGTTTTTGTGAAGGTGTTTATTCACATGTTTTTGTGAAGGTGTTTATTCACATGTTTTTGTTAAGGTGTTTATTCACATGTTTTTGTTCAGGTGTTTATTCACGTGTTTTTGTGCAGGTGTTTATTCACATTGTTTTTGTTCAGGTGTTATTCACATGTTTTTGTGCAGGTGTTTATTCGCATGTTTTTGTGCAGGTCTTATTCACATGTTTTTGTGCAGGTGTTTATTCACATGTTTTTTGTGCAGGTGTTTATTCACATTGTTTTTGTTCAGGTGTTTATTCACATTGTTTTTGTGCAGGTGTTATTCACATGTTTTTGTGCAGGTGTTTATTCACATGTTTTTGTTTAGGTGTTTATTCACATGTTTTTGTGTAGGTGTTTATTCACATGTTTTTGTGCAGGTGTTTATTCACATGTTTTTTGTTTAGGTGTTTATTCACATTGTTTTTGTTCAGGTGTCTATTCACATTTTTTTGTGCAGGTGTTATTCGCATGTTTTTGTGCAGGTGTTTATTCGCATGTTTTTGTTCAGGTGTTTATTTACATTGTTTTTATCCAGGTGTTTATTCACATGTTTTTGTGCTGGTGTTTATTCACATTGTTTATTTTCAGGTGTTTATTCACATGTTTTTGTTCAGGTGTTGATTCATATTGTTTTCGTTCAAGTGTTTATTCACATGTTTTTGTTCAGGTGTTAATTCGCATGTTTTTGTGCAGGTGTTTATTCGCATGTTTTTGTGCATGTTTTTATTCACATGTTTTTGTGCAGGTGTTTATTCGCATGTTTGTGTGCAGGTGTTTATTCGCATGTTTTTGTCAGGTGTTAATTCACATGTTTTTGTTCAGGTGTTTATTCACATTGTTTAATTTGAAGCAATGGATCTTCATAAATTCACCAAGATATGTTAAGAGAGCAAGGAAAACGTGACCAAATTAAAGTCCAATTGGTTTAATTTATTTAAATGATGTTTATCTCACTATTATTTTCATGAGCGGAGAAACAATTATGTATTACAAAATAATTAAATGCTATCAAAATAAACACTTCAGCACGTTTGTCTTTCTTATTTAAACGAATAATTTAACTTAAAAGCATTTTTCCCGACAATAACAAAATGACGGTAGATCAGGAATGTCGGAATTTCGGGTCCGGCTAGTTAAGAATAATGCCAACTACAATTTTATTTCCAGCCATTTTAGCACTTGCCTTGCTAACGGAAAAATGAATAAGGAAAATTTAATATAATTTACTATATATTGCATAGTGTTCAGTATACATATTGGGCAAAGTCTTGTTATTTTAGTATTTCTTGAAAATAATGAGACACTTTTGGTGCGAGAACCCAGACATAGTATCTGTTCTGATACTAAACTTAATCTTTTACTGTCCTCGGACAGTAACCGAATATCATTCTAGACTGAGGCAATTTTTTATTATGTTCCAATCCAGTATTAAACTTGTAGGGAACTGGATTTCTTCCCAGATTAAAAAGATAACCTTGTGTTAAACTTTTACCTCCTGGGAAGGCGAGCTAATAAGGACATATTTTCCTGGAGAAATTGTAAATTATATTTAATCATGTGTCAAGTATTCTAATATTTACACGAGTCGTTATAAATAGTCAATAGATTTTTTAAAAATTATGTATAAATTTAGAATATCCTTTCCATTATTTACAATATGTCTCTTACAACATTATGGATTTTATTTGAATAATACAAAACAGCAGGGAAAACAGGAATGTTTTTCTTACATTGTGGCTTGATGTTGATCGAATAAATATTGATTTGTCAATGTTTTTTTTATACCGGTATTCTCCTTATTCCTTTGAATTTTTCCAAGAACTTTCGTTAGATTTTTAAAAAGTCTTGCAAAAAATTAATGTGCTAGATTTTATAGAATAATTCACGAATATAATTTATTTCCAAATAACTGAAATTTCCTTCATTATTTTTTGCTCGAAAATCAGCTAAAGTTAATATAAATTACCATTTACATAAAAACATTATGTTCATCCAACGAAAATCAAAGATTCGCTTCCTGAGAAATGATCATAAATTGGTAAAATTACTCCTTTATATAGGGTGGGCCAAAATAAGGGTCCTATCTTTAAATTTGAATAACTTGAATTTGAATAACTTCCACAAAATAAAAGTTAAACTCACCAAACTTTATGTGTGTGTAGACTGACCCTTTCGAGATTTTTTGAAATAAACAAAACAAATTTTAGCCGAAAAACACTTCTTAAAACTTACAAAAACTAAAGTATTGTTTTTTACACTGTTTTGAGTTTTTTAAGCAAAAATAATGTTTTCTAAATGAGGGTACGTTCCTTAGGGCTAATACGGCTCATGCATGCTTCGGAAGGGGTCCTTTACTTATTCTAAAAAAAAAAAAATCAATAAATAAAAAAGTTATGAATTTTTAAATATAGGACCCTTATTTTTGCCCACCCTGTATATATATATATATATATATATATATTTATACGTGTGTGTATACTAAGCAGTACTTTTGGAACATGCGAACAGAACTTATGATTAGGGTTTGTTTATATTAGACAACTAGTAGTAATCGTATTTGAACTACACAGGTTTAAAAAAAATCAGTAAACATAACGTTATCTCAAATTGTTGGATTACGATTTGGTGCAATATCTAATCGATCAAAATATAACTCATGTGTGTAATGAAAAAAATCACAAGTCATACTTATTAACATTCTTGTTCTGATTATCATCCACAAAATCAATTATATTACTTGTTATATAATATTTAGACCGAAGGATATTCCGACTGTCTCTAGTAGTATCTTTCATTGTGATTCATGTGTTTCCAGCATCTAAATACAATTTCTGTCAATATCTCCCTACGTTACTTTTTCGTACTTAAATTTGATCAACTGATAATTAATTTTTACATGAAGCAACAATTATGTACATCGTGAAATAGCGCGACAAGCGTTCTCATAAACCGTTGCATTTAGATTGGTTGATGCGTTGGTTTTCTAATTAACGGTAGCCATATTGGATCGGATTCATATTTGGTTGGCTTATCCTGTTGACATACAATAGATTGCGAGCAGACTCTTTACATCGTATCATTCACTAGTATTTATCCTGGTTAGTGAAGCTCCACTCAGCAAATCATGAAATGCTATCATTCTTAACAAATGAAAAATAGTATTTCTAGTATAAATAGTATATTTACCTTTGAAGGCGTTGAGCGTATTTCGTTTCCCAGTTGATCTAAAGTTTAAGTAAAGTATGACTTCGAATACAAAACGAGCGTCTATTTACGTCTGTGTTGAATTTCTCATTAAACCATCTTTAATTGTAGATTTTCATAACAGACACATATCTTGAAATAGTTCCAAGAGTAAGATTATCTGCCAAAATTTTGGGGAAATATTTAATGTTATTTGTCAGATACTACTGCTCCGAATGTCGGATTTTTATACGAAGTCGAGTGTGTTGAAGTACAACAAGCTTATTCTAAGAATAAAATCATCTATCGAGAAAAATATATGAACAATTTCGGAATATTAATATGTCACGAGACATCCAAAACAGAATGGATTCAGTCAGCTAATTATTCGACTAACTTATTTTGAATTTATCTTTCCGTCTGAATACGTATTGCAACGAGATTGTAAAACGTTTCTTAAGATATAAACTTCATAAAATGTATAAACTTCATAAAATGTATAAACTTCATAAAATGTATAAACTTCATAAAATGTCTAAGACACATTTCGGTAAGTTCTTCTTTCTATAAGTACATAACATTACCACTGTGAAATTCATCTTTTCCTTTAATTTTTTATATAGAAGAGTTGTTCATCTGCCTACGCTACTTCCGAATCCTACTTAATATCCGACCCTATCTACTTACAAATGATCAAAGTATTACCTTAGACTACGCACGGTGGGGAGACTAATCTTCAGGAGATGCGTGGAGTATGCGTGGACTCTTTAGTTGCCATTATACCAAGGTTTATTGCAACTCTGAGAAGTGGTACCACTAAGGCTTCCAATCTATATCGCCCATAAACTAAATAATGTATACATTATTGCAGGTATTGTAAACTTTAAAGATGATAAATTAAAAAAAAGACGCGACAATTCGATATGACTTGAACAATAATAACAACGTAAACATTAAATTGAATTAACCAAATCAATTAGAAATTTACACCATAAATAATTATTTAACACATTAATAACTTGAAGGATTAACGTATATAAACATCACTAGAGTATTAATTTACTCCTCTCCAGGAGTTAGGCACAAGGCCAGTTTTTATCTCACTCTCACAAGTAAGATGTAACCCAAGGTCGGGTCGGGAAAGTGGGGTTTGAAAATTGCCTGGGCAGCCCCGTCAGCATTCCTCAGTAGGGGCGCCTCAGACAGTAAGTAATAAACTTACTGCTCCCCAAAGAGGGGAGGCGAAGCCTGGGAGGGTGGACCTCCTAGAACTGCACAGGACAGACCCATAGACCGGCGTAAATCAAGCCCCGAAGGCCAAAACAATATCAGTCTATGGGGTGCAGTATCCATCGGAACAGATACTACACTTTGATCTTAGCCAAAAGGCCAAGAACGCCTTAACTAGAGTAGCAAGAACACTACAAGAGTTGATATGCTGCAAATTGGAAGAGTAGAAAGTGGACCTTGAGTTTACTTTCGACAGCCTCATAACTCTTGCTTCCCTTATTTCGTCCTTTAGTCCTCACATTTCATGAGAGAGGTTTCTGACAAAGGGGGAATAATTGCTGTTTTCTGGGTCGCAATCTATCTATATAACATTTATCGTTGGCTATTTTTTTTACCTTGAAGATGTATTTTTAGCTTTTTACATCAGGTGGCGTCATGATTTTTCTGGGGTGATTTTCATCAAATAAAAAACAACACTACGAACAAAGTTCATTTTGTATAAAACAATTAATAGGGACATACGTATATCTTTAATAAACGTGCGCATATTCTTTTGTTATGAACCACGTGACTCTATGATATGCTTAATCTACCGGAACTGGCAAGCTGACTCGATTTTTCAATCATTCTTCTAGATGTGCACGTAATTCTCATTGATTCAAATTCATTTGTGAGTCGCAATCTGTAATTATAGTAAAATACAAAATTGCTAACCTGGAATCTGTTTTAATTCTTAAAAAGTAAAGAAATGAAGGAAACTATCAATACAGCACAATCTCTGTCTTATTTGATGGTTCTTGATAAAATTGAGAAACATATCTCTAATTTGATTGGTATCTCTCTTTCTCTCACACGCATATGTGATGTTGAATGTCTCAATCTTTTCTATGAATACTATTATGGCATGTGCTTGTCGAACCTGTCTGATCTATTCTCTGTTTTCTTTTGTACCAGCTTGTTCGACTCGTTGATCTAGTGGTCCCCATCAACTCCCTGTGTTGATACTTCATTGTCAGATCTATTTTCTGTTTTCTTTTGTACCAGCTTGTTCGACTCGTTGATTTAGTGGTCCCCATCAACTCCCTGTTTTGATACTTCATTGTCTGATCTATTTTCTGTTTTCTTTTGTACCAGCTTGTTCGACTCGTTGATCTAGTGGTCCCCATCAACTCCCTGTGTTGATACTTCATTGTCTGATCTATTTTCTGTTTTCTTTTGTACCAGCTTGTTCGACTCGTTGATCTAGTGGTCCCCATCAACTCCCTGTGTTGATACTTCATTGTCTGATCTATTTTCTGTTTTCTTTTGTACCAGCTTGTGCGACTCGTTGATCTAGTGGTCCCCATCAACTCCCTGTGTTGATACTTCATTGTCTGATCTATTTTCTGTTTTCTTTTGTACCAGCTTGTTCGACTCGTTGATCTAGTGGTCCCCATCAACTCCCTGTGTTGATACTTCATTGTCTGATCTATTTTCTGTTTTCTTTTGTACCAGCTTGTTCGACTCGTTGATTTAGTGGTCCCCATCAACTCCCTGTTTTGATACTTCATTGTCTGATCTATTTTCTGTTTTCTTTTGTACCAGCTTGTTCGACTCGTTGATTTAGTGGTCCCCATCAACTCCCTGTTTTGATACTTCATTGTCTGATCTATTTTCTGTTTTCTTTTGTACCAGCTTGTTCGACTCGTTGATTTAGTGGTCCCCATCAACTCCCTGTTTTGATACTTCATTGTCTGATCTATTTTCTGTTTTCTTTTGTACCAGCTTGTTCGACTCGTTGATCTAGTGGTCCCCATCAACTCCCTGTGTTGATACTTCATTGTCTGATCTATTTTCTGTTTTCTTTTGTACCAGCTTGTTCGACTCGTTGATTTAGTGGTCCCCATCAACTCCCTGTTTTGATACTTCATTGTCTGATCTATTTTCTGTTTTCTTTTGTACCAGCTTGTTCGACTCGTTGATCTAGTGGTCCCCATCAACTCCCTGTGTTGATACTTCATTGTCTGATCTATTTTCTGTTTTCTTTTGTACCAGCTTGTTCGACTCGTTGATCTAGTGGTCCCCATCAACTCCCTGTGTTGATACTTCATTGTCTGATCTATTTTCTGTTTTCTTTTGTACCAGCTTGTTCGACTCGTTGATCTAGTGGTCCCCATCAACTCCCTGTGTTGATACTTCATTGTCTGATCTATTTTCTGTTTTCTTTTGTACCAGCTTGTTCGACTCGTTGATCTAGTGGTCCCCATCAACTCCCTGTGTTGATACTTCATTGTCTGATCTATTTTCTGTTTTCTTTTGTACCAGCTTGTTCGACTCGTTGATCTAGTGGTCCCCATCAACTCCCTGTGTTGATACTTCATTGTCTGATCTATTTTCTGTTTTCTTTTGTACCAGCTTGTTCGACTCGTTGATCTAGTGGTCCCCATCAACTCCCTGTGTTGATACTTCATTGTCTGATCTATTTTCTGTTTTCTTTTGTACCAGCTTGTTCGACTCGTTGATCTAGTGGTCCCCATCAACTCCCTGTGTTGATACTTCATTGTCTGATCTATTTTCTGTTTTCTTTTGTACCAGCTTGTTCGACTCGTTGATCTAGTGGTCCCCATCAACTCCCTGTGTTGATACTTCATTGTCTGATCTATTTTCTGTTTTCTTTTGTACCAGCTTGTTCGACTCGTTGATCTAGTGGTCCCCATCAACTCCCTGTGTTGATACTTCATTGTCTGATCTATTTTCTGTTTTCTTTTGTACCAGCTTGTTCGACTCGTTGATCTAGTGGTCCCCATCAACTCCCTGTGTTGATACTTCATTGTCTGATCTATTTTCTGTTTTCTTTTGTACCAGCTTGTTCGACTCGTTGATCTAGTGGTCCCCATCAACTCCCTGTGTTGATACTTCATTGTCTGATCTATTTTCTGTTTTCTTTTGTACCAGCTTGTTCGACTCGTTGACTTAGTGGTCCCCATCAACTCCCTGTGTTGATACTTCATTGTAATACAGTTTCCTATTCCAGTTGCTTCTTTTAAAGAAGTGCAGGCTTGTGGAACTCTCTTGCTTCTTACTGTTTCCTTCTACCTATAGCCTCAGTTTTTTTTTTCAAAACTAACGTCGATAGGCATATACTGTTTTTGCAATAATCATATTACGTTTTTCTTAACTCCTTACATCAAGTGGTTCCATGCTTTGTCTGGAGCGATTTGCATAAAGAAAATCAAGCAGTGGCACACCTGCTACAACAAACTTAACAATATAACGATATCAGTAATGAAGTTTATCAGCATGTTCTGATAATTAATGAAGTTTATCAGCCTGTTCTGATAATTAATGAAGTTTATCATCCTGTTTTGATAATTAATGAAGTTTATCAGCCTGTTCTCATAATTAATGAAGTTGATCAGCCTGTTCTGATAATTAATGAAGTTTATCAGCCTATTCTGATAATTAATGAAGTTTATCAGCCTGCTGTGATTATTAATGAAGTTTATCAGCCTGTTGTGATAATTAATGAAGTTTATCAGCCTGTTCTGATAATTAATGAAGTTTATCAGTCTGTTCTGATAATTAATGAAGTTTATCAACCTGTTCTGATAATTAATGAAGTTGATCAGCCTGTTCTGATAATTAATGAAGTTTATCAGCCTGTTCTGATAATTAATGAAGTTTATCAGCCTGTTCTGATAATTAATGAAGTTTATCAGCCTGTTCTGATAATTAATGAAGTTTATCAGCCTGTTGTGATAATTAATGAAGTTTATCAGCCTGTTCTGATAATTAATGAAGTTTATCAGCCTGTTCTGATAATTAATGGAGTTTATCAGCCTGTTGTGATAATTAATGAAGTTTATCAGCCTGTTCTGATAATTAATGAAGTTTATCATCCTGTTTTGATAATTAATGAAGTTTATCATCCTGTTTTGATAATTAATGAAGTTTATCAGCCTGTTCTGATAATTAATGAAGTTGATCAGCCTGTTCTGATAATTAATGAAGTTTATCAGCCTGTTCTGATAATTAATGAAGTTTATCAGCCTGTTCTGATAATTAATGGAGTTTATCAGCCTGTTGTGATAATTAATGAAGTTTATCAGTCTGTTCTGATAATTAATGAAGTTTATCAGTCTGTTCTGATAATTAATGAAGTTTATCAGCCTGTTCTGATAATTAATGAAGTTGATCAGCCTGTTCTGATAATTAATGAAGTTTATAAGCCTGTTCTGATAATTAATGAAGTTTATCAGCCTGTTCTGATAATTAATGAAGTTTATCAGCCTTTTCTGATAATTAATGAAGTTTATCAGCCTGTTCTGATAATTAATGAAGTTTATCAGTCTGTTCTGATAATTAATGAAGTTTATCAACCTGTTCTGATAATTAATGGAGTTTATCAGCCTGTTGTGATAATTAATGAAGTTTATCAGCCTGTTCTGATAATTAATGAAGTTTATCATCCTGTTTTGATAATTAATGAAGTTTATCATCCTGTTTTGATAATTAATGAAGTTTATCAGCCTGTTCTGATAATTAATGAAGTTTATCAGCTTGTTCTGATAATTAATGAAGTTTATCAGCCTGTTCTGATAATTAATGAAGTTTATCAGCCTGTTGTGATAATTAATGAAGTTTATCAGCCTGTTCTGATAATTAATGAAGTTTATCAGCCTGTTCTGATAATTAATGAAGTTTATCAGCCTGACTGATAATTAATGAAGTTTATCAGCCTGTTCTGATAATTAATGCAGTTTATCAGCCTGTTCTGATAATTAATGAAGTTGATCAGCCTGTTCTGATAATTAATGAAGTTTATCAGCCTGTTCTGATAATTAATGAAGTTTATCAGCCTGTTCTGATAATTAATGAAGTTTATCAGCCTGTTCTGATAATTAATGAAGTTTATCAGCCTGTTCTGATAATTAATGAAGTTGATCAGCCTGTTCTGATAATTAATGAAGTTTATCAGCCTGTTCTGATAATTAATGAAGTTTATCAGCCTGTTCTGATAATTAATGAAGTTTATCAGCCTGTTCTGATAATTAATGAAGTTTATCAGCCTGTTCTGATAATTAATGAAGTTTATCAGCCTGTTCTGATAATTAATGAAGTTGATCAGCCTGTTCTGATAATTAATGAAGTTTATCAGCCTGTTCTGATAATTAATGAAGTTTATCAGCCTGTTCTGATAATTAATGAAGTTTATCAGCCTGTTCTGATAATTAATGAAGTTTATCAGCCTGTTCTGATAATTAATGAAGTTGATCAGCCTGTTCTGATAATTAATGAAGTTTATCAGCCTGTTCTGATAATTAATGAAGTTTATCAGCCTGTTCTGATAATTAATGAAGTTTATCAGCCTGTTCTGATAATTAATGAAGTTTATCAGCCTGTTCTGATACTACAATTCAGTCTTACTGTCATCAGTCGCTGAGGTGGAAATCCTTTTAGACTAGAACAAATTGTAGTTTCATCACAATCCAGAGTAAACCTAATAGGTGATCTTGATTCGCCTAGATTAAAACCGACCTTGTGTCTAACTCTGCTCAAGGTAAATATCTAGATTTTTAAATACGTGGAAATTGCAGGAATATCTGAAATTATATTCGTGAATGTGCAATCAACTCTGAGGCATAATTACGTCTGAGTTTACACATATTTAAATACCTTTCATGTGCAATTATCGTTTGTATTTTTATGTTAGTGTTAGAGAATGATAGTAGACCTTTGAAATTGTTAGTTGTGATTGGCCGAGTAGATGATGTGAGCACTTTAATAAAAATGGGTTTTCAATATAGCGAGTTATATTACCGAAGCAATGCACGATAAACAAATAAGCGCATGGTCATGCCGTCAGCAGAGCACAATGGACGCTTCTACAAAGAAACAATTACTCGATAGGTGATTGCTTTTTGAATTGCCTGTATATATTAGTTTTCGAAATGTACACTAGTCATCAATGCATCCCAACGTAGTTTCCAGCCAAACATAGTACATCCATGGTGGCTGTAATGCGTGCAAGGCGATTACGAAGACAGGTATAAAAACTCTAGATCTAGATTGTTATAAATAGATCTTGAAGGGATAATACAATACTGAATAATAAACAAATTTAGTCAGAATAATATCTATATATTAATACGATAGCGTGTGTGTTCGTGTGTCACGCTTCCGGCAAAAGCTCTGCGCATGCGTGCCGCACCTAAATTTTGAAAAACATTCACTAGCCTGCGTTTTATGTGTTTCACTCTGGCGCAATGGTTAGCGAGGTAGTAATTTTACTTCGGCCCGACTGGTTTATAGTTCGATCCCAACCAACCTCTAAGATTTTTATTCTACATTTCGAAGGGAAGGGGAAGAAATAATACATTTTTTTATCACCTGGTTAAAAACTACTTTTTTGTGTTGCTTAAAACTTAAAACTATTTTTTGTTTTTATGTTGGCGTTTTTAATGGCATAGTCTATTTAATTACGTTGACTGCTTAAAAAGTAGGGTATCGGCCAGTATTATTTTGTTGTTGTTTTTCTTTTTTTGAACGGATGGCATATCAACCTTTTTTTAGTAGATATGCGCAGTGTCCATCGTACACGAGTTACTATTTTAAACATTATTTCACTTTTATCCAGAAGGAGGGGGGTCATAATAAAGCAAGCGTAACTTACTAACAAATAGAGGGTGCTTTGTTACATTAGGACCCGTATTGAAAACATTATTTCGTGTAATTTACACGGGTTCCGCTAGTTTTAAATAATATTTCAAAGGGGAACAAAATAATCTGTGTATTATTATCCGCGGTTATTTTTTATCGTCAAAAGTATATATTATATAATTCAATAGAATTACAATATGCAATAAATTTATTGTCGATTTTAATGAAGCATATTCTTAGCGTGTAATTTTCTATATTAACATTTATATCTCTATAACGACTAGATACGGGTAGTCAACTTGTTGTATACATTTATGCTACGACATTTACGGTGGGAATGCCATTTTAAATGAATATAGATGGATGTCAAAAATGATGATCATCCATTTAAATGTTAACATCAAAACGGTACTTCTGATAACAAACCTTATACAATGAACAATACATACAGGGTGGGCAAAAATAAGGGTCCTATCTTTAAATTTGAATAACTTGAATTTGAATAACTTCCACAAAATAAAAATTAAACTCACCAAACTTTATGTGTGTATAGACTGACCCTTCCGAGATTTTTTGAAATAAACAAAACAAATTTTAGCCGAAAAACACTTCTTAAAACTTACAAAAACTAAAGTATTGTTTTTTACACTGTTTTGAGTTTTTTAAGCAAAAATAATGTTTTCTAAATGAGGGTACGTTCCTTAGGGCTAATACGGCTCATGCTTGCTTCGGAAGGGGTCCTTTACTTATTCTAAAAAAAATTTAAAAAATCAATAAATAAAAAAGTTATGAATTTAAAAAAATAGGACCCTTATTTTTGCCCACCCTATATTAAAAATTATCTTATTCAATCAATTGTTCTCTACTTGTAACGCATTTATTCAAATCGGTCAGAAAGTATTGCATCATATTTCCCAGATTTACGGAGTTATTTTAAAACTTTCTTTTTTCATAGATAATGTTAATTGATAACTTGTTTGGCGTTTTAAATCATTTTAAGAACCCCATTACAAGGAGGCGCCCCGTTACCAGAAAAATAACTATTCTAACACATTTTTTGTTGGTAAATCAAAAACAAGATGGCGTAAAACAAGATGGCGTAAGAAAAACGATGCAGTAATGCAGTAAAACATATTTTTATTTGTTATTTTGGTTTATAGGTTTTGATGTTATCAGTCATACATTTTTCATGCTATTAACATTTTAAAATAGATTATGACTTTTTACAGACCCTCTATATTCGTCTTCTTCAATATAAAAATGGCATATAAAGCGAAACGTAGCTGAAATAGCAAATTAGTAACAAATACATTACCTGGAGCAAGCTGCAAACTTAGGTTTGATAAATATTTCGTCACAATTCCTGTATTGATTATGGGTAGCATATGTACTGCAACCGTCTAAGTTAAACGAAAAAGGTAGCCATATTATTGTATTAAAGCAACACGACTGTCTCACGAGCGCAAAACATCTATTGATATTTTTCGCCGCCGGCTCCTGTCATTGAAACCACTAGTGACAAAGAGACTTGAAGTTAAATGCATCCAATTAAGAAAGTTTTCAGCGACTGCCATTTTTATTTTTTTAACCTTACAGTGTTGCGTGTGACTAGAGGCAACACGATTATAATATCGCCGCGCCCTTATTTGATATTCAATGTCCAACCGAGTGAAATGTTTCATGAGACACGAGTCAGTAATCGGACGATGGTAAATATATTAATGATGTGCTTTTGTACACTGTTAAAGGGTATTTGCCTGTAGAGGGAGATTCTTACTTGGAAACGACACAAACTGTGTAAATAGACGAGAAAGCTAAAGTAAATGTTCACGAACACACATACGCAAAAATCTCATGCATCACGTCGCTATGGAGAGTAGAAAGTGGATCTTATATTTACTTTGTCCGCCTCGTAACTCTCACTTCCTTTATGTTGTCCTTTAGTCTTCACATTCCATGAGCGATGTTCCTGACAAAGGAAGCTTTACTGTTTTCTGGGTCGGCATCTATCTTTATAACACTTATCGTTTTCTTGTTTCTGACCTCGAAGTTGTATTCTTAAGCTCCTTTCAGCAAGTGTCTTCATGCTTAGTCTGGAGCGATTTCCATAAAAAAGTAAGAAATAATATTTAGTAAACAGTCAACTTTGTCCATGAGGCTAAGAATATGCAAAGAAATCACAAAGTTAAAAATGAGACAAGGAAAGGTTTCGAGTGTATACCTCCGATCGAAGGAACATCTTACGAAAGTATCGTTGTGACAACTTGATAATCGAGTTACACGACAAAAAAAGTTAAGTTTTTACGAATAACCTATTTTTCAATCTCTGCGACTAATCGGTTTTAACATTTTTACTAGCGATGTAACAATGATCTCCCCGGAATTGCGTTGAGCAACAAATTCAGTTAAGATGCTACTTCGTTAGCATTGTTTTAAGTTGAATACAACATAATTATATTAAATTGTAAAGAGATTGCGTCTGTGTTTTTTTTAAAACATCACATAGAAGCGATCACAGAAGTAGTATTTTAAACATAAAAATAAATATTTTTCAAACTACTTTCGCTTAAAAAATAATTCGATATAGATTTCTTCTTAAATATCAATATTTTGGATATGTGAGACTTTGCTAAGAATGTTTTTCATTCTTTATTCGAAGCCGTCTATCGGTCTCATCAGTTATTGTAATTTCTCAATAACTCTTTTGTCCAGAGGGTAATATCAAGTTCTATCGAATAGAACTGATTAAGTATAGCAACAATATGGCAGGATCTTTGTATATTTACCATATAACATCAATTACATAGTATAGACTATAAGAGGTAATCAGTTCATATAACTGTTATAGTGGCCGCATCAAACTGGAATATATATATAACCACGCTAATGATTCTAAGTGAATATGAAACATGTATGTGTGTGTAAACATTTACAATAATATTATTATTTTTTTAAATATCTAAGCTCCCTTAAATTGCGAACATTCTGTATTAAATCATGAACATTTTTCTATCAAAGCTAATACTAAGTTATTTCCTTTGTAAATAAAACACTATTAAGAGACTTACTATTGTTCTTTATGATAAATAGGATTTACTATCTCTCGTTTCATATAACTTTCACTACATCTGCATGGATTGAGTGATTGGATCCTCACAGTCAATTGTGACTTAGATCCGGTGTTCGAATTACATATATATAAATATAAATATATATATATATATATATATATATATATATATATATATATATATATATTTATATATATATATATATATATATATATGTATATATGCGTATATATATATATATATGTGTGTGTATATATATATGTATATATATATGTATATATATAGATATATGTATATATATGTATATATATGCACATATATGTATATGTATGTATACATAATTATATATACATGTATGTGTATATATGTATATATGCGTGTTTGCATATAACTGTATGTGTGTATTATATATATATATATATATATATATATACATATATATATATATATATATATATATATAAAAGATGTCGAATCAAGTTCTTGAGGTTGGAACACATGTGATTGAAGATATGTTATCTTGCACACAAAAATAGCCCGATTCATTCAGATGTAGCTTAATACTAATAATAATAGTAATAATAATAGTAATAATAATAATAATAATAATAATAATAATAATAATAATAATAATAATAATAATAATAAAAATTAAAAAATTAAAAAATTAAAAAAGTTATGAAATAATATTTAGATGAAAAATCTTTAATCAGTCCTTTTTGTTATATATAGATTATTCATTCCCAGCCAGCTGTTTCGCCGTTTTAAGTCTCTGCTATATGGCTGGAGCCGGCCGTAGCTATTAATTGCGATTCGAAATCGAATTTTCAGTAGTGAAGAGTCCTAACGGCTGTGCCACCGCCATATATATGGGTGTGCATGAAAAGTCATGGCTTAAAGAAAGGAAAAATGGATATTTTTTTAATTGAATATACCTCGTTTTTAATAACTGAAGACATAATAGATTTGTTATTGTCACATATTTTATTTCCCTTCGTTCATTTTTCTAAGTGTATATATATATATATATATATATATATATATATATATATATATATATATATATATATATATATATATATATATATATGCGTGTAACTTTGTACGTGTGTGCGATCGCATTTTCAGGTCGTATATGAATATCGCTCAACATTAATTACCAGAAAAATGTGTCCATTGTATCCATGGAATTTCGGATAAATACTCAATGATGTAAAACTCACTTGGGAAACGCGTTATACATTTTCTTGAACGCAATCCATGAAATTCTCTCCGTTTAAAAATAAAAAGCAGGCTGGGAATAACTTCAGAAATAATGAATACATTGAAAAATAAATGTTTCCACGAATAACAGTTTTTGAATAGTTTATATTATTGATGTCTTCGAGGAATTCAACGGAGACGAACACTTTTCCATATTCTACAGATTTCACTCGATGATTTTTATTTTATTGCAGCATCGGGAATAAAGAAAAGAAATCCAAAAACGCATTATAAGCAAGGAATACGCGTAAATACGCATTAAGAGAGAATATGTTATAAAAAATAAATGTTTATGAAAAGAAATAAAATAATTTCAATGGATGCTCGCTGAGAAATCTTGTAACGGGCGCCTGGAATGAAAGCTTAAAATAACGAGAGTAAAAGGAAGCAGAATCGAATGTACATTGGATTTATAGATGGACTGAAAACTAGGAATATGATAGAAAGAATAAAACTATTAAAGTCCACTTATTTTTATGACGAACATATTAAGAATGAAAACGTAAAACTGAGGATTATTATACAATAGAGAATAGAGGACGTTACGCCATCTTGAAAAGAACGGAATTCAAGAAAATCACTGCCATTGAAGCAGAACGATCGAAAAAGAAAAAGAAAGCGGGAATTCACAAGAGAGTACGCCGAGAAATCACTGTAATGAAAGGATATCTAAACGAAAAGAGAAAAAATACAGAAACATCGAGAACAATAAACGAAAGCAAAACCAGATGTAAATAATGTCTCGTTTTTTTGTTTTTGTTTTGTTTTCTAACCGAACGATGTAGAAAACAATAGAGGGTAGAGGGATGTTATTTTATTGCAAGCTTAGGGTAGAGTAAAAAAAAAGCAATTTACCGTGTGAGCATTTGAAATAAACAAGGAAAGCTTAAAAAGGCAAAACCCTAATAAGACGTCGAAAGATACAAAAACGTTGAAACATAAAAGAATAATATTTGAAAAGAGCTAAAATTCTACATGAAGAAGTGAAATTGGCATTAATAAAAGTAATGCAAACATGTCAGATTTAATTGTTTCACATATGATAGTGTGCATGGGAACAATGCAGAATATATGTACACACGCACATGCGTATATCCACATATCTACGTATATATATATATATATATATATATATATATATATATATATATATATATATATATATATATATAAACATATATAAACATATACGAAATAAATATATATGTACTTATACAAACACAAATATATCAACGCATATATATGCATGTGTGAAGTTATTCATAACACATACACACACGCACACACACACACACATATATAAGCGAGTCTCCTGCCACGACGTTGATTGAGAAAATTGGAATACCTAATAAATTCCTGAACTCACTCTGAACCCAGGTGTAAGTATTTTTAAACGAATTTTTTAGGGTGTATTTAAGTTATAAAGAAAAAAAATGTTTCTAACTCCGTTAAAGTAGCATATTTAATGTGTGTATTTCATTTTAAAGAAAAATGTAAAATCGTATAATCTATCTGAATTCATTATCATCGTCAAGCGGTAAGAATAATTTAGGACACTGAAAACATACACAAAATAACACAGACGTAAACAACAATATATCAAGATGTTTTTAGACGATACATAACTTAATTAATTTAATTTAGATGAAACACATAACATTTAGTTATTCATCTTGAACGCTGATTAATACATTTATTAACGTGTTATATTTTAGTTTAGAACATAAACTGTGGTATTTTGAAGAGTAAGCTGAAGAAATACATTAAATAACGTTAAATAATGATCGTATAAACAGACCTGTGCTAAGGTTGTATGCGTGTGTATATAACATTCTCTACAAACACAAGTCTATTTTGTTTATGGGGTTGGAAGCATTTACATGTCAAAATGAAAAAAACAATAATACGAATAGATACCCGAATGCGACGAATCACTTATCAAAAACGAAGGCGAACTAACAGAAAACGTAAAAGACTTGACATAGGAAATTTTATTCGAAGAAAATTGTAACCTGCGTAATATTGTCAAAAATATTATTATAAAAGATTGCACTGGTATAATGTGCAGCAGGAGTAGTAAATATGAGAGTAAGGATATATTTACCTCCGCCGTTCTATATTTAAGACTACGGAAAAAAAACAATATATCAAACGAGTTTAAATATAAAATATCAAAACCGATTAGAAATGCAACACTGTTTTCGCTTTTATAACACGGATCAAAACATGATAAAACGAATGCTAAAAAAGATCATTTGATGGAGGCACATCTATATAATTTAATTAAACATCTCATGAAAATCTAATGAGACAATTTTACGAAAACCTGAATGAACAACGAACTAACGAATAGCGGCAAAAAACATAAGGCATTTCGCATTAATATCTAGAATCAATAAAATAGATAAATCTATAAAAAACTCATTCTAGCAGAAAGCCTTCATCTGCACAGGTTTTTAATGTGTTTTGATATGACTAACATACTAAGTATTAATCATATTTTTGTGAACATTGGTATTCTATTATTGCTTACCTTTGTTATTTAACAAACAAGTATACATATAAGTGAAGTAAAGTTCCTTCTATGCTGAGAATCCATGAATGAGTTAATGCTTACTAGTATGCACTACAAAATTGACTATGGCGATTTCACATTTTATGGGATCACTGTTGAAAATTACTAAAACACTTTAAATATTGTTATCTATGTTATTATTAGAATCTGTGTTAAATTAATCTTATGCAATGACTTGTTTATTTATACCATGATTTGTTTTATTATAGTTATCATATATATTCTGAAGTTGTATTTATTATAATCACTATCAGTGCAGAAACTAACCTTCATATTCTACTATTAATGAAAGGATTCATCTATAATAAAACAAGCAAAAACCAGACCAATGGATATATATACATATATATATATATATATATATATATATATATATATATATATATGTAGAAGGATGAAAAGGAATTAGAAAAGCAAAAGTCAAATCGTATTTCTATTCAGTTGCTAAGAGCAAGGTATATTTCGCAAAAAAGCAATTTATTCAAGTTACATTTTTCCTTAAGCCAGGCTTTTCAAGGATCATATTCTTATCATCAGAGGAAAGCGCTGGGATAGATAAGTTGGCAAAGGCCAAGATGTAAAATTTGAAAAAGTAAAATAAAAATTGTAGGGGAAAAACACAAGGCAAAACTCTGCCCGAATGCAAGAAAATGTCCGATTGCAAAAAAGTCCGGTGTCAATCAAAAAGTCCAGCGGAGAAAGTGAAATGTAGATAGGTAGGTCGTTAAAAAGCATATTTATATATATATATATATATATATATATATATATATATATATATATATATATATATATATATTTATATATATATATATATATATATATATATATTTATATATATATATATTTATATATATATATATATATTTATATATATATATATATATATATATATATATATATATATATATATATATATATATATATATATATATATATATTGGAACAGTTTTAAATTTTCTGAATAATATATATAAATACTTTTTTAATTACGGGAACCCCCTTTCAGAATGATCTACTTACTGACCTGAATTCACTTCTGGTTTAAGCTTATGATAACCTCACCCCTACCTAGTTTATTGCTTACTAGCAATGAACAGTAACCAAACAAACCCTCCCACATTCTCACATCCCAGCATCAGTCATAGTTGATTTAACTAACCCTATCACCTACCTTCGTTATCTTTCATCTTTATCCCTTTTTCCCACTAATTCACTTTTTTTTTCACCCCGAACTAGGCAGGCTGTAGACGTAAGGGGCTACTGAGAAGAAAGAAAAGGGGAGAAGGTTGAGGGGTGAAGCTAAATTGGCATCTGCGCAGCGAAATGTCTGGGGACCTCCACAGTGAATGGATGGGATTTAGTTGATTGTCGAGTTGGTCTAGTGAATTTACGTCGAGGGGGCACCAGAGTAGCCAATTCATCGGAGCATAATCCATTGAAGTATGTTTACAACCAGAGCTGCCACTTATTTTAAGATTCGATTGAAGTCATTACTTAAATTCCCGACTGCCTGCGTTTAATATACACAGATCATTCTCAACTCCAGAAAAAACACTTTCATTCTCGGTTCACATTATTATTTTAAAATGGCCTTAATTCTTAAAATTACATCCGAATGAGCGAGTTCCATTTACGATTGAACTAAACATCTCTATTAGATTTACTTCAGCTTTGAACATTTTCAACGCTGCATCTACGAAACCCTTTTTTTTTCAGTCTTTAAATCTCCTTACACCGGACACCTTATCAACGGACATTCACCAACTGGACAGCCTCCATATTTTCACACGCACACTCTTATTATCCATTGCATTATATTTTTTCAAATTTTGAATTTTGGCTTTTCCACTGCTAATTTATCAATCTATGTAATTCCTCTGATGATGGGATTTTAATCTTTGAAGAGCCTTGGCTTAAGGAAAGAAAAATAAACATGAGTTTACCGAGTGCACTTTGCATTGGATAATCGAAGATGAAACAGATTTGTCATTTGTACATATTTATTTCTCTTCTTTCATCTATCTTTATAATTGCTCTATATCGTATATTGAGCTTAAACTATCTCACTATAGGTTCTATCCTCTAAAAGTATACTTTTAGTTTCATATTTTATATATATATATATATATATATATATATATATATATATATATATATATATATATAAGAGGAAAAAAGAAACAATGTTTCTGACAGAATGTAAAAATAAAAATGGAATAAAGGATAAGGAATTCAACAACTAACAAAAAATAAACTCAACAACTCATTTTGTATAGTTCTCCGAAATATTTAAATCGTCTAAATACGACCATTCTCAATCGGTTGGTGAACTTTAATTAAAAACAGACAAGTTTTCAAATTTATACAAAGAATGCGATTGGAAGAAATAGTCACATGCAACACACAACAAAGAGGGAGAAAGAAAGTGCTAAATGTTAAAAAAAGGAAAGAAAGCGAAGAAGAAGAAGAAAGAAGAAGAAGAAGAAGAAGAAGAAGAAGAAGAAGAGAAAAATCAGCCATTGGCTTTAGAACGCTAATTGAAGAAGAAGAAGAAGAAGACGAATGAGGAGAAAGAGAAGAAGAAGAAGAAATGTTATAAAAACCTCGTCTTAGTACAATCGTGTTATCATGGCATATGATTAAACATAGTTCTATGAGCCGTCGAAGTTTAGTATCATGAATATGTTTTATAGAAATTGCACTCTGTGTATTGAATTGATACCCACAAGAAATCATGTGGTTTTATAACGCATTAGAGGTATCACAGTTTTTTATAGCACGATTGTGTTCATAGATTCGTTTCTTTAACGGACGTTGTGTCTCGCCAACATATATTTTTCCAAAATCGGCGCAAGGTACAGTGTAAATTCCAGCAGGAGTAGAAGATGAAAGGACTTTATTTTGTTTTATATATATATATATATATATATATATATATATATATATATATATATGTATATATATATATATATATATATATATATATTTAAACAAATATATATATATATATGTATATATATATATATATATAATAGGTTAATTTTCATGATAATATTTATTTATTAATAATTATTCAAAGCACTCGTAGGATAGAGCAATTTATGTTGAGTTTACAACACGCCATTATTCTGCGTAATACAATGTGTTGTCTAGTGAGTAAAACATAACTTCTGTATCAGTGTTCTAACTGTGAATCCGGCAGGGATTGTCTACTCCCATATTGAAGATTGCAGGTTTTGAATGAAACACATGTGTATATGGGTTTATTGTGATAATAATATTTATTCCTAAATGATTATATATATATATATACATATATATATACATATATATATATACATATATATACATATATATTTATATATATATATATATATATATATATATATATATATATATATATATATATATATATATATATATATATATATATATATATATATATATATTGCAAGTAATACTCGACCGTCTAACTCTATAGACGAGAAGACACATCCCCACCTATCAGGTACTTAAATTTCAATTAGTATTTGGGTCGATTTTCCGCGGCTGTGTGCTCTTGAGCGTTTTTCTCGTGATTCTAGACTCAATCTACGAACTGCGTTCGAGCCCATGTAACAGCCAGTTACCGCACCTCTTACACTGATGAGAGTAAAAGAGCCCAAAACGACGTCGTCTGTAGGTCAAAAACACTTTAATATATATTTTATTAATTTATAGTATATATATATGTATATATATATATATATATATATTGTTTTAAAATATCAAATAACGCAAATGATGTTAATATGTGGTAAGTCATTCAAATGATTCTATAGTATATTTTAAATCTGGAAAGAAGAAAAATCAAATTAGTTTTTCAGATCACAAATAATAGAATTCATATCTATATTTTCTTTTATTTATGTCTCTTTTAGTTTTTGATTGTGACCTACTAACCGGATATACAAGGTAGCATATATATATATATATATATATATATATATATATATATATATATATATATATATATATATATATATATTACGTGTTACAATGTCTATTGATAAATGTCTATGCTACTAGTCTGGTGGATACGGAATAAACGCCGAAAGTAATTCCTGATAATAGACCTTTATTATAAACGGAGTCTGTCTGTATACATGAGCATATGAAAAGCTTTTCATATGACTTTTGGGCAAGATTTTTAACAGCCTGTTGACTGAGCTAATGGAAAATAACGATTTCCCGAAATTTATACGAAACAGAAATCGATATATTTACAGTCTTTGTTATTAATATTGATATAATATATGTATATTGAAATCAACACATTATTTACATCACCAGATTTGAAAGACGATATTATTTTTAATGTTAATACCAATGCCTTCTTTCGGATAGCTTTTTTTCTTAGTTTAAAATTGTAAAGATATTGATAGTGATTAATTTATAATATTTGCAATTTGATTAAACTGTTACACGTTATTACGAACTGCAACGTACATGTTTGCGTTGTTAATTTTGTGACGTATACAATTTCATGTTAATATTAAAGGTTGTTTGTCTCTGTGTAAGTTATTCGTGTCTCCTTTTATGTTTTTATGTTTTCAAAATAGGTTTATTTATCTTTACCAGTATATCTGATTACGTTTAATGAACTTTATTGAGGAGAACGGACGGCTAGGTGTATTCCGAGCTTGCTAAACAGCATTACTATTGGCAATAAATGGCATCTAAATTCTTGATGCATCATTGATCAAAGATGGAATACTCTTGACAGAAAACGTGAAATAATATTATCGAAGATGGAATGTAATTTATTTAACAAAACGATTAAACATTGGTATTCTATTTTCATTATATATTTAAAAATGTATATATGTGTTTGCTTGTTTATGTAAATCAGCTTTAACTAAGAGCTTTTTAAAGTACAATTGACCAAGATGATTTTTCTTATACTATATCATGTTTTAATTGATGAATAACAAAATGATACCTTCGATAATGATATTTCACGTTTTATCTGCAACGTATTTATCAGTCTTATGAAACACGCATGAAAACCGTGGTACCTAAAATATAAATATATATAAAAATACCCCAAACCTATTCATGTTTTTACGTACGGTACCACATTTTACGAACATTTACGTCTAATTAGCAAAGAGAGTGATCTGATACGACTAAGGTAAACTATTCCGAATTTATTGATTTTAAAATTAATAATTATAAAATCAAAGTATCTACCCCACTCGCCTGAAGCCGTACAATTTTAAACAAGTACATTCTAAAAAGGGATATTTGTTTTATTTATTTTAAGAATATTTAGCTGACAGTTTACGGTGAGACGATATGATATTTATTGTTCCCAACAAATTTTAATTTCTACACTTTTAAATAAATAAAGAAGAAGGATATCCGTAGTTATTAATCGTTTTCCCCACCCTGCTACTCTGAAGGTACGCTTGGCCTTTTGGCTAAGATCAAAGTGTAGTATCTGTTCTGATGGATACTGCACCCCATACTGGTGTTGTCTTGGCCTTCGGGGCTTGACTTACGCCGGTCAATGGGTCTGTCCTGTGCAGTTCTAGGAGGTCCATCTTCCCAGGCTTTGCCTCCTCTCTTTGGGGAGGAGTAAATTTATTGCTTACTGCCTGAAGCGCCCCTACCGGGAAATGCCGACGGGTCTGCCCAGGCAATTTTTAAACCCCACTTTCCCGACCCGACCTTGGGTCACATCTTACTTGTGGAAGTAAGATAAAAACTGGCCTTGTGCCTAACTCCTGGAGAGGAGTAAATCAATACTCTGAGGGATTCGTCTTTTCAATGCATGGGTAACAATCATTTTTTATCGATCGTTCAGCGCACGATACGAATAATAAATAAACTAAATTAAAATAAAGATTATTAAGCGCTTGCGTTTGTCGACATGGAGATAAAGTTGCTTCTCCGATACCATTTCTTCTCACGATGAAATATGTCTTGTAAAAATACGTACAATAATTCTAGTTTCCATCTTAACAGGTCATCCATTGAACATATCTAACCAAATATTTTAAAGCACTAAGAAAACGGTATCAGTTTTCTTTTGTTCAACAGTAAGGAATAAATTAACACTTCTTAGATTACAAAACTCATTGCCAATTCACTGTCTCTGTAGTAGATAAACTTATATTCACCTTTCTGCGAAGGCATGTGTGCATGTACACATGCGTGTGTGTGTTGCTGAAAGCGAACCACCATGGTCTGTTGTATGCCTGGCCAAACGTAGACATATTTCAGTTCGTCTCTTTCTATGACGTCACAGGCGACAATTGTTAACTCGAATGGACAATTTTACCTCCATGACTTACGACAGAGCGGACGTCTCGAGTTCCGTATGTTATGCCGTTATTGTTCATATCTGGTAGGAACAATTAATTAAAATAGTTGTATTTCTTTTAATCGTTTATTCTGTCTTTTTCTAGTGAGAATGTCATTCAACTTTATTAAAAGTTTAATACAACAACAAATAGAGCAAATATTCAAAACATAAATACGAACATATTTCTCTTTCAACCAGTGTCTGTGTAGTCTTCTATGATTCTGTTTCCTCTTACCAACTTATTCTTGAAGAATGCTAGACAGTGGGAGTCGTGTTTGGCGGATAGATTTCGCCTTCCGCCATTGTGCTCTTTAAATGAGTTGCAATTTCAAAAGGTGGAATGAAACCTATTTTTGAACGCATTCAGGTAAGACAAAAAGAATAAAAACTTATTTTACGTGAATAAAATAATAATTAAAATAGAAAGGAACTATGCGGATAATCATTAGCATTTATCCGTGGACAGTTTTCCTTTATAATTCCCTATTTGCTCCCTGTTTTTCTTTCGATTGTACTAACATGTAGAAATATCAGTGTAATGTGAATAAATATCTTGCTGCACAACTCCCCACTATAGATAACCCTTATACAAATACCCACTAATCACAGTATTCGCTTGTATCTCAGTGGCAATATTTCTTTGTTTGTTGTTAATAAAAATAAAAATAACTGACGTTTTAAAGTAAACCCTAACTATATAACCGTATATTATAATGTGATGTGGCGTCTAATCAACACACCCAGTAAAACACTACAGTCGGCTTTGATCAGGAAAATCCAAAGATACAAAACTAAAATAATACATAAACATAACTTCCTGTCACGTTTTAAAATCCTAGAAGCTATGTACATTAAAAGAAGACAACCCTACATAAAGAGAATAGCTTTTAACATCGGTACCAACATGCTAAACGTGTTTCGCATTTTATAAATATATAGACAAATATATACATACACACAGATATCAAATTACATTTTATTTCTTTTGCAAGGGAATGCATATTAATGTGTATTTGTTGTTACGGTTCACGAAACGTTTCACTGGCCAGGCTGAAATATTGTTGTGTAGTATTTTTCAACGACGCAAGTTCGTACCGCGCAAAGACATACATAAAAAAGCCGACATACACGTGTGGCATAGTTTTAGATATAAACAAAAAGAGTGCGCCTAATTTCCGTGACTGATCGGCGGCAACGATCGGGCAGGTCGCGGAAGCGCCCGAGAGCTGCCGAGACGAAAACGAGGCTGAAGCAAAACTGAAAGTCGTAAAATTGAAGAGTGGCAGACGACAATATAAGACGAAGAATACAAAAGAAAAAATACATATATTTGAAAAATAAAAATAAAAAAATAAACAAATCATAGCTGAAGAACTATAAATAAACTTTAAAAAAAAATTTTTTTCGTGAGCTAAATGAACCATTTTAATTTTTTTTGTCTTTTTTTACATAAATAAAGGGAGTAAATGCAATTTCTTTTACGATACTTAGGCAACTTTTGTTTTTGTCTTTTTTTTTACATAATACAAAGAAGTATGCACTTTATTTTATTTCTGACATGAAAATTTATCTTTATTTACATTTTGAAAAGAATACAAATGTCAATATGAATTTTAGGTCTGGAGAAGTGAGTAAACATGAGTCGTAATTCTTTCATCTGCGTGTACCTGCTACCAGTTGAATATATTTAGAAACCGATAGATTGATAGATCGATAGATATATACTTGCATTTTTGAACACCCGTTTATGATTTTTATGGAAATCGCTCTAGACAAGGCACGAAGTCACTTGTTGTAAGAAGCTTACAAGAAGAAATATGATCATCGAAAAGACAGGAGATTCCTATTGACCTTAGTCTTGAAAATACCAAGATTATTGGTAGGAGGAAAACAGTCAGCAGGAAGAGAGTTCCACAAGCATGCGGTTCTTGGAAAGAAGCTACTGGAATAGGAAGCTGTATTGCAATAAGGTATCAAACATCGAATTTATGGAAGCTACTAGACCAACGAGTCAAACGTGCTGAAACAAAAGAAGCGGGGAATAGATCACATAATTCTGAAGAACACATGCCATAATAGTATTTGTTTGTGTGTGTGTTCTATTTAAATTTATGCATTTCTTGAATCTAACTCTACCTGAAACTTTCTTTTGAAATATTGCCACAATATAATTCTATTCAAAACAAATAAGCATGTAATAAAATTGAAAGGAAAAATCTAAGCTTTAATAGTTCAGCTTCTAAGGCTTTTCAGAATGTAATCTCACATTGGCAAACACAAAATGAATATATAGAAGAGGCAGCACTCGAAAAAAAATGTACATTGTTTTTGGACTAAAGACTGATTAATCGATACGAGCATGTTGGTAAAAATCAGAATGGTACCCGACAATAGCTGGAAATAAACAAGGGTGTGTGTATTCTTTTTTAAATCTTTACTCCATATTACAATATTTATACTTATATTTTACTTTTCAGTAATTACAGTGTTCAAGTTATAAATAAAATGAATTAATATAAAGTAAAACCTCGAAAATTTCCGAATAAAATAAATTAATACAGATTATTAATAAATAAATAAACACATAAATAAATCAATATACAGTCAAACCTCGGTTCATAAACGTCCCGGAACTCGGACATTTAAGATTTGGAACGAATGTTCAAGGTGAAAATGATTAACCGTCAACAGTTCATTATATGGCTGTCCTTGTGGGTTTTAATTCCAGATTTTAGTATTTTAAATTAATCTGTTTTTTTTTTATCTGAGTTTTTTCTAAGAAACTACATTTTTGAAATAATAAGAAAGTATTACAAAATGTGTAATAAAATGGTCAAAAGGTACACTAAAATAGTCTTAATTAATAAAAAGTTCAGAGAGAATATATTTTTTAATGAAATAAGGTTTTATGTTATACAAGATAGTTAGGATAGAAAACAATAATATAATTGATCTTTAATAATTAAATACAAAAACATGTATATATTTCAAATTAAATTAGGTCTGTTTCTTTTCAAACTAATCTGGGTTTATTTCGCAGGTAGTACTGTTTGTTTTTTTAGAAAATTGACAGTGGTGACACTGGTCCGTACAGGTAAGGAATCATAAAACAATAGTAGATAAACATTCACCTGGTTCTTGGGAACGAATTATACTTTTTTGCCTTATTTTTAATGGGAATATATGTTTCGGTTTTCGAAGTATTCGGTTTTCGAACAGCTGTTCGGAAGGAATTATGTTCAAACACCGAGTTTTTCTGTACACTAGAGAACGCTTTTTAATATTTGCATACATTCTAGTTCCAGTCGTAGAAGATACCCACTGTAGTGTCTCATATTGTGCTAGTTGATGCAATGACATGTTGTGCATTGTGTCACTAACGTCGAACACAATTAAATCTTAATTAATTACTATCTGCCACAGGTTTTATTTCGGGAACCCCCTCAAAGATACACCGTTTTCCGTTACTATTACGCCATTCCCAATCGGGCCGTGACTACAATCGTTTCAGCATGCCGACGATTCCACTGGGCACGGAGATTTACTAAAGATGTCTAAATCTATCGTTTTGGATGAAACCGCGGTACATTTCTGAAATGTGTAACATAAGTAGTTAAATAAATTATTTATATATATATATATATTTATATATATATATATATATATATATATATATATATATATACATATATATATATATATATACAGGGTGGGCAAAAATAAGGGTCCTATTTTTAAAAATTCATAACTTTTTTATTTATTGATTTTTTTTTTTTTTTTTAAATAAGTAAAGGACCCCTTCCGAAGCAAGCATGAGCCGTATTAGCCCTAAGGAACGTACCCTCATTTAGAAAACATTATTTTTGCTTAAAAAACTCGAAACAGTGTAAAAAACAATACTTTAGTTTTTGTAAGTTTTAAGAAGTGTTTTTCGGCTAAAATTTGTTTTGTTTATTTCAAAAAATCTCGGAAGGGTCAGTCTACACACACATAAAGTTTGGTGAGTTTAACTTTTATTTTGTGGAAGTTATTCAAATTCAAGTTATTCAAATTTAAAGATAGGACACTTATTTTGGCCCACCCTATATATATATATATATATATATATATATATATAGTAGTTCAACTCACCCTACTTTAAATGCACGGTAATGTTTGTGTTTCATTTAATCAAGGTAATTCGTGATGATAGCTTTTAACCTGACGATTTCTTACATGGGAATGAGAAATATGCGTCATCCATTCCACCTTAAAAAGTACATTTTAAAACTATTATTACTACAGCGACTATTACGAAGTGCTAATCATGTATTGGGTACTGTTGAAGTATATAGTTAAAACAAAAATAACTACGTAATATATATATACATATATATATATATATATATATATATATATATTAGTACTTCATGTATCCACATAAAATATTATAAGGAGATATAATTTTTTATGTATCAGTTTTCAGTATTTACTTCAACAGTGCTCGATACGTAAGTAGAGCTAGGTAGTAAGCAATGAAAATATATATGGCAATCAAGCTACACAGAGGCTCCCGTGTTTCATCCCCGGGGGAAATCGTCAGGCTAAATTTTCATCCTTACATTATCCTCATTTAACTGCGCCGCCAGTCGCACGATTCAAACCCCAAACCCTTATCACTTTTTATTTAAATCCAAACATTTTAAGACACCATTCATTCAAATATTTTTTATTAAAAAAATATTTGCCTATTTTTAATTTTGTTTATTTCTTCTAGAAGGACACTTCTCTTAAAGATGGCTACGTTTTTGAAGTACCTTTATTTGAATAAAAATATGTATACATTTATATGTGTGTGCATCTGTAGTCTTTTTTATGTCGTAACATTATATTAAGGTGCTTATAAAACTTACTTAACTTACACTGGTATCATCAATCATTTTGTCTTTTACACCGTTTATTCGTATTTTTCAAAATTGCTAAGACGACAGTTTATTCATCCGTTTCAATAAATCATTTAAATTCATTTTATTTATTCTGCTTTTCTCAAATTAATCTTATTCAATTTTCTTTCATTATGAAACACAATACATTTTTTTCTGATTTCTTTTGCAACTTAAGATTAATTTTAATATCTAATTATCTAGCGATGTACGAAAGAAATATCTAAAACAGTTCAGGCACTGTTATGTTAAAAAGCTCACTAAATGTCCAAGTAAATTACGTTAACCGTTAAATTCTGGAAAACCACACAATTAGAGAATGGAGAAGATGTGCTGAAGTTGCGAAATAACTTGATGGTACAGATGACAATTGTCTTTTCTTTTTTAACTTAAATGTATATACCTTTAAAGCTATTATGCAGCTCTTCCGGGGTAAGTGTAAAGAGTACATGTATATCTAATATACATGTATCATGTATATCTAATATACATGTATCATGTATATCTAATATACATGTATCATGTATATCTAATATACATGTATCATGTATATCTAATATACATGTATCATGTATATCTAATATACATGTATCATGTATATCTAATATACATGTATCAGGTTGGAAAGAAAGTAATGTCGTATTGTTTACTTCATCACTTTGCAGTCTACTAAGTTGTACACAGTTCTAGATTTTTTGGATGAATTGGTGTATTAATATCTTGTTTTGCCTTTCAGATATAATAATTAGTTGGAAAATATCAAGTTTAACGGCCTCGGCCGTCAAAGTATTGATATCAGTGAGGAACATCTGAGACATTGCATGCTCTATGAATTCAAAAAAGAAAACTCAGCTGCAGAAGCTACAAGGAATATTGGAACTGTCTATGGGATGAATGTTCTGAATGATCGAAAATGTGGTTTGCAAACTTTTCTTCTGGAGACTTAAACCTGTCAGATCGGCGACGTTCGGGAAGGACACAATCAATTGATAAAGACGCCATTAAAGACGCTGTGCAGGGCAATCCAAAGTTAACCAGCAGATAATTAGCTTAACAATTCAATACAACCCATACCACAATTAGTTCATGCCTCCACGAGTTAGGAAATGTTTCAAAACTTGGACTCTGGGTTCCCCACTATTTGACCGACGCTCAACGAAATCAAAGATTGACTGTTTGCACATCTTTGCTTTCCAGTAATCATCGAGAACAATTTTTGCAAAGAATTGTGACTAGAGATGAGAAATGGGTTCTTTACAAGAATAACCAACGCAGAAACCTATAGTTAGACCGAAACCAAAGCCCACAGCCTGTTCCATAACAAGAACTACGCTCAAAGAAGGGTATGCTCTCTTTATGGTGGGACATGAGAGGCCTGATTCATTATGAGTTACTAGAACTTAATCAAACAATCACAGCAGTAAAATATTGTTCGCATCTGGATGATCTCAGAATTGATCTATCAAAAAATGACCACCATTGCTCAATAGGAAGGGTGTAGTTCTTCAGCATGATAACACGAGACATCACACAACAAAACTCACTCAGGAAAAAGTCATGAGTTTTTAATTGGGACGTTTTGCCTCATCCGTCTTATTTACCTAACATTGCTCCATCCGACTACCATAGTTTCCGGTCGTTGCAGCATCACTTAAACAATAATATTTTTAAAAATGACGACCAACTCAAAAATGACCTAAATTTGTTTTTCTCTAAAAAATCAGAGAATGGTTTTGAAGAAGGCATCAAGAAGCTAGTTGATCGTTGGACAGAAATCATAGAAAACGAGAGAAAATATTGTAAGGATCACAAATGCCCTAATGTGAATGTTTCAGATGAAATAAATGTGTTGGACAAAAACGACATTACTTTATTTCCAAGTTGATGCACAGGGTGATTCATAAGTCACTTAGCTATGTAAAATGATTACCATATGAAGCACAAACATACTATGAACTTCTGATAATTGTTATCTTACTATCTAATCACTGCTATCTGTTATTTTAAATTGGTTCGTTTATACATTTGTTTCTATATATATTTATTGTTATTCATTTAAATTTGTGTAAATCATCATATGTGCTTTTTTTCAGGCAGTATATCATTTACAATTGAAGAGCGAATTTTTATTGTTATTCATATGACCAAATTTGATGAATCTCCCACACTTGTTGAAAGGCAATGCTATCAAAGAGTCGTAAATTCCTTGCAAAAAAGAATGGAGCTATGCATGCAGAATGAAAGTGGACATTTTGAAAATTTGCTGTCATTTCAAACTCTCATGAATGAATTTGTTGAATAAACTTTCTGTTTTGTGTTACCGTATTTTTTAACTTTAGAATTTCAAAATAAAATAGCTAAGTAACTTATGAATCACCCTGTATATTGGCAGTAAATCGTTATTGATTTAAGTTGAAAGACGACAGAGTTTACACTTTTGTTTATTTACTCTTTTTATTCTCATCTCTGCAAGTAAGCGTTTGTGTCTCTTGTGTTTATTAATATATCTGAATGTTGTTAGTTGCTTCAGCTCAAGCCCTTTCAATCATCGCGATCGTCGCCAGGAGTTTTTTTTTCTATATTGTTGTTGTTCGGTAGGGCGTTTTATTATTTTGCTCTGTAGTTTATGTTAATACATAATTTAATATATTCATGCATTTGTACATCAATTGAATTTAATTTATTTGCTTTTAAAATATTATTTTTAATTGTATAAGAAAGAAAGTGTAAATTTATCGTATATTTCTACATGTATTTCTATATTTGTCTATCTAGTGTTTTCTTCATATGGAACGCGTTTAATATGTAAGTACTAGTGTTAAACGCTATTTGTATATAAAAGATTGTTGTTACTTTTAGGTATATAGTTCTAAGATTTCTAAACTTCACGTGCTGTTATTTTGGGGTAAGATTTTACTGTTGGAGGTTAGGATTTTTTTGGTCGCAGCTGTCTGAAATATTGTGTTGTGTGTGTTGAGTCAACGCCATATAACATTATAATATGTTTATATACTTAGGGTCTACTGTAAATAACTTTATTTCCATTTAAGTCTTCTTAATAAGGGCATATTTCCACTGAGACAGAAGCGATTACTGTGATTAAGGGCCAAATTCATAGGTGGGCATCATAACTTGGGAGTTTTCAAGACAACTATTCATTCCCATCACATTGACATTTCTACATGTTAGTATAGTCGATAAAAACAAAGCACGTGGAAATAATTCCAAAAGCAAGGAGTCAAAGGTTAAAAGCATATAATTCGCCATGTAGTTTCTTCCTTTGGATGTGAATTATTTCATTAAAAGTAAACATCTTTGCTATTCTTTTACTGTTAGCTGAATGTATTCAAAGATAAGTTATATTTCAAGTTTTAGAAATTGCAACTTAATTATAGAGCACAATGGCGGGCGAAAATCCTCTGTGAAACGCAACACCCAACGCCTATTATTCTGCAAGAATGCGTCACGACGAGAAGTATCATTCGAAAAATATACACAGCAACTGTTTGAAAAAGAAATATTTTAAGAGGTTTATGTAGTTTGCTTGAAGTATTGTTTATTGGTATATAGAAATGTGATATTTAGAAGGCAATACAATGCAGAGGTGTGACGGATAGACACAAGTTGGAGCAAATAAGACATATAATGGTGGAACAAATGAATTAGTTTGACCTTAATACAATGTGTACACACACATATATATATATATATATATTTATTATTATTTTTTGGTTGTTTTTTTTCTTTCACAACACATATATCTGTCTATCTACACAATGCTACAATGTTATGTAATACCTGTATCAATATGGTCTGGTGGAAATTCCGTATGATATAATATATATTTTTTTTTAATTTTCGGGAACTCTTCCCTTCTTCAGAACCGTGTTTTACTCAAGTTCAAGCGTGCATAATATTTTCATTCTGGTTTTTTTGAAAGACATTTGCGCCATTTGATTTTATATTTAAAACTAAATTAAGTATAAGAACCTTCTCAATAGAGAAAATGAGAGAATATGATAAGTAGAAGAAATACGAATATTTAAGTCATTTTCACTCACAGATAATAACCTTAATTTTATAATTTCTGTATATTCTGAGACAATAAGATGTTTTTTACGGAATGGGTCTTTGAAGAAAGTAAACATAAAACCAACATTCAAAAACCATTTTAATCAATTATCTACTCATGTGTCATCGCTTATCATATGTTTAATAATTGTGGTCGTGATCGCAGACATACACGAGGCCCTTAGAAAGGGTGGGTGTAGCAAAGGGAGAGACAGTTATGTCACTTCTGTCCCCGTTGATTTTGGCCTCTCTGTTTCTGACGCTTGACGGAGACGGTTTTGTAAAAACTTGTCACCTGCTAACCCCAAAAGAGGACGGGATACATGAACACAAGTAGCGAGGATAGTATATTTATCTAGTAAGTATCTTTCTCATGTAAGCAAAAAAAAAACACCCGTATGCATGTTTGTTTAATAAATATTCGAAACTATATACGGCGTTCGGTTTGATCTGTTCATTAGGATGATGATGATGATGATGATGATGATGATGATGATGAGCAGCTTGTGCCAGTAAAGAGTGGACACCGGCCAGCTGGGACGAGCAAGAAGCCGATACTCGAACGTAAGCAGAAATGTAACATATCCAATAGTGTGTATCGAACCTCTGACGATCGGAAATGTAGCACATAGCCAAAAACGAGTCGAACTTAAAAATTAATGAAATGGGATGATTTACGGAGGTAGAATATTATGGAAGGATAGAACATGATTAATTAAATACCACAATTGTATTTCACGTGGTGACAGTTTATTATTTATTATTTGTTGAAATTTAATTTGAAGACGGTCATGTTGTAGTCTGTAAGAAAGCATTTTTATAGTAATGTGAGTCACATTTATGTAGTTCTTGGAAAGGAACTCTGACATCTGTATACAAGCTGTGTTCTATCGCTTTGTCGATCTCGCTTCCGTTTGAAACATAAGTTTCATCGTTAAATTCAGCGATTGAATGGACGTACCTTATTGTAGTTACATCCGATAATATATAAGATGTCAGTATGTCATTCTCAAGCTAAAAATATTGTCTTCATTGTTATGTCATGCCTAATATTGTAATAGAATGTTATTAACATATCTCATATGAATGTCAGAATAATTTCCTTGCTCTGTCACGCTTTAGTTTCGCATTTAGTTTAACCACCCATTATTCTTTGAAGATGTAGATTGAATTGATGCATCTTATTAACATATCTCATATGAATGTCAGAATAGTTTCCTTGCTCTGTCACGCTTTAGTTTAGCATTTAGTTTAACAACCGTTTATTCTTTGAAGATGCAGATTGAATTGATGAAATCTTTGTTTAGCATTCGATATACATACTATACTTTGTTATTTTTTTTTTCTTCCGACATCTCATTTTTGAAAGTTTATTCGTTCCGAATATCGTGTCGCGTTATACGTTAACGTTATGTATCGTCCTAATAGCTATTCTTACCGATTTCACCTTTTTTATCCGTTTAAAATTATTGTTTTAGCCATTTTTATTACTTTAAACATGTTTTGTATGCATAATGTTTACCGAGACCTACCCGTTAAGTGCTTACTTCCGGATTATATTGTCGATACTGAATATACGTTATCACACAGATTACATGCAACACATTGTGTTTATCTAAGAACGTATATAGAAACATATAGTTATAGCACTGTTCAGTGCACTAAGGCACTGTTTAAATACACATATACTCGCAATGTATCAATATCATGTACGTATGTGTAATGTTATAGCTTATATTTAAACACTTATTTTAGTTTTAACATGTGACTATTAGAGTACTATAGGTATAAACTATGCTTTATTGTCCTCCAAACGTTTAGTGCTAATGACTAAACGCAACAGTAACAAATGCGCCTTTGTAGTGGTCGCAGATATCTACACTTTAGTTAAGGCTCCATGTATGAACATATTTAAGTACGAATTAGAAGTATTATATTCGACAAATCACAGTATTAAAACAATAGACTAAGATAGCAAAAAATACCAAAACTGTTTAAACATTTGAAAATATTTTACCTGCAATTTTTTTCTTGATATTTTCAGCTTCGTCACTTTTAGCAATTTTAATAAAGTTTTTAAAATGTTATTGCTAACTCTTACGTGGTATCTAATGCGACCGCAATTTAAACATTTTTTATATCAATAAAATCCAAACCGCTTTTACACATATAATTTTAATATTCAAACTGACCATGGAACAAACATCCCGTATTCGAATGTATATGACATTGCCGCATGTCGCTGTGCTAAGTCTTCTTTTCTTAGAGCGTATACGTCTCTACGACTATAGGATACTACTATAAAACCTGTGGATTCTGTTTGTTTCTCTCCGTGCACACTGGATTACTCACAAAATGATAACGTCACAACGCGATGATGACACAAAGAGATGACATCACAAATAGTGACGTAGCAAAAAGAATGACGTCACCTAATGGTGATATCATCCTTTTTCAACGTATATAAAAAAGAAGGCGATAACGCTCGTTTCATACAAATAACGTCCGCACACCTGGGTATCGTGTTCTTAGTAAAACATCTAAAACCAGACACACACAAACGTTCTTTTTATCTTAATGTAGTTAAGTGATAAATGGATGAATCATTAAATAGAGATTTCGAAATTACATTAATTGCTTATATTATCATCATCATCATCATCATCATCATCAAAAACAATGGTGTTATCACTTTTATTTAAGAGTATTATCTTTAAGTTCTCATACAATCCTGCCATGTTATCTCTCATTCGAAAGGAAAACAGAGGTTATCTTCCTTGGGAGCTCTTTCCCTCACCGTTGGGACCAAGTGTTTTCCAACAAGTATGCACTTCAATGTGAGCTCGAATCTCGACAGTTCTGTTTACAGTCGGATTTCTTACACATTACACGAAGACGTATATTTAAATATCACTTAAAACGTGTTTTTTTCTAGAACTTAGCGACAATAGGCTTTCTGAGGTTTATTGTTCTTTCCGTATTTCTCCATTCAATGTTTGGCTTGTGCTATCTCTCATCGATATTTTAACAATCTCATTTCTTGATGAGCAATTTTCTGTTTTATCAATCGATGTTGCTGCCGTATTTAGTTTTGGTGGGTTTATTGTTATTATAATATCATCAGTATTATTGAATCCACTAGGCATTCCAACATAGATAATTCCCAGTGATAGCTCACTGGCAACGGAATACGGTGTTCCCTTGAGTCTGCGAGATAAAAAATATTTATGGAAAACGTAAAAACACTTATAATTATCGCAAGAGTCGTGTACTATTTATTTCTCACTGATACTGATAGCTGGATTTCTCTGACACCTGAGTGGCAATAAGCCTACTCAGAATGCTAAAACTTGGTGCTCATTCAATGGAGGTATGGATGGTACTCTTTCATCTTGGGGCATTCGATCATCGGTGAATGTTTATAAATATGCTGTGTGAAACACACAGATGGAAAGCATCTCTCTTTTAAGCAAATATTGATAAACTGGAATGTAGTGTTTGAATTCTTAATAAGTTTGGTAAATATACGTATAGCACTTAAACTACTTCCAGCCATAGGGTGCAATTAGGGAATTATGCTGTCTTGAATTCAAAGGGTGGAATTTGAAGCAAAGTTCTTTGCAAAACGTTTCACATTCTCAGATGCTGAGCAAATTACCCCCGGTCCATTGATGCTCATTAAATTTGTTATTCCTCAAAACTTTTTCGAGTCGAGCCTCTGCACTGTAACTCTGGATTTAATAGAGAGAACATAGGATGAGACTTTCTAAATAATATTAAACATAGGAAAGTACTCTCACACGTAAAAGAAACAAAAAAGTGAACATGATTCAATTCAAACGTACCCTGTATGGATAGTGGTTTAACGTTGGCTGTACGTATATCTTTGGGTATGTTTGTTGTCCTCTAAATTATGTATGAAAATATATTGAAATATATTTATTGTCGGTAGCGATCAACGAGTGCTAGGAAGTATAGAACGAGGATGCACTTCATTTGATGGAATGTTTTTCTCGAACGTCTGCTAGGTGAGTGTTGATCTGGACCTCAGGTTTATATTATATAACAATCTGTGCCAACTGTGCATCCACCTTAATGCGGATATCATGAGAATTCGCCATCGCTGCAAATGTAGCAACGCCCCTTAGGCGTCGGGTTAGTGAGTGGGTATTTTCTGTTTGCTGCTAATCATTTGGGAAATGTAACCTTTGCAAGGTGCCTTAAATCAATCTACAATTATATTATTTTCAACAATCAAAATTGCATTATTCCTTCAGGCCATGTTGTTTTGAATCAATAAATAATTATTTTATTTTTGACCATAAATCGTTCATTGTTTCTCCCGGATAAAATATGTATCACTCCTGGCAAGTAAAACTCCTAGCACACCAGCTCCGGATATCTAACATATTTGATTGGCGTCACCATTTAAGTCGAAATAGTATAAAGCTTAAAACAACGAACTCCCGAAGGTAAAACTTTACACTTAGATAAACTGCACATACGCCGTATTTAAAAGATAATGGCAACAATGTATGCATACAACTAACATCCAACCAACTTGTATTCTTTATAAAACATACTCCTAGTTCATTGTCGTGTAGATTTATCAATATATTCACTAATAAAAAGGTACTTTAGATTTGAAGTGACGTCTCGAACTTATTTCTAAAATTGTAATTAAATATGAGAAATGAGATACTAAAAAATAGAAGAATAGAAAAGTTAGAAAAATGTATTTGTGTTCTTCTTATAATCCAATCAGATACTGAACACCGAACAAGACAATCTTAATTCTATCGATAAACAGATCCTTGTAACTAGTACTGCACATGAAATATATGATAACACTTATTTGAAATTGAGTCAGAGATCTCGTGAAAATTTACAAATTATAATTGAGAGTTACGCAATTAAAGTATTAAATGATAGTAGTAAAGTAAAAACGGAAGTGATAAAAACGGAAGTGATGAAAACGGAAGTGATAAAAACGGAAGTGATATGATAATCACAAAAATAATAGTTATAGTAAAAATAATAAATAATCGAAACACATGAGGAAGACACATGATTCTGTTTATAATTAAGTTAGAAATTAAGTAAAACTCATCAATGATCTATCTGTAAATTTAGGATGGGTTTCCTAATACCATATCACTATGAGAAGCATACTTTACCAAGCAATACTATGTACTACTACACACGCAGAAAAACAAAAACTATGATGTAGCGGAACGCGCATTATATTTGAAAAGCCGATATCATAACATTTAAATTATAATTCTTTCCTAGTTTATTAAAGACATATTCATGAATACACATCAAATAAATTAAGTGATAAAATATCGATTTTGTTCCTATCGTATGTTAGTCTGCGCTTATTCCTTCCTTTCCATCTTATTTTTCTTACATGCATATATATATATATGTATATATATATATTTACATATATATAATTCTATGTTGTTATATATTAATACATACATGCGTGTGTGTGTGTGTCTAGTTCACAGTGTGTTCTGGTAACTATTTCACTGTTTTCACTTTCATATACACGCATTTTCTCATAGTTTAATCTATTGTCCAGGTATGTTTTAAAGTGATTGTAAACCCATGAATGTATTCCACTTGGTTGATGTCTATGATACAAGAAAGCTAACTTCGTTGTGTATATTCTAACTCGGTAAATCTCGATTTCCATATTCCAATATTTGATCTTCTTTTCTTTTCATGTTTTGACTACGTTTATCTGGAGATTAGCATCGTCTGAAATCGTGACTTCAATGGGGAAAATAGACTTTGTTCTTCTTATCTCTTGGTGCGATGTCTCCTCGGTTGAATGCATCGTACCCGATTCATACATTGCTCTGTGCTTCGACTCACCTTAAACATATAGAATAGTTTGCCATTGTTAAAGTAAGCGTATATATATATACATATATATATATATATATATATATATATATATATATATATATATATATATATGTATATATATGTCTATAGGGGAATAATGAAAGAAACTTCGTTTAGTTAACAAATCAAATATGTACTTTATCGCATGATTATATGATTAAGTGTACGAATACATACACGCATATATATATATATATATATATATATATATATATATATATATATATATATGTATATATATATATATATATATATATATATATATATATATAATATTTATAAATAAATATTAAATTATTTATACCTACAGACGCTAGCGTTTCAAGCTTATTGCTCTCATCAGTGCAGGGAAGTAACAATTTCAGACGGTCGGGAGGCGCGAACCTGGTACACAGAGTCAGCCATATCCACTCGGCCCACGGAAACTGTCACGTAATTTAGGGAAATTAAGATCTATATGTACGTAGAAGCGGGCACAGATAGAAGACTAGTCGAGAGTGTTCGACGAACGTATTCGGAACTTTGCATTAGAGCTTTTTGACAGTCTATTTTTAACTTCCCCGAGAGTGCTCAACTTTAATTTCTTAAAGGGGCTTAGTATAATATTTATAAATAAATATTAAATTATTTATACCTACAGACCTCTTTTATATATATATATATATATATATATATATATATATATATATATATATATATATATATATATATATATATAAAGAGGTTAGTGCAGTATTGGTGCAGTTCCAACGAGAGAAAAGTAAATATTTAAATGACTAAGGCTACCAACATTTGTAAAAACATTTTTTCAACATTTATTTATTATTTTGTTATTGTATCATGTTATAATTGTATATAACGCGTTTCAAGCGGTGGTCCGCTTTCGTCAGATATATAAATCAAATCGATTTACATATCTGATGAGAGCTGACCACCGCTTGAAACGCGTTATATAAAATTAAAAAATTATAACATAACAAAATAATAAATGAATGTTGAAAAGAACTTTTTACAAATGTTGCTACTCCTAGTCCTTTACATATATATATGTATATATATATATATATATATATATATATATATATATATATATATATATATATATATATAGGATCAAAATACACCAAAGTGAAAACTTATAGTATATGGAACCTATTGTGAAACGGATTAGCTCAATATACGAGATAGAGCAATAGTATAGATAGAAGAAAAAAGAGTAGTAAATATGCGACGATTGTCTAAATTTATTTCAAATTTCAATTGTTCAATGCAAGGTGTAATCAGTAATAAACTAGTGTTTATTTTTCTTTCCTTAAGCCAAGGCTTTTCAAAGATCGAAATCTTATCATCGGAGGAGAAATACAGATGGATAAGTTGGCTTTCGAAAAAAACAAAGTTCAAATATTTGAAAAATATGAGAATTGTTATTAAAAAAACGTATTGAATGAAAAGAAAAAGTTCCGTGAAAAAGATAAGCAAAAATGTCCGGGTGGTAAATTTCCGTTGAAAAAAGTCCGGTTAAATTGTAGAAAGTGAAGAAAAACTCTTTGTGTGGGAGCAGATTGGAGAAAGTGCTCAAAGTGTAGGTAAGTCCAGATGCACTTAAAGGAGGTTGAAAAGAGGAAAACAGGCCATTTTTTTTATTTACTTCCGGGCCTAGTAAAACAGTAGAATCTCGTACAAGGTTTAACTCTTTCGGAACTTTTCGTTTCATTCAATACGTTTTTTTAATAACAATTCTCATATTTTTCAAATATTTGAACTGTGGTTTTTCTCGAAAGCCAACTTATCCATCTGTATTTCTCCTCTGATGATAAGATTTCGATCTTTCAAAAGCCTTGGCTTAAGGAAAGAAAAATAAACACTAGTTTATTACTGATTACACCTTGCATTGAACAATTGAAATTTGAAATAAATTTAGACAATCGTCGCATATTTATCACTCTTTTTTCTTCTATCTCTCTCTCTCTCTCTCTCTATATATATATATATATATATATATATATATAATGTATGAGTTTTGCCCTTAACCAATACTCTCGTGACTATTCTTACATTTTCTTTTGAAGTTAAGTATAGACACGTTTCTGAATTATCTATGTGTGTTTTAACCTTGCTCTCCTAGTTAACGCTTTCTAATTTTCTGTGTGTAAAATTTTATTCTAAGATTGTAATTATTAAAATCTGTTTTCATCGTAAACTAGCTTGATTTTCTTATTTACCACCAGACGAATTACAACAATAATAAATCTGATGCCTTGCTTTGGGTATAACTTATTATCAAATAATATAAATGAATCTTGAAACAAAGAAATATATTTTCATACATAGATATATATATATATATATATATATATATATATATATATATATATATATATATATATATATATATATATATATGAAGAAGAATGGAAAGGAATTAGAGAAGCAAAAGCCAAATCATAATTCAATTCAATTGCTCAGAGCAAGGTATATTCCGCAAAAGAGGCAATTTATTCAAGTTAAATTTTCCTTAAGCCAGGCTTTTCAAAGATCAAAATCTTATCATCAGAGGAAGTCGCTGGGATAGATAAGTTGGCAAAGGCCAAGATTTAAAATTTGAAAAAATAAAATAAAAGTTGTAGGGGGAAGAAACACAGGGCAAAATTCTGCCCGAATGCAAGCAAATGTCCGATTGCTAAAAAGTCCGGTGTCGAAAAGTCCAGCGGAGAGAATGAGAAGTAGATAGGTAGGTCGTTAAAAGGCCCGAAAGGTTGTGAAAGAGGAATCAAAGTTAAATTCCAAGAAGCCACAACTCTCTGCTCTATCCTGGATATTGAGCTGTATACTCTTCACAATAGGTTTCACTTTTCCTAAAAGTTCGCTTTTAGTACACCACTTTATATATATATATATATATATATATATATATATATATATATATATATATATATGTATATATATATATATTTATATATATATATCTATATATATCTATCTATCTATATATATATATATATATATATATATATATATATATATATATATAGATAGATAGATAGATAGATAGATAGATAGATATATATATACGTAACGTTTATCTGCTATTCCAATCTTGCCACCGGTAATATAGTCATATACTGCTACGCATATGACTCTTATTTAAGACAAAACATATATGTATGTAGATATTAAAATATTTATTATTTAAAATGTTAAAGCTTAATTCAAAGGTAACCCACTCAAAGGGAAATATGAAACACTTCTAACTAAAACAATATTGCGAAGGTCACTCGATTATTACGAGTGTGAATACTCTATTGAAAGTTTAAATACGTAGAATTCTCTTCCGGCTCTCGTGTTTTCATATCATTGGCCGTGTGGGTTATGGTGTCGGATGGAAGTCGAAGATTAATTGAGCCGGTGTTCGAACCCTGCAACCGGTGTGAGATTCACATATAGCACCACTAATGAACATTAGTTAAGACAAAACATATACCTATGTATGTATGTATATACATATATATATATATATATATATATATATATATATATATATGTATATATATATATATATATATATATATGTTACATAAGAATAACAAATACGAAAACTTAATATGAGGCGACAAATAATAGTATATATTCTGGGCTAGTCTTCGTGGGCTGATGTTAAGAAACACGTATATATATATATATATATATATATATATATATATATATATATATATATATATATATATATATTTATGTATATATATATATATATATATATATATATATATTTACAGGGTGTTTCAAAAGTCTTGGGAACATAACGATTTTTAATAACTCAAAAACTATTAGGAGTTGAAAAATGAAATTGGTACCGTTGGAAAGGGTAAAGTTTCAAGTTTTGTGGGGAATCTTCAAAGTTGCTCAATATGAGCACCATTCGTCACACGGCAGACATCTAGTCGATAGTCTATTTCCTGCCAAACGGACCAGCATCTTGACGTCAATGGTTCCCACAACTGCCGTTACTCGAGCCTTTAGTTCGTCAATATCTCTTGGAAGGAGCGGCACATAGACTTGTTGCTTGACAAAGCCCCAAAGGAAAAAGTCACACGGGGTAAGATCTGGAGACCTAGGAGGCCAGGGCATGAGAACGTCATCACCTCGCCCAGATCTCCCAATCCATCTACCAGGCAGCCTTGTGTTAAGAAACTGCCTTACTCTAAGACTCCAGTGTGGTGGTGCACCATCTTGTTGAAAAATGAAGTCATCAGATTCTGCTTGTTCCAACTGAGCCATTAACCAGTCTTCCAGCATGTTGAGATAGGATTCACCAGTGATAGTTGCCTCTTCAAAGAAGAACGGTCCATAGACACCTTTCTTGGAAATTGCACAAAACACGTTCACTTTTGGTGAATCTCGCTCGTGCTCAAGAAGTTCATGAGGATTCTGAGTACCCCATATGCGAGTGTTATGCTTGTTAACTTTGCCATTCAGATGGAAGGTCGCCTCATCGCTAAAAACAAGCCGATCATCAAAGCCGTTATCTTCCAACTTCTCTTGCATTGCAATGCAAAAGTCACGGCGAAGTGGCTTATCAGTGTCCTTCAACTTTTGGACCAACTTGAGCTTTTAAGGTACATATTATAGCAGAGAGTAGGGTGATTGCCGACATCCGCAGACCAAGACACTTGTCCGTGGCGATCAAAGAGACGACGTTTGGTTTGCCGCTTGTGCGGAGGAGAGCTTCCGACGCGAACCCGGAAACGCTAACTTACGAAAAGTGTAATTTATTTTTTTAATAGGAAACGGAAACGGGTAGCTTATGGCGCGACTTCTATAGCATATATGAGATGTCGCTGCTATAAGGAGCATGACAAAATGCGTGGGAGGTTGAAGTGAACGCAAGAGGAAGAAAAACGCCGCATTATTTTGGCGAACCGTTGTATTGACACTTTCCTATATTCTCTTTCTTCACTAAGTAGAAGATATAACTGAAGATACAACCGAAAGTTAAAGAAAGTACATTAATGTTATTAAGTATAAGCTTTAAACAAAGAATTGTAGTTTAGATCTGGTTACATATATTACAGAAAACCCAAGGAAAATATTATGAATGGTTGAGTATTATTTATATTCTGATAACGTGAAATTTGGTAAACCGTTTTGATTAGCCGCGTGAATGCTGGATGTCTTAGTGATTAATATTGGCAGGAAAAGTTGTCCTTGCCTTCCGGTGGCTTCTGGCAGAGTGATGGGGACACAGCTACCTTGTTTGGATTGTTTATTTATCCACCTAAATTTGCATAATGGTCACATGACACCCTTTTGGCTAAATAAAAAGGCTGTGTGTTGCTGTTTAGGGTTTCCTTTTGAGACCGTCAGTAGGTCATAGCTTACCTCCTATTACTATAATTTACGAGATCTTGGCTTCGTTTACAAAACCAAGGTCGCAACACCGGCAATCTGTTGCAGCATCCCCTCTATCCATAATTACAGAGGCAAGGTGTCTACTTTCCATTTCCTTCTGCCAGTTGCCGTTGTTGGTCAACCCTGTATTGATTTACTCCTCTCCAGGAGTTAGGCACAAGGCCAGTTTTTATCTTACTCCCACAAGTAAGATGTGACCTAAGGTCGGGTCGGGAAAGTGGGGTTTAAAAATTGTCTGGGCAGCCCCGTCGGCATTCCCTGGTTGGGGCGCCTCAGGCAGTAAACAATAAACTTACTCCTCTCCAAAGACGGAAGGCAAAGCCTGGGAAGGTGGACATCCCAGAACTGCACAGGACAGGGCGTAAATCAAGACCCGAAGGCCAAGACAACACCAGTATGGGGTGCAGTATCCATCGGAACAGATACTACACTTTGATCTTAGCCAAACGGCCAAGCTCCCACAGAACCCTGTAGCGTCACTTTTCGCTACAATATAAAGTGGGCGAACAAACGGTGCAATACGAAACAATTCTCCAAATTAGATTTCTAACGTACTGAGTTTACAGTGTTTTACGTCGAATGGTGAGAATATTATCATCTCTCTTGCAAGCAAGCTTAAATTAGTAAGCACATTCTTTTATTTTTCTGTTCTTGTACATTTTTTCAGTAAGGGAGAAAAAGTTTTTTGGTTTGTCCTTATATTCAGGTAATGCTCATGCAGGTGTTATGCTAGAAATAAATAAGAAAGAGAAGAGAAACATTAGACAAGGTATACAATCGAGAGAATAAAAATGATTGACGCTCAGAGAAAAGAAAGAAAATAAGTATGAGAGAATGTAAAAACAACGGAGAAAGCTTGGAAGCAACGATGTCAAAATGGATTGAAAGAAAGTGTTATCCAAAAGCCGGACGAATATGAACAAGACTGGCCGACACAGATGATTGAGCGCGTCCATTACATTTCCGCTATGACAACAAGCGCTTTCCACTATCTCTTGCCCCATCCCCCAAAACGCCGGCTATAATTGATTACTCTGTTTACGTCAAGAATCAATCGCAAAAGTTTTCTTATCAACAGAAGTTCTGATTCGGTCCGTCTGAAAGAGTGGACAATTCATTGGCGTTTGCTGGTGAAATCCGATTATTTGATTTGCCTCGCCAATGGAGACGTTTGCAATGGAAGTCATTTATTTAATTTTACGGGACTTGTCATGGTTCGATATTCATATATGTTTGTTTTGTGAATCTTTTTGTTCCTTTGAATTGATAGTTTAATCAATATCAGATTTAAAGTTTATACACATTGCTTCTTAACACATACAAAGGAAGAAAGCAAGTGAAACACCAGGCTTATAAATGAATACGTAAAAAGTACATATTTGAATAAGCAACAAAGACATTCATTCATATATATATATATATATATATATATATATATATATATATATATATATATATATATATATATATATATATATATATATATATATAGTGTGTGGATTTCAATTTTGTGTAGAGAATCTGAATAACAGAGCTCAATGTAATTCAAACAGAGCAAAACAGAATTATAAAAAGAAAAACTATACACACATTAAGGTTGTACACATAATAACTTATTTCGAAATAAGTTATTATGTGTACAACCTTAATGTGTGTATAGTTTTTCTTTTTATAATTCTATATATATATATATATATATATATATATATATATATATATATATATATTAAAGAAAGAAAGATGAAGATAAAGAATTGTACAAAATTACATAAAGTTACATATATTAATACAAATTTTATTGCATCGAAAGTTCAGATACAACGAGTTACATTAATCCTTAAACCATGGTTTTTCAAAGATAAAACTCTTCTCGTCAGTGGATAAATCTGGTAATATGGTATTTATATCAATTAGATATTACCTAGTTCCATTTCACTTTGAAAAAATTGAAGAATAAAAACCAAAAAGAGTTGGGGATAAAGAAATAAAAAAATAAAAAATAAAAGGCCGGGAAGTAAAAATTAGCAGTATTGGGAGGTGATTTTGAAGACGAAAGGGACGTTTAGGTGTAGATAGTTAATAGTAAAAGTAACAGTCTGTAGAATTGAAGAAAGTTTTTTAACAAATAAAAGGTGGAGGGTTTAAAATATCTCACTTGGTCCGTGAAATGGAACTAGGTAATATTTAATTGATATAAATACCATATTACCATATTTATCCTCTTACGAGAAGAGTTTTATCTTTGAAAAACCATGGTTTAAGGATTAATGTAACTCCTTGCATCTGAACTTTCGATGTAATAAAATTTGTATTAATTTATGTAACTTTATGTAATTTTGTACAATTCTTTATCTTCATCTTTCTTTCTTTAATATTGATTGCTCTACTCAACGTATTGAGCTTTATTTTATCGAGATAGATCACTACGATATTTCGCTTATCGTTAATTCTATTATCATTAGTATATATATATATATACTACAATAACAACTTACTAACCATGCGATCATTTGATAATTATATAGCTAACAAAGCAAGCTTATCGCACATAAATATTCTTATAGCAGGCTCTTGCTTTCTATCAAACCGATTCTCGACGTACAAGACAAAGACGTATTCTCTTCTTTCGAGAATACGTTAAGTTACGAACCACTCTCCGCTGTTAAACTCCAGTTCTTCTTCACCAATTATATCACACACATACCCCCTTGTCTCATGATCATACAAATAACAGTACGGACGTGGTGCTCTCTACTGTCGGGAACACCTCTTAAGAGGGCTGTCTGAATTTCTTCTTGGGTGGAGTTTTCACGGGAGCCGTGACGTAGTCGACATATTTCTTAGTCTATTCTTAGTTATCACGTTTCACTTGTTTCTGTTTAATCTCCATCATCTGAAAAGGGGCGGGACCTATCAGAGAAGCGTTTTCACTCTAATTTCAACGGGATCGTTAAAAATAAATTTCACTGAAATAAATCGACTTTTTGCTCAGTAAAAATTAATTCGGCTCACATCTCACAGCACACTGACCACCTTTGTGACGCGCCCAGTTCGGAATTTGGTCGTGCACCTACTGCGTGAGATTCTAACCCAGACAATACCCCTTATTCTATACCTCCCTTCAATTATGTGTGTTTCAAGTGGGGGCACGGCGTCAATGTCTTTCACCAGGATATGGTACCTATGCAATACGTCAGCCGGCGCCGTAAAAGGGGAGAGATTCTTCTTCAGTGTGACGTTATGCTAGTAGACGCCGTCAAACTCAGAGGAATGTTCTCTAGTAGCAATCGTCTATACGCTTCTATGACTGCATATTCAACAGATAAGTTCAACACATTCGACGAATTCGTGACGAGGTGTCTTCGTCCAGAGAAAACGGTAGACGAATTTCTGACTAAATGCATCGCTTGCTTCGGCTAATAAAAAAAACCTTGCTCGAGCGATGCATGGCGTGTGCATTCGTGTCAGGGTTACCACACCATGTCAAGCAACTTCTTAGAGCCTTGTCAGGATCGACACAACGAGGGAAACGCCAAAGGGGGGAATATGTCAGCATCACTTTTCTTCCCGACCAGATAAAAACACTGGTAATAGCTTCTGTAAGAGTGTTTGTAAACGAACGAGAATACACAGCTCTGGTGAATTCCGGATGCTCATGGATTCTGGTCAGCAGAACCGTGTGTCGATGCTGGAAGTAAGAGGTGGGATTATTGACCGCCAACGGAACGACCCTGAAATGTTTAAGGTACGAAAAAATCAAGTTGATGGTTAGGAAGGTTCAGCCCATGAATATTGAAGCAATTATTATAGACAGGCGGTTTCTGGGGTTCGATCTATTGGACTTGATGCGATTGAGAAGCTTGGAGACGTTCACCTTACGAATTCGAGTGAAATGCGCTTTGGATAACGAAACAAGTGTAACACTGTTTCGATCGATTAACTCGACTTTAGTGTAACGTTCGATCGGAGTACGAAAGCATGGACAATATTAAGGAAACAGGCAAGTGTACATTCTCCCAGCGAGTTGACAAATAGTGCACAGCAGTATAAAGTGCATGATGACGCCCGAGAAGCGATGTGTCGCTTTTTTGATTTAAGGAATGCATACCTACACATTCACGTTGACAAAGCGTCGTGGACTTTTGAAACAGTAATTATCAAAGGCAAGCTGTTTTACTTTATGTGACTGAGGTTCTGCCTAAATGTGGCGCCGCTTGTCATAAAATCTGTTATTGCCGAAATAGCTTGATAAGAAAGAGTTGGAAAGTTTATCAGAGAAGCGTTTTCACTCTTAATTCAATGGGACAGTTAACGATATATTTCGCTAAATTAAATTAAATACATCGACTTGTTGCCTCAGTAAAAACATGATCCGGCTCACGGCGCGCTGGGCGTTTTCCCCATTCTCTTTTCTCGCCTTCTCTTTGTACTGTTCTCACAACATCACGTTCAAAAACTGAATTTTTAACCCCGAATGCGAATTACGTTCCTTGTTTCATTGAATTTAATCTGATATATGCTAACAAAGTTGATTTGCATAAAATAATCTCAAGATTGGCTGCACCAGATGTTAAAATAAATACACCAGTGGTCGTCTCTGCTAACGTTAGTATTTGTCATCAATGGGGCAGTGTATGTATTCTCAGTGTATCCTTACTAGCAAACTATTATTTAAACCTTTCTTTATTTTTTAACGCATGACAGGTAAAGACGCGTCTTTTTATAGCGGAAATGAGGAAAGTCAGAACTACTACAACCGCTCGAACAAGAAAATTACATCTGTCACATCATTTAGGAATTCCTGAATTTCTATGAGGGTAGGGAATCAACGAATCATATTTGATCAATTCACAGAGCGCTTTGTCGTACATGGCTTTTATTTGGTCGGGCACATGTTACTCAGTTAGGTTGTTTTGTTGCTTAGCTGGTTCTGTGTCTTCTATTTCCATGACAGGGTGTCCAGTTTTTCTTTATGTTGGTCTAATTCGACAATGAAGTCTGCTTGGTCATTTCTGAATGCTGCACACTTGAGTGTTCTTTTTCTGAAAACATTACTTTTCTACTGCTTCTAAGTTAGCAGCAGGTATTAAGTGTAATTGCTTTACACAAACTACGAAATCCTCAACGTCAGTAGGATTCTATGCGGATCTTTACACCATTTTATCGCGTAGCATCATGCATTTCACGGCTCGTGGTGGTAACTCTGATACTTCTCTTCTGACACCTGGAACAAAATCCCACACTCACTTTAGAGCAATAGTATCACAAATCGAGGAATATTGAGTACGAAACATCATTACGGTAGATTTGACTGATCAGTATAATCTCATTTATATGGTGTCAGAGGAAAAGATCGACGCTGGATTCTGTTCTCTTGCATAATTTACTGATCGATCCTGAACGATATATGCAACCTAATTTCACCAATCTCTAGAAAACTGTAACACTACTTTGGGTTGCTTAAACAGCTGCGGTGACAAGTTCTTCGTCGTCATCCAGGTTAAATAATCCATAGAGCGTCAAAGTTGCTTTACTCTAGCCGGTAGGGTTAGGGTTAGGGTTAGAATTCATGTGCTAATGATCATATAAAAAGTCAGTCAAACAAAATAATCAGTTTCTTCATTGAGGTCAATTAAAAAGTCCCTGGTGTCTCTCAGTGTCAAAGTTCGTGCAGCATTACCTATTCATTTGGTATAATATTCGTCCATATTCAATGAATAAACAAATGGCGAACGTCTTAAAGAGCGCCATACTGATGTTAGTCTTTTATCGCTAAGCGATTGATATATAAGGAGTTCAAAGACGATGAATAGTAGTGGTATAACCTGCCCGACATATTTCGTTCCGCAACAGTCTTTTAATATTTCTGTACAAGATGAACCGACTACAAGCGTGTATGGAAATAATATAGCGTGATATGTTACTCTTCATGGAATCGGCTGATGACCGATGCCAACCGGTGTTTCACCGGTCAGTTGTTCGATGAGAGACCGTTTATGATTATTGCGAGCATTACACTTTTAATTGAAATACCTTATAACAGCTTTCTCCCCTAATAACAGTAGGAAATGTGTAAATCCGGATTTCGTATTCCTCGCCATGTGTTAAATGACAAACTATAATATATTATTATGCTAAGTAGATTAGTTTAGACGAAAAACTCCGAGACAGCACCAATTCTTCTCTAATTATATCAGAATCGTGACGGATCGCTTAGTATTTAGATTGTCAACTGTAATTAAGCATTCTACCTATAGTGCACTGGTAATCAGAGAGTATGTTATGTTATGGCAAATTACATGTAAAAGACATTTTGCCAAATTACTTGTAAAATGTATCTTTATTAGGCACATACAGTTTATATAAGGATACTGGATGTATTATACAATCATCTGTAAGATGTAGTAAATAATGCCTTACCATTTAGTAGAAACTTTATGTTGGCGTTTTTTAAACATAATCCCTCTCTCGAGATATAATCTTCGGCTAGAATGAATAGAATTCAATAGTATGGAGTTCTGATCAGAATACACGTACTTGTTATTATGCCTTTTTCTTTTTTAATGACGCATGGATTGATCGAGGACAAAGAACTAGATACTACGATGTGGTATGTCCGTTTTATATCGCAAAGTTTGGGCAGCGTCGGGTGACGTTATCGATAAAATACATCTCGGCATACAATAAAGGCTAACCGAACTATATTTTATGTTTACTGGGAGAGCCAAATTTGTTCTAAAGAACGATTTCTTATATATGATCAAGAGATGACTTACATAGAGATTTTAATGTGAAGATAACTTATTTTTGTCAGAATATTTCGGGAATAGATTTGTTGAAGATTTGTTGAGGATTGCATACAAAATAATCTGGGACTGCTTGTGTATCTCTAGACGATCGCCACGTTAAGTTTGTATTATTATTGGTGCTATTCAAGATTCTCAGACAATCCAAGAAATTTAATTGATTGAATGCAAGGTCACTGTGGAAAAAAAGTACCAATAAAGGAACTTATATATTGCGCAGATAACATTTGCAGATACTTCTTGTGTGTATGCTTCATTTTTATTTCAGAAAGAAGCCATAACCTAAATACGTTTACTTACGTAATAAGTTTAGAGTAAACCAGTTTCCGAAATATGCACATTACGTAAGGAAACAGTGCATAAGTTAATTATTGAGAAGAAACCCAAGAAGACTTATTTAAATGTATAACAACATGTTGGATTAGTTATACTTTTCTTACTTGACATTCTCTGACAAGACAAAATCATATATCATATAAATTACTACTTAACGCAGAAAAATAAACACGTTGATCGATTTCTGTGCATATATTAAACATAGACATTATAACTATTTTGAAACATAGGACACTAATATTGTCAAGATCAACATATTGATAAAGGTTAAGCTCACAAGTAAACCATAATTCCTTGGTAACGGCAATTTACAGTAATCAAGAACATTTGAAGACTCGTGTACTATTTTAAGTAGAATCAGTCAGACGCAATGCAATCTCAAGATAGATGTCATCATACTGTGCGATTTTCTAAACAGATAAAGATAGAATGCACTGATGTCGGCTGTCAGTAGATTATACCGTTTATTCATAAATTCTTTAGTCCATAGAAAATATTTCCTCTTTACAATTATCATCTCTGTTGTAGACATTATTACAATGAAGTTTACTTTTTTGTTTCATTTTTTTATATTTACAACCGGCTACTCATCACCTTTTGGCTAAGTGTAGTATCTGTTCCGATGGATACTGCCCCCCCCCATAGACTGCTATTGTCTTGGCCTTCGGGGCTTGATTTACACCGGTCTATGGGTCTGTCCTGTGCAGTTCTAGGAGGTTCACCCTCCCAGGCTTCGCCTCCCCTCTTTGGGGAGGAGTAAGTTTATTGCTTACTGCCTGAGGCGCCCCTACCGGGGAATGCCGACGGGGCTGCCCAGGCAATTTTTAAACCCCACTTTCCCGACCCGACCTTGGGTCACATCTTACTTGTGGGAGTAAGATAAAACTGGCATTGTGCCTAACTACTGGAGAGGAGTAAATCAATACTCATCACCTCGTTTCTGGGTGTGATAGGAGTACAACGATATTCAAATACTTTTCAAATATTTACCTGTCTTGCCCTCAAGTGCAACCGAGTAGAGAATCTTAATAATATACCTTATATATATTTGTATTTTTCAAGAGAACCTAGTTAATTAAAATGCATGTGTATATTTTGTCAGCATTTAAAAAAATAAATCATTAAACGTTGTTATTAAGTGCAGTTATGCAATCTTTACAGAAAAATAACTATAAACAAGTAATGCCAATTCCTTTTAAGAAATTCATGATTTGATCAGTATATCGGAGTTACTAATCTAAGATCAACACTATTTAACATCCATGACATTACTAGTATTATTTTTGAAAGATTCTGAAAGTATATATACCCATGCATTTTAGTTAACAGTTTCTGTTGTACTTCGTAATTTCTCGAGCACACCCCATTAGTCTTTTTCTGAAGACCCAACATTGTCAGTTGTAGTAATGCTTATGCTGTATCCGATATAATTCCGTGTTTTCGTAGCCAGTGAAATATTAGTGCGGGTTATAATGTCTCTTAATGAATACGAGTTCTCGTCGCCACTGTAGTGCCTTTTGACAACCGATAATAAATAAGACAAAACTGTGAAATTTTTACAAGAATGTGTAGTTACATGAATGTAGAATAATATGTTACAGATAGGCTAGTCCGAGATTGTCTAGAAGAGTCCATATAGTTACGAAATAGGGTATATCACCATCACACAATAATAAGCTTATAAGAACAAAGCAGGTCATAACGAAAATTAAACCAAACGAATAGGTAAATGGCAGGAAAGACTGATAAAACGTAATTGTAAGTAACCCATGTACAATAAATACAACCAGATAAGTAACTCTAACTCTAATAAAGACTAATCGTTATCTTTTTTGGAATATATTTGTTCAGAACAGCGATTAGCATTTGACTATGAATACATAAGATTCATAACATTGTGTACATAGAAATGGTGGAAAACATGTGATAAAAATCGAACTCTGTACGGACGCTTAGGTGATATCTGATATGTAAATAAAGTATGTCATTTTAGCAGACGCAATAAATTATGTAAAATACGAAATAGGGAATAGCATAATTACTAAGAAATTACTAATCAATCCAACCTCCATTAGCATATTTATTATTTAAGGCTGCTTGAAATATAGCAGTAAGGCAACATTTAAAATAGGTTGTAGAAATTAAATTGACTTTATTAATATTACGATATGAAATAACCTAATCAAATTAATAGTGTAATATATAATGAAAACACTTATAATATTTTAAATGTTAGCTGATCTAGATCGATCGACTTAATATTTTTAATTAGTAACTTAACATGATTTTTACATAAGTCCATATTACTAATTTGCTGGATCGGAAAAAAGTATCTTTTGAAAGAAATAAAATCGAAATCTGTTTTTATAAAAATGAATGACCTACCACAAGAAAAATTGAATATTTGACTAGTCTAGACATAACATTTACTTGTCAAATTAGAATATATTTAGATCTAACGTGAGAATCTAACTGGCTTACTTATATATATATATATATATATATATATATATATATATATATATATATATATATATTTACATATATGGATGTCTAGCCTGGAGATATTTTAGACTTGTTGACTTGGATGAATTGTATAGTCTCACTAAATAGTATACTTTGGGCCGATATATTTGATGTTGTATATATATTTATGTATTTTTCTATATATTTTTTTAATATAGTTTTCAAAGTTAAATTTTTATTACCTGCAGTAATATCATTGCGGTAATGGTCCTCTAAAGAGAAGATTTTCTTTGAAAACTTATGAGTTAAGGACTTTAAGGAACTTTGCCTGAACTTTGAATTTTAATAAAATTTGATTCGTACCTAATTTTATTCTTTCACTTTATTTATTGCTATTAATGCTCTATCTAGTATATTGAGCTTTATTCTTATCCGGATTTTCACTAATTAAAAATATTAGTTGCCTCTTATATCTTTTGTTGTATTAACCTTATATATATATATATATATATATATATATATATATATATATATATATATATATATATATATATACATATATATATATATATATATATATATATATATATATATATATATATATATATATGTATATATATATGTATATGTATATATATATATATATATATATATTCACTTAAACAATACCTGCCGATAATTATGTTAAATAGGGTGACATCATAGCACCACCACTGTTGACTTTATATAGCTTGCTATTACTGTCTGCTATCTGTTAAGAGTCTGTAATATCAGTGGGTTTATACAATGCTGTGACATGGACAGGATCGTCAACCTCGCTTGATGCAATGCGAAGTGCAAGATCTTTAAAACCCTCGAATGTGTCTACACATAGAAGGAATGTAGGAACTAATTGTCCTCATCTATAGAGCGTGAACTATATTTGTACTGAAAATCAATCTGCAGAAATCTGATTTAATGTTCACCACACCAGCAGTACATAGAAGCCAATATCTACATATTAAATGCACTTTACACTTACGTACATCTTGGGGACATTAGCTCCCGAGTTAGCTCTTTCAATTACGAAATACTCTAAATGATCTAACAGGCTAATAAATACGTTTGGTAATCTCGATATACACGTGTTGTCTGCCGGAGCCCTTACTATTACAACGAAGCTTCGTGTCTCATGCATCTTGTCGTCGGAGACATTGACTAACTCATCAATGCCCTGGAGAGGTTTGCTTAAATTTATCTTGGGTGGATTCTAAACGTTAATTGTTAATCACGCACATAAGATAGCACTGTCATACAGCGAGTTGGTGCGTTTGGCATAGAAATGAGCGTTATACGAAGTCAGATGCCTTGAGCTCGACATCTGTTTAGGACTATAGGCTCCCTAAATGATTGCGCTATATGAAACATCAGCACGGGAAACGTCCGAGACCCAAGCACAATTAAAGTTTGAAAACTCAGAATTCACGAATAACGACTCAGAGAGGATAGCTTCGGAGCGGTCTGTTTGGTGGAATCATCTACATGTCTTACGAACTTCGTACATGTTTATCAATTAAAAACGTATTACTAATATGAGAGAAAGCACATCCCCGGACAACATAAGCTAACGCTTTAATACAAACGGGCAAACATGCAAAATAAAATGAAATTATTTCATTAGCTATCAAGGCACATCACTACGTCATTGCACAAATAAAAAACTGCACTGATCACCTTGCAATAAAACATCAACAGTAAAGAACATTCATATCATAATGAAATGTAAAATAAAACAATTAAATTGAGTAGCATAAAATAAGAGAAAATAGAAATGTAAAAAAATAAATATAATCTTTACAGAGAATGCAAAAATGATATAAACTCAATATTTGAACTAGTAACGTTATTTAACTAGTTAAACATTAATTAACTAGTTATTTACTTCCATAAACATGTGCGAGCTTTAAGATCTTTAAGATTTTTCGGATAATCCCATGTCAAATAATTAAAACATTATAATATTTTAAAAAATAGATAAATTAGCCACGCGCTTAAAGCGTCCACACATACGGAATATCATCACTCATACGTACTTTTAAAAATCCATAAATTGCCGCAGAGTTCGAACCCAATACAGGAAAAAGCCTGCCTGAAGACGATTGAACGAGTAAGTCGAAAGTACTCGCAAAAAATGGAATAAAAAACACACACGGAACCAACATACGACAATTCGATGAAAATACACAAGGGATTATCCGGAAAATCGAAAAGATGAAATAAACTAATTAAGCAAACACATCTCGTGCTATACAATAACGTTTGTCTAAATGAAAATATGCTACCTAAATACACGCACACACAACATATATATATATATATATATATATATATATATATATATATATATATATATATATGTTGTGAAGTTGTTCCACAGTAAATAATAAATAAAAGAAAACAAGTCGAGGGTTGATTTAACAAGTGTATTAACAAAGTAAGAAAGTGACTAGCTGTTGGCTAGACAATTACAAGACTGTGCTTTGTCTTCTGGTGACTCGAACTATTTATAGTGACAACCGGTGTAGTTTCTCCTGTGTAAGAACGGCCGGTGTAACAATATATATATATATATATATATATATATATATGCGTGTGTGTGTGTAATTACATAAACAATATTACAGTTTTACGTCAATCATCCAACGTATATCTTCAAAGACTAAATAAAAAGAAAAATACTTTATTTCTATTCAGTCTTTGAAGAGATGTAGCATCGAAACGTTGGTTGATTGAGGTAATACTGTAATATGGTTTATGTAATTTTATAAATGCTCCACTTGGTCTTGAGAACTTTGGAAAGTATTAGTTTTATGTTCATATCTGAACATGATCAATGAATATATATATATATATATATATATATATATATATATATAATACAAGAATAACCGAACAGAACAGTTTTGCAGTAATATTATGTCCCTCTTAATAAGATATCAAGTTAATTATGCAATTAGAATTATCTTTGAGTAAATGTAAGTATTTTATAGATGAATAATAAGCACCATTATCTAAAATAGTATGATACATAAAGAAAGCATACCTTTTAAACTTTAAGACTTTTGTTTCTTTGGGTGGTATGCTACAGTTTCGGTTGCACCACCCCCTAAATCTAACATTTTGAAAAAATTAAAAATAATAATGTGCCTACGTAACTCTAACTGTTGTCTTAAATTCATATTCCATAATTCATAATGAGCAGTTTGATAATACATCCACTGTATCGATGCGAACGCACGTTCACCGATCCTTTTCAAAAAGTATTACTTAATATAACTAAAAATGTTACGTACAGCAGATCTTTTCTTTATTAACTATTTTTTGTATTCAACTTATTTCAAAAGTTTGGAAGAGGGTACACGATTGAGCGGACACACCTCCGAAATTGTATGGTTTACAAAGAAGTAATAGACCCATGTTATTGACCGGGTAAGAGAACATATATATATATATATATATATATATATATATATATATATATATATATATATATATATATATATATATATATATATATATATATATATATATATATATATATATATATATATATCTATTGTGTGTATTTAGGCAGCATGTTTTCATTTAGGCAAACATAATTAAATAACACGGAGTGGTTTTGTTTGATGCGACTTTTTTTAATTTTTTTCAATTTTCCGAATTGTCCATCTAATGTTTCGGTCAAATTGATATAAATATGATCCATGGGTTTCTTGTTCCATTCTTTTTTCTTTTTTGCAAGTACTTTCGATTTCAATCGTCAAATCATCTTCAGGCGGTATTAGTTTTAGTGTCTTTACAAATTATGACTTTACTGTTGTGCTAATTTTTTTAATTATAACGGCGAGTAGTTTATAACTTGAAAAAGCGTCGTAAAGTTAGAATGTACATGAGAGCGTGATGGCGTTCTACACATATGGGAGATTTAAAGGTTTGACTGTTTAAACCGTTAAGAAATTGATGACGTTAAAGAAAGTGCATACAATTCAAACGCATAACTACCTGATGGCTAAGAATTTGGTAATGTTAATTATTATGCTAGACACTTTAAAATGTTGCGATTAGTTTCATAATTGACATTATTAATTGTGGGATGTTTAGTTTTTATGTAGAGGGCTTCGAGTATTTGTAATTTTTTTATACATATATTTTGATATATATATACATATATATATATATATATATATATATATATATATATATATATATATATATTCATAATGACTGGTTCATTAGTTTAGGATTTTATCTTGTACAACCAAATATATTACTTACTTTACATATATGAACAGCAAAATGCTAAATTTTAAAATATAAGATAATATTCCGATGTTACTCACTATGTCGCTTAGAATATATATTCAAACATTCATAATACTTCATTAATAAGTTTATGAGATCATCATGTACATTAAGAAAAAATATATATATATATATATATATATATATATACATATGCAGAAAATATACAGAAATAAAACTGTTCATGATAGTTAAATGAAACCAATCATAGCATGAGAAAATAGTAAAACAAAAAATACATTGATGCAAATTAGTTATTCATTTTGAAATTAATTGCATATTCACGACTGAGTATATTAGAAAGTTGTTTTTTACTTTGTACATAGAAAAGTAGTCTTTTAATACGAATGTCGGTGCGATGAATAACTCAACTTCATATGAACAGATATGTGTGTGTCGAATTGTTTGTATTTATTAAAAGCATTTCTAGAAATAGGGTGTATTGAGAAAAAGCGCTTGTGAAATAATATTTGAAAGTAAATTCATCCAGAGGCTTTCCGTGAAATCCCTCGGTGAGACGGATTCAATAATTGGTTTCGTTCGAAATTCCCCAAGATTACCGACGATGTCAAAATCTATCTGAAGAACATATTAGGTTTTCGGGACACTTACCCTGATTTTAACAGCTATAAATATGTAAAGGGTGTCAATAATACAAACCTATATTTGAAATATCGTTAAATAACCATCTTTTTCATATCACCCACATTATTTCTATCTGAAGAGTGATGTTGCCGGAACGTTCTTAGGATCCGTATTAAGACAAATACAAAATAATTGATCATTGATCGCAATGTTTTACTAGAGTGAGAAATGAGTAACAATAATTATTCATGAAAGAATTTACGAAAAGGGATAAAGTATTTCTCATAATAAATACACTTTATATCCACCATTTTTGTCAACGACTTGAACAATTTCGAATTTCATAAAATTACAAAAGCTTTTTGGCAGTTTTCATCAACTTTATCAAAAGATCCGAATTGATGTCTCGTCAGAACATTTTGCATCATTTTGATTATTCGATTTAATACTCAGATCCTTGATGTTATCTATACAACCTTTACGCCGATGTAACATCCGAACTTCTTCATATGCAATGTATACAGCATTTCGAACTGATTAATGCATTTTATACACGGGGATGGATTGTTCTCATCCCGTCCGCAATGACTGTGTAGAAGACATAGGTATTTTGTTTTAGATATTTTGTTCTTAGTTAATATAGCATGTTATGAGCGTTGACATTTCAACCTCTTGGTTACAATTCAACCTTCTTACATATAACTGATTGTTATTTAACAGTTTTACCTGTTGTCCCACGTGTCCATGTCTTGTTTAACAGACAATAAAGGAAACGCTTAAACTATATTCGAGACACTTATTGTCCACGAGCTTCTGTCAAAGATTTTCAACATTTTAAATTTAGTAAAATGAACAATAATTTTACAGAATCGAAAGATTCTTGACAATTTTCTACAACTGATTGTATACTGTTAATTGAATACACGTTTATATTTGTCCATAGCTTGGTGGTTGCGTATTTATGCTTTTTCTTTGACTATTACAGTATAAATACCCTATAACAAAATCTTAGTCTTTCTAGAATTGCATTGACAGGCTAACATTTGCAACCTCTCATAAAATGCTACATTGATATGAATAGATCATACTCGTATAATTGCGAATTGAATTCCACATCTTTCGATTTTTCACTATCAATGCTTGTTCGATAATCGTTATGGTAAGATAAAATGATCGAGAGAGATGTTACATTTTCTTTACATTGAGCGAGCACAACGATTTCTCATTTGTCAATTCATACTCTGTATTTTGTACCATTTTATCCAATTTATTTTCATCGTATATATTGCATACGATATGTTATCTCTATACGTTATGTAATGTTTAGATTATTGAACCTGAGCTGACATTTTTGCGAGTCGGTTTGTACGTGGTCGCCTTTGTTCCTGTAAGTGTATGTGTGTCTCACTGTTGTTAATAGCTCCACACACCGACACGCACCAGCAGAGAGACACATCTATTCTGTCAATTCACTTTTAAAATCATGTTTCTGCATCACATGTGTAGAAATTTATTAATACGACGACTCAACACGATTGACCCGTTTGCATGAATACGTGAATCAATGTCCAGATTTCACGTCATAGAAATCGGTGGGGCAGATTTTCACAATTTGAATAATAAAAGTGGCCACAAATGTATAACATACTATAGCGAGTAGATCAATGACATTTAAATGGATGCATTGAAGTATTAGTATTTCTCTGGGTACGGGATCTGCCTAATAGATACCATTGAAAACTATGTCATTTGATATGCTGAATCCATATACCACAGGTATTGTTATAGGGTATTTATACTGTAATAGTCCAAGAAAAAGCATAAATACGCAACCACCAAGCTATGGGATAATATAAACTTGTATTCAATTAACAGTATACAATCAATCGTTTGCAGTAGATATTCTAATTCGGTATTAAATAGATTAAATGGGACGACGTTCTGTATTATTTTGATTATTCAGTCTAATATTCTCATCTTCGATGTTATTCTCACAACGTTTCGGTCGATACAACCTAGGGTTTTCTTCAAATACATATTTTCTATATTCGACCGTTTGCGATGACCGGATAAAAAAAAATTAAGTAAGTATTTTATTTTTGTTTTATTTTAAGTTAGCACAGCATGTAGTGATGGTTAGAACTTCAACCTCCAGAGCACTGACACTTAGAACCGATTATAATTCAACACTTTTATCCGTTGTACGACGTGTCGATGCCCTATTTACACAAACCACAAACAAACACTTGACTTATATTAATGTATATTCTCATGAATCAGCATGGTACGCATTTTTAGGCGGATTAATTCTGTCTTTTTCGTATTAATTCTCCCAAAAATCTAGTAACTTCAGCAGAGACTACGTAGAGGGTTCACCCATCCATAACTTCAGCAGAGACTACGTAGAGGGTTCACCCATCCATAACTTCAGCAGAGACTGCGTAGAGGGTTCACCCATCCATAACTTCAGCAGAGACTACGTAGAGGGTTCACCCATCCATAACTTCAGCAAAGACTACGTAGAGGGTTCACCCATCCATAACTTCAGCAGAGACAACGTAGAGGGTTCACCCATCCATAACTTCAGCAGAGACTGCGTAGAGGGTCCACCCATCCATAACTTCAGCAGAGACTACGTAGAGGGTTCACCCATCCATAACTTCAGCAGAGACTGCGTAGAGGGTTCACCCATCCATAACTTCAGCAGAGACTACGTAGAGGGTTCACCCATCCATAACTTCAGCAGAGACTACGTAGAGGGTTCACCCATCCATAACTTCAGCAGAGACTACGTAGAGGGTTCACCCATCCATAACTTCAGCAGAGACTGCGTAGAGGGTTCACCCATCCATAACTTCAGCAGAGACTACGTAGAGGGTTCACCCATCCATAACTTCAGCAGAGACTGCGTAGAGGGTTCACCATCCATAACTTCAGCAGAGACTACGTAGAGGGTTCACCCATCCATAACTTCAGCAGAGACTACGTAGAGGGTTCACCCATCCATAACTTCAGCAGAGACTACGTAGAGGGTTCACCCATCCATAACTTCAGCAGAGACTACGTAGAGGGTTCACCCATCCATAACTTCAGCAGAGACTACGTAGAGGGTTCACCCATCCATAACTTCAGCAGAGACTACGTAGAGGGTTCACCCATCCATAACTTCAGCAGAGACTGCGTAGAGGGTTCACCCATCCATAACTTCAGCAGAGACTACGTAGAGGGTTCACCCATCCATAACTTCAGCAGAGACTACGTAGAGGGTTCACCCATCCATAACTTCAGCAGAGACTACGTAGAGGGTTCACCCATCCATAACTTCAGCAGAGACTGCGTAGAGGGTTCACCCATCCATAACTTCAGCAGAGACTACGTAGAGGGTTCACCCATCCATAACTTCAGCAGAGACTACGTAGAGGGTTCACCCATCCATAACTTCAGCTAAGACTACGTAGAGGGTTCACCCATCCAAAACTTCAGCAAAGACTACGTAGAGGGTTCACCCATCCATAACTTCAGCAGAGACAACGTAGAGGGTTCACCCATCCATAACTTCAGCAGAGACTACGTAGAGGGTTCACCCATCCATAACTGAAAGTGCTGCTTTTGAAGCGACTGGATTCGAACCTGGCTCACTTACGATGTTAGTCCTATTTGTTATCCACTTCACAACGATAACTTCCCTAAACTATATTAAAATAGTGCTATTTTCTTTTTAATGCGAAATACGGGAGACTGTTTATTTTAATTCGTTTTAAATTGTATGTTTAATAGAATCCGTCAATAAACCTTAATTGTGTATATAAGATGCTATGAATCTTCTTAAAATAACTGTGCATCTGATACGTGACTGAATACAATGACGATTTCACTCTGCTCGATATTTTCACAAGAATGGATAATTTAGCATGTATATTGAACATGTTGCTTATTTCAGTAAGGTTGATTGTTATCCACATATAGTGAAGAAGTTAATATCTTAAAACAATATTGTTGAAAGAAATTACACAGAACAAAAGACAGTTCGATACTCTTTATTTAATGAACACTTGTATTATTTACATTTATTTTAGAAGTACTACGTATTTACGAGAATGTATCGGACGTATTTTCGTGGTTTAAACACCGTTAGCCAACCTCCACCAAAAATGTGTTACCCTTAAATTTGATTAATAAACAATTAAAAGTGAATTAAATGAAATTGAACATGTTCTCTAAATGTCAACAGATTATGAATAATTTTAGATTCTCTGGCAAGACCGTAACACGACATTTCAATTTTAAGTTCATATTTTAACTCGTGTCAGATGATTTGTTAAAGAATTTACAGAATTTTACCACTATAATTATTTTGCGTTTTCATATACAGACACAGGTCGTGCTGCTTGTGGTTAGCAAATAATAAATTAAGGAACATCTTTTAACAGTGTTTGTGTACAATGTTAAACTCGTATTACTGGATGGATTTATCTTCCTCCCACAGCGGTAAGATGTGACACAAGGTCGGGAATGTAGGATTTTAAAAGCCAGCGCCCTCGCGAAGGGGGAGCACTCTGGCCTACAAAAACTGCCTGGGCAGCCCAGTCGGCATTCCCGTTTGTGGCGCCTCCAGCGATTAGCAATAAACTAACCTCTTCTCAAAGGGTGAGAAGGCAAAATCCATCGTAACAGATACTACACTTTGATCTTAGTCAAAAGAATTACTGGAATCTGTATACTTAGTTGGATTTAATAGTGCACTGGTCTTATTCGAATGATCGACATTGCAATCTACAAATGTGTTCACTTCCGGCCATTCCTGACTCTATCTCCCAACGGGTTGTGATGTAACAATCACGACTCTCTCAACAAACAGTTTCAAACCGAAAGGAAGAAAAGTTAAAAAATATAGAAATCCTATGTATTACTCAAAAATATATTACACGTTTTTCGATTGCTTAGAAATCTGATAGCACGTATTAAAGGGTCGAAGTGTATATCAGTACTATAAACCCATTCAGGCAGTGTTACACCATTAAGTGAACGCGAAAACAAAGTGGTTTAGAAATGATAAAGAGATTGCTAAACTATATAAATGTAAATATGACAAAAATAATTCCCAGATAGATGAAAAGTAAAACATTATTCCTTTAAGCAAAAAATCTATAAAAAATAATATTAAATAATATGATATATATGAAAATGGCCGACAATTCAAAATCAGATTAAAATAGATGAGGACAAAATAGGAAAAAAAAACGTTTCTCTCCATCATTCAAAACTCTAATGAAAATATACAAATATTACTTAAAGTATAAACTTTAAAAATTATCTCGGAAATTGAATATGTTGACATTTTTATGAATTTTATAAGTATTATCAATAGATCAATATTACTCGACATTTCTGACATTACAAATAAGAAAAATAATATGATTTACTGAGGAAAGAAAAAAAAGATAGCCTTGTTTTACATTTTAGTTTTAACGCTTGTCTATATACATTTTTCTCGTATTGCCGATGAATAGTTACTTATGGACATTCATGAGAACCTTGTAAATATAAAACCTTTGTGATAAGGCATCGCTCTGATTATTCCGAGTCCACCCATTATTTCAAAAATTGTCTAAATATGGGAAGTAAGTTAACATCTGAATAGCAAACACGGCGGCTATTCAGCAAGCAGTCGAGAGAGAACTCAATAAGCGTGGCCTATAGTTATGAATTACGCAGAATGACGGCTTGTAGTCAATTTGCCCAATAATACAATGGCTTTAAATAATTATTTTTAAATAAATATTCTTTTAAAAATGAACCTACACACATGATTACAACCGCGATACGAAAGTGATGTTCGACTCAGTAGCCCAGGAGCGTACCACTGCTACAACGCGCATTGTGTAGAAATGGGAAGAAAGTTAAAATCTAAATAGCAAACATAGCGGATATCCAGCAAGCAGTCGAAAGAGAACTAATTGGTGTGACGCATTACGCACTGTCATGTAGAAATCCGTACAATAGTAAGGTTGCATTCGTTTAAAACTTGGTCTCGTCTATTTATTATTATTTTATAATATATATATATGTATATGTACATGCATATATATATATATATATATATATATATATATATATATATATATATATATATATATATCACATGATAATAATTAAGCGTTAAACGGAGGCAACATAACTAGTGTACGTATTTCTACATAACACTCGCGTAACAATATTTCGCATTTCCTATTTGTAGGATCAACGTTATACGAATCGCTGAAAATTATCTTTCTCAATGTAAACAGAAATATAGGAAAATATATATATTTAATAATATATTAAAAATGCTCATAAGATATCATAAACAACTGGGATATTTTATTAACAAAATCTGTTACTTACAAATATCTGACCTTAAGGTGGTTTATTATTCATTTCCTTCAATACGTTATATATATATATATATATATATATATATATATATATATATATATATATATATATATATATATAATCATACAATCAATAGACAAGCAGTTGCTGAAGAGGTAGTATCCTAACACATATTTCCTTGGAAACTCCTGGTGCGGATAGATAATCATTACATAATTGTATGATATCATAAATATAATGATATAAAATGCTTTATCTAACGTACTTTAGTACTATATAATTATTTCTTCATAAGCATAATACACAAACACACACACATACAAACACACACAAACAAACCCACACATATATATATATATATATATATATATATATATATATATATATATATATATATAACATTTACTAATGTTTATGTTTTTGCTTGGGATGGAGCGTCCTACTAGGACATTCACACATTATTTCAGACACTCCAGCCGCGATGTACTTTAAAGATTCTAATCGTCCCTTTAAGTGCAATTGTTTGTATTTCTCTTGCACTTGGTTCAAAGGGTATATTCGCCAGGTATTTTTTGAAAATCTTTTTCATTAGTACGGTTGCCTCTATAATTACTTATATTCATTACTATAATGGAGATCTTCCTGAGATTCCTATTTATGTTCATGGTATTTCGTAATATTTTCCCTTTCAGCTCTGTTTAAGCCTACATCATTAAGGACACTGACTTCAACTAGGGTTGTTACTTTCTCTCTTTGCCCCATACTACTATGTCAGGTTTGACAGCTCCGTTTTCTAGATATGTAGCTGTTGGGATTGCATAGTCATAGTGGATGGTGTATGACTTATTTTCAACTGTTCTTTCTGGTGTATGTTCCAAGGACTTGCTGCAACACTTGATATTCAACGTTTTACATATGGTACAGGGAAGATATTTGCAAACTCTTTTGTGTCACTTTATATAGTAGCAATCCCATCACATAACCTTACAACTGGATGTCATGCGGCTCACACTCGCCACTTCTGTGTGGCATTACTGCACTTGTTGTTGTTGTCGTTGCTGAGACCACTCATCCTTTTAAATGCATTGGTCATCAAGCCTTGATCTTGGGCAGCCGTTATCGTTTTCTCCTGATCATACTGGAGCGATCCTCTTTTCAGTGTATTTCTGGTGTATCCTCCGGGCTATTTCTGTGGCAGGCTTGTTGTCCGTTTCTGCCTCATATGTAAGACAGTCCCGTTTAAAATGTTTGGCGAGTTTTGTGATATAGATTTTTCTACTTGCTCTGGTGTCTAGGTGTTAGCATACCATCATAAGGTTCGGATTCTACAATCTCATTACATATTGGCTGGTGCTCACAATATTGACTCGATGTTAATGGTCAATTTCTGAGACCCATACCTTTTGCTGCTCTTTGCAGACACAGCCTTGGTAGAAACTGGTTTCTGTACAATGTACAGTGTTAGCGTTTTTGTGGTTTTAGTGTCTAGTCTGTTTATGTTCTTTTGTGGCCAATCAATGATGCCAAACTATATATTATCACTGGCATAGGTAGTTGGCGAATTGCAGTTACTTTGTTTTTGTTTGTGAGCTGTGTTTTACAATTTTTTCTAACACGGCGTACATATTCTCTTACAATTCTCCCCATCTGGTCATGTTGAATTGAATTCTTTTCTTCTATGCCAAGGTGTTTGTATTGTTCCTGCTATCCGTGTGTGTGTCCGCGCTGTTACAGTAACTCCAAACGTTTCGTGATGACAAATTAAGGGGCTTGTCCCCCCCCCCCTCTTCCAAATCCTGGCCGAATATTAGAATGTACATTCTAATTTCATAATTATTACTTTTGAATCTATACTTTTCTAATGCCTATAATTTTCAGTTATCAAAGTATAAATAAAATAAATTAAATTAAAAACTTTGTATTTCGCTGTTTAATGGTAGCCGTACCACCCACACTTCTAGTATGAACACCGTTTCATTAATGAAACTGTTAGATTTCTCTTAAGATTAGGAAGGAGAAAAGTTATGTCTGGTATAATACCTGTCCGTATTGTATTCCAAACAGATAACTAAAACACAAATATATTAATACATTAGATGATTTATAAATATATACTTTGTAAAAATTACAAAAAACTATACAATTATCATAGCGTATGTAAGTAGAAAATAACGAGTTAATAAATGAATGGGAATGTGCCCCGTGTAACAAAAATAAATTCAATTTTAGTCACATAGTATTGAAAAGAAAACAATGCGCTTGTTCGTAATTGTCCACAACCCGTTTTTTCCAACCTTTTTACCCATCAATATTGTTTGAGGTGTACAATAACCTATCAGGCCGCTAGAGAATTTCGTTAATTTTAGAAAACGTTTTTCAAATATTTTACATTTTAGTATGGAGAATCAGTTTTTATATGAATTTAATGTAAACTGAGCCCCCACTTTTTGACAATCACATATTTGAAAATGTTTGTCTGTACAAGAACCTATCATGTCACTAGAGAATACCGTGTTTTTTAGAATTTTGCTTTCAAATATTTTTTAATTTTAGGATGGCGATAAGTTTCCTATATCAATTTAACGTAAACTGATCCCTCACTTTTTGACAATCCCATATATGGAAAATGTTTGTCTGTACAAGAACCTATCATGTCACTAGAGAATACCGTGTTTTTTTAGAATTTTGCTTTCAAATATTTTTTTATTTTAGGATGGCGATAAGTTTCCTATATCAATTTAACGTAAACTGATCCCTCACTTTTTGACAATCCCATATTTTGAAAATGTTTGTCTGTACAAGAACCTATCATGTCACTAGAGAATACCGTGTTTTTTAGAATTTTGCTTTCAAATATTTTTTAATTTTAGGATGGCGATAAGTTTCCTATATCAATTTAACATAAACTGATCCCCACTTTTTGACTATCAGATCTTTTTTCTCCAAAAACTCCAAAGCACCCGGTATTCTCTGACAGGTAATTGTACACAGAAAAAAGAAAAATATTTAGTCTGTAAAAAAAGTGAAAAAATAGGTGAATAACAAAACAACATGCAACATTGTCAAAAAGTAGGTGATCAGTTTAAGTTAAATTTATATAGGAAACTGATCCTACCTCATGAAATCTAAAATATATTTTAATTTATTAAAAAAAACACGGAATTTTCTAGCGACCTGATTTGGTGAGTAAAACAGTTGGGAAAACGGGTTGCGAACAATTACGAACAAGCGCTGAAAACAAAGCAATTTTCATCTGATCTATATATTGTGTTAAAAGTACAAAAGAAAAGCTAATTAAGAAAAAATGTATTTAATGTAACCAATTAAAATGGTTAATAATTATATTTTAGAAAAGTAAGAATGTTATATCAAATTTTGGTTTTAAATAATGTTTGTGATGCGTATCAATTGACAAAATGAAGGTGGTCAGTAATATCTATTTTAGTCAAAAAAATATAACTAGAATTAATTAAATACATTGTTTTTTTAATCTATATAATTGATTGCGTGATTAAATTATATTGTAATGGAATATGATGGAACAGCCGGCATCAACTGCAACATTACTCGCCTTCTGATTATTAAGTACAACGTTCTATCTCGAACGCACAGAAAGTTATATTTCAAGAAAGAGAAACAGAGAAGGTCAGAGAGAGACAAAAGGAGAGAGAATTAAAGAGAGAGAGAGAAAAAAGAGACAGAGATGGACACATAATATAGGCGCGTTAATTGAGTAATACATTTGTAAACAACACATTCTCTGAGATTTATCGTACGAGTCGCTCAAAAATTATATATTTACTTTGAATTTTTGTATTAAAGACTTTCGTTTTTGTTTGTTTTTTAAATCATATTAGAAGGTATATTTCAAAGCACACATTTATTGAATCAAATTGTTTAATTTAAAAACACCTTGACTTTAAAATTGTTGTTACTTTTGTTTTGAAATGTGTGTTACTTTTGTAAGAAAGAAAAAAAAACATTTTAAATAACTGAATTTAGAATCTTGTTTACTGTATATTTTTTGCAATTTTTTATTAAATTTTAGGTACACTTTCTTTTTCGATTTGGAAAACTTCAAATATTATTATCTTTTTACGACCTTAAGTGAGCGTAGGACTTTTTGTTTTACATTTTATGCCGTAAAGGTTAAATTTTGTTTAAATACTATATTTTTTATTATTCCTTGTTTCATATATACAAATAAAAGATGGGCTGATTTTCTTTCTTTTTTGTTGTAAAAAAACACACATTTTACTGAGCAATTAAATAAAACAACAAGAAACAATATGCTTCCTCAAGTCGCATATATTTTCTAGTATATATATATATATATATATATATATATATATATATATATATATGTAAGTATACATTTTATTTATACAAACATTATAAAAATTAAAAAAAATTAAAATAAAAAAATAAAAATTTATACTTATAAACAGCTCTACTTGTTATTGAGCACTTTTTATAAACACTCGAGTTTCTACGAATTTACATTTACAGAAACTAATACAATACATGTACTATATATATATATATATATAATTTATATATATATATATAATTTATATATATATATATATAATTTATATATATATACATATATATATATATATATATAATTTATATATATATATATACATATATATAATTTTTATATATATATATAT
>OY744537.1:6128537-6241037 GCA_963556195.1 Sepiola atlantica | reverse complement strand
AGTCTATTTTCGCTAGTCTATAAGATATAATTTAGAGGATTCTACGTTAAATAGCTTAAGATACTCATCCGTATTCATAGTATTTTCATAGCAATTTATTTAAAATCCATTTACGGCTAACATGCTTTTTAATATTTGTGGTTTTGTAATGTAAAATTTTGATTTTAGAAAGTGTGATTTGGAATAATTAGAATGGAAATGTAAAGAAATAAACATTTCATACAAATCAGAAACATTTGAATTTTAAATGGAATGTTGTGTCTGTAAAATGCACTCTTACAGCCTTTTATAATACTCAAAATAAAGAAGTTTGAAGAATATTTATTAATTGCTATAACATTACCATTGTTACAATTTGAAAAAAATCGTAAATATTTGATTTTTAAAAAGATATGTATGTTTAGATTTGACTCACATAATCTTATCGTAAGGAATTTAAATTTTGAGAATTTTTATATCATATTTCTACTATCTATTTCTAAAAAAACATGCAAATATTTAATATTTAAATTTTTCTATCATGCTTCCGCACAACCTTTCACAAATATTATTTTAAAATATAATTTTTAGGAATAATTATTAATTTGTTTCTTGTTTCAATTCATATTAAATATATTTTAATCTTAAAATATAAATTATGTCAATCATTTAAAATGTCATAAAGTAACTAAGCGTTTGATAACATTGATTCATTGAGGTCTTATAGCCATTATTAAGATTTCATGCAAATCAGAAATTGAAATCTGGAAAATACTCCTCATTATTTACATAACATTTATTGTGCAAATATCATGCTAATCTGAAATATTTTAATTTCGTTTCGCTTTTATCTCCCATCATAACAATTTTCATGACCTCATATGATGTTTAAATGTGTAATTATTTGTTAGTTTGGATGGAAAACTTAGGGCAGGAATCACATGCAGTTCGAGACTATGTAAATATTTTTTATTACACTAACCTAAACGTATTAATATTTTCCACAAAAAATTGCATTTTGAGAACATTTTATCATTCATCCTCTATCGTTTAAATTTAATGCAAATAGGAAATATTTGAATTTAAAAAAATTGGAGATCTACTTTTTTGATTAGCTTAACGTATCGTAAATTGATTCATAAAAGATAGAATTGTTGGTATTCTACTTAATGTCTGTTTTATATCTCTGTTTACAAATTCCATATTAATTTAAAATATTTAGATTTTAGAATAGAGAGGTATGCCCTATTTGTAACTTGAATAGCCGTTAAAATACTCCACTTAATTAATCGACGGACCTGTGTCAGAGCTTAAACTCGTCTTCAATTCATCGGTGAGAAGGACAATGTAATATTCAATTGTTGACAAAATATATTAATTCTCCAGGTAATATACTTTGTAACTTTCGTTGGCAGCCTTTTGCTCCTGATAGAACTTCCCTGAGTCAAAATAAGCCAAGCTTCCATAATTTCTGCCACTTCGAGAACAAATTAGTACTCTAAATACATAGTAGTCTGCACAATACGTTTATGATACTGTTGTGAGCTTCACTTTTTAAAACATTTCTTATCTTTCTATTTTTTCTAACGATGGGGCATCCTACCGGATGCAAGACATTCACCGGCTATTCAACACACTCAATCCTAGAGATCTTTTTAATATTCTAACCGTCCCTTTAAGTACAATTGTTTATATTTCTCTTACACTCGGTTCACTGGGTATATTACCCACCTTACTAAACTTAATCAAACATTTAAATAGTAAATACCTGAAACATTTTACAACATACATTCTATGTTACATGTTTACGTGTAGGTGCTAATTCTTCTGAAGTAATACGTAGAAAACAGATATTTCTGGTATGAGACGCGTTGTTGCAAGATACGAAAGATAATTATCTGAATTCAAATGGAAATAACAAAAGAAATGATTAAATATTAATTTGTTCCTGAACTCCGTTTTGAGTGTCTGTGAAAATATAATTAAGCACAACACACTACAGGACCAGCGATGAAAAAAACGATCGTATAAATATACCAAATTTATTACGAGTGATATTAATAAGAGAGGTAAGGAAAACAACATGGGAAAATAAATAAGATATCGGTGGAGAAAAGGAACACTAGTTCGGAGTATTTATTTACTCCTCTCACGAGGTTAGGCACAAGGCCAATTTTATCTTACTCCCACAAGTAAGATGTGACCCAAGGTCGGGTCGGGAAAGTGGGGTTTGAAAAGCCAGGGCCCTGGAGGTGAGCACTCTGGCCATTAAAAATTGCCTGGGCAGCCCCGTCGGCATTCCCGGTAGGGGCGCCTCAGGCAGTAAGCAATAAACTTACCTATCTCCAAAGAGGGGAGGCAAAGCCTGGGAAGGTGGACCTCGCAGAACTGCGCAGTACAGACCCATTGACCGGCGTAAATGAAGACGAGAATGCCAAGACATCACCAGTATGTGGTGCAGTATCCATCGGAACAGATACTACAATTTGATCTTAACCAAAAGACCAAGAAGAAACCCTTTAGATATCCGATTGAGTAGATAGAAAGTATTCTCGATTTTACTAAAAGTGATATTTGGTGATGCGGCAAACGCGTAATTCATAAATCTAAGATAAAAACATCTTATGTTTCATGTTCGGTCATGTAACAGCGTGAATCATATCAAATTAGCCGAAGTGTCAATGTGATTTAGATAGCATATCATATTGAATACACAATTAGCAATTCATAAAAACAAATAAAATATGAACTTAGCATTGAAGTAATTGAATTTGAAGATATCATTAGATGATAATAAACATTTAATGGCGTCTAATTTTCTCACATTTCATCAATTCCGAACCATACATACGTATATTAAAAAATAGAGTATTTGCTCACTATTATGTGCATTACGAAACACATTTACTTTACTTTAAAAACATTGCTTGTTGTTGTTGTTGTTATTATTATTATTATTATTATTATTGTTATTGTTGTTATTGTTGTTATTGTTATAGTTATTGTTGTTGTTATTATTATTAGTATTCATCATCATCATCATCATCATCATCATCATCATCATCATCATCATCATCATCATCATTATAATAATAATAATAATAATAATAATAATAATAATATCGAAACCATACAAAGGACGGCAATGATCAAAACAGCTGCAATCTTAAAGAAAATCCTCGAATGCGGAAACTAACACACATAAGCTACAAAGGCTAACCAGACACAAGGAATTTACAACGGAGAAAACAAGACCACACGAAGAACACCACAACAAGAGCCAAGGAACAGAAACTGCAAGAAACAGCACTTCATAATCTCCTCCCCCCAATAAATTACACCGGCCTCAGCTATCACTACACAAAAATGAACCAAGAAACAGAAATTACAAAAAACACTATAAGCTCCTCCCTCTCCCTCACCCATCCACCCCCCAAAAATTAAAAAGAATTTAAAAAAAACTTTTTTTAATTTATTTTTTTATTTTTTAATTTTTTATTTATTTATTTATTTTTTTTTATTTATTTTTTTTTTTTACCATAATGGAAGAGAAAATGAAGGAAAAAAAAATGAATTGAAGGGAAAAAATTAAAAAATTTGAAAAAATATAATTTTATTCATTTTTTTTTTTTTTTAACTGGTGCCGGCCTAGGCTGACACCAGACAACATATTTGTAGAGGGTCGAGGAGGATGAGAAGACCGAGGAGGGACAGCACAAACCAGACCTCCACTGGAAAAGTGCAGAGAGTGCTGAGATCTTGGGGAGGCTTGTTGCCACCCAAATCCCAGAGAAGACCAAGTGTCCTTACCGGCGAGAAATCAATGGTAAGAGATTGTTGCGATACCGCATCGTTATCGAAAAGAGGTGAAGAACACTGGAAGTCTGGGGAGACTTGTTGTCACTCAGACTCCAGAAAATACCACTGGTTGTTGTCGGTGAGCAATCACTGACGATTATCTGTGTGAGAACTAGTGAGTACAAATAATAATAATGATAATAATAATAATAATAGTTATCGATTCTCTATATGCTAAAATCAATATATATTATCAATGACGGGCGGAGAATCGGTTGTGTACCCTGCAACACATAAATAAAGTGTGTACAACTGCATTTACGTATGTAACTCGACGCAGATATTTAGATTTTAACTCCGCGTAAATACGAAGTATGTGAATTCGCCAAGAATATAACCGAAGAAAAATGAAATATTTATTGAGATTTGCGCTCCCACTTAACTAAGAAACCCCAGTATTGCCTATCAAAGAACACCCCCTCGTCATTTCCTCTTTGATCTCAAACCATTGCTCGACAGTAGACCAACTCTTAACCCCTACATCAACCCACGCTCCCGGCGATGCTCTTTACATAACATTTCCGTATCCATTCATTTATTTTCTCGTTTGATTACGCCTATATGTTTTTACAATTAAGCTTTTTACATATACTTGCCACTGACAGACACATAGTCCAAATGTAGCAAGTCACCTCGGTCTTGCTATAGAAAACCACACTCAAACATTTCAAATTACTAACGGACTATTCTATTCCACGTAATCAAATCAGAATATTTTCTGTTCTACTGCGTTAATTTGTAAAATTTTCATGCCTGAATATCTGTATAAAAATGTTTGTATTTATTGTATTTACTTTTTGTATACCTTTATCTTTTTCTCTATTTTGATAACATTGAATTATAGTTATCTTTACAAATATTTAGACCTGGACACTTACCTTCTTTGGACATCCCACATTCTGTTACTCCTTCTCAATTGGTACCACTTATCTCCTCAATTAGTTTACGCTGACGTGATTCATCTCTTTATACTATCTCTCATATCATGTTTCTCCACATTTTTTATTGTTCAAACTATAATCGTGTAAGTTGCTTTGCTTGACAAAAATTATAATTTAGATATATATCTATGGATTGATTACTGTTGATGTTATTATGATTTGCATATTTCAGACTGTTATCTACCTCAGAGTTGATTCTACGTTCACCGCGTCATTACTCTTTATATAATTTATTCCTTTATCACTTTCGTAGATCGCTCTGATCTTGCGCACACCCTCATTGTTCAGAGATTTCTAGAACTTAAACATTTCAGGCTGGTTAAAAAAACGAGGCATTACAATGATCTACGACTTCGCATATCAAACCGATCGTTGGGTTAATGTCTATTCTGTATCATTAGAAATGTCGGGGTTATACATACTAAGTCCAAAACATGAGTTCATTATTGTAAAAAAGATATATCTTTCATGTATGTATTACGTAGTGATTGAGTGACAGTAATTTCTCCAGATATGTAGTTCTAGCTGTTACATTCAACGGGAAGTGTAACTCACACCGTGTTATTGAACTACGCGTTATGAATGATTTCCCGCTGACAGTGACCGGTCGTTTACCTGGTGAAAATAATCCTCCTCATAATTTGCCGTCAAGGCGTCTGGATATTTATAGTCTTTATCAGTTTTTTGCGTATTCTCAGACCATCCACATCCATTTTGTTTGGTAGCAATGGATGCTTGTATTACATCGTTGAGATGAGAACATGACTATAACTAACCGGATCCCTTAGCAATTTAACGCTTCGGTATACATCAATCTGTATAATTTACTATTAGTAATAGTATTCCTTTTGAAATAATAAATGTTTCTCAGAGTCAATATTATTTAGAAGAAATGACTCTTTCTTATTCTGTAAAAATAAGTGTTATATCTAATCTAAATAGGAATTCAGTCTGTCTGTCTGTCAATCACTTTTTTATGTAATAAATACATACCGGAACTTGTCTCATTTCCAAATATCAGAGACTTTAACAACTTTTAGAAATAGAGAATATAGCATTAAGAGTAAAATAATTACTATCCAAAAAACAAAGCGGAGGCATATGACCGGAAGTCGAAACGGAAACCTTGAGATCTTTAGTCTGACGTTTTAGCAACTGACCTATCTGGACATTCTTATAATTAAGTCTTAAAACATTACTTTAACAAAAACAATTATAGCTTTGTCGTGACGTTATAGATGTATGATTTACGTCATGTTTCAAAACATGAATGTAAACATAAGCGAATTGCATAAATGAATGGAATACTTCAATGGATTGTGCTCCGATGAATTGGCTGCTCTGGTGCCCCCTCGTCGTAAGTTCACTAGACCAACTCGACAATCAACTAAATTCCATCCATTCACGGTGGAGGTCCCCAGATGCCGGAGAGCTTTCTACTCAAATAGCTTCTTTCCTTGTGCTGCTGGCCTCTGGAACTCCCTGCCCCCTGTTTCGCCGACGATACTGACATGCAGAAATTTAAAACTAATGTAAACAGACATCTCGCTGCGCAGATCCCAATTTAGGTTGACCCCCCAACCTTCGCCCGTTTCTTTCTTCTCAGTTACCCCTTACGTCTACAGTGGCGGCCTGCCTTGTCTGGGGTGAACTATGTCAAAAACAAAACAAAAAAAACATGATCAATATCATTAGAAATCATGTTAATATTTAAACACAATTTATTTTGCTTTAACTACGTATTGTATGTAGTGATTCCACAATTAAATAATCTTGGGGCCGGGTTAGCATATATTAACAAGTTCATTAAATATATAAACTGTATCTTCTACATTTATTTATTTTAAATTGTTGCAATCAAATTCCTTTCAAAGCAATAAATATTCTTTGTCTAATAAAAATAAAAATGATTGTCAGCTAAATATTCTTCAAATCAGTAAAAATAATGTAATGTTCATAAATGTATGTATTTAAAAGGGTATTGTTTAAGTCGACAAGACGACATCATTTGATTTGGGAACAATTTATTTTAAAATTCGTAAAATCAAAATGTTCTGCCTTAGCAACATCATTTTTATCACCAATACACTACTTTGCTGATCAGACGATCTCATTTTTTTAAATGTGTGTTTAAGGTGATAAACGTACGCATTAACATGAAATGCCTTCACGTGTTATTATATAGATCATGGTAAATAAGTGCTAGTTACCTTCCATGTTTGTTGTTGGTTTATTAAAAATTTACATATACCCTATACACCGGTTTTATTCAGAAGACAATGCATTATTTGTGACGAACCCAGCGGTGGAAGAGGCCCCGACTTACCTCATCCACGTCTGGGCCTGGTGTGCAATTTAAAAAGTTTTTTTTAATTTTTTTTTTTTTAACATAGTTCACCCCAAACAAGGCAGGCCGCCACTGTAGACGTAAGGGGCTACTGAGAAAAAGAAAAGGGGAGAAGGTAGGGGGTGGTCAATCTAGATTGGGATCAGCGCAGCGAGGTGTCTGTTTACATTAGTTTTAAACTTCTGCATGTCTGTACTGTTGGGGAAACAGGGGACAGGGAGGGAGTTCCAGAGGCCAGCAGTACAAGGAAAGAAGCTATTTGAGTAGAAGGCTCTCCGACATCTGGGGACCTCCACAGTGAATGAATGAGATTTAGTTGATTGTCGGGTTAGTCTAGTGAATTTCCGTCGAGGGGGCACCAGAGTAGCCAATTCATCGTAGCATAATCCATTGAAGTATTTGTAAAACAAGCACAAGGATGCTACATTGCGGCGATGGGACAGAGGCTGGAGCTTGGCTGACAGTGAGGGACCTATTAGTTAAATACATGTTCGAATGGTAGGTCCAGTGAGGATTCGAACACTGTCCGATGGATAACGAATACTGGCTTTATTTTAGTAATGTTTTATTTTAATATCAACGACAGACAATTCATGTAAAGTTATGCAGATCGAGTTGGTTTTCATATGTCTAGCATCAGTGGTCACAGGCACCCAACATGCATCTTCCACGATGTTTCCATTGACTTCTAATTTCTCTCCCGTAGCTATGTAACTTGCGTTCACTCAGACCTTCATCTCGTTGCCATTCACGCACCAGTCTCGCCCAACTAGATCCAATTACCTTACTCTTGCAGTTGTTTTCGCCAGAATTTGAAAAAGAGGGGAATCCCTGGTTTCATCGCACCTTCCCTTGGTTAGTGTACTTGCTTGGCGCTTGATGAATGCTGTAGCAACCCTAAGCTGCACATGAAAATTGCAATTTACGTAAACGGGCACATTTGAAGCAAAATTAACTGAACAGGCCTCTCTCGATATTCTTTAACATGTTTTACGTACACCGAGTTTTATAGGAAAGCATTCATGTTTATGTTTCGTTTTCACGTTAAATAAAACGATTGTTTCGTATTTGCGAGATATTCATCCGTTATTCATCAGTCGAGCCCTCATTTATTCACTGTGTGCTCGCTGCTACAGCTACACTTACCGTTATCCTTATTGTTATGCTTCATACTATTATTATTATTTGTACTGACTAGGAGTTCTCACACAGATAATCGTCAGTGATTGCTCACCGACAACAACCAGTGGTATTTCCTGGAGTCTGAGTGACAACAAGTCTCCCCAGACTTCCAGTGTTCTTCACCTCTTTTCGATAACGATGCGGTATCGCAACAGTCTCTTACCATTGATTTCTCGCCGGTAAGGACAATTGGTCTTCTCTGGGATTTGGGTGGCAACAAGCCTCCCCAAGATCTCAGCACTCTCTGCACTTTTCCAGTGGAGGTCTGGTTTGTGTTGTCCCTCCTCGGTCTTCTCATCCTCCTTGCCCTTCTACAAATATGTTGTCTGGTGTCAGCCTAGGCCGGCACCAGTTAATAAATAAAAAAATAATATTTAAAAAAAAAAAAAAAAATTTTTTTTTTTTTTTTATAAATTTTTACATTTTTTCCCTTCAATTCATTTTTTTTTTCCTTTCCTTTTCTCTTCCCTGATGGTAAAAAAAAAAGAATTTTTACAATTCTTTTTAATTTTTTGGGGGTGGGCGGGTGAGGGAGAGGGAGGAGCTTATAGTGTTTCTTGTAATTTCTGTTTCTTGGTTCATTTTTGTGTAGTGATAGCTGAGGCCGGTGGGGAGATTATGAAGTGCTGTTTCTTGCAGTCTCTGTTCCTTGGCTCTTGTTGTGGTGTTCTTCGTGTAGTCTTGTTTTCTCCGTTGTAAATTCCTTATTATTATTATTATTATTATTATTATTATTATTATTATTATTATTATTATTATTATTATTATTATTATTATTGTTCAATAGATATTCACTCGTTATGCTCCCATTTTATTATGCTAACATGTGCTCGGCATTTCTCTATAACTGTATGGAGTTTCATTCGTTTTTATTCCATTTTAAAGTCATTTTAGAACGATGTATACACACGCATTCTCTTTTCAGTTATTTCAAGGTCACATAAAATGTAAGTGTTATATAATTTTATTCAATGATTTTTGTTAGTGCATTTCAGTTTATATTTCTCCCCTTTCTTATACCTCCTTCTATCTCCTCTTTCATGAAATATATTTTTTTGTAAATTTTCAATAATACAACACTGAATGCTAGGAAGCTGGAAGCGACAGGATTTATTTGCTGTTATTAAAAAATGCATCTAACCATTTGAAGTCATACTGTGTGTGTTCACTTTCGACGCTTTGTAAATTTGTTTTTCATTTCTTTATTTATTTTAATGTGTCTTTTATATTCTCTGCGTATTTGTAAATGACATTTTGAAGATTTCATTTTTTGCAAAGACGGATCCTTTTTTTTCAGTGTGTTTAAATCATTCGATGGATTACTTGGTAGTTATAAACATGGGTATTTGAATTTAGTGAAGGAGTCATCTTTTGCGATTCATATTACATTACTTTAATTTTTATCATTGTATTAGGGAGAACTTCGCATATATTTGCAGGGAATTACTCATATAGTTTCTAATTTATTTTTTGTAACCAGAAAAAATCGTACAGAAATGCTATGAACTTGTTTTCAATTTTTAGTTATTTCTTTAGTAACATCCCCTATTTGAATTATTCATGTACGTGTGCATTATAGTGTGTACGCTGCATCTTATATGCATTCAGTGTCTCTACTTTTCAAACGCGTTTTCATTGAGAGCTCCAGATTGTGTTGTTAATAATCTGTAAGTTTAGTACAATAATTTTTTAGATTCATCACAAGGAAATACATCTAAATATATAAATGCAACTTGATTTTGGAACAATTCATTTTTAAATACGTAAAATAGTAATGTCCTACCTTAGCGACATCATATAAATTACTAATAACTTTATTTGCTGATCAGACAATCTCACTTTTTAATGCATGTTAAAGGTGATAAACGTACGCACGAACATGAGATGCCTTCACGTGTTATTATATAGATTACAATAAATAAGTGCGAGTTATCTTCCTTTTTTTGTTTGCTGTTAGTTAATTAAAAGTACGCATACACCGTTTACACCGGTTTTATTTGTTTGTGTCGAATCATCTACAATTGTTATTGTTCACACAAGGATCAGATTGTGTGCTTACTAACTAAGGTGTTATGATAATACCAGTAGCTAAATGTGTATACATTGTACAAGTACTCCCGTGATAGGTTAATTCTTCTATCTTAAGACGTTTTCGGAAACTCAAGTAAAATGCGAAATATTATTTAGCCGTATAATTTATTTAATTTTGCTAGAATTTCTTTTAATAAATCAGGCGTTTTGACATGTTGCGAGACTTAAGTCAAGTTGTGTTGTTTTATCACCTTTCGAAACAAACTACTTTTTAAATCAGTTTTGTCTACAACATTCGCGTCATTTACTAGTGCAGTTTATGGAATTACTAGTACAAAATAATATTCCATTGTCACTCTATTTAGAAACATATTAATTTTCAACAGGTGCACCAATGCCAATTAATGTTGATCTAAAAAGAAAACTCCCCACCTGCAACGGTGATTTAATGAATTATTTTACATTTTTATATGGATTTAACATACGTCTGACAGTTTCATCACATCTTATTTACAACTAACAATGCTGTGTGTCTCGCTTCATATCTAAGACTTAATTTATTATTTCAAATCTTAAATACTTTTACTATATGTATTGGAAGTGGACGAGTTATAATCTTGCTAAACGCGTAATAATCCGGATATTCTGGAAGAAGAAATCGTCAGATCAACAAAGATATAAGACATTATAAAAGGAGTGTAACTTAAAAGAACAAGAAACCTTAACACTAAATGATATAGAAGAAAACGTATACTAGTACTAGAAATTTTTGAATTATACTTTGTAAGATAAAAGAGTTAGAGAACAACCTAGGAACATGGAGAAATAACCAGAAAACTAAAAACTAGGCCCGACACGTAGATCAATTATTTCGCGTAGATAATTTTTTGCCGTATCCGTAAGTTAGCCATTTTAGCGGGAAGGAAAATGATGTTTCAGACAACTTTCTCTACAAAGCAATAAAATGAAGTTATTGGCTCGTTTTGCCATGCAAAAAATTAGCTTAAAAATCTTAAAAATGTAAATGATGTAAAAGCTGGAAGTATTCATTAACATCAATTATTTGGCCTTGTTTATGAAACTGCTACTACATGTTAGCATAGAAACTGTACATCGTTAATATTAAATAATAGTTCTGAACGGTAGATAGATTTGCATGCATATTCTGCTAACGAGTAAATATATACGTTTTTTTTTCAAAAAATAGAATGTGTTTTTGTGAGTGACATTAAAAAATATGTATGAATAAGCAATTATTTATTGAAATACAATCGATTTTTATCGATTAAACATTTATCTAATTATAAACTAACAAGACAAAAATAATCATCATCGTGGCTTTAATATCTTATTTTAATCTAAAGTAGACGTGGAATATTGAATATATGTTCTTAACTTCTAATCTTCGCTATAGACTTTAAAGAAAAGGTAGGTAACCGGCATTACTTCTCTTGAATTTAACAACCAAGTGTAGACGTTGTTATTTTTTCTTTAATTTGTAACATGTTCGCAACAACAAAGGCAGAGTTAAACACAACAACGCAATGGCTACATCGACACTGATGAACAAACTAATTACGTGTCAGAGAGATGAATATCTGTTTTTGTCGATGTAGAAAATTACGAACGATGTGTCGGGATTCTAGTAAAAAGCTTCGCTATATTACGGTCATTTAGAATCATTATTGATATCCATATCACCCTATTTAAAGAAAAAATCAACGCTGCACAATTTATATAGCTGTAATGGCATTGGTGCATTCTGTCAAGTATGCATACTTAACAATATATGTCGCTTCTTTGATGTTGAAAAATATTCTTTGGGGTATAAAGTTTTAAAATGTTATTGAATTATGAACATCTGTAAATAAATGTTTCATACACGATACACACTGCTCATACAGCCACAATTTTGCCAATAATGCCTATGAGCCAACCAATTGTTCGGTTATATATATATATATATATATATATATATATATATATATATATATATATATATATATATATATATATATATATATATGTAATTTATTTAGATACTGTATATTACATATTTCAGCAATGTACCGTGGTTTCATCCAAAAAGGCAGATTTAGATATCTTTAGTAAATATTCGTGCCCAGTGGAATCATCGGGAAGCTGAACTGATTGTAGACACACCTGACAGGGAATGGCGTCAACAATGACAGAAAAAACGGTGCATCTCTGAGGGTGTCCCCGAAAAAAAAATTACAAATTTCTTTTACCTTACACTACTGCATTTTTGATTCCAGTAAATATTAGACATTTTTTTATGGAAGTCACTCCAGACAAGGCATGAAGCCACTTGATGTAAGGAGCAAAGACAATAATACTTCAAGGTAAAAAACTAGCCATCAATAAGAGTTAGACATATAGATTCCGACCCAGTAAACAGCAATTTTCCCCCTTTTGTCAGAAACATCACTCATCGAATGTGAAGACTAAAGGACAAAATAAGGAAATCGAAAATTACGAGGCTGTCAAATGTAAACCCAAGGTCTACTTTCTACTCTCGTCAAGATCCACTTTCTACTTTCCTATTTATTAGTAAATAAGAGAAAATAATGATCTACTATGTCTTTATCAAAGTTGACGAAAGGGTATTTCATAATTTAATAAATAAAAATTACTGATGTGAGGAATTACTCACGAAATATAAAAAGAAAATATTTTTTTTAAATAGCGGTGTAAAATATTTAGAATATCGTCGTTACAACGAACCGGTTTTACTTGAAGCCTATTTAAGAAGTTGAGAGATAAACATGGTCGATGGTAATGAATTGTTGACTGGCTGAGTAATCGTTAGTATGAGTTGCCTCTGTCAAGATTGATTGTCGCTTTTATCAACGAGTTTGGCGCGAAGTACTGAATAGCAATTCATCAGATAATGCCGATAAGATACCAACAACTTGGAACAGATTCCACGTTGAGAAAATGGCGTATATATCTATCTTATCTCATTTGCTCTTTTATCATACCAAATGAGCCGAACAAAAAAAAAATGTATACGAAGAATGAATACGAATGTCTGTGTGGAGTTTTCCTTTTACTGATGGTTCATCACTTATCAAGCCCTGGATGGCACCCGAGAATAAGAGTTGGAGTGTTGGCTTGATTTTCTAGGAAAAAACAAACATTATCAATTGAAGTGCTGCCTTGTTTTGTTTTTTTTGGTACACAGAGAGAGACATAAATGTTATTTGCTGTGGATGTAGCCTGACGAGTTTTTGTGAATATTTGACACGAGGTACTAAGGATTGGAGCTGTCGAGCACCTTCTATGAACATAATGATATAGAAGAGAGAGGTTAGCAAGATCTGTTCTTTGTGAAAGAGGCTGTAGGGACGATAAAAAATCAATCCACACCAAATTACGAAGTCAATTTTGTACTTTTTAAGAGTGCTCTATTTTAGAACGAATCTCGCTCTTATACAAGTAAGGGATGCGTCAGGAGTTATGTATTTTCTGGAGCGCTAGAATGAATAGATTCCAACAACATAAGCAACAGATTTTATGTAAATGTTCAACTCCATGTCTAGATTTATTTTCAATCCTAAGAGCTTTAATAAGTGTGGATGCAAGTTAAAATTATATAATTGCTTTTGTAACTCTCAGTTCCTTATGTTCTTCTTGAGTCCTCACATTCCATGTTTCTTACAATCGTGAAATGATTGCTGTTTCATAGGTTGAAATCTATCTATCTAGCACTTATTCTTGGTAATTTATCATTTTTACTTTAAAATAGTATTTTTAGCTCTTTACATCAAGTGGCTTCGTGCCTTGTCTGGAGCGATTTTTATTAAAAAAAAACTTCAATATTTACACTTCGAAAAAATGTTATTTAAAATTTCAGCGTAAGACAAAATGACGAGCATCTTATAGAGGAGAGAAGAAGGGGGTGGCCCGTAGTCAGATTGCCGCTATTCCGAATTCACAATAGAAATCATTTTTTTCTCTCTGACCGAATCGTCAGATACACCATGGTGTTTAATTAGTAGTGGAATAAAGCACTTCAAGCAAAGTATGTCCGGCCTCTCCCTAACACGTAGACGCATACTTCCCCTCACTTTTAGATGTAGAACCACTACTGTTTGCCTCGGAATCCGATTCTCTCTATTAATAACTCTCTGATGATATTTCATCGCTATTGTCTACTACTAGCATTGAACTGAGACGTGGGCGCACGTCTATCACGTGCTTAAGTGTGCCATTAACGACCACCAATAGTAGACTAATCACTCCGATCTAAACTTCGAGGTGCAATGTCTCTGTAGATTTGTCACCCAAAATCTGTCCTCTTCTTCATAATTTGTAAAGATCATTTGGTGATCCGAATGAGGCACAAAGCTGACGTCTTTAACTCGAACCTTGTCTTAGTGTAACAAATTATCGGTTGCTGACAAGGCGGACACATCATCTTCGGGGGAAACTTTGTACCATGACACAGTCTCCTTTTGTGCAGCAAGTCGCTGTATTTATATGTATGATATTTTTCAATAACACCATTTCCCGATGGTATGTATGCGCAGCGCGGTCGGAATTTTACACCCCATTTATTCATTAACTGCCTAAATTGTTGACTACAGAAGGCAGAGTCATTATCAGTAAGGATCTCGGTTGAGGGACATGTTAAGAAAATACTGATTCTAATTGCTGGATTATGTGCTGTCGTAAGATTTAAAACTGCGTGGGGCCACTATCAATCAGTGTAAAAGAATAGCAACCGTTTTAGTACGCTATGTTGATGCTTCGCCGGCGTCATACTTCGCGCACACTCAGTTATATGTTCTGACATTCCTAACAATTAAAAAACAAATGCCTTTACTGCCGCTTTCAACACGAATGCGTTGATTTTACGCGCAAATCATAATGTTTGCATGACTATAAGGTGACCATCTATTTGATACAATTCGTACAGCTGTATTGGGTTCAGGTTCCGTTTGGCAAGAGGCTACACTTGTAGTGTGGGTTTAATTTCTTTCTTCACGTCATTGATCTATCGCAGGGTAATTGTTGTCAATGTGTCTACTCGATTCTGGTAAGATCTTCCAAGTGCTACATCGACCAAAAATTTATATTTCACGAGAGAGATATCGTGCCTAGCCTCTGTCTTATAAGCATATTGCATGCAGCCGTGGTGTCCAACTAAGACCTTCCCGAGGAGAGCATTAGCAACCCAGCGGTATATACAAAAGTAATATGTTTATATATGTAATACATTGGCCATTTTCTTGGCTGGGATCCGATTTATGTACCAAGGCAATAGTAACATGTCAAAACCAAGAGGTTTCCCTGACATAACCAGCACGTGATTGTGACAATGTTACTTGTCTTTGTACGATTCCTAACGGTGCCATTTCAGTAGAAGGCCTGCGTTACGCCGGTCAATGTGGTTACCGACATTCTTTTGCTTCGACCAAGCATGGGGAATCAGGAAAATATACATTAATGACAGGTAGCGCCGAGTTTACATTCTGACTGGAAAATACACTGACGCTGATATCTCGTCCACAATTTCGTTTCTAGAAATAGCTCTGCTCAGCTTATCAGTTTAGTTGCACAAATAAGTTAGTTAACAGGTGGATTGCCTTCTAAGTATGACGAGCATTATATGGACAATTGCTTTTATGGAAATTAGTTCCAGATCATCCCATGCCCATAGGTGGTCGAGTGATTTAGACAGGTTGTGCTGCAACACCAACTGGTTCCCCCACTTCGATATTACCTTTGATCGACACTCGAGCGCGATCGAACAGCTCTTCTAAGTTCAGATTATAGATCCCGATGGAGAACAACAAACTGTCTGTTCACAGGGTCGGGAAGCCCTTGAACAAACACGCACCTCATGACAGGATCTGGTATTCCTCCAAATATGAGACTGAGCATCGGATTTCTCCTCTTTTGTTAGTTGTTGAAAACTAAGAACCCTTCCTTACATTAGCCTCAGTAAGAAGGCATTATCAATCCGCTCCACCCCAGATAAATCACACAGTAAGTCCAATTCTCAATAAATTCAACGACTGTAACAGTCTCATAAAACTCCGTAATAATCCTTAAGTAGAAACGCCTGTCTATTTTAGGTCAAAACTGCTTCAAATAAACTTTATGTCAAAAAACGTCACAATGGCAATCGAATTTTCATACAGAATTACTATTCCTTAAACGCTGAAACGACTCTTAATAAATTTCATGTGTCAGCACTTTCTTTTGTCTGTCTCCAAAAGCCAACTATGAAATCTACCGTTGTGAATAGAATCCTTTCTTTTTCTGGTTTATAAGCACGCACGACATGCCGAATATGCCATTGTCATTTACGCTGGTAAGTTTTTGTTTCTAGTGACACACGCCGACATTGTATATACATTCTATGTGGCTCTTTTGTTACGTGAAGCTGATTGCATGCAACGATTTGTTTTAGTAACTACACCAATATATTACATGCTGTTACAAAGGAGACTAAAAAAAGAAGAAAAAAAGCATCAAAGTTGAAACGCAAAACAAGTAAAGATTTCGACACAGGAAATAAGAATCTTAAAATTTAGACTGAAATAGGTGTAAAAAACTGTCACACGGTCAATAATCTTTGTAAATGATATTGGCTAATATCTTACGATAATAATGATTAAAATAATTATTATGTAAGAAATTGCAATAAAATTTATTTTCATACTCAAATTATATATTGTTAACATTTTTATATTCGGTCTGCTTAAAAATTAATCTTCATGGCTATGATTTCAGACGAGAATCTCCAAGTCACTGATGTGTAAGATTTTGTTCAGTTTTGCTTACAGAGTATACCGACCGTGTGACAGTTATTTCACCTATTTAAGTCTAACTTTTAAATTGTTATTAGTCTCACATACGTTTTAATACATGACATTTCATAAAGCCAACTATCGCATGCATAAAAGTAATTGAGAAATATCCGGTACTGCTTATTATTAAACATTAAGATAAAGCATTTTAAAATTAATTATTCCCAAATTAAAGAATACGTAATAATGTAATTCTGTCGTCATTGTTGACTTAAAAGGGACATTTATGCCATTTATGTATATTTTGCCGGTAATTACTTTTATGACATCAATTATTTAACTAAACAATCGGTAAATGTTATAATACATTAAAGAAAACATTGTTAAAAACATATTTTGATAAAGGCAAGGACGTAGATAAGTGGGTAAACAAATGTGTAGATTTCACGATACCTTCTATATTTGTTATTAATATAAAGATATACAGTATCATACTCTACTCTCGCATTGAGCACTTTATATTAATTGCGGAAAATATGTACACATAATATGTGTAACATATCTAGTATGGAAATAATATATTGTGTATAATATACACATGCATACATACATACATACATACATACATACATACATACATACATACACATAACAATTCATGGATATATATTAAGAAAGGGATAAGGTTGTAGTTTCTGTCTCTTTGTGTTTATGTTTGATTATTTGTTTCTAGAATTTGTTTAGATGACCTATCATAAAACATATATTCTGAAACTACATTATTAAAAGTATTTGGATATAATGTTTCATGTTAATCAAAGTGATGTGGCATTAAAAGAAAGTACGACGTTCGTTATTTTTAACTTGAAAAATATAAACATTTTTTGTTTTTATGGAAATCGTTCCAGACAAGGGGTGAAGCCACTTGATGTAAGGAGCTAACAAATACTACTTCAAAGTCAAAAACGATAAGTGTTAACTAGATTCTGAACCGGAAAAGCGCAATTCTTCCCCTTTTGTTAGAAACATCGCTCATAGACTGTATGGAAAATAGGACAAAATAATGGAAGGTAGAATTACCGAAGGCTTCCGAAAGTAAACCGAAAGTTTACTTTCAAACATAAGCTTACACGTTTTAAAAATAAATGTTCAGGTCTTTGAACATAATTTGTCAGAAGTATTTATTAATACTCCAGAAATTCCGCGAATGCTTCGAGTTACTCGACATGTACAGACTATGAATTTACTGTAAAGCATTTCACCTGCACATATCTAATCCATCCGGCTTCTCTGACTACACGTAAAATACGGAATAGTAGTGAATATTATGAATATGTAATTGTATATTTAAGATTTAAAAACAAAAGATAACAAATATGATATGAAATTATGAATTTCGGCCGAAACATATGCGAGTCTCTTTCTTTGATACACATAGATATATTGGCTGAGATTCCATAAGAGAATACTCTGTACACTACAATGTTTCGAAAAAAGGTTTATGAAACATGTAAATGTAAACGATATTTGTTATCAGATTAAAGTTTATTTTAGGAGCTTAACTTCGTTTTTTTTTATTGAAGATGATAGTTGAAAATAACTTCTAGATAATTATCTGGGAACTAGTATCTTCGAAAAACAAGAAGACGCTAACTCTGTTTTGGGTAACTTTACAAAATGCAAACGCAATTCGAGGAAAATCTTTGATCATGACGTCACTATAACGTCACGATGATGAAGAATGTCCACAGCGATGCAGCACGTGTGTGTAACATTATATAAACTTACGGTATTTACTCGGACGATTAATCATTGGTACCCCGATTTAAAAAATTGGGAGACTTATGTTTTGAGGCATTTCCGTTCGTGTATGTGTCCGTGTGTGTGTCCGTGTGCCCTTGTGTGTGTCCGTCCGGAGTTTTCTCCGCAACCATCCATTGAATTTCTCTGAAATTTTGCATGAAGTTGTAACTTTTGTCAGGTAGGGAAAGTGACATTCTCCGATTTTTGAAAAAATATCTGGTTAGCAACCCCCCCCCCAGGCGGTCAAAAATGGCCGAAAATAACATTTTCTACCCCATAACTTTTCATACATCCATTCAATTTCTCTGAAACTTGACCAGAATGTGCAGGCAATTGTTTCTAATAGAAACTAAGTATCGCTGACCTTGGAAAAATCAGGTTCGCGCCCCCAGGGGGGTCAGACCCCCCTAAAATGGCAAGAAATGACCCTTTCCTCCCATAACGTTTGATCCATCCATTGAATTTTTCTGAAACTTGGCCAAAATGTAGAGGCAATTGTTCTGGATATAAAATCAGCATTATTGACATCAGAGAAATTCTGGTTCGCGCCCCCAGGGGGTCAAGGGGGGGTCAAAATGCCCCAAATTGCCCAAATTTATTGCATTTACACTCGTCACACACAGAAGGGGACCACGCATGCGCGGCTTGTTTTCCATAGTTTACCTCATTCCATATTAATAGATACTTTACATATCCTATGACGCTTGTCTTGTTCCGCGCCTGTACCAAGGGGATCAAATACCTGTATGTATTAGTAGAACAAGTTTATTTTCTCGCTGCGTCTTACACTAATCGCCATTCATTATTTATGCCTAAGAACTTCTACCAGTAATGATTAATCCAACTTTAAAATGACTATTCACTATAGTTTACCAAGATTTAAGACATGTGTTATACATTCGTCCCTATTATCTTGTGGGAATGAATGAAATATGTCACCTTGCCGACAAATGTACATACTACGCTCACGGATCGTTGGAGAACTCGTAAATATCGTCATTAAGTAAGTTGACCGCCTAGCGCATATCACTCTGTGTTATAGCATCTGAGTTAATTACGTCTTCAATTTGGCAGGTCACGGGGATAGTCGTTGAACCAAGCACAAGAGCATGAAACTAAACAATAGTGAAACGTGGATGCAAATTAAAATCTTATTCTGAATCGCTCATATATTAGTAGTCAATGTTCCTATCCAAACTTACCCTCCAACCCAGACAGATATAATAAAGCACCCGTATCGACCCACCGTAAAATCCAAGACATTAAGCCGGACACATTGCGGGAAAACATCCAAATTGGACTTTAATTGGTTTGGACTTAGGAAAGACATTTGTTTAGTCGGTCAGTAAATTTGCTGACCATCTTGGCTAATTTGTTCAAGAGTCAATTAACAGTAGATATTTCACCACCGAACGAAATCAAAGAGAAGCTTAGCGATTTAGAATTACCAGTTTAAATTCCGTCCAGCTTCCATTGGCGATATTTCAATATTATATATTTGCTATGAAATTATTTTGTATAATTCTCTAATTATTTCATTAATCGACGAGATTAGAGATTAAGGCCAGTAATTTATATATATATATATATATATATATATATATATATATATATATATATATATATATATATGCGTATTAAGGCAGCAAGTTGTTATTCATACATGTCTGGTTGAAGGTCACGGAATTTTCAGATTTTTTGATTTTTCCCTATTATTATCTTGACATGGCGAGCGAATTTTCGGTTCTCAGGTGATAGTTAGTATATTAGGGCCTCGAAAGTTAATTTTCCGTTATGTCTCAAGCGCTTTCGATCGTCGCCGAGATCGTTGTCATGAGTTTATTTTTTTCTATCAGGTTGTTGTAGTTTCTTTTATTATTTTCTCTGAAGTTTTGCCGGATAAAGAGGGGAAGGAAGAAAAGAAAGGGGATGTGGTTGGGTTTAATGTGTATTTACGTATTTGTGTTTGTTTTTTTTTATATAATTTTGTTTAGTTATATTATTTTATTCATTTATTTTTTATTTTTATATATTTATTCATTTATTATTTTTTATTATCGAAAACGTTTAATACTTTGAGGGAATATAAGTGCAGTCTGCTCGCTTAAGCATATCTTCTAAAAGTACTTTTATATGAACACAGGGATACAACACTTCGGCGATGGGACAGGGGATGGATGTTGGCAGACAGATAGAGACTTTTTAGGTTACAGACACTTATTGTACTCTGTCCAATAAGGAGAAATAAATAGTTGGTTTATAAGTCCATGGGTAACAAAAATACTCCATGCACTGGCAGATGGTGATATCATCGAGATATAAAATATTGGCATATGTGATAAGTTTACTAGCTCTGTAGAGCAAAGCTACCCTCATGCTACAGATTTTGCAGTATCTTCTATGTATTTATTAAAATTTATGTTTCCGATGAATGCTAGACAAATAAGTTTGAACTTTATCTTGTCGGAGAGGATACAGTTATCAGTTATAGAAATCGATGGTTAGAACTGACGTAGAAACCTTTCTCCTGGCAAACTCCACGAATATCCTAGCACTCAGTGAAACAAACCTTCAATCCTCAATCTCCTCTTACCACTTTGACGTGACTGATTACCTCTCACTCTACCGTAAATACTCTGAAGGCACATGCACGGCCTAAGAGATTATGTTCGAAACACCCTCCCTTTTGACAACATTACTGAGGCAGGAATCAGATGGCCAAGCCTACATGTGTTTTTGATTGACCCTGTAGCACAGTGTTAGTTAGCTATTTTTTTTATATCGTTTTCCTTTGAGCCCAGGACTGAACGCTTCTAAACTCTTTCTGAAAGCATAGATACAACACTCTCACTTGACTCGGATGCTCAAATTAATGTATTCGGGGGGGGGGGGTGTTATGCACACTATCTTACGTATTTAGTAACTCTATATATAATTTCTCCTTGGCTCACTCCATCTCACAGACTGTCAAATTATCTGACTGCCTCCCTAATTGTGTTGACCAGCAAACTTCACTTCTTGACTTGTTCGTGCTGCTGGCCTTTTGAACTCCATCCCTGCTCCCTGTTTCCCCGACTCTATTGACTTGCAGAAATGTAAAACTAATGTAAACATGCATCTCGTTGCACAGCTTACAACTTAGGATGACCCCAAAGCTTACACCCTAAATCTCAGTAGCCCGTTACGTCTACAGTGGCGTCCTGCCTTGTGTTGGGGTGAACTATGTTTTAAAATAGCACGACCTGAAAAATACGGCTAACGGGAAAACAGGAAACAAAATCCCAAAAAATAAAAATATAAAATGAAGCAATTACAAGAACTATATATGAGATGGACTAAAACATGGACAATATAATTAAACGGAGGCTTTGAAACACTAATGCAAATAACACAATCAGAAAGAACTACATAAAAGTCAAGATTGACAAGACCCAAGAAACAGCAATTGTAGACTATGTGGGAAATGTATTCCACTGAAAACTGTGTAGACACGGTGTAAAATCGGAAACGGTACTGGAAACCGAAAGGCATAAAATCCTTTGGAAGTTAAAAGCGGAAAAAATTAGAAAATTAAAATGGAAATAGCGTCCAAAGAAGCAGACCATGCGTTCTAGAAACAGAAGGTAAAATTTCTCAACATATTAAGTTTTATGAACCCTGGCATCGAGTGACATTGAGAGCAAGTAAGATTTATCATTAAAACATATTATTATTATTATTATTATTATTATTATTATTATTATTATTATTATTATTATTATTATTATTATTATTATTATTATTATTATTATTATTATTATTATTATTATTATTATTATTATTATTATTATTATTATTATTATTATTATTATTATTATTATTATTATTATTATTATTATTATTATTATTATTATTATTATTATTATTATTATTATTATTATTATTATTATTATTATTATTATTATTATTATTATTATTATTATTATTATTATTATTATTATTATTATTATTATTATTATTATTATTATTATTATTATTATTATTATTATTATTATTATTATTATTATTATTATTATTATTATTATTATTATTATTATTATTATTATTATTATTATTATTATTATTATTATTATTATTATTATTATTATTATTATTATTATTATTATTATTATTATTATTATTATTATTATTATTATTATTATTATTATTATTATTATTATTATTATTATTATTATTATTATTATTATTATTATTATTATTATTATTATTATTATTATTATTATTATTATTATTATTATTATTATTATTATTATTATTATTATTATTATTATTATTATTATTATTATTATTATTATTATTATTATTATTATTATTATTATTATTATTATTATTATTATTATTATTATTATTATTATTATTATTATTATTATTATTATTATTATTATTATTATTATTATTATTATTATTATTATTATTATTATTATTATTATTATTATTATTATTATTATTATTATTATTATTATTATTATTATTATTATTATTATTATTATTATTATTATTATTATTATTATTATTATTATTATTATTATTATTATTATTATTATTATTATTATTATTATTATTATTATTATTATTATTATTATTATTATTATTATTATTATTATTATTATTATTATTATTATTATTATTATTATTATTATTATTATTATTATTATTATTATTATTATTATTATTATTATTATTATTATTATTATTATTATTATTATTATTATTATTATTATTATTATTATTATTATTATTATTATTATTATTATTATTATTATTATTATTATTATTATTATTATTATTATTATTATTATTATTATTATTATTATTATTATTATTATTATTATTATTATTATTATTATTATTATTATTATTATTATTATTATTATTATTATTATTATTATTATTATTATTATTATTATTATTATTATTATTATTATTATTATTATTATTATTATTATTATTATTATTATTATTATTATTATTATTATTATTATTATTATTATTATTATTATTATTATTATTATTATTATTATTATTATTATTATTATTATTATTATTATTATTATTATTATTATTATTATTATTATTATTATTATTATTATTATTATTATTATTATTATTATTATTATTATTATTATTATTATTATTATTATTATTATTATTATTATTATTATTATTATTATTATTATTATTATTATTATTATTATTATTATTATTATTATTATTATTATTATTATTATTATTATTATTATTATTATTATTATTATTATTATTATTATTATTATTATTATTATTATTATTATTATTATTATTATTATTATTATTATTATTATTATTATTATTATTATTATTATTATTATTATTATTATTATTATTATTATTATTATTATTATTATTATTATTATTATTATTATTATTATTATTATTATTATTATTATTATTATTATTATTATTATTATTATTATTATTATTATTATTATTATTATTATTATTATTATTATTATTATTATTATTATTATTATTATTATTATTATTATTATTATTATTATTATTATTATTATTATTATTATTATTATTATTATTATTATTATTATTATTATTATTATTATTATTATTATTATTATTATTATTATTATTATTATTATTATTATTATTATTATTATTATTATTATTATTATTATTATTATTATTATTATTATTATTATTATTATTATTATTATTATTATTATTATTATTATTATTATTATTATTATTATTATTATTATTATTATTATTATTATTATTATTATTATTATTATTATTATTATTATTATTATTATTATTATTATTATTATTATTATTATTATTATTATTATTATTATTATTATTATTATTATTATTATTATTATTATTATTATTATTATTATTATTATTATTATTATTATTATTATTATTATTATTATTATTATTATTATTATTATTATTATTATTATTATTATTATTATTATTATTATTATTATTATTATTATTATTATTATTATTATTATTATTATTATTATTATTATTATTATTATTATTATTATTATTATTATTATTATTATTATTATTATTATTATTATTATTATTATTATTATTATTATTATTATTATTATTATTATTATTATTATTATTATTATTATTATTATTATTATTATTATTATTATTATTATTATTATTATTATTATTATTATTATTATTATTATTATAATTATAATAATAATAATAATAATAATAATAATAATAATAATAATAATAATAATAATAATAATAATAATAATAATAATAATAATAATAATAATAATAATAATAATAATAATAATAATAATAATAATAATAATAATAATAATAATAATAATAATAATAATAATAATAATAATAATAATAATAATAATAATAATAATAATAATAATAATAATAATAATAATAATAATAATAATAATAATAATAATAATAATAATAATAATAATAATAATAATAATAATAATAATAATAATAATAATAATAATAATAATAATAATAATAATAATAATAATAATAATAATAATAATAATAATAATAATAATAATAATAATAATAATAATAATAATAATAATAATAATAATAATAATAATAATAATAATAATAATAATAATAATAATAATAATAATAATAATAATAATAATAATAATAATAATAATAATAATAATAATAATAATAATAATAATAATAATAATAATAATAATAATAATAATAATAATAATAATAATAATAATAATAATAATAATAATAATAATAATAATAATAATAATAATAATAATAATAATAATAATAATAATAATAATAATAATAATAATAATAATAATAATAATAATAATAATAATAATAATAATAATAATAATAATAATAATAATAATAATAATAATAATAATAATAATAATAATAATAATAATAATAATAATAATAATAATAATAATAATAATAATAATAATAATAATAATAATAATAATAATAATAATAATAATAATAATAATAATAATAATAATAATAATAATAATAATAATAATAATAATAATAATAATAATAATAATAATAATAATAATAATAATAATAATAATAATAATAATAATAATAATAATAATAATAATAATAATAATAATAATAATAATAATAATAATAATAATAATAATAATAATAATAATAATAATAATAATAATAATAATAATAATAATAATAATAATAATAATAATAATAATAATAATAATAATAATAATAATAATAATAATAATAATAATAATAATAATAATAATAATAATAATAATAATAATGATGATGATGATGATGATAATGATAAAAAGCTGAGAATTTCATTTCACTTTCACCTTTTTACACGTAATTGTTTGCTTTCAATCCTCTTATTTCCGTTACATCTCTGCATTGGAATCGTCTCTTATAAATGTATTCTATATATATAGACAAAACATGACAGAAATAAACAAGAAGAAAAAACATGTCAAGTAATAAATGACGGTCCCCAGTAATTGTGGTAGTAAAGTTAAAGGGGACAGAACAATAATTAAATATATGGAATTGGTCAAAGAGCTGACGGGAATATGATATACGAAGAATACTACAGTAATACGAATAAGCAGGAAACAATATTAAAATAAACTATGATATGAAGAAAATTAAACGCAATACCAGGGAACAGATGAAAACAGCTGACATATTTAGAAGAATCTGATAGTGCGAAACAATTGACATGACCACTTTAAACTAACCAATGACTAATAAGTTAAATTAAAATGGCACTGCATAAATAGAAATAGAAATACAGATGTAACATACAAAGATACATCTACAGGAATGTAGACTGATTTGATACGTGTATCAGAAAACTTCATACATACAAAGATACATCTACAGGAATGTAGACTGATTTGATACGTGTATCAGAAAACTTCATACATACAAAGATACATCTACAGGAATGTAGACTGCTTTGATACATGTATCAGAAAACTTCTATCATCAAAAACGCAGTGGCAGAAACATCAGCTGTTGGCATGGAAAATTGCTCTTATGAGTTTGAGCGAATGGAAACACCGTAGAAGTATGGCTCCACCTAGAGCCTGAAAGGAGAGTAGTGTAATCTCGATGAGTCTTATTTGTATTCAAATTCAAGAGAGAGAGAGAGAGATAGAGAGAGAGAGGGAAAATGATATAGAGAGAGGGGGGCACAGGTTCTTATCAACGAGAAAACAATCGTAAACCACGAGTTCGAGGAAACAACGTGACATTCACTGGTATTGGAAAGGTGAGCGATGTTGCGAGTAACTTAATCGGTAGAGAATGATAATAAAAAGCACTTTAAAGTACATGCCAACTCATGCAACTAACCAAATCGGAGGTGATAATAGTCACCAAAGAAGGTAAAACCTCTCAAATACTCGATTTCGCTTCCGAATAAATTGCAGAGGGGAGATACACGAGACAGAAAAACGTAGCAAATACATAGAACCTGCAGAGAACTGAATAAAATATTAAATATTATGAAAATCAATAGAAAACACTAATTGTAGGAGTATAAAAAAAACCACCGGAAACTTTCCAGATATCAATGTACTAGTATACACTTAGAGACCCACGCCGAAGGCGATTTAAAAAAATAATTAGATTTGTTTCACACCGAAATATTGTTTTATATTTCTGAGCTTAAAGTCGCACTGATAAAATATAATTTCGAGTTAAAGTTGTCGGATTTCGAAGCTGTGACAACCAAAGGTAAAGTTAAAAGTAAATCCAGCTAGCGAACTTAATTTAAAAAAATGTCAACGCTAGGTGGGTTTGTACAGCGTAAATCTGTGACAGATACGCGGTGAAAGCACGGTAAGTTATGTTCTGACGGTCTGTCAGGAGGTGGCGAATAAATGACAGAGAAGGTCCAGCTAAGGAGGCGGGATCTTGTGAGTAAGCAGCCAATGAGACCACTTAGTGTATGAGGTAAGTAGAATTTCCTTAGAAAATCGGTAATTAATTTAATTAAGCAGTCAGAGCAGAGAAATGTTATTTTTTTTGTTCGAAGTTGCTGTTTGCTTGTTAATTTCTTTTGTGAACGCGCAAACTTGCAAATGTAGTAACATAAGGCCATTTCGCTAGTAAGGGTTTTAACATCTGCTTTCAGATAGAGTTTGGGGTTTTATTCCGACTCGCTAAGTTCATATGTGAAAAGCGTCTCTTCTCCAAGTTTATAAGATAATTCACTCGAGGGTGTGCCAACTATTTAAAACTCTAAATTTCTCTAAAAAAACTGTATAATTCCGTTATTTTCACATCTTATTTATTTAGGCACAGTAACTTGGCGTTCTCCGACCAAATTCTATCTGCCTCATCCATGGTTGCTTACTCACAGAAGCCCGCCTCTCTGGCTGGAATTGCTCCTGTCCCCTATTTGCCTCCCTCTCTCTCGATGGGTCGGCCATAACTCAGGTCGTGACCCATCGGGGGCGTACCTTCACGCGTTCTCACCACGTCTTCTACGCAACTTGATCAATCAAAACATTGTAGGGGGGGGTAGGATTCGGTCCGACCCGGTCAACGGAGACGTTTTCACCACACCAGACTTCTTCCAGGGAGTAGAACTTGCTCATCGCTGTCGCCCCGTGAAGACAGCCTAAAGTTGGTTTCCCCTTTTATTTGAGTTTGTATAAACGGCCACAGTATTCCAAATAAATCTGTGCACTTTAATTTCAAGTTTTGATAGTAAATTTTCTCCTTGATCGTTCTACCCTTTGAGAACACTTAACAACAATTTCCGGAAGTAACACTTTGCGTTTTCGAAACATCCGCTTGTCATTGCCTTCTCTTCAATAATGGATGTTGGTAAACTCAGGAATATAAGTCGCAATCGATTATTTTACTAGGGGTTCTCCCACAGATCATATTCAGTGATTGCTCATCAACAAAACAACAGTGGTATTTCCTGGAGTCTGAGTGACAACAGGCCTCCCAAGATTTCTAGTATTCTTAACCCCTTTTCGATAATCAACGCAAATAACCTTGCGGTATTGCAACCATTGGTCTTCTCTGGGATTTGGTTGGCAATCAGCCTCCCCAAGATCCATTCATTCTCCGCACTCTTCCAGTGGATTTCTGGTTTGTGCTGTCCCTCCTCTGTCTACTCCTCCTCCTCGACCCTCTACAAATATTTTGTTTAGTGTCAGCTTAGGCCGGCACCCTTTTTTAAATCTTAAATTTATTTGTTTATTTATTTATTGATTTTTTAAATATTCTTTTTATTTTTATATTTTGAGGGGGAGGGGGAGAGCTTATGGTGTTTCATGTAATTTTTGTTCTTTGGTTCATTTTTGTGTGGTGTTAGCTGAGATCGGTGCAATTTATTGGGGGTGAGATTATCAAGTGATGTTTCTTGCAGTTTCTGTTCCTTGGTTCGTGATTTTGGTGTTCTTCGTGTGCTTTTGCTTTCTACTTGTTGTAAATTCCTTTTGACTGGTTACCCTTTGTAGCTTTTGCGGGTTGGTTTCCGCATTCAAGAATTTTCCTTAAGAGTGCAGCTGTTTTGATCATTGCCGTCCTTTGTATGGTTTCGATCGTCCCTTTAATTCCAATTTCTCCCACTCTTTTCTCTAGTTTTTTTTTATTATTCCTACGATTATTGGTATTACATTGACTTTCTTCATGCTCCATATTCCTTTCTGTTTTTTTTGGCTAGTTCTGTGTATTTGCTTCATTTGTCCGTCTTGTCGATTATAATAGCATCAGGTCTCCTTGCATGTATGAGTTGATCTGTTTGTATATCAATATCCCAGAGGATTTCGTGTTTTTTTGTTTTCCAGTACTGTTTCTGGTTTATGTTTGTAACATTTGTCTGCGTATTCGAAAGGCAATTGTTTGCACAGAACCCAGTGTATGGGTTTTCCCACACAGTCATGTCTGTGCTTGTATTTTTTTGAGGGCGAGTGTGTTACATTCACTTATTATATTATTTACTGTTCCGTCTCTTTGTCCACACAGTCTGTATTTACTGTTTTCCTAGGTTTTATCTATTTTTGCTTTTATGTAGTTTGTTCTAATCGCATTGTTCTGTGCAGCCATCAGTAAAGATTCCGTTTCTGTGTTGAAGTTTTTTTTTCCTTTGCCATGTCCAACTATTTTCGTTGGTTTCTCCTCTTGTGAGTCTTATGAAGCGTCCATGTAGTTGTTTTTCTTCCCACTTTTCTTTTCTTGTATTCTTTTTCTGGTGTCGGGGCTTCCCGAGTTGTTCGTTGGACCGGTGCCTCTTGCTGCGGTAATAAGCCTTTCCGTGTTCTGAGTTATGTATTCATCCATCTCCTTTTTTGAGTCTTCCACACACTCTTCTATACTTACCAGTCCTCTTTCCTTTTCATTTCTTTTCATGTAGAGTCTGTCCATATCGTCTTTTGGGTGTAGCGCATTGTACATGGTCATTAATTTTCTAGTCCTCTGGTCAAGGTGCCTGAGTTCTTCTTTAACCCAGACAATGAATAGTCACAATATCTTATTAGCGATACTGACCAGATGTATCTACTTTTTACTAAATTCTTGCTATATAATTTCGTTTTTTAGGAGTTTTCTTGTTCTTCGAAAATATTATTTTCTAATCTTCTCTTACATTTATGTAGATTTGATGGTTTCTGCTTCTAGAACTCCCAAATATTTGTAGCTATCCTGCTCGCCTAGCACCCGCATCTCCTCTCGGGGAGTTCCTCGCCCTTTGTCGTCTACAGTTTTCTTCTTCTCATTTCTAGTAGTGCACACTTTTTCATTTCAAATTCCATTTGTATGTATTGACTGAAAATTCTGGTTGTATTTATCAGCTTTTCCAGTATTTTCATGCTTTTTGCAAATAGTTTAAGGTCATCCATGCACACTAGGGTGGTTTATCCTTAGTTTAGTGTCTGTAAACTTGTATCCAGCATCATATTTTCTGAGTATGTAGTTGGCTATTATAAACCGTTATTATTATTATTATTATTATTAGAAGTAGTAGTAGTAGTAGTAGTTGTAGTAGTAGTAGTAGTAGTAGTAATAGTATCGATTGTACAATTTAAGTCTCTGTGATATTTTCTATAATTACGTATTTTGTGCATAACACTGTACATACTTTTACATAATCCATTCATAAATATCCGCCTAACTCTAACCCTAACCCTAAACCTAACCTTAACCCTAACTCTAACTCCACCCTTAGCACTTACTCAAGCCAATCAAGATGGAAGCAGCAAAATCACACATTACGAGAGGTGAATGATCATGCAATTGTCTAGTAGAACACAATCACAAAAAAATATGCCATCACATCTCGTTAGGTTGTTACTATAGGATCAATTTACACCAATCTGACAAAATCCAAAACAACGTTAATAATAATAAAAATAAAAATAATAATAGTGGTACTACTACTACTACTACTACTACTACTACTACTACTACTACTACTACTACTACTAATAATAATAATAATAATAATAATAATAATAATAATAATAATAATAATATAACGGATTCCGGAAATTATATTTGATTTTACGGAAATTAACTCATAAAAGACAGTTGTTATTTTTTCCGATTAAACGCCTTTACAATGCAAACACAGGATCTTCATTTCCTGAAAAACATGCATCCGTGGAAATAGTTTTGCATTGCACTGTACGGATTGAAGTAGTCTTATTCTGAGTATTTGTGTGCTGTTGATTGAGGTCACTGAACAACACGTTTTGTTATTTTTTTTCCTCATCATATTTACTATTTATGTATCATCTCACTTCCAAGCTTTGTTTGTATCGGTTTCATAATCATGCATTCTGTTTGTCTAGCTATTTGTGCTCTTTACGTTATTGTCTTATATGTATTGTCGCATTTGTATCACAGAAAGCAAAAAGCCCAAAAGTTCGTGTATAGTAATATATACATTCTGCGTGTAAAGCTATTAGTACTTTTAAAGTGATGGTATCATATGTATAGTCGTATGTTTATTATAAGTATACGAACAAAACATTTGTAATATCGGTGAAACATATATACAACTGTTACATATACCTCACCTCTTAAGGAGGTCTAATTTCCCACAAGCCACAATTAATTAAAATACATGAATGTTCATAAAATACGTTGCTAGCCGTTCGTTCCGACATGCGTCCATACTGATACTGACCGACTAAATAAAACGTCGCCTATAAAAAAAGTTCGTTCATATCCCCAAAAATTACAAAGAAGTAACACCAGTTGAAGACAAAAAAAGGTTCATTCGCCTTGTATTGTCTGTTTTAATTCAGTGTCTAGTTGAGTGTGGAGGTGCATTCAGATCTATTGATTATTTAGGGGGGTATTACCCCCTCAATACATCGTCAATGTTAAGATATTCTCTACACGTCTTCCTCCTTCACAAACTGCTAATCCGCCTTACCCTCTCTCTCTTCTAGCCATATGACGTCACGTTCGCTTCCAGTATACAACATGGTCGAGATGACATTGAATACATTCGTTGAATTGATGGCTCTTATGTCACGTGCACGTGTTAACGTTGACTCGCGAATCTAAACAACGAGATGAATACTAGTGAACGTACCCCTAACGATTTGATACAAGTGCTTAATCATATGAAAAAGTTGTTTCATCATAGTCTCATGAAAATTGCTATACTAACTTTCTCTTAATACTTGTTCTAATGTTACTATCTCATCGTATTTCTATGCTATTTTCTCAACATGTGTAGCATTTGATATCTATTTGGTATCTATTTTCCCAACATGTGTAGCATTTGATATCTATTTGATATCTATTTGCTCAACATGTGTAGCATTTGATATCTATTTGATATCTATTTGATATCTATTTGCTCAACATGTGTAGCATTTGATATCTATTTGACATCTATTTGATATCTATTTGCTCAACATGTGTAGCATTTGATATCTATGTATGTTTTCGTCTTAGTATGCTAGTTCAGTGAGTATTTTCGTACAACACATTTGGAGATTTATAGAACTATAGCATTTTTGAAACCATTACAGCATATTTTTCATTAATTCTGTGTCTAGTCAAAATATAAATATATCCAATTATTAAAATGTTTTATATTCTTTAAGTTGTAAATCATTTGAAATTTGTAATTGCAATAGAGATTCCGTGTATTATTGGTGGATTTGAAACGCATTCATGATATTGGATCGACGGCTTACGTTGTACACCGATCAGCTTTGGGATTAGTTGATTCGATCAGAGTGATTTCAGAGTTCATTAAGAGCAGTATCGAGTGTACACGTTAAACGTAATATTACTGCTCTCCATATTTTAAGCTTCTTAATCACATCTTCACAAATGAATGTTCGAAGCAAGCGGCAATTAATATTAAGGATGGATTCAGGATATGTTAACAACTGAATTCTCAGACGTTTTATTGACGCGATTTAATAGTTTTGAACATATAGACTTGAGGGGATTTATTTTTTCTGTTAATAATATTTCAAGTTTTAATGTATAGTCAGATAATCGTTGAAGTTTTAACGAAGAGTGTTTCGTAATTTATCTCAGTCTATCGGCGCTAAAATAATATGCCTACATGTACGTATTTTTAAATATTTTGAGTTTCATATTTAATCTAATTATTTCTATTCAATTTGTTATTTTAATTCTAATATTTAAATTTAATTGATCTGAATTACTCACCTTCATTAACGTTCCGTTAGATTAAAAAAATAAGTTGCTTTATTCGAATGTATAATCGCAGTAGATTACTGAGTTGTATCGAATGATATATTAACTCTTGAAGCCCCTTCGCTTTATAATTCCCGGATATACAATTTTGGTGTAGAAAATGTTGACATTGATATAATAACTTTATCTCTTGCAGATGCTGTATTGTTGATTTTAGAATTACTTTTTCTGTTAATATTAACTTGCATTAGTGTAACATGTATTTTTTAAATCCATGCGTTTGAACGATTTTAACCTAAGAATAAGTTGCCTACTGGTTTTTTCTATTCTCTAAATTGCTTCCTAATATTATTCTTAATTTTTTCTCTGATGTGTGTTTTCAGATTTCTTTTCAACCATTGCTTTGTTTTCTATGTCAAAGCGTTTTGGATTTTTATATATACGTATATATATACGTATATATATATATATATATATATATATATATATATATATATATATATATATATATATATATATATATATATATGTATATATATATATATATGCATATATATAGATTTGTGTGTGTATCTATGTAGATATATGTGCATGTCTATGAATAAGCTTATACATATATATATATATATATATATATATATATATATATATATATATATATATGCCTCTGTTTTTATAAACCTGGATAGTTGTAATATTTTGTAAAATGTTGTCTAATATTTACTGATTATTTTTAATTTTTTCATAATTATCTATTTTTGATGATCATTTTTTTTCTATTTTTTAATTCTTTTTCATCGGCATGTTTTCGTATTCATCTTAATTATTTTACGTATTATTCTGATTATGGTATATTTTTATTATTATAATTATATTTTTAAATTGTATTTTTATTTTTTATCTTCTAATAATTTTAATTCTTCCTTATTAAACCTCTATTCGAATTTGTTTATGTTAAACTTTTATTTTATTTATTTATTCATCCGTTCATTTAATAATCCTTATTTATTTATTTATTTATTTATTATTATTATTTTAGTATTATTATATCTGATATATTATTTCATTATATTTAATTCTCTATAATTACTATTGATTATTTATTTTTTTCTCTTTTGCTATTTTAATTTTTTATTTTAATTACTATTTTATTTTATTTTAGCTGAATTTATTTTTCTTCCTGGTTCCCTCTGAATTTTAAATATTTTTGAATATTTTAAAATTTAACTTGCTTTTTCCTATGTATTTCATTACTCATACAATCTACTGATACTAGATGGTTGTTTAACAGGAGTTTATGTCTCATACTTTATGGATATATGTTTTTTAACAAATAATATTGTAGTTTGATGATTTTTCCTAAATAACTTCTATATGTGATATTGTAAAGGGCGCAAACGTGTAATACTAAATTTAAACAATCAAAATTGTCTTAGAAACGATCGTACGCGGAATAATCGTAGTGTTTAAATTATTGGAATTGATACAAACAATGTTTTACTTGTGTTCATCTCATTTACTTTACACACACACATGCATATATATATATATATATATATATATATATATATATATATATATATATATATATATATATTGTTGAATATAAGAGAAAACTCGTGTCTTGATATCCTTTGGTAGATCCTTTAAATAGTCCGAATTAGGAGCTTAGTTTCGGAGGGGAATAGGCTGATGAATTTGCCATGATTTGCATTTGTCTCCCAAGTACTTTCGGGCCCATCTGGGCCTATCGTCGGGGGAATGAGGTTAATCAGGTCAATACCATGTGTAGTATGTATAGAAGGTTTTTTGGTGGGAATTATGTACTAAGTACGAAATTATATTTGGAGCTATAAAATTTTTAGAATATTATGACTGATATTAAAGTTAATTCTATTAATTATGATTTTTTTGGTTTTTATATATAGGGCTTCTTATGTATTAAGTTTTTGTTTGTTAGTACTATATTCTAAGATTTTGGTATTTTCTACTAAGAGTTTTCTGAATTCCGACCGGTTGGCAGAAGATCCTAATTCGGACTATTTAAAGGATCTACCAAAGGATATCTAGACACGAGTTGTCTCTTATATTCACCAATACTTGCCTGCAAGAGAAGATGCTGCCTAGATACACACACATACACACACATACACACATACACACACACATATATATATATATATATATATATATATATATATATGTATGTATATATATATACATGATGACAAGAATAAAAGTGAACACGAATAACAGAAACAGAAAGTGAACAGCATCATGTATCTATATTAGCTTAATTTTCTTTAGTACAGCGAGTCGCAGCTTTTTCATCCGAAACACTTTGCTTTCTATTGTCATGATTCTGTACCAGACAGGCAAATGATTTTGCGGTAGTTTTCTACCCATTGACAAACATCATCGGTTTTAAGCAAAAATGTCAGCGGACCGCCACTGGTTAAATGTTCCGTGGGAGTCTCAATACAGCGGTCTCCTAGATGTTCTGGACTAAAACACGCATTTGCCTTACTAATATACTCTGTCAGAAAATTTTGTAGAATATTCCCTCAACAGGTGTTTCGTTGTGTAATATTGAAAAAAGATTATTTTTTATAAAGGATGATTAATTAATTTCACGAACGACCACTTCACCAAGCATAGTTTACTTTCTCGTCTTCAATTTCGATGTGTTTGATGTAATTTTAAAAGAAAAACAGCTGTTGAATATTTGGTTCATAATACGTTTTTATGTCTGAATCTGGCGTAGTACAACGGCACCTTTGTTAATCCAGCGAACGGCATCGCTTGCTAACGGGACGATATGTCGTTTTCGATCCGGGCAACGTCGAGTGGTCTTGCTAATCGGTCCCGGCTTCAATCTCTCCCTTTCGGCTGACACAGCAGTAAACCCAATTCGGGAATTATATTTCCCTTTCTTCTTGCCCTCTTCTCTTTCTTCTTTCAATGTCTTCACCCTAGCTGCCATTGTTAGCAGCTGACCCGTCGCCGCCACTACTCTCTGAAGACGCTTTGTCGTTGTCACATTTTCGTAACTTAAATCAATCTACACATAACAAAATATAACAAGCCTTCTCTTTTAGTTCCGAGCCATTTATTTTCATTTATTAGCTTGTCGACACCGAAGCAAGTTCGTTTAAACAGAGAGAGAAGATTACGCTAGTTAATTAACTAATTACTTAATCACTTGCAAGGGAAGGAAGAGGGAGACATCGTCTGGCTCTCATTTTTGGGGATCTGAATTCCTCTATCTTATTTAATCGCTACGACTTGACTAGTCGGCTTCCCGTCAAGAACTAAAATCTCACTGCAGTTTTCTCACCGGGAAAACTGTGACATCACTAAATCTCGTGATCACCGCACAGGTGCGACCCAACCCTCGACCCGAGGTGTCATAAACTGTCACCGCGAATCGTGAGAAAACATCGCACCAAAGTTGCACGAGATGACTCCGTTCCAAATCGCGCTAGTTACGCGATCTCTCTGTACGTCCATCATCACATGCGTATCATTATATAACACAGCTACAATAAATCTTACATCAGACAATTATTGTGTAGTCTTTCGAAAGATGTCTGAACTATAAAAGAGTCATCTTTTAAAAAAAAGAATGCATGATTCTAATAGATGTTTCCATATCGATGAAGTATCGACGTTTACTGAGAATACTTCGTGATGTGTCCATGTTATCTTGTTTTTCTGTGACGCGATATATGATGAATCCCAGAGAATGAAGGGTAAAACTATCGTAAAATACATCGAAATGTGAAGAGATTTCATTCCGATTGTACATCAGTACATATATAGATATATATGTATATTTAAATCGAGAGAGGGGCCGACAGATAGACAACCAGATGTATCGATAAGTGCTATAGTAATGAGTGTAAATATAGATTTCCGTATTCTCTTTCAATATCTAGAAACGTATTCATCGATATATTATATTATGAATTATATTCATATTTATATTCATATGTAATAATGCTAACACATAGACTATACGTAGATATATGTTCGTGTATGTATGTATCTATGAACACATACACGAATCAATTCAATTTGAAAAAATAGTCATGTTGCGTTAATATGTAATTTATGCGTTCAATTTTGTTTTGTTTATCTGACACTGTGTACACTTTACATTCTCTTTTATATACATATGTAACAGCATTGTGTATATACAACCTGCACCTACTCTTTAAGATAATATATATATATATATATATATGTATATATATATACATATATATATATATATATATATATATACATATATATATATATATATATATATATATATATATATATATATTTTGGTACAGAACAATTAGCACAATATTCGTACCAGCCTACCGGTAGAACAAAATAATACATTCGTATGACACAGGGAAGCTTCAAGCAAAGATTATACGCACACAGAAACACCTTCAGATACAAAAACAAGGTAAATACGGCACTCGCGACCCAGATATGGCAACTTAAATATGAAAAGACACCCTTCACCATCAAATGCAAAGTAATTGAGACAAGACCATCTTACTCTCAAGCCATAAATAGATGTCCTCTGTGTGGCGCTGAAAAATACCATAAATTAATGGCCATCATTGACTCAAATACAGTAAGTTTAAATAATTGAAATAAAATCTTTAAAAGATGCATCCACAGGAGACAAGCACTACTCATTAACTGGATTTACCGATACACATAAAAGCCTAGCTACACCCCTTCTGCCAAATACATAACCACATAATTGCCATATCAAATACCGACTTCCACTTCGGAAAATTTTCCCAACTATCACTCCTCATGAATATACAAATTAAAAAATACGAACAAATAATTTAATCAACCCATTTTCACACTAATTCCCAAGAGAAATAATTATAACTTTCCCCAAAATATTTATCCAGTCATTAAGAGGGTAACACCTCCATTTCACATTATTATTACTCCCATAAGTCCCCAACATTTCTCGGTCATGATGCTAATCTCTCATATCTCTCAAACATTTTCAATCTTGCCGACCCAATCCTTACACTTATCTCTATACCTTTAAAAATTCATCACCTCCATAAGCATTCACCATACCTTAGTTAATAATGTTAAATCCCGAATACAAATAATTCAAAAACCCTGCAGAGTTGCTGCCCTTAAACCGCCCGGATAATATCTTTATTTGAATAGATTTGGGCTTTATTTAAAGTCCTTTAATCCAGGATTTAAACTTGAACTTAAATAATGTTGTTCCTTTTAACTTTTTAAATCTTTAAACCAATTTTCTCTCCATAATTCCTTTAGAAGACACATCATTAAACCTCAAAACAGTAACGAACAAATATACGATACTCACGGGATTTATATAGAAATATTTTTCTATTTTTTTTTAATTTTTGATATTTCTTTAAATTTCTCCCTGGTTTAAATCTCAACTGTTTTCAATTTTCACCCTCCCCTTTTTTTCAAACCTTATTAAACCTCCCTTACACTAAATTTAAACAAACATACATAACACTCTAAACAAATAACGCGTTCAAACGAGAGTGACACGTGATTCAAATTTTCGAAACAGATGACAACAGAAGCTAAAGATAGCCGGATTGTTAAGTTTTTCTGTGCTTCAAACCGACGGTACGAATGGTGTACTAATTATTCTGTACCAAAATAAATAAATATTACGCTCTTCATTTTTAATTTTTAACATTACTTCTCAATTAATCGAGCACTATGCTGGGATTTTCCCTGCTATACTACAAATAAGTTATATATATATATATATATATATATATATATATATATATATAAAGCATTGTATGTAAAATCAAAAAGAATTGAAAAGAAAAAAATTATGAAATACATATATAGTTTTGACAAAACACGTTTTTACACATCAGATCTCAATACTTTAAATTAGATAAATGTATATTTAAAAATAAATAGCACGTTGTGTGGCCATCAAAATGTCCCTATAAATTAATTTTCAATATAAACATTTTCAAGTGGAATTTTCTTGATTGCACCGTAACACACGTAGCACTGTGATACACCCACGGCATCCAAACTTCAACCGTCGAAACATAAAAAAACGGACTATTATCTTTGGAGTGAAAACATTCCTTTATCAAGAAAAATATTTAAAAAAAGAATTAGATTTATACTTAGTTTTGATAAAAATATTTTTACACGTAAACAATCTCGATTTAAGATAAATAAATGTTTATTTGAAAAATAAATGACACGTTGTTTGGTCTTCGCAAATTATCCGAGAAATATATATTATATATATATATATATATATAATATATATTTTGGATATATATATATATATATATTTTGGATGAAACCGCGGTACATTGCTGAAATATGTAATATACATTATCTAAATAAATTATATTAGCTCTCTTATATGATCGAGTACTTTATTTGATTTCTTTTCATATACAACCTGACTCTCTCTCTCTCTCTCTCTCTCTCTATATATATATATATATATATATATATATATATATATATATATATATATATATATATTAGAAATATAATACTTAGTGTGTTGTTTTGTCAAGATAACAATGGCGATGAAATTAATCATAAAAAACAGACTAAATTGTATTTAGGTATCGAAAATACCATTTAGGTTTATGTTAAATTAATTAGTATCCAACCATGATTCATTGTCCAACAAGAAAATTAGATTAGGATTTTTTTAAAGAAAATATAATGTAGATAGATGACTGCCCAAAGCGTGATAGAATGTTGTACATACATAGAATGATCTTTGAAGGTCATGCGCAAATGTCAGATCATAAATCACATTCTATTCTACGCATGTATTTTAATAAGACGTACATATATTGGTATAAATAATTATCATGAATATTTTCTTTATTGCAAGGGTAATGGCCGTCTAGTAAAGCCATAATATAGATATCTATTATGCACAACTAACTTAATAACCCGATTATGCCCAGTAATTATATTTTAGAGAATAGTTAAGTCGATTTGAAATAGGAAACGGGCCGTAGTCCAAGCGATTAGGAGGTAATTTTAAGAAGACATTTTGAAATCGTATGTAAGGTAAACGGTTAGCGACACACAACGTTAGATAAGAAGTTGTTATCTCGGAATACACCGCGTATGGCTACGTGAGAAAACAAGCATATGAAGTAATTAGTCTGCTAATACTTTTATTTACTTAGTAAAATTAATATTTTATAACGGTTTTCGCACTTATTACAAATACAGGTACCCGTCCCAAATATGAAACAGATGGCAAGAGTAATAGCATAGTTTCGGCGGAATTCAAATTTCCCAGGTAATCCTAGTGTAAATGAGTATTAAATAGGCTTGTAAAATACAGAATGACCGACTATGTTTCTATTTTTGCGTATTTCAATTGAGTTCAGAAATAAACAGTTGATCTCAAGTATAAGCAATGCGTTAAGGGACAATATCTTAAAGGAATTCGGGTGAGAAAACACTGAACAGAAGACATATTGGATGACACCGGAAGTGGCTGTTTCTTGTTGATAACAATAAATAATGAAGACACATACACTGCCATCATTAAGAATTCAAAAAGAGAAAACATTAATACGGTATTATCGACGATACTTGCCTATTATACACGGCCATAAATTGAAGCATTCTTCTATCGAAGAAAATTATAGCGGAGATAATTGTGATACATTACATAATTCGATCTTAAAGTCCGAGCGTTCACTGACTCATTAACATCGGATCTTGATTTGATATGTTTTACACAAATTTATTAATCTCGTTAAACGAATATTTTTTATATTATTATCAATGCTTAAAAACACATCGCAATATGAAGATCCTTAGATATTAAGCTATTGTACCAGAACGTTATATAAAAAAACGGGACGACTTTACAATGTAGATCTTAAATCTATAAAAAAATGTTTTAATTTGTGACAAGGAGCTGGGTAAAATATTATGTACAGCAATTTACAGAAACTTAACTAATCTTTACCGACCTAGTATTGATATATGATGCTTCAACATATATATATATATATATATATATATATATATATATATATATATATATATATATATATATATATTTAAATTTGAATGAAGAAAAACCCAAACAATATTATTTATGTATTATTAAACGTTTCGTCTTTATTTTACGACTTCTTCATAGTGAAGACAATATAACACACACGTACAATTTTTAAAAAAAACGCCTTTGTTTTAAACAATTTGAACGTGTGTGTTATATTATCTATATTGTGCACGCAATACATACATATATATATATATATATATATATATATATATATATATATATATATATATATTGTGCACGCAATTGGCACAACCCCGGTCTTCACTGAATGATCTATTTTGTAAGTGAAATCTCTCTCTCTCTCTCTCTCTCTCTCTATCTATCTATATATATATATATGTGTATTGTGCACGCAATATATATGAATATATATATATATATATATATATATATATATATATATATACATATATAAAATATGAAACTAAAAGTATACTTTTAGAGGATAGAACGTACAGTTTAATGGTTTAAGCTCAATATACGAGATAGAGCAATTATAAAGATGAATAAAAGAAGAGGGATAAAGATGCACGAATGACGAATCTATTTCAACTTCGATTGTTCAATGCAAAGTGTACTCGGTAAAACATGTTTATTCTACTTTCTTTACCGAGTACACATTGCATTGAACACTCGAAGGTGAAATAGATTCGTCATTCGTGCATCTTTATCCCTCTTCTTTCATTCATCCTTATATATATATATATATATATATATATATATATATATATAGTATCATGTCCGAATTTCTGAGGATTGCTCGTGTTACCTTAAAATTAGTAGATTTAATGCCCCCAATTTCTGACCTAATAATAAGAATGATTAAACAAAGTTGCGATCAAAATAAAATATTTAGACAATTAAATAAGGCAATCACTCGCCATCCTGATGCTTTTAAGTCTTATCAAATTAATCAAAGTAAATTGATATAGCTAATCCAAAGCTATCTAAATAAAAATAATGTAGAATATGTATAAACATGTATATATAACACATATATTAATTATATATATATATATATATATATATATATATATATATATATATATATATATATAATACATGTATATATATATATATATATATTTTATTTTAAAACATTTTTAATATAAAACTAAAACTAAAAATACATTAAACTATAAATTCACCTAAAAGTAGTGTAATGGATTCGTTCGAACACTTTAAAATACAGCAACATGTGTGTAATTAACGGATACATTCTATTAGACACAGACGAACAACACAGGTAAGAAGGACATTTTTAATAACTAATATAAGTTAGCTAAACATTTATCTGGAACAAAACTTAGATCTAATATACGGAACGTTTTTGTTTTTGTCTTTTAAGGGAAGTGGGGTCTGATCCACTCTGCTGGGAAGCTATGAAAAATAATACTGTTTTGTTTTTAAATTCCCGAAACATTATTTCATGGTAAACAACTGATGATCCCTTAAATAATGTTAAGACTAGTGTAAATTCTTGGAAGCAAACTAATATAGTAACTACAAAAAATAAATTGACTTACATGAGTGATTTTCTACTGAACGACTTGGGACTAAAATGTTTTGTTTTTTTTCTCATAGAGTATTAATGGTTGAGAAACTTCCGTGACTATATATATATATATATATATATATATATGAAGCAATCCAACAAAAGATATAAGCGTCAACTAATATCTTATAATTAGTGAAACATCCGGATAAAAAAACTGAAGCTCAATATACTGGATAGAGCATTAATATTATAATATAAAATGAAGTAATAAAATAAGGTGTCAATCAAATTTTATTAGAATTCAAAGTTCATGCAAAGCATCCTTAAGTCCTTAGCTCATGAGTTTTCAAAGATAATTCTTCTCTTCAGAGGACCATTACCGCAGTTATACTACTACAGGCAATAAAATTACGCTTTGAAAATATATAAAATTATATACACAAATATATAAAAATACATAACATCAAACATATCAATCCAAAAACATACTTTTGTTGAATCCATACAGTCCATCCAGGTCATACAAGTTGAGAAGCATAATCAGGAAGGACATTACTCCAAGATACAAACAGCAGTCCAAATATGTGAAATTGAAGGGGCCGGCAAAGTTATCCAGTCGCGAAATGTGTCCATATTCAATGTTAATGATAAATAAATCAATCAAAATAATACAAAAAGTCCAATCAAATTTCCGAGATCCCAACATGTGCAACTCTAATCAAATCCAAATTCGTTGTTTAATTAGAAAACCCGCTAAATCCGAATTGAGCAAAACAAGACGGACTCCCATCACATCTAGCCAGAAGAGCGAAAAATATATAAGTGATCTTCTCTCCAGACATAACAAATCCCTAATGAACAGAAGGCGATATTAAATTGTCTACATCTCAGAATGACTTCAACGGGTTCAAGATTATGTCTGTCCTGCTTCCTGTTTGACAGGTTCAAGAAAAGACAGCAACATACAACCCCGCCATCCATCCCACCCAAATTAGGTTTTCACTGTCTGGGTCAGTAAGCTTATTCTATGTCAAAGGGGAAAGAGCTAAGAAGTTAAAAGAAAGCTAAAAGGGAGTTAGGAAAATTAGGTCAAGTCATGTGATCACGTACCCATCCAAAAGTATTACTTAAAATCTGGCTTACAGTAAAAAACCGACTTCACAAATCTAGCCCCATCAAGTAATTTAGAATATTTATGAAGTTAAAAATTACGAAGTTATTAAATTCCAATAATTTTATAGTTTAATTCAAGATTTAATTTTTAAGATTTAATTTTAACAGGCTAGAAATTATTAGTAGTTTAATTTAAGATTCAATCCCATCAGCCCAGGAATTCCAACTCAAGGCCTGACATTCCCCAATCAAAAAGTTTAACCTGCCCTAAGGTTTAATTTTTCCCAATTAAGATTTAATTTTCCCAATTACGAAGTTATCTAAATAATTAGAACTTAATAATTTAATAGTTTAATTTAAGATTTAATTTTATCAGATTAGGAAGTTTAATTTAATGTTAGGTTTGTTCAATCAAGAAGTCCAATCCAAATTAGGGCTTAATTTTTCCTAATCTAGAAGTTGTAAATATATTCAAGGTTTAAGGTTTAATATTTCCCAATTAAGAGGTTGTAAAGATATTGTAAAGATATTGTAAATATATTTAGAAACTGAAAATTTAGGTGTATACATTTAGAAACTGAAAATTTAGGTGTATAAACCCTTACAACCTCGGAGTCTAAATCCCTTAGGCAAAAAAGATTAAAAATCAAAAAGGACCCATCTCGAAGTCTGGACACCCCCGGTTTCATTGCTCGCCCAAACAGCTACGGCAAAACTGGTGGTGGTTTCCATATAGCATATTTGAATTTCCTTCTGTGTCGACATTTGGAGACTAATTCACTCCTAGAATTTATCAGATTTAAATGTTTAGGTGCAGTAGCTATCATTACAGCTTCAGAGTTGCATAGACCACAAGATCTGGATCCTGGGCTGTAGGAGTTTGATTTTTTTAAGATAGACCATTTTATATTGTGTGGAATATTATTTGATCTTAAATTTTTAACTAAAGTGGTCAGGGATGTTCTGTTGTTACCGACATCGTTATTGAAGGAGTAGTTATGCATGGAAATGCGGGATTTAATTAAATTTGCTGTGGCCCCAATATATGTGTGTACCCTAGGATTTACCCTTATTCCCGCGCCATTTATATTCCTATTCACAGGTCTATTTCTATTTACTGTATTTATATGATGTGGATTAGGTTGGTTGATTGATTGTATATTATTGTTATCGTTACCTTCCATTGGGAACTCATTATCGGTTTGCTGAGGTAGAGGATGGATATTAGAATTGTTAGGTCTAGAATTATGGTGCAAATTAGTTGTGGTGCTCAATTGTGGAATTTGATTAGGGGCTGTATTTATATGGTCTCTAGGATTCATTATATAATTATTTTGCTCAGTTACAGTACAAGCATATACAATATCAGAATATGTGCATCTATTGTCCAATGGGCAATCACTGGTGCGCCTGCAGTTGCATGTATTTATAGGATTGGAATAATTAGAATTAGATTGGATATTTTTTATTTTTTTGCTATTTGCTGAGATTATTGTTTGGGCTATATTTGGCATAGTAGAGTATGAAATTTTAATTGAATTCTTATTAAGTATGGAGCTATATTTATGTGGGTATTTAAAAGAGTTTTCCAATATTTTAAAGAATTCCTTCGGGATATTGGTTTTAACGTTATTATTGAAAGGTGGGTTAAACCAAATATTATTTTTCCTTCTAAGGCGTTTACGTGCAGTAGGTGTAGGGCTATCTATATGTTCTTGATTTTCATCAGGTATGATAGAGTGCCTTAGGGGTCTTTGTTTATTTACATTTCTTTTAGTTCGGCTCCTATTGCTAGTTGTCATATTATGTGATGCTTTGCATGAACTTTGAATTCTAATAAAATTTGATTGACACCTTATTTTATTACTTCATTTTATATTATAATATATATATATATATATATATATATATATATTGTGTATGCAAGAATTAATTCGTAAATTCATTATAAAACATCTATACACAAAAAAATAGTTTATAAATTAATTAATAAAAAAAAATCTATACATACAAAAATTGATCACTCGTCCGGTTATGGGCGAATTAAAAATGCTGTTTTATTCTGCATGTTCTTAAAGAAAATAAACAAACCGCCCAGAGTAGCAAAGAATAATAAAAAAAAGTTCCGGTAAAGCACCGGCCGATTATCGCCCAAAACAATAACAACAAATCAGCGTATATATATATATATATATATATATATATATATATATATATATATATATATATATATATATATATATATATGCCGTCAAATGTTATATATCTATATATTTATATAGTTCTAAAATAAGTTTATTTTTACTCGTGTATATAGTTTAACTGGGCTCACTTTACAGATATTATTTTTATAATTAATGACTTTTCTACACCATTATTTACAATTATTATAACATTCCTTACATCGATTAATATTATTTTACTAAGAAATATTTCTATATATTATGAGTAGCTGGTTTACACCCCCCGCCCCCCTAAAAATGTTACTACTACTTGAATTAATATTATTTTACTAAGAGATATTTCTATTTATTATGAGTAGCTGGTTTACACCCCCCCCCCAAAAAAATGTTACTACTACTTGAATTAATATTATTTTACTAAGAGATATTTCTATTTATTATGAGTAGCTGGTTTACACCCCCCCAAAAAAAATGTTACTACTACTTTAATTAATATTATTTTACTAAGAAATATTTCTATTTATTATGAGTAGCTGATTTACACTCCTCCCAAAATGTTACTACTACTTGAACACACTTTAACCAAGTCAACATTTCTGACACGCACATACTTCAAAGCCTGTTAAAACATAATTACATGGTGTGAATCGAGTAGTCAGATACTGAGAAATAAGTAGTTCGGTGCAGTCATACTTACTTAATAATTTGCCCAAAGTTTGACGTCTGTTAAAATGTAGTGTAGCGTACCTATTAAAACACAAAAAAAAGGTTTAATTTACATTACCTCATTTTTGGTGGATGAACAAGAGAATAGTCGTAAAGTGTTCAGCTTACTTTATAATCATTTATTATTTAATGAATTTTCATCTAAAAATGAGTGCAACATTTAAACAATATTTGCTTATTGAAATGCTTCAAATCATCTGGCTTGATCGGCCTTCGTGAGGAACGCAGTGGCAAAGATGAGTACAGTCGGCTCAACTTTTTCCGGGTGAAAACTGGTTCAAATACGAGTAGTAAGTGTCTAACTTATTGTGTAACTTTAAGCATTTATATAGTAATACTGTACGTACTGTTAAAATACACCGACCTAGTTAAAATGTGTTTTTTTATCAGATCCATGAAACAATCTTATGGTCTGGAGGTCCCCAGATGTCGGAGAGCCTTCTACTCAAATAGCTTCTTTCCTCGTACTGCTGGCCTCTGGAACTCTCTCCCTTCCCCCTGTTTCCCCGACAGAACAGACATGCATAAATTTAAAACTAATGTAAAGAAACATCTCGCTGCGCAGATCCCAAGTTAAGTTACCCCCCCCCTTCCTTCTCCCCATTTCTTTTCTCAGTAGCCCCTTACGTCTACAGTGGCGGCTTGCCTTGTTTGGGGTGAACTATGTTAAAAAAAAATTATATTCGATCCATTTTATTTACTTTTTGAAATATTTATGTCAGAACAACAGCGTAGAAGAAAAAATAAAAATAAAATGTCGAAAGAGAAAAGAGGGTTCTGATTTTTAAATGTGATAATTGAGTGGTTTAAGACAGTAAAGATACATCTTAATTTTCTTCTTTGCACCACGGCTAAGAAAAGTTACTGTTGGTTTAGAAAAAACTGTTTTATTACTGTTAAAAGCGATTTTTCGTTGACAATTTATATGTAACAGACGCAAACACGTACATGCACGTGTGTACTAAGGCTAGTAAACATATCGATCGATGTCAATCCATATCAGATCGCTGTACACACTTAACAATACAAGAGTCGGTTTCCTTATGAGGGAAATATTTAATAATAACTGTCACAGATGAATTAAAATAAGCGAAAAAAAAGTAGCGTAAAAAAATATTTTTTAAATTGGTTACATTTCCCTTATTTCTCTATGAGTACATGGTTAATGAGAAATGCTCGGAATTTACTGAAACCCTTTGGTGGACATATTTGTGGTAAACTCTCTTTAATTCTGGAAAATAAACATAGGAGCAATAAAAGGCAATACTCCCACTAACAGGGATCTCACAAAACACTTTAAAATAAACACACACATAAAAACCTTTTTTAGAATATAGTTAAATTAATAAACGTTGTTTTTTATATTACCACTACTATTATGTAAAATGGGCATTCTATTATTCGTCATAATAGAATGAACGACAATATTTTGTATGTATTCTCGAGGTGTGATTAAAAGGCGAAACAAATGCTCAAAATGAACAAAAACACATCTGAGAAGCTTTAGATGAGGTCGACATTTTCAGTCTAAAAAATATAGCAATAACAACAATAAAAACAACACTGTAATCAATAGTCACATCATCAATAGATATACTTTAATGTTTAACTTCAACAACAGCAATGAACATATGATCCAATGATCAGTGACGCAGGGCTACCCGGCGTTGCCTGGGACCATAAAAAAACAAAATAGAAGAAGTATAATAGCATGTGCAACATATTTATGTTAACAGTTCTATCTTTCTTCCTCCCCTGTCTCTAGCCGTCTATTTATGTCTCCCTTTCTCTTTTGATACTGCAATTTTTGTAAGGAGGCCTTAACAGAACTGCGAAACGTACCGTGACATCAACAGTAAGAAGAGAAATGATGGTGATAATGATTATTGATTCTAACACTAACCGTACAATCACCCATACAAATACAGATTTAAAGTTTGTATTATTCGGTTTCATCATCATCATCATCATCATCATCATCATCATCATCATCATCATCATCATCATCATCATCATCATCATCATCATCATCATCATCATCAGCAGCAGCAGCAGCAGCATCATCATCATCAGCAGCAGCAGCATCAAATAATAAAACTCACACACACACACATATATATATATATATATATATATATATATATATATATATATATATATAGAGAGAGAGAGAGAGAGAGAGAGAGAGAGAGAGAGAAATGGATGGATTTGAAGAATTGTCTCTCCTACATAAATCTAGGAGAGAAAATTCTTCAAATCCATCTATTTCTCGAAAAATCTTGGTCTGATGAGGTTGACTTTCTGGGAAAAGTGCAACCGAAACATGTATGCACATATGTACCCAATAATGTCTGTATAAATAAAACTTTATACTTATAAACAGCTCTACTTGTTATTGAGCATTTTTTATAAACACTTGAGTCTCTACGGATTTACATTTACACAAACTAATACAATACATGTACGATATATATATATATATATATATATATATATATATATATATATATATATACACACAAACATATATATATATATATGTATATATATATAGTAATGCGTTCTAATATATAGTAATCAGTAGTGGAACAACACATCTAAAAACAAGAATGGGTTTAGGCTCCTCAAATGCATACAAAAATTGCACACAAAGCATGTGGCGTAACGGAGATAAGTGCTAAGTGATAATCAGTTCTAAGTGACAGTCTTCTGGTGGTTCAATCTTTAGTGCGGGCGATACTACACATACAATTACGAATTACTTAAGACTACCAGGTCCTGGCTGCCGAAACGAGACCAAGCTATCCCCATGGATTAAATAAATGGGTTCCTTCGAAATAAAGATTCCTGAGTTCAAACTGGTGCACTTAAAAAGGTCGGAGATTACCTCAGAAGGAACATTTTAAGAATAACATTTAAGGCAAATAATCCGAATTATCAATCCTCATCTAAAAATTCCGAAACATAACAGTTTAAGAATGTGAAAATAACCTCCTTTTTTTTGGATAAACACGAGAACAGTTGTAAATTGAGGGGATACCTTATAATAATTTATCATTTCTCTAATCTTCATCTAAAAATGAACGCTGTATATATCATGCTTGTTTATTGATCCTTCTCGGTTCCGGAATTAATATCTGAACAACAGTTTATTTTAAGACGATTTTCGCGTTATTATATATATTTATTCAGAAATAATAAAAAAGCAACTGTCATTCAAAATTATGACAACCAAATTTTAACACATTTATTTTATTTATTACACTGATAGAATTTGACAGGCATAAAATATAATCACCGAAAAGAATTCGACAGTAATCAAAATGGTATAGAGATGAATTTCAGGAATTATTGTTAATCCTTCGTTTGAAAAACATTTCATCCTATATCATTATTGATTTCTACGTGCGCAGCCCTTCAACACTTGGTACTGGGAAAAAGTTATCTCCATGTAATGTATTCCGTAGAGATCGTTAAGTATGCGCTTATGATAAGATATTCTTTACAAGTAATATCGTCCATCTCTGGTTCTAAATCATATCAGGGCTACCGTTTTATTATGAAATAAATGATGCGTTTATCATGTCTTCTTTTATATTGTTAACCGATTCTTGTGAGTGGAAACAATTTATTTTAATCTTTCTCCAGAGATATATCGTATCTTTTTCACTTTCCGATATGAGGCTGATATATACCTAAGGCTACAATTGTAGGTTAGCTAGAATGTATTATTGAAATAGTCAGTTATAGCGGGCGTAGGGTAACACAAAGCAGACAAGTTCCCTGTTAACGATGATAGTTAATCTTCCCACAGTGAAAAGATAAATTCATGAAGTACTTACGCCAATAACGCTTTAAAAAGGTTTATCTTTGATAATATATTCATGTTATTTTCATGCCATTGCTTAAACCACTATAGGAATTTGGCAATTATTTACTGAGAATTATAATAATGTAGTTGTCCTGGAACGTGTTCCCTATACGTATGATTTTGTACCAAGTGACTTTATTATATTCGCGCCCCTCAAGAGGATCATCATAGGATACCGTCTTAATGGCGTATAAAATATCAAGAAAAAGGGCAAAACAACGAAGTGCATTTTATTCCAAACTACTTTGAAGATTAAACCATGTAGTTTTTTGTTTGAAATTATCATTTAGTGTTTGTGAGAGAAGTTCGGTTACTTATGGGATACAAGTTTTACATAAGAAAAACATGGCGATCTAGTTTTTATTCTGATTGCTACAAATTTAAGCTCAGCATGTTTTGCGTCGAAACAAGAAACACAATTGTAAATAGTAAATACATCCATAATGCAAAAATAAATTATCATATAAAATATGTACATCAAATATTCGTAGGTACATGTGTTTTCACATTTCTATATATTTGTTAAATGTATCTGTATTCGCAATTATACGTATGTTTAGTAGCATTGTTATTAATAATATAAAAGTAATTAAATAGCTTAGATTAAAGATTAATAGTCAATGATGTTCTGACAAAAATGCCAAATCCCAGGTCAGCTTATTACTTGTATTGATGTTACATATATATGTGTTTGTTGTCTATAGTTCGACTGTGAGGTTTCATTAATAAGAGACAAGTGCGTTCCTTCAGTGAGGTATCTGAAGTAAACTTATCCCGTACCACGGTCAGAGTCTAATCAGTGGGTACTTTTGTGTACATACTCACCATCTGGTTGGAATGAATGGGAGCATTGTTGATTTTTTTTCACGAAGTGAGCTGAATCATTTACATGTCAACTCTCACCATCCATATAATGTAAAGATAGGAATCGTCCGCTGCCTACAACCTCGAGCAAAGACAATATGTAGTAACAGCAATACACATCAAGATGAGATGGACAGCTTGAGAGAAACCCTCAACCGAAAAAAACTATCATGTGAGCATGACATCAAGTTTGAGATATCTAAACCAAACACCAAAGGACACCACTCGAAAACCCATCATAGTTTGTATACCATATATAAAGGGTCTGTCGAAAAAAAAACCCAAACAATATGTAATCCATATGACATCAGGACAGTATTCAGGATCGACTCAACACTCTGAAAGCATATTGTGATAGTCAAACCTCTCATGGAAACATGTATGACTAAGAACCGCATGTATGCGTTTCTATGAACTGTGGGAAAATGTATAAGTGTGAGACATGTCGCCCACTAAAAGTAATGCTAGAAAAACACGGAATAGCCGTAATACGTCAAGGTTTCGTAAAAACGGGTACTGCTGACCACATATGAAGGAAAAAGTGAAACCGTCTACTTTTATAGGACGAAGTAAACATTATAGATAGAGAAGAACGGTAGAGAGTTAGACAACTCAAACAAGCAGTGGATGTGTCGGGCAATAATGACTTACTAAGCAGACCTAGCGTACGATTTTATACAATATGGGAAGCATTAATTATAAATAATAGATAAGGTTATAATATATATATAAATATATATATATATATATATATTTATATATACTTACTACATATCACTGTGTATATATACATATATGTATATATGTATATATATGTATATATATGTATATATATATACAGTGATATGTAGTAGTAAAAGTACTGATATATAGTGATAAGTAGTAAGACTACACATAGAAACACAAGAATAGGTTTAAAGCATCCACACTTCATACTAGAACTGTCCGCAAGGACCCGTGGTGCCGTGGATATAGTACTAAGTAAAATTCAGTTTTAAGTGATAGTCATCTAAACGTTGAAGGTTCAATCCACGTGGATTAAACAAAGAGTACCGTTCGAAATTCCCGAGTTCGACAGAAATATTACCGAAGGGATACACCTGAAGAAGGCCGAAACGTTACTATGATAACACTCTAGATGAGAAATGTATTCCGAATGACGAAAACTATACAAATTATCAATACTCATCTAAAAAATTCAGAAATATAATGCTAGTTAATATTTAACCCATATTGGTCCCTTGCAAATAATATAACTCGGAATCAGTAAGTATTAGATACCACTAGATGTATTTTAACATTATAAACGTCGTTTTTTTTAGTACGGTACCTATACTTCAATACGTCATACGTGTTTTCAAAATTATACTTTGATTACGACTGTAATTTAAAGCATTTATTGAAACTAACATTTAAATATTCGATTCCTTATTTCTTCATTAGTAGTATGAGTTAATGAAAATACGAGAGATCACTTGGAATATTTTTTTTAAAATTTAATTTAATTTTCAATTTTGTTAATTTTTTAAATGATTTTTTTTTACAAAATACTTTATTTTTCATCATTTGCATTATTAATAAGTGTTGACCAAAAGACAATTCGAATGATCATAGTTGCCTCAGTTTGGTACATGTTTTTGTTTTATATTGTCGTCAATCGTCGGATTTAACGCTGCCGAATTCAAACGTAATGTTTTATTTGAGTAATCAATTCACCTCTCGAGAAAATTAAAACGCAGGAAAATATATTCTCTTCATGTTAGAAACTAATGAATGATTACTAGAAAATATATTCTCTTCATGTTACAAACTCATGAATAATTACTAGAAAATATATTCTCTTCATGTTACAAACTCATGAATGATTACTAGAAAATATATTCTCTTCATGTTACAAACTCATGAATAATTACTAGAAAATATATTCTCTTCATGTTACAAACTCATGAATGATTACTAGAAAATATATTCTCTTCATGTTACAAACTCATGAATGATTACTAGAAAATATATTCTCTTCATGTTACAAACGCATGAATGATTACTAGAAAATATATTCTCTTCATGTTACAAACTAATGAATGATTACTAGAAAATATATTCTCTTCATGTTACAAACTCATGAATAATTACTAGAAAATATATTCTCTTCATGTTACAAACTAATGAATGATTACTAGAAAATATATTCTCTTCATGTTACAAACTCATGAATAATTACTAGAAAATATATTCTCTTCATGTTACAAACTCATGAATGATTACTAGAAAATATATTCTCTTCATGTTACAAACTAATGAATGATTACTAGAAAATATATTCTCTTCATGTTACAAACTCATGAATAATTACTAGAAAATATATTCTCTTATTGTTACAAACTAATGAATGATTACTAGAAAATATATTCTCTTCATGTTACAAACTCATGAATAATTACTAGAAAATATATTCTCTTCATGTTACAAACTAATGAATGATTACTAGAAAATATATTCTCTTCATGTTACAAACTCATGAATAATTACTAGAAAATATATTCTCTTCATGTTACAAACTAATGAATGATTACTAGAAAATATATTCTCTTCATGTTACAAACTCATGAATAATTACTAGAAAATATATTCTCTTCATGTTACAAACTAATGAATGATTACTAGAAAATATATTCTCTTCATGTTACAAACTCATGAATAATTACTAGAAAATATATTCTCTTCATGTTACAAACTCATGAATAATTACTAGAAAATATATTCTCTTCATGTTACAAACTCATGAATAATTACTAGAAAATATATTCTCTTCATGTTACAAACTCATGAATAATTACTAGAAAATATATTCTCTTCATGTTACAAACTAATGAATGATTACTAGAAAATATATTCTCTTCATGTTACAAACTCATGAATAATTACTAGAAAATATATTCTCTTCATGTTACAAACTAATGAATGATTACTAGAAAATATATTCTCTTCATGTTACAAACTCATGAATAATTACTAGAAAATATATTCTCTTCATGTTACAAACTCATGAATAATTACTAGAAAATATATTCTCTTCATGTTACAAACTAATGAATGATTACTAGAAAATATATTCTCTTCATGTTACAAACTAATGAATGATTACTAGAAAATATATTCTCTTCATGTTACAAACTCATGAATAATTACTAGAAAATATATTCTCTTCATGTTACAAACTCATGAATAATTACTAGAAAATATATTCTCTTCATGTTACAAACTCATGAATAATTACTAGAAAATATATTCTCTTCATGTTACAAACTCATGAATGATTACTAGAAAATATATTCTCTTCATGTTACAAACTCATGAATAATTACTAGAAAATATATTCTCTTCATGTTACAAACTCATGAATGATTACTAGAAAATATATTCTCTTCATGTTACAAACTCATGAATAATTACTAGAAAATATATTCTCTTCATGTTACAAACTAATGAATGATTACTAGAAAATATATTCTCTTCATGTTACAAACTCATGAATAATTACTAGAAAATATATTCTCTTCATGTTACAAACTCATGAATAATTACTAGAAAATATATTCTCTTCATGTTACAAACTCATGAATAATTACTAGAAAATATATTCTCTTCATGTTACAAACTCATGAATAATTACTAGAAAATATATTCTCTTCATGTTACAAACTCATGAATGATTACTAGAAAATATATTCTCTTCATGTTACAAACTCATGAATAATTACTAGAAAATATATTCTCTTCATGTTACAAACTCATGAATGATTACTAGAAAATATATTCTCTTCATGTTACAAACTCATGAATAATTACTAGAAAATATATTCTATTCATGTTACAAACTCATGAATAATTACTAGAAAATATATTCTCTGCATGTTACAAACTCATGAATGATTACTAGAAAATATATTCTCTTCATGTTACAAACTCATGAATAATTACTAGAAAATATATTCTCTTCATGTTACAAACTCATGAATGATTACTAGAAAATATATTCTCTTCATGTTACAAACTCATGAATAATTACTAGAAAATATATTCTATTCATGTTACAAACTCATGAATAATTACTAGAAAATATATTCTCTGCATGTTACAAACTCATGAATAATTACTAGAAAATATATTCTCTTCATGTTACAAACTCATGAATAATTACTAGAAAATATATTCTCTTCATGTTACAAACTCATGAATGATTACTAGAAAATATATTCTCTTCATGTTACAAACTCATGAATGATTACTAGAAAATATATTCTCTTCATGTTACAAACTCATGAATAATTACTAGAAAAAGCCAAATGTTAGTTATGAGAAACTATTTTGAAAATATATTATTATGCTTTGATCTAATAAATTATTTTACTTAATTAGAATATAAAAAAGAAGAATTGATTAAGTAAACACCAACGGATATGAAATTAGAAATAGGTTTGTGAAAATAACGAGAAATTGATATCAAATAAAATGTAGTCGGTATAATCATTTCATTTATTTTTATTTTTATTAAATGTTATTTTGTGTAAATTTAATAATGTTCAATTAAATGTAACGATTTTCGGTATTATTTAACACATTTTGTCATAATTGTTACTTGGGAATAAATCAATAATAGATTGGGCATGACATATTTTTACATCTAAATAATCGATAATTAAAATGTTTGTTGTTTTACTTAATGCCGGCGAGATAACATGTTGGGGTAAGATAATCGCGTAGACGGAATCATTCTAATAGACTCGATATGTTCCCAGAATGTTTATCTTCAATTATTCTGGAAATATCCATATAGTTGACAGCAAGTAAAAACTAATCCACGCGCGGTTTGTAAATGAAACATGTCGAGTATTTAATGTCGAAATAAAATATATATTGACAAGAAATAATAAAATATATATTGAAAAGAAATAATAAACTATTTATTGAAAAGAAATAATAAAATATTTATTGAAAAGAAATAATAAAATATTTATTAAAAAAAACAAATATTTATTGAAAAGAAATAATAAAATATTCATTGAAAAGAAATAATATAATATATATTTTTCAATATATATTTTATTATTTCTTTTCAATGAATATGTTATTATTTCTTTTCAATAAATATTTTATTAATAATAAAATATTATTAATAATAAAATATTTATTGGAAAGAAATAATAACATATTTATTGAAAAGAAATAATAAAATATTCATTGAAAAGAAATAATAATATATATATTGAAAAGAAATAATAAAATATTTATTGAAAAGAAATAATAAAATATATATTGAAAAAGAAATAATAAAATATATTTTTTGAAAAAAAATAATAAAATATTTATTAAAAAGAAATAATAAAATATTTATGGTAAAGAAATAATAACATATTTATAGAAAAGAAATAATAAAATATATATAGAAAATAAATAATAAAATATATATTGAAAATAAATAATAAAATATATATTGAAAATAAATAATAAAATATATATTGAACAGAAATAATAAAATATATAATGAAAAGAAATAATAAAATATATATTGAAAAGAAATAATAAAATATATATTGAAAATAAATAATAAAATATTTATTGAAAATAAATAATAAAATATTTATTGAAAAGAAATAATAAAATATTTATTGAAAAGAAATAATAAAATATATATTGAAAATAAATAATAAAATATATATATTGAAAAGAAAATAATAAAATAGTTATTAAAAAGAAATAATAAAATATATATTGAAAATAAATAATAAAATATATATTGAAAATAAATAATAAAATATATATTGAAAAGAAATAACAAAATATTTATTGAAAAGAAATAATAAAATATTTATTGAAAGAAATAATAAAATATTTATGGAAAATAAATTGATGTCAGTCAGAATGCTCACTATGGACCTTGAATGAACGTTACCCTTGAATCCTTTCAAATTCATCGGAGAGACGCACATTCACGAGTGAGTAAACCCCTATTTTCCTCCCTTCCATGAGTCGCCTCGGAGTTATATTGTTCATGAACTTTTCTCGCCACAGTTATGTTAGACAGGCTTCCTCTCCCTTAAAATACTGATTTGCCTTTTTTCCGTTATTTGTTTTATATATGCATTTGTCTCTTTTGTTATCTTGTAAATAAATATCGTTTATAATCTAACTTGATGTTTGCGTCGTCTTTTATCTTGATCGTAATTCTTTCCTTTCTTTTTATGCTCATTTCTATGTCTTCTATGTTCATACATATATGTTGAAAATATTGAGAGAATAACTACAATTCTATCCTCGTCGGATTAAGTTTTCTATGAATAAAACGACATATTTTTGATCAAATGATTTTTATTTTATTTATTTGTATTTCTGCCGTTATTTGATTATCCACTTAGTCTCTCTATTGTATCGGATATCATCAAAATTATTTTCACGGTTTTAAATATTTACAAAAGTTCGAAAAAAACAAATGTCAAGCATATAAGTAGATTAAAAGAAAATAAAAATTTCCATAAAAACTTCCATTAAACCGAGTATATTTAAAAAAAAAGATGATATTTGATTTTGACTAATTGAATACATTAATTGATACGTATTACTTGTGATGTAATTATGCGATTATCATATAATGTTAAGAGATTGAGAAATAGGCGCACACTTTATTACATGAATGTATATTTACGAAAGACTGACTACTTGGTATTATTACATTGTGAATCTTGTTTAAAATCCATGAGAATATTGTTTGACTTTAAATTAAAAGTAATAATATTTTACAAAGCATTTTAATAAAGTCTCTGAAATTCCGTAGATCGTTTCTTGGTTGATTATATATTGTGTGTTATCAGAAAACTTTCTATTTTGGAAGTTTTTAGTTTTCCGTAGTTGAAAATAATTAACATGCATTTTTAAAGTACTATGGGTATTTTACGTCTTTAAAGGTGAAACAACGTCAACTGAAAAAATGTTTGGGGGTTACACTGCGTAGTTGCAGAAACTAAAATTTGTAGTTGAGAGTTATATTTTATTAAATACATTTTATATTAATTGTGTTAATACGAATGCCTTCGTATATGATTTTTTTCGTATGTAATATTTTGACGATGAGGTTGGATACTTAATGTAATGAATATGTTTTGATTTAAGCATTGTAGATACTTATCTATTGTGTGCACGCGTGATACTATGTGTTTTGGTGGTGATACTATTCATTGGTGACAGTAATGAATGTGCTTATATTAAAGACAATTGAGAGTCGTGTTATAATAAGTCATGTCAAATTTGGACTCATGGTCTTTTGCTGACAAACACACAGAGCGTAATCCGCTTGCGAACTAGCAGATAAAGTGACGAATTAAAACTATACATTATTAAAAAATATGTAAAAATATTTCAAAGATGTACACCTTTAAATACGCAACAAGTTACCTATTGCTGCATTGCAGTATTCAACTTCTTCAACTTCTTCAACATTCAACATGTCATATACGTTGTTCAAGTTATGTAAACGAAAACATTGTGTTTGAATGAATATTATAATTATTAAATTTTAAACACAAATTTATTTTTGATTTTTTCATACGAAACAACTACAACTCGTCATATTATCCGGATAAACAATCGAAGTCGCAATCTATATATGGTAATACAACCATCAACATATAAACACTACGCTATAAGACTATATTATACAAAATATATCTTACTTTTTAGCTGTTCAAGTTAAAACTGATGTCTGTCCATCGAGAAACCTACATAATGTCGATGTGTTTATGCAATTATTGAAATTGCATTAACATCGTGACTACAATCAAGTGCCGACGACTAACATCTATCTGAAGAATATACATAATGCGAGTAATTTTGTTTTGAGATGTTTTGAATAATCAATGTACATAATTTGGACACATAAGCGAACTTTATTATTCTACGTGTTTGTGTAATGTTTCATTTTATTCAGACATTTAGTAATTCATTTTCAGTTCTGTTACCTGTCATTTATGGAATCGGAAGGTTTTTTTATACACTTTATTTCCTTATTTTTCTATTTAGACTTCGATAAAAGTTTCATGCTAAAGATATCCAGGAAGTTTTATTGCAAGAATATACGTGGAAAATCGTCTTGTAAGAATTCGTCTTCTACCAACACTGCAGGGAACTTTCATTTATTCATTTGTGTACTTGAATTCCAACGAAAATTTCATGAACCGAATTTCTTCTAAATACGTGTAAAACACATTGTTCTTCTCAAGTCTCATATATATATATATATATATATATATATATATAGAGAGAGAGAGAGATAGAGGGAGAGAGAGCGAGAGAGAGAGAGAGATAATTACTAGGCATAGTAATGCCACTATCACAACCATTATTTGTTCCATTAAGATTTCATTGGAAAACCTATTGACTGATACAAAATTATTCTTGCAAAACCAAACATTATTAGGTCCTGTACTTCGATATATTATCTATGAGTAATCTAGGATTATTGTTACATATATTTCTCTATCTAATTTAAATGCTTGTTTTACGCAAATGCACGATCACACTGTGTAAATCATCTGGAAAGAGATAACCATTCTTTCTCTAAATACCTACAGATACATTGATATTAGAGAGTATTGATTTACTCCTCTCCGAGAGTTAGGGGCAAGGCCAGTTTTTATCTTACTCCCACAAGTAAGATGTGACCCAAGGTCGGGTCGGGAAAGTGGGGTTTAAATATTGCCTGGGCAGCACAGTCAGCATTCCCCGGTAGGGGCGCCTCAGGCAGTAAGCAATAAACTTACTCCTCCCCAAAGAGGGGAGGCGAATCCTGGGAGGGTGGACCTCCTAGAACTGCACATGACAGACCCATAGACCGGCGTTAATCAAGCCCCGAAGGCCAAGACAATACCAGTCTATGGGGTGCAGTATCCATCGGAACAGATACTACACTTTGATCTTAGTCAAAAGGGCGAGTTTTATTTATCTACCTCCCACAAGGTAAGATGTGAAACAAGGTCGGGAAAGTGGGATTAGAAAAACCAGCATTCGAGAAGTTGAGCACTCTGGTCATTAAAAATTTCCTGAGCAACCCCGTCGGCATTCCCCGGTAGGGGCGCCTCAGGCAGTAAGCAATAAACTTACTCCTCCCCAAAGTGGGTAGGCGAAGCCTGGGAGGGTGGACCTCCTAGAACTGCACAGGACAGCGTGCAGTATCCATCGGAACAGATACTACACTTTGATCTTAGTCAAAAGGCCAAGTAGAGAGAGTAGTTGAATCAGCATAGTTAATAGGAGTTAGGGAAATACATAAATAGCTAAGTAAGGGATTGACTGGTTACCTTAATTACAAATTACGGATTTCAAACATCACTCAATTCTTGACAAAACGTATATTTAAGCATTAGATTAATGTGTATGGGAAAACAGCCTTAGTGAAGAAAAAGTTTATTAAATCAAATTTAATATTATAATAGATTATATTTGTTAAAAATACATCTTGAAAATTCGCCGAATGTAGTCATCACATCAGTGATAATCTCATTCTCTCATTCGTGTTTGTTTTTGTTTTTTTAATTTTACACGTTCAACGAATAACCCTGCTTTACATTGATCGGAAATAAAACTTAGCCTGTAACACAATACACAGCGCAAATAAATAACATGTAACTAGGAGATCGAGGATTATCTTGTTTAAGACATTAGGAAAGCTATAATTACTTGGCATCTATAAGTTTTCACGTCTACGTTGCTAGAATGTCTTTCGCGATTCGTTCATCGGACTTCAGTGAATTTATATATATATATACTATGGGAGTTTTCTTGTCCCGGAACAGGTAAGATTTATTCCCGACCAGGAATTACTTAAAATCAATATATTATGATACTAAACCTGTCTAGAATTCGTATTACAATTACATGATATTCATTCTAGAAAATCTATAAAACTTAAAGCTCAAGTTTAAGAGGTCTTCAGAAGAAATCAAAATTCAGAGAATGTTGCTTTATCCGTGTCTAATGACGTTAAATCAAATTTATTTCAACTCAAAATGGTTTCAATTTTAGAATAAAGGAATTATGCTAATACTGCGTCCCATCTTTAAAATACTCCAAAAAAACAGAAAAGTAGAAAATATGTATTAATTAACGTCTAATATTGTTATAATTTCACAAAAATCGAACACTGTATATCAAAGTTAACGTTGTTATCGCAATTACTAGGAATACAGAATAAGGGAACGCTTCTGTATTGTTAGCAGTGAGATGTTACATGATTTTATTTACGGAGAAATGTTTCAAACAGGCTCCCAACTTAGAAAGTAAATGAATAAGACAAGGCAGTAGTTTATGTAAGTGTTGTAAATGCGCTTCTATTTCAGCCAAAGAATGTGCGGGTAAGTCTGACCTAATAAACAGATATGACTGTATGTTTTTACCTGTTTTCTGTGTGTAATAAATCCGTATCCGTCTCGGGAATATTCCTTATTATTTCAACTATTATATAATCAGAAATCATATGAATATCTACATAAATCAAATATGTTTTTTTAAACCATTTTATCGTGAAATATCCTCATGGAATTATCGGATAAGTTTATCAAAAAATCGTTTTGTAGTTGTGTTTAAAAATGAATATAAGCTGTGTTCTGCAAATAAAATTTCCTCGGAAACGCCATATATATATATATATATATATATATATATATATATATATATATATATATATATATATATATATATATATGGTAAACAACTGCTGATCCCTTAAATAATGTTAGAAGAAAACAAATATAATAGCTGAAAAAGTTCAATTGTCTTACATGAGTGATTTTCCACTGAACGATATGGGACTTAAGTTTTTTTTTGTTTTTTTTCTTAATATAGTTTTAATGGTTGAGAAACCTCCAAAACTATATATATATATATATATATATATATATATATATATATATATATATATATATATATATATATATATATATATGTTGATTTTATTCCATTAGTTGCGACAAAACAGGTTTTGTTTCATTGGTGCGGATAGCTACCAATTCATCAGGCCGGCGAAAGGAATTCAAATGGCATAAAATTTTAAGTTCACTTTAACGGGAGATTGAAAATTGAAAATACATTGGAGGGGGAGGGGGATAGAGTTGGGGCTTTGTCTATAACGGCGACATGGGACACGAGAGGGGAGGGGGGAGGACCTCAACAAGTCGTGTTTCAAATTATTACGTGGGAGGTTTTGCACGTGTCAGTGCTGCGACAATCTCAATCTCGGCTGGGGCGGGAGGGGGGAGATGGGGCGACGGCCAGAGTGAGTCAAATTCAAAATGAGAATAAAACCATGATTATAACCGTCATTCTTATTTTATTTTAATTCTAATAAGTAATTATCATGTGGATAAAAATGTTTGATAATTTTAATTTAGGGTATTAATTGCTACTTTTGCATTTTATTTATTTTATTTTAATGTTTTTTTATTATTTGTAGTGAATTTTGTTGTGATTATATTTTTTTAAATTGTGATTATATTATACCGAGATCAATACTAGTGGAATCTTTTATAAAAGAAGTTTTCTGGTGTTACCAGTCATATCACCAACAAAACCGATTATGACAATGGCAATGTCCGCCAACCATACCCACGTCAGTCGCAGCGACAACAGCCTTATGTAAAAGCCTTAATAAAAATAAAAATAAAAATAAAGTAAAAATAAAGATAAATATAAATAAAATTAGAATAAAAATAGAAATAGAAATAACAAGTTTGTAAGAATATTAATGATAATAACAATAATAATAATAATAATAATAATAATAATAATAATAATAATAATAGTATTAAAAAAAAAAAAAAAAAAAAAAATAATAATAATAATAATAATAATAATAATAATAATAATAATAATAATAATAATAATAATACTAATAATAATAATAGTAATACTGATAAATATCACCATCATTACCATTTTGCTACTTGTGAAGTCAGTGGGCGAAATAAGTCGACAAGTGATGGTAGGCTTTTTTAATTCCACTGCCAATGACAAGGACTAAGTACCAGTTAATAATTAAGTGTTCAAGGTAGTGATCGGGGGGTTAAGTAATTGAGATTAGTCTAAGTGATATCAGTGTTGATAGCTGTCCCAGTTATGGGTTTATGTTAGAATTGGTAGTATGGCTGAGAGGTTATTGAGGCTGTGCATTATAGGTAGTACGTAGAGATTTGATATTATTGGTAGTTTAGAGGGGTGGTTATATATTTATAGATTCATCAAAACTTGTTGGGGTGGGATTGGGTTGTAAATTTGGGTGGGTGGGTAGGGGGTTATAGTGTGTTTTGGGGTAGTGTATAGTGGGGGTTAAATGTTATCATTCATTTTTGTAAAAAACAAAAACAAAAAACTGTTAATTTTATGTTGAAGTTAAGTAGGGTTGGTGTGGGGTTAAGGTGGGGTATGTGGGTTGCTAAGGAGGTAGAGTCTACTATGTTTACAGTTGATAGATGTCTCTTGTTTTCTATTTAAGAGTTTGTTTTTGTCCTTAAAGCGGATAATTTCCAGTTTTTCATTTAAGCATAATCTACATGGAGAGTTTATTGATTTGCAGGTGCTGGATTTTTTCAAGATTTCCACTTTATTATGGGAGTTTCTTTTTTGGTTTTTAGTTTGTGGTAGTGTAGTGAAAGTCCGGTTTGCCCAGGATGGTCTGGGTTGTTGAAGGAGAGTTTATGGTTGTAGAATCTTTCCTTGAAGTTGTTGCCTGCCAGACCAATATAATAGTTAGTCTGGGATGGGTTTTCAGTTGAGGAGATAGATGCCTCATAGACCACTTGGGTGGATAGGCACTTTTGATTTAGGGGGCAGTTTGATTTGTTATTACAGTTGCATGTTCTTTTAGAATTTGAGGTTACTGGGGTGTTTAGTATTTTCATGTTGTGCTTTTTTATGATTTTTTCTAAATTGTCACCACAACAATATCTGAGTTTTAGTGTATTCTTATTGAAAATTTTATGGAGTATACTGTTATTGGGGAAATGAGTGTTTATTAAGTTCAGGAATTTATTTCCTATTTTGGTTTTAGTTGAGTTGTTAAATGGAGGTGTATACCAGATAATTTTCCTATTTCTATTTTTGTTCCTATTAGGGTTATTTTGTGTAGTTGGAATATACTCTATTTTGGTATTTTTGTATCCACTCTCCTTTAGTGCTTTATTATAAAAGTTCTTATGTTTATTGAAGATATCTATATTGGAGGAGTTGTTGCTAATCCTTCTACTAATTGATTCTGGGATGTGTTTACTTACAGATCTAGGGTGGTTAGATAGTGGGTTGACATAAAGGGGGTAGGAATTATCTTTAGCATAGGGCTCATAAGTATCTCTATTGAGGTTGAAGGTAATATCGAGGAAATTGACCTGTTTAACATTTGATGTTATTTCAGCCTTTAGGCCTATTCGTTTCATTTCTTTGGATATTATTTTTTTGGTTTGTTCACATTTTTGTCCGTTTGTGTTTTTAACGTACATTAGGCCATCATCTCTGTAGAGGCCGATTGAATCGACTTCAAGATCTTTTGTTAGGTTGTATAGTAAGTACAGGCCAACCAAGTCTGTTACCTCGGCAGAGTCAAGAGAGCCCATAGATACATCGAATGAAGAGAAATGGTCTTTCTTTTGTCCATTGTTCTTTGTTATTTATTAATACTGTGGTTCGACATTTTTTGATTATGTTTATTTCGTCTTCCGAGATATTAGAGAGGAGAGTAGCGAATTCTATGACATTTTCGAAGAGTGCTTTGGTTATTGAGGGGTAGTAATTAACTATATCGAATTGTATGAAAGAGCATTTATCTTTATTTCTAATTCTATTGAACCAGCTTATGGTTTCTGCGGTATTGATCCACTGGTTTAAGTTGTAGGTGTTTTTAATTTGCTTATTTATTTTTTCTAAGATGTTTTTACTGATTTTGCCTATCTCTTGTCGGGTAGGATTAATAAGCCTGGTTTGAGGTTTAGTGTGGAAATTGGTTTTGTGATCTTTTAATAGTATATATGCTTCTTTTGTTTTTAGTTTACCTACTCTATCGCTAATCTTGAGTTTATCAGTTATAGTTTTACTATCTGAGTTGATTTTATCGATTAGGTTAAGATCAGATTTTTTATAATTTTTTGTGATATTTTGTGTAATTAAATTCTGGTATTTTGTTTTAGTAAGTTTGTAAAAGTTATGAGTTTTGTCTGCTTTTACTAGCACAAGTTTGGAGTTATTAATTTCATTAACCATGTTATTCAGTTTTTTCTGGAAATGGGTTTTTTTCTTATAGAAAGTTATATTTTTTATCATGTTATATAAGTCATCTTCAAAATTATCAAGTTGTTCGACCCGGGGGCCGTTACCTTTATTCTTGAATCCGTAGTAATCCGTTGAATTTTTTGTGGATCCTTTGAGGAAGAAATAGGCTTTCCATTTCATCCTTCTTAATAGTTCTTCTGTCTTCATGATCAGAATAGTAAGGTAATCCCGTTTGTTTATGGAAGGGATGTTCTTTAGGGATGTGTTGAGGTTAATTTTATCCATTTGGCAGGGTATAATCGAGCGGTTTGGAGAGTGCTCAACTGGTTAGGAGCAGAGTATAATTAACTTGTTACAAATATCCAGGGGGTATGAATCCGAAGGAAGTTGAAACCGGGTTTATGAGAGTGCTCAATGAAAATTCAGAGCAAAATATATATTTTTTGATTTTATTCCATTAGTTGCGACAAAACAGGTTTTGTTTCATTGGTGCGGATAGCTACCAATTCATCAGGCCGGCGAAAGGAATTCAAATGGCATAAAATTTTAAGTTCACTTTAACGGGAGATTGAAAATTGAAAATACATTAGAGGGTGAGGGGGATAGAGTTGGGGCTTTGTCTATAACGGCGACATGGGACATGAGAGGGGAGGGGGGAGGACCTCAACAAGTCGTGTTTCAAATTATTACGTGGGAGGTTTTGCACGTGTCAGTGCTGCGACAATCTCAATCTCGGCTGGGGTGGGAGGGGGGAGATGGGGCGACGGCCAGAGTGAGTCAAATTCAAAATGAGAATAAAACCATGATTATAACCGTCATTCTTATTTTATTTTAATTCTAATAAGTAATTATCATGTGGATAAAAATGTTTGATAATTTTAATTTAGGGTATTAATTGCTACTTTTGCATTTTATTTATTTTATTTTAATGTTTTGTTTATTATTTGTAGTGAATTTTGTTGTGATTATATTTTTTTAAATTGTGATTATATTATACCGAGATCAATACTAGTGGAATCTTTTATAAAAGAAGTTTTCTGGTGTTACCAGTCATATCACCAATAAAACCGATTATGACAATGGCAATGTCCGCCAACCATACCCACGTCAGTCGCAGCGACAACAGCCTTATGTAAAAGCCTTAATAAAAGGGTCAGACAACAAGGCCTTAAGGTAATTTTAACAATTTTCCTTCTTTTTTTCCACTCGTCTGTTTCATTGATTATAATTTTAGGAAGCATTCCTCTAAAATTAATCCTACCATTCTGTTGTACACGAAATTTACTTACATATATATATATATATATATATATATATATATATATATATATATATATATATGTAAGTAAATTTTGTGTACAACAGAATGGTAGGATTAATTTTAGAGGAAGCATTATTATAATCAATGAAACAGACGAGTGGAAAAAAAAGAAGGAAAATTGTTAAAATTACCTTAAGGCCTTGTTGTCTGACCCTCTGAGAGGAAGCGTCAGAATGATAAATTAAAAACTAAAAGTCGAATGAGAAATGAGGGGGAAAAAACAAACAAAAAATAACTTATTTCAGTTGGAGGAAACTGAAATAAGTTTTTTTTTCCACTCGTCTGTTTCCTTGATTATAATAATGCTTCCTCTAATATATATATATATATATATATATATATATATATATATATATATATATATATATATATATATATATATATATTCAACACGTTGACAATGTATTCATGGAACACATGAACCCATCTAATAGCTGTATCAAACATTCTATATAATAACTGCTCTTATTTTGTCTAATAGGTGCGTCGTTGATAAGTTTATAAACCAAAACTAAAAGCATTACTGCATAAATTGTGATATTAAGAATGTGTCAGATGTCAGATGGTTCATGGGAGTAAACAACCTTAGACACGCTATTGATTTTGCCTTCGAAATAATATGAACACCTGAGTCATATACTGCAAACTCTAAACCAGGGACGAGCAACCTCCGGCCCGCGGGCTTCATCCGGCCCGAGAAGGCTTAGCGTCCGGCCCGCCACCCTGTTATGCTTTATTATTGCAATCTGACCCGCGGACCTCCCAGTAAAACTCATATCATTTTGGGACACAGACGTAAAAGTAGGTTTCAATTAAGATTTACAGTGGGATAAAAAATGTATAAATATCACCGAGCGATGATGCATGTATATTTCATTTTTCTTTAACTATTAATTTCAAATCCTTGGCCTGAGATAAAAATAGAAAAAAAAGAAAGAGAGAAGCAAAGAGGAAACGAGAGACGAGGAAAGGGCATGACACAGATAACTTATGTGAGGTGTGTCAAAACGAATGCAGGATAAACTTGCTAGTTCCCCCGTCATTATTTTTTATGATTCCAAAATGGCTCTTCGTCGCCGCCTTTTATAACATTACATACAGAAGTCTCCTGAGAGAAAATATCAGATTTGTATAGTGTTCAATGCAATTTTTCTACAATTTATTCATGTAAACAAAATATAGTAATTCTGAGATTTCGTTTTTCACTCCGGCCCGCGATCTCCTTCCAAAAGTCTCATCTGGCCCTCACCCTGAAAAGGTTGCCCGCCCCTGCTCTAAACTTTACATAAGCAGGTTTACTAAACTCTGAATTAAAAGAGTAACATGTTTTCATGTTTATTACTATTCGAGTAATAGCAGATTCCACAAACAATTGTTTGTCGGCTATTGCAGAACGATAAACGTCCAAAACCGTAAGTGGAAATACGTTTTAAGACTATCGTAGATACAACATTACGTTCTTGACCATACATTTAAGAGAATGGGAAAACTTAACGATGTTTTACGGGATAACAAGTAAATTACGCAAAATAAAGTTAGCAAATGGAATCTGGTGAGAATTGAATGGTTGTTTATTTTGACAGTTCGTTATTTGTGAAATACAGTAGGTAAATTAGTAAAATTTACATGTTTATATTGTTGTTTCGAAATGTGTAAAAATGTCGTTTTTTTTATATATATACCCTAAGCTGATTGGTTGACAGAAAAGCATCCGTTCTTAGGATGTCAATACCAGACTTTTAACTTACTGACGCTTCAGACACAAAAAAAAGTTGTTGTTCAGAAAAATTACATTGCAATGCAGCAGCAAAACAAAATCACAAAAAACTAACAGTTCACATTGATTACATGTTCTGAGGGGGAAACAGAAATTGCTACCCAGAAACGGCAGCCATCTTATTTTCTCATTTTACCGGGATTGATCTACGAATGTCGGACGCCTATTTATATATTATCTCTTGTTATATGTTAACAGTAATCGAGCTTTTTACTTGAACAGTTTGGTCTATTAGATAATAGAAAGCATCTGGAAAACACATATTTTCCACATCTATGTCTGATTGTTTATCTGTATGCCTGTTTCTCTCTCAACTATCTCTCTTCCTCTCTCTCTATCTGTGTCTCTCCCCCCCTCTCTCTCTCTCTCTCTATATATATATATATATATATATATACATATATATATATATATATGTATATATATATATGTATATATTTATATATATATATGTATATATATGTATATATTTATATATGTATATATTTATATTTATATATATGTATATGTATATATATACATATATATATACAAAAATATATACATATGTATACACAAATATATATATATATATATATATATATATATATATATATATATAAATGTATGTCTGATGATTTCAGCGTGCTTTTGACTCCATTAATTCGTTTATTTATGAAGCATATTGCATATCTTCATATATTCTTTTGAATTGCATGGGATTGCGACTTATACAGTTATGTATATAAAACTAGGAATGCGATAATTTATATAGTTGTTTGAAATGTTGGGACATATATGTATTTAATACTAACGTGTATGTTGTTATGAATATTATCTTAGAGTATTTATTTGTTTGCATACTGTTTTTTTAGATTATAATATTCGTCACTAAAAAATTCTTAAATATATTTTTAGAGCTACTACAAAAAGCAGATGTTCGCCAATCAATTCCTTACCGGTAAGTTTCTATTTGTGCATTCAATTTGAAACGAACTCCCACTGAACCGTAACAAAAAAAATAAATAATTTGGATGACATGTAAACATGTGTTCTATTCGCATTCTGTGTTACTTATTTAAAAATGTAGATAAGTTTCTATTTGGTCCCCCGATTTACAAAATCGGGGGACTTATGTTTTGAGGCATGTCCGTCCGTCCGTCCGTCCGTCCGTCCGTCCGGATTTTTCTCCGCAACCATCCATTGAAATTCTCTGAAATTTTGCATGAAGTTGTAACTTTGGTCCCGTTAGAAAGTGACATTCTCCAATTTTTGAAAAAAAATCTTGTTAGTACCCCCCAGGAGGTCAAAAGGCCCCGAAATGGCAAAAAATAACATTTATTGCCCCATAACTTTTCATCCATCCATTCAATTTCTCTGAAACTTGGCCAAAATGTGGAGGCAATTGTTCCTAATAGAAACTAAGTATCGCTGACCATTGGAAACAATCTCGTTCGCGCTCCCAGGGGGTCAAAAGCCCCCAAATGGCAAAAAATGACCATTTCCTTCCATAACGTTTTATCCATCCATTCAATCTTTCTGAGACTTGCCCAGAATGTAGAGGTAATTGTTCTGGATATAAAATGAGCATCCTTCACCTCAGAAAACTTCTGGTTCGCGCCCCCTAGGGGTCAAAGGGGGGGTCAAAAAGCCCCCAAATTGCCCAAAGTTATTGCATTTTACTCTCGCCACATCAAGTCACATACAGAGGGGGACCACGTACGCACGGCTTGTTATTTATTGGTATTATGTCTGTTTATGCTGATTGTGGAATTCATGTTCCATGGCAAAATTATTATAGCAAAGCTAACAAAATCAGAAACCTATTTGACAATAAAAATAAAACAAATTCATTCACTGTTTTAGTCATATCTTTCATTTATTATCCTTTTACATTGATCACTGAAGGAAAGACGCAGTGTTGCTCGGGATTGAATGCCGAAATCTTATATTCTCCTGCTCCAAGCTTGTAGCAGCATATTAGATTTTATTTCTTATATTTTTTACATTTTATTAAATCTAATTATTGATAATATTTTAACTTACAGCGAATTCATACGTTGTAAATATCACATAACAAAATAAGAATTCTCGATTACGTCAATCGTTAGCATGCAATTACCAATAATGAATAAACGTACATTAAAAATGACCACGGGGTAGACCCAACAGGCAGAGCGAGAGATCTGAAGCCGAAGGAACTTGCGTAAAAGAAGGATACAACTAAAAGCGACAGTTAATAGAGGCGTATCATCGTAAAGAAATAAAGTATATCGGACGTTATATCAGATATTGTTTTTAACGGTAAAATGAATGTGTTATACTAACAGTAAATGAGTAAATGACATAAATTAACACAATCTGATTTACACTGACTTTAAACTATCAGAAATAAACCAACACACACACACATATATATATATATATATATATATATATATATATATATATATATATGAATTTTTTTCTGATGATTTTTTAGTGTTGCAGATACGATATTGACATAAAACTGTTTTTAGGCACAAGACAAATGAAATGGACCGTAAAAAATATATCTCACATGAATTTTATACTTTTATATTTTTTTAAAATGTGAAAAGATAAACATAATAAAATAAAACCATGGTTATTGGATTATTATATGAACTGACTGATATATATATATATATATATATATATATATATATATGTATATGATTATTTTTATTTGGAGAGAACAAAATATTATCTGAGTTTAAGATCGGGTTCTACCTCTGCCTGATGAGGTCTCAGTTTATAATAACTGTTGATCGAAAACATCGACATGCCAGTGTCGCAGATGTTGTACATGTCCGTGTAAATAAAAATAATCATATATAAAGCTCTATTTGATATTGAGCACTTTTTATAAACCCGGTTGAAATTCTTTGGATTATTACCTGGATTATTATCGTCATTATTATATATATATATATATATATATATATATATATATATATATATATATATATATATATATATATATATTAATATTAAACAAAAAGTTACAACAACATCCGGACTTTTTGTTTAATATTAATAAATATCATGTTCTTATAAATTATCTAGTTAATTTTACTTTTGCATTAATAATTGAACACTCTGCTGGGAAACTCTCCAAATGAAGAAATACGGCATATATATATATATATATATATATATATATATATATATATATATATATATATATATATATATATATATATATATTTCACGTTCATGTTCATGTTCTTGAACTGGTTATTACAGATGTTTTTAATTCTCGTCATCACTCGTTCATTTGTGCAACACCAAACCATTTCATATTTATACCTCCTAACAACTGTTTCCAAGGATTTTCATTTTGAAATTTCGATCGTTGAAACATCAAAACTGTCCATATTTTACGTTCCTATCTTAGTTCGTTAATTTCTTATCTACATGTAGTTTATTATGGAGCGTTGAATTGATCATATTATCTAGTAAGCTCACACAACATTGCATGAAATAAATTCTTATTATTTACATGTATTATTTTTTATTCGTGTGTGTATATATATATATATATATATATATATATATATATATATATATTAATCCAGGCAGGGTAAAAATCCACAGGGTAGAAATCCAAAGGGAATCAAACCGGGCTTATAAAAGAGTGCTCAATAAAATATAGAGCTGTATTGTGAATGCTTTTATTCAAACATGTACAAGGTCTGCTACACTGGCATGAGATTCTCCCTGGAATTCAGCAACCAGGTTGGATCAAAAAATAATTCTCTGTCTGATGAGACCTCAGCTCTTGAGAGCTGTAGATCGATAACATCGACATGCCAGTGTAGCAGACCTTGTACATGTTTGAATAAAAGCATTAACTATATATATATATATATATATATATATATATATATACACACATTTGTTTTTTTTCTCTCTAAGCAACCTTTAATGTGTACTGTTAAACTTTGCTAAATGTTAAATTTAGTTTAAACCAAAGGCTATTCATTTTATAGTTCTACTCGAACCTTAAAATGAAAAAAAAAAATTTTTAATCAACGGGGGAGTAGAATTACTTTGTATAGTACTCGGGCGCGATGATACCCACTCGGTTAGATCGACCCGTAGATTTTGTTTGATCATCAATTAAGGAGACGAAAACTCTGATATAAAGCATGCGCTCTACATAGTAATTCAGTCCTCTAGCGTCGGCTTGTCACTAAAAACAGACTTAGTAGAAGTAAGGGATGCTGTGCGTTTTGGACAAGCGCACAACATGGCCATATACATGTACAAATATATCTACATAAGATCGGATGGTAAGAGACAACTACAAAAGTGCCAAACAGTGTATGAAGCTATGTACAAACGGAAACTAGTAGCCTAGTATGCCATATCTGTATCAATACTTTAAAAACTACGTCGAGCTTGTTTAGTCGTCTGCGTGTTTACAACGGAGCATTGTAACATTGTAGGCATAACCTTCTCTAATGCTGTGGTAATCATCATATATATAAATGTATCTGAATATATGCACAGTATATCAATATCATACACAATTAAAACGGGTCTTCTTTACTGGATACGTGTACTAATATTTTAGTATATATATTAAACTCTATTATATTAGTTGTATACTCATAAAAAGTGTATCCGTCTGCGTAGGCGGAATACAATCTGGATATATATGTTCTTATCTGTAGCACATTCATGAACTAATAAGATTAACATTACTCATGTTGTTTCTATTTTAATTTGCCTGTTGCAAAATTATCTGTAATACAAATAGCGTGTGCCAATTATTTATCATACAGTTTTTTTATTATTATTTAATTACTATTATCCTATGGTAATCGGTTTATGTTAGGTTTTAATGAAACAACGACAAATGTTCCAAAGACTAAAATTCCAGTTATTACTTATTTTCTAAGATGGTCCATTCGTTAACGTGATAGCAGACATCATATGTACGATATCTATTTGACATTTTTCTTTTTGGAATTGGTTCCCTGAGAATCGAAAGTAGTTATTTATTCATCAGTCATACGAATGTGTTTTTTCTAACTGATGGAAAAATAGATTATTACATCATATCGTTTGTGTATTTTAAAATTACATCAGAGTATGAATAAATTGCTTGAATAAATTACCAGTTCAGACATCCATATTTTTCTCTTCTTTTTCATGTGTTTTGCAAAGATCCTGCAGTGCAGATATTTCCCCAGGCTCTTTACATGGAATCAACTATAAAACCGGAAACGAATTTGCGTAAATCATTGTGCAGTTTAATACGAACATTTATATAAAGATGTATATTGAACATGTTGTACATCTGCGAAATAATGGCATATGCCCCTATAAAAGTAAGTGTTATAAGTGTGACATTTCTACAACCACCATTCAATCATAATATGATTTATTCATTATCGAATCAACACTTCAAACTTTATTTAAAACATACCTTCTATTTCCTCTTAAGCATGCTTCACCGTGTCCACGCGTTAGCCGCAATATTAAGAGTCGGTTAATAATAATTAAGAGTCGGTTACTTTCTTTTTACTTTATCATTATTTTAATGAACACAACAAGTTTAAATCAAATTAAGATTATTAATACGGCCACGCTTGTCTTATTAACAGTAGTGTAAAAAGGTGAGGGCAGATATTAAAAGAGACAGGCGCACAACTTCACCCTCTCAAATCAATCGTCTGATGCAACTGCCACTAAAATTGTTGTTTCTACGCATGGTCCATTTTCCCGGATGCTTACCAGCCTGACGACCACTGACCAATTGACTAACGTACATCATGTTTATAACTGACTGATGACTAATTTATTTTTAACTAATATCTACTAGCTGAAATAAAATCAAATCAAATCATAGCCACTAATATGCAGGTGATAGATCCAAATAGAAGTGAAGCGAAAACATCAACATTATTCATATTTTTTTAAAAGTAGACCCAGTTAATATAAGAGAAATAAGCATGTAAATAAATTAAGTATGGTAATAATACGAATAATAATGATAATAATGATAAAATAAATAAAAAATGAGAAAAATATAATAAATTAGAACACAAAAAGCAACATTAAAATTTGTTTTGATTTTGAACTATTAGTATTTATATTTTGAGGACTCGATAAAATAATGAAGTATTTGTTCTCTCTTCCCTTCTCATTTTTATAAAACCTGGAAGATATTCCACTATTCGTTGCTTGTTGCATGCGTATTTGACATAAAGAAATAATATATGCCTTAAGATAAAACTCTATGTGCCCCAAATGATTTCGTCTCTTTTGTGTGTGTTTTTGTCTATTCTGTTTGTTTATATAAAAACAGCTTTTATGTAAAAGTCATGAAACGTTCTTTTATGTATTATGTATTTTGTCGTTTTTATTTGTTTTACTTAATATCTACATATATCTATGCATATAAGTATATGTTGCATTCTGTCCATTTCATGAAATGCACTTCATTATTCTCAAATTATACCTGATGACATCTAATTTGGTAAACAGAATTCGAACTGAGGACAATATTTACTTTTTAAAACCTTAAATTTGATAATGCAAATATACTAGTTATCTATGACTATGAGTTTACTTTAGTTTTTAATAGTAATTTTTTTTTTCTGTTTTATTTTATTCTAGTATCACTTAATATCATATTTAAATATATATATATATATATGTATATATATATATATGTATATATATATATATATATATATATATATATATATATATATATATTAGTACTTCATGTATTCACATAAACTATTATAAGGATATATAATTTTTTATGTGTCAGTTTTCAGTATTTACTTCAACAGTGCTCGATACGTAAGTAGTGCTAGGTAGTAAGCAATGAAAATATATATGGCAATCAAGTTACACAGAGGCTCCCGTGTTTCATCTCCGGGGATGAAACACGGGAGCCTCTGTATAGCTTAATTGCCATGAATATATATTTCATCACTTACTATATATATATATATATATTTATATATATATATATATATATCGATCAATATTGATATCATTATTAGTAGTATTTTAATCTTAAATTTTAGTTTTGCTGTTATAATCTATTATATTTACAATTACCTATTGGTTTTATAATCATTATCATTGTTTTTAGTATTATTACTATTAATAATTTATGAACATTCGTTTTTGTCGTATAATTACTGGATAAACTTAAAATATGAATCATGGTTATGTGTTTATTTGACTTCTACCTGTAATGTTGTGAAAGGGCAATGCCGAATAAATATTAAATTTAATAGAAACATTTTTATTATTTTAGAAAAGATCGTACGCAAAAACACTGTTGATCTTGAATAATGTTATAAATGTATGTGTTTCAACTTACTTTATAATAGCTCTGTTTTGTCTAAAGGTTCAATCGTTTGAATAGCTGCACTATTTTGAGTATAGAATGTTATTTAACCTGCCTTACATTTGAGGTTGGGTTATTATTTTGTCTATTTGTACTCTACTCAACTTTGGTCTCTTGACTTTAATTATATATATATATATATATATATATATATATATATATATATATATATATATATATATATATATATATATACATGTGTTTGTTTCGAAGGGCAAGAAATCAGCCATTGAAATAAGGCTCTTTGAACTCGGACGAACATTTGTGTTGACTTTTCTTTGTGAGAAGTTGGATTTAGAATTCCCATACTATCATTGGATTGGAATGGTAACTTGTGAGCGGTAACTTGAATGATTTAGTTCTTGTTTTTTTGTGTGGGGGGATTTATTCATCATGTGCCGGCCGACGTGAAAGTGTATTATCGCACATTGTTCCGGTTTTTTGTTTTTTTTTAATGTATTTGGGACCGATTATTTGCTTGTTGGCTTGGTGGAAGAAATAATGAACGAGCTACTTTTCTAAGACTTTTCTAGGACTTTCTTTTTTTATCGTTGTTCCTCCTTGTTTTTTAATTTTGACTTTTATTTTTTATTTTTTTTCCTCTTCTCTTCTTAAGTGACCTCAACTATTGCAACGCCACATTGTGTATTGTCGGCAGTTGAAACCAGTATTCCAGACATTTAATTTCCCTGATGATCTGCCAAGCAAGTAACTGCTTGGTAGTGAAACACGTGTAGGAAAAAACATTTAATTTGAATAAATAATATTTGTAAGAAAAAATATCTTTAATGGTGATCATTGGTGTCCTGAAAGGAATGCTTTGGTAAGCCTTCATAAAATCACATATAAATGCTCTGTACTCTGTAATCGAGTATCATCGAGCTTATTTTTATTGGAACAACCCCGGTCTTCACTGAATGATCTATTTTATAAGTGAAAAATCTAAATCTATATATATACATATATATATACATGTGTATAATTGCATACATATGTATAATAAATACAAGCTTCTAAATCATTTCAGTACATTCATACACCACGCCCTTATGTATCTTAATAAATAGAGAGAAATGCAAAGAGAAATACATACATACTCATATTCATAAGAAAGGATATATCAACTTTTGTTTATTATTACAAATGTAATGCTTGACTGGTGTGCGAATCTCCGTTGGACATGAATTTGTATATATTTATTGAGTTTAGCTCTCTAGGTAACTTGCGTGAATCAGATGTTGTACTTATTATACGGCAATGTATTCCAGTGAAATCTTAGAAAATGTTACTCTGAGCTATTTTCACATATATGAACGCATAGGTATTTCGAATATATGAAAAACACAGATAGATATAATGTTGAATAATGGCCCTGTGGGAACGGACGCATCTTGAGATGGGCGTATGTGTTGGAAATCGTTTAGTTTGGCTTGCGAGATTTAGTGCGGGGTGACCCGTACAGTCGAGTGCAGAATAGGGCTGTTATCACGGTCGGAGCTCACAGACGTTGACAGGGTCACCACGTTGACGACACCTTAAATCAAGTATCAATGTGCACCTGAGCATAGGATTTATGTGCGTAACAGGCTTTTGTGTGGGAAACAGAGTTTTACCAGTCTGGGTTTTGGAAGCGAGTCGAACGGCCGATTTCTCTAAGTAGTCTTCAACATAATTAGGGGATTAAATTCCCTAAGAGAATACAGGCATGGAATTTTTTCTTCCCCCTCCTCGAATGGCTAAGGACTAACATAGGAATTAACTCTGATAGAGTAGTAATTTGGTCTCTCTCTCTTAATGTTGGTGAGGCATCTCACAGCGACGAATATCTGACGCCTGAAATAAAACAGAAATGAAAGTTTAAAAGAGTGTTTGTCTCTTGAGTCGGTCATGAATCTTTTTGTTGTAGCGGCGATGTTCACGGCAGTACAGAAACGAAGACAGAATCCAACAACTAGATAACATCGGGACGGCGCCCACACGCGACGAGGAAGTGGGAGTACGAGAATTTAAAGACTAGACGACATCGAGACGGCGCCCCTCTGCGACGAAGAAGTAAAGGTACCAGAAATTAAAATGTATGCAACATATACATTTTTAGTGTTCAAATGGGGGTGGCCAGTTGTTTAAGCAAGGCCCATTCCGGGGGTATGCAACAATAAAAGACTACTAATAACTATGTAACTGTGAATAAGCGATCGATTCTTATAGTGTATATCGTATTTATTGATGAGCGTTGCATTTGTTCGTTATTTCTATGCTCTTAGGAAACGGGTTGCAATATACTGCATCGTGTGGTGACGCTTCTTTGGGAGAATAAGGGAGTGGGCAGATACCTTTTAAGTTACATTACTCTCAGATTTATTCTTATTCTGCTAGGGTCCCATCTATGGCTTAAATCGAATTAGTGGCGGGTATGATACTAAACTGCCCAGCACATCCTTCGACTACCTGTTTGAAACCATACTCCATTATTTCGAAATCCATCAACCATAGCCTTTTTCTGCATGTTTTTAGTATAGCGCATTACGTAACTTTATCAATTACTCAAACTCACTATATCTCAATAGTCCTGCGTATATCACGGACATGCATTAGGTGGTAAGTCACGGCTATCGTAAAGGATGAAGACCTGTCAACCGAGTCTAGTTTTCTTTTGGTGACGTCATTTCTAGTGGGATTAAGAACCACTATCAATAAGGACCGGAAGTACTCGGAACGCTTAATGCACATTAATACATCTGTAATCAGAGCAAATAATCAAATAATACGACTCAGTTTCATAGGATTATTCACTTTAACATCATTGTGAACTTGTTTCTGATATTGTAACGTTATTCCCCTACCAAGAACACGACTAACCTCCTACGGATTATTCATTAACTTCGAAATAATTTTTAACATGTTCCTTTTTTCAATAATTGAAAATAATTAATTAATTGAACAGTTATTGAAATAAATTAACTAGTGTGTTTTTTTCAAACATATTTCTTTTTTATAGATGTAAATGAGGATAGAAAATCAGAAAATTAAAAGAGGGCGTCCAACGATTAAGGCATTGCATTAAAATTCCAATTTCATGTATTAAAATATATTTTAATTTTATTTCGGGATAAAAATACAATTTTAGACTAATTAATATGTTTCGTCTAAAATGGGTGCGAAAACTCAACGAAATAAGCGAGATATTCAAATAAAATATTTGAAATAAACCGTCCGTTTAGAACCCCCACCTCCCAAAGAACCTGACTGTTTTAATGTATTACAAATTGTTACTATATTGTAAATATAATGTTCGTTTTGATAAGAACATGGTAATTTATTTCGATAACTGTTCTATTGATTAATTATTTTAAATTATTGAATCAATTCGTAAGTTTTCATGTTTGATTTACTTTTCATGTTTGATTTACTTTTAAGTTAAAAAAAGACAAGAAACATTTTTTTAAATTATTTAGCTAAAACTAATGTTAATAAAATATTCATATGAAGAATAAAAACCCCTAAGAATGGGGATTTGTGTTCTTCTTGTTTTGTTTACAAACCAAAATATATTTCCATGCAGTTTAACTGATACTAGTTTTTTCATTCGATCTACACCGGAAATAATAAACTTATTAAATAAATGAATATTAAATCCGAAAATAATATTTTTCAAAGTAAAATTTTCATGTTTTGAAAATCAAAAAATATATAATTCGGATTATTAGGACTACTGTTCTCATCTTGAGGGTTATCATAACAACGTTTCGACTGCTGTAAGCTTCGGCCTTCTTCAAGAGTATATTTTCGAACTCGGGAGGATTGAACGTTCAACTTTCAGATGACGATCACTTAGAAATGAATTTTACTTTTACTTTTTTACTTAGTAAATTCCTCGGTGCAGGCGATACGAAGAATTGCGAATTACTGAAATCTTCTCTCAGTCATAGCTGATGGAACAAGGTGTAATAAAAACTGGACGCCGAATATAACTTAAGGATAAGCTTTATTTAACCATTTGTTGCTTAGCTAGACAAATAGTGTTTTAACATTCACTCTTAATATACACGAATGTAGAACATTCCATTATTACTCCAAGGGGGAGACAGGCATCAATTATCTTTGTTACTACATTCTCCCCCATCTATCTTCTTATTCGTAGGGAACAAAATCATCCCATCGACCTGGCCTCCTGCGGGTTCTTTGAGGGCGTCTTGGTTGTTCGTGCCCGACATCCATTTCTAATCTAGGCTCCTCGGGACCTGACGACGTTTCGGGACTGTCTTGTGTTGCTGGTTTAGGGCTAAAATATCTTGCTCCAAATCGCTCTCGTTTTCTACGGCGCTTCGGTCGCTTGGTGTCTGAAGATTGAGTATCTGTCTCAGATATTGGGTGAAACCGCTTTCGTGGTACCCATCTGTCGTCCGAACTAGAGTCAGAGACGACTCTGTTAGTATATTCAGATTCGTTTTGTTGGGACTCTGAACTTGACGTATCTGGCACACGATCACCTAAGAGGGTCGGACTTGTTCCACGAACCGGAGCTCTATATCCATCTGAAGCAGTTCTACGTTCATATACATTTCCTGCTGGGGCTAGATCCCTTAAGGAGACAGTAGATTGCCTTCCTTCTGAATTTCTGACCAGTGCATACTGAGGGTTCGCTTCGATTAATTGTACCTCGCTTACCAATGGGTCATGTTTACTATGACGAACATGACGTTTTAATAAAACTGTGCCAGGTTGTGCAAGCCACGAGGGAAGTGATGTGCCTGCTGAGCTTCGTCGTGGGAACGAGAAGAATCTCTCATGTGGGGTAGCGTTTGTCGCTGTACATAATAGAGTCCTAATAGCGTATAAGGCCATGGGGATGAGACTTTCCCAATCGGAGATCGGACTATTGCGATTTGCTGCCGCCAACTGTACTGTCTTCCATATTATACCATTGTATCTTTCGCACTGTCCGTTTCCTTGAGGATTGTGAGGAGTTGTTCTACTTACAGCTACTCTTCGTTCATGCAGAAACTGCTTGAGTTCGTCCGACATAAAAGCAGACCCACGATCTGAATGTATATATGCAGGCACTCCAAAAACGGCAAAAATGGAGCAGAGGCCTTGAATTACTGTTGCAGCCGTTACGTCTGGGCAGGGGATGACGAACGGAAATCTTGAGTACTCGTCTATTATTGTGAGCATGTATTTATTTTTAGTTTTAGAGGGTAAAGGGCCCTTAAAATCCAGGTTAAGTCTTTCAAAAGGCTGTGTGGCCTTAATGAGTGTTGCTGGAGGAGGTTTGTAGAACCTGGGCTTATTTTCTGCGCATATCCGACAAGAGTTCGTAATTCTTTTTACGTCTTCAACAGAATATGGCAAGTTTCTGCTCCTGACTACGTGAATCATTCTTGTGATACCTGGGTGACACAATTCCCTGTGTATATACTGAAGATCATCTGAGCCAGTTACCAGGCAACACACCCTTGAAAGCGCGTCGACCGCGGCATTCTCCTTACCAGGGCGGTAAGTGACGTCAAAGGAGTAGCAAGAAAGCTCCATTCTCCATCTCGCTATTTTCTCGTTTTTTATTTTACTCGTTGTTTTTGGGTTAAACATAAACGAGACCGACTTTTGGTCAGTGATTAATTCAAAATGTCGGCCGATTAAGTAATGCCTCCATTTTCGTAATGCCTCAACTATGGCGTACGCTTCTTTTTCTATTGCAGAGTGTCGTCGCTCGGATTTCGAAAGTGTTCTTGAAAAAAAAGCTACAGGACGACCGGATTGTCTCAGTGAGGCAGCTATCGCACAGTCGGAGGCATCCGTCTCAACTAATAGAGGGATAAAAGGATCCACAGCAGAAATGGCAGACTGAGCAATGTTCCTTTTCATGTTTTGAAATGCTCTGATGGCGGAACAGGACAACGGAAAAGTAGATACTTGTGTCAATGGGTGTATTTTTTCTGAAAAAGACGCAACCCATTGGGAGTAGTGAGCAAACATACCGAGGGCTCGTCGTAAAGAGGGCATGTTTCCAGGGATTGGTAATTCCATTAGCGGTTTCAGTCGCTCGGGATCCGGCGTCATGGTGCCATTTTTGACAATATATCCCAATAATTTGATGCTTTTCAAGTTGTAGGAACATTTTTCACTGTTCAAAGTCAGATTATATTTCTTGACGGCAGCCATGAATCGTTTAAGGTTGTGGTCATGTTCAGCTTGGTTATGTCCGCATACTGTGACATTGTCTATATATGCAACAGTACCCTTCAATTTTTCATTGGAGATTATTTCATCTATTACCCTCTGGAAGCTAGCCACACCATTTGTTATCCCAAAAGGAATTCGGCAGAACTGATATAGGCGACCGCAGGCCTCGAATGCCGTGTAGGGCTTATCCTCTGGCTTGATAGGTACCTGATGGTAGGCACTTCTGAGATCTAAAGTACTGAAAGTGTGATATTTTGCAATATTAGAAATCATTTCGTCAATACGAGGCAGTGGATAGGCATCGAGTAATGTGTATCTGTTGATGGTCTGGGAATAGTCAATGACCATCCTTTTCTTGTGATTTTCAGTGGCTGTTACGAGGACCTGTGCTCGCCATGGAGATTCACTTGGCTCTATAATTCCTTCCTTTAGTAGTTTTGTTACTTCTGCTGCTATGAACTGCTTGTCCGTTTCTGAATAGCGTCTTGATTTTATTGCTATTGGTTTGCAGTCAGGAGTTAAGTTTGTAAAAAGTGACGGGTGCCGCACTTTGACAGCTGCTAGTCCACATACGCTTAGGACTGGCTTGGGGCCACCAAAAGGAATTTCAACGCATGAATGTTGTTTTAGAAAATTGTGACCCAAAATCACTTCGCAGCAGAGGTTTTTCATTACTGATAATTTGATCCCTTGATAGGAGTTTCCTTTTAGTTTCAGGTTAACCATGCAATATCCAATTACATGGGACGATAAAGATGAATTTGCCATTGATATTTGGTTGGAACAAGGAAATATTTCCCATTTATTTGCTTTTACAATACTGGCATTAATAAAACTTTCGGAACTGCCTGTATCAATAAGCGCATGAATAGTCAATCCATTGATTTTTACCCTCACGATTGTTTTTGAGAGGCAGCCGGGGAATGCAGCTGATATTGTAATTGGTGCTACAGTAGCAAGAGTAGCCGAACGTTTTTTTTGAGAAGCTGACCGGCAAACTTTCGAAAAATGTCCCTGCTTATCACACTTGTGGCATCTAACATCTCGAGCCGGGCAGGACGAACGAGCATGTATACGAAGGCCACAAAAGTAGCATGTGGATCCAGCTGAGGCGGCAGTGATAAGTTGTTCGTGATCGTTAGAAAGGGGGGTGGCAGCATCTTGGACAATGGAAGAATTTTGAACATGCAGAGGAGGGGCTACGATAGCAGCTCCCAAAATATCGGGTTGTAAATAGAAGACAGACTGCTTCTGTGCCATGTCCAACGTTAGAGCTTGTTCATAAGCTGTTGGTAAGTCTAGGTTTTTATTCTCTAGTAGTCTTTGTCTTATTTGGTTGGACTGTATTCCATTAATAAATGCGTCCCTGATAAAAACATCTCTCGCTTGGTTCGCAGTTAAGGCTGTAAATTCACACTCGCGACTTAACGTCTTTAGAATCTGAAGGTATTGTTCAAGGCTTTCTTCTGGTTGTTGACGCCGGGTAGCAAGTAAATGTCTAGCAAAAATAGTATTTTTTTTCTTTACAAACATGGCTTCTAAAATGTCCACCGCAGTTTCATAATTTTCACATTCAGATAAATTTCTATAAATAGCAGTAGAGACATGATGTAAAAGAAGGGTATATTTCTCAGTACCTGTTAAAGCCGCGTTTGAAGATAACTGTAGAGCTGTAAGGAATCCTTCGAACATTTTTCTCCAATGCCGCCATTTGTCAGTAGATTCCGAGTCGGCCGTATCAAGGTCTAGACGATCGGGTTTCAAGTAACGTTCCATAACGAATGGTTAAATAAATTGTAATAAAAACTGGACGCCGAATATAACTTAAGGATAAGCTTTATTTAACCATTTGTTGCTTAGCTAGACTATATTTATTTGTAAAAAAATACAAAATTTGGCACAAGGCCTACAAGGGGGTGGGGAAAATGTTGACCTAACTAACATTTTTAACTTAACTAGTCACAATCACCAAAACAAATTTACTCCATGATATACCTACTTAAAACCCAAAAATGACAATATATACATGGAATTGGGAGTGGGGGAACAAGAATGATATATATATATACAATGAAAAAATAAATAAAATTAAGTGTTAGTATAAGAACCTCCCACTAAAGAAATGTGGCCGATAAGTAGTTTTGCCAGTCGAAAAAAGGCGATGCAGGTCACGAAAGTTTTATTCTCACACCTCCTTCGAAAATTACGAAAGGAGACCTGCATCTCTGACAAAACAACAGATCAGTCACCTAATAGGGGTCGGGAATGGGAATTAGAAAATAAAAGTCGGGGTAAAAAAAAAAAAAAAAAAAAAAAAAAAAAAAAAAAGGGGGGGGGGGAGAGGACGAAAAAAAAAGGGGGGCCTATGACAACTTACATACCGCTAGCTAAGCTAAAAAAGGGGAAGAAAAACAAAACATAACCTAATCTTGCCTAACCGGGTCAAATAAAAGGGTCAGTGTTCGGTTCGGCCACCCAATATTCTGTCTAAGGCACGTCCAAGTACCACTCAAAATTAGCTCCATTCAAACGACACAAACGTGCAACTTTCACCCACCTTTTGTTGAAATCTGCCGGGGGGAGTTTCACCTTCTCCAGCCTGACACGCATTTTCAAGCGAGACTGGAAAATGAGGACAAGCTGGGGAGCAGTGAAGGTCTCTTCCCCGTAGACTTCCTTCTGTCGTGTCGACCAAATCACTCCTCTCATGACTGCTAGTAAGCAAAGAAACACATAATGCTCCTCCCACTTCATGCTTGGTGCCCAATTGCAGCATGTCGAAAAAGACTCCAAAACGAAGAACTGTCCGTTCAACATGCGAACCGTGTAGCCTTCAACTAACTCACACAGCGGGCGAACGATGGGGCAATGAAAGAAAACATGACTGGTCGTTTCCTCCCAGTCGCCGCATCGAACACAACTTGGTGTCTCTAATAATCCCGCTGCGTAAAGCTTTTTGTCGACCCAGAGTGCATTTCGTATTATCAGCCAGGTGAGTGATGCCTCGTAATTATCGAAGCATTTCAACCCAGGCGCCCAAGGCCAGATCAAGCGAAGTTCTCCCTTCGTAAGACCGAGCTCCTCAGTAATATCGTCACGAACAGATCCCCTCACCATAACCCGATATAGTGCTTTACGAGACAACACTCGGGTGTCAGAGAGGCTTTCTGACACCCTTAGAAGGTACTTCAAGGACTGTCGACACTCGCGATAAAAGGAGCACTCGCGTCGAGGTAAACGAAATGCCTCACCCCCATGCAAGTGCACACTTTTCAAAGCCGGAAAGGCTTTCTTGGTGTCTTCCTTCCAGAATTCACCGTTTCCCTCACAAGGTGTACACATTCGGTCTAGGTAGTGTAAGCGAAGCGTATATTGACGAATCTCAACGCTTGGCATACCTAGACCGCCTTCAGACGGATGCAAGTAGCAGATCTCCCGGCGAACCATGGGCTGCTTTCCGCGCCACAAAAACGCGAAAAGAGCCTTCACTAGTTCAACTAGTGTGATCGCCGGCAGAGGGAGCACAGAAAGACGGTAGAGGATGAGAGGATAAATGTGAGAATTACACACCTCCGCTCTTCCTTTTAAAGTAAGATTTCTCAAAGACCACAGACGGGCTGCAGCCTTAACCGCTTTCAACACTTCCGACCAATTTTTCTCCAACTGGAGATCAGGACCAAACCAGACGCCGAGTATCTTGCAAGGCCCATCCGTCCAGCCAAAGGGCCCCTGAAGGGGAACACCCCTCCAGGCACCAATGCGTAAGCCAACAGACTTATCGCAGTTGATTTTGGCCCCTGTCACTTGTTCATACCGTCTTATTTCCATGTCGACGACCCTAATCTCAGCACTGCTCGTTACAAGCACAGTGACGTCGTCGGCATAGGCGGAGTACTTAATCATGGGGCAAGCACCAGACAAAGTAATCCCACGAAGGACCGGATTCACCCTAAGCCTGCGAAGGAAAGGCTCCAACGCAAGCACATAAAGCATCGGTGAAAGCGGACATCCCTGACGAATAGATCTGGACAAATCGAAAGGCTTTGACCTTATTCCATTCACTTCAACCAACGCACCGGGGTTTGCATAAAAGAGGCGAATCCAGGAGCGGAAATGGGGACCAAATCCAGCCGAAGACAAGACAGCCTCCAAGTAACGATGATCGACCCTATCGAATGCTTTGGACTGATCTAAATTGATCAGCGCGGCCTCAGTGTCGACTTTCTCTATGATCAAGCGTATCATGTGCAAATTATCTTGAATAGTCCGGCCCTTAACAGAACAAGTCTGTTCGGGACTTATTAGACGAAACAAGACAACCTGCAGACGATTAGCCAAGATCTTGGCCAAAATCTTTAACTCTGTATTTAACATTGTTAAGGGCCGGAAATTACCTATACCATCCCCACCACTCTTGTCCTTGCGGAGCAATTTGATGATACCCCTGGTAAAGTACTGGGGGATAGACCCGTTCCTAAACCAGGAGTTAAACAACACAGCCAGCAGGGGGACAAAAATGGGCGACAACCTCAAATACAGTTCGTAAGGCAGACCATCGATACCCGGAGACTTATCAAGGCCAACCTGCCTTAGGGCCTCCAGGACTTCATCCTCATTTATACACCCTTCGCACCTAGCTGCTTCGGTCGCCTCGAGACGAGAAAAGTCAGCTAAATAGGCGTCGAACTGAGCCATTGTCAGACCGGGCTCCTTGGTAAAAAGATCCTGAAAATAAGAGCGAAAACCCTCCAAAATCCCGTCGTTTGTAGTCACGAGACGCCCATCCGATAATGTGACACTGGCGATGTGTCGATCAGTAGACCGTCGACGTTCCTCCGCACGCAGTGACGCGGCCATGTTTGTCGCCTCGTGCGGCACTCTTTTTAACCTAGACCTAACTATCAATCCCTGATCTGCCTTGTTATCCAAGGAGTTCAGTTCCGTTTTAGCTACAGTAAAGGTAACGCTATCCCCCGCCTCAGCCGCCCGACTTAAACTAGTTTCTAGTGCCACTTTCGTTGCCCTGATCTAAGGTTGAGTCGACGACTATAATCGGCAACGAAGGACCTAATAACGTTCTTAAGGTGGCCCCACCACTTATTCCCAATGATAGCACCCGTCAATTCCCTCTGTAATGTTAGTAAAAGCTGTTCCCGGAAGTCCTTCACATCGAACAACGATGTGTTGAACTTCCAGTAACCAGCCAATCTAGGCTTAGGACTATCTAAGTTTACCCGCACCCGGACAAGCCTATGATCCGAGTAAACTATATTATGAAAACTTGGACAATCTAAAAGCCCTAAATCGACTCTCCTAATTAAGAACCGATCAAGGTAACTCGAAAGTTGCCCTAAATCGGAGCCGCGACTAGCAGTCCAAGTCCATACTACTTCACGGGGTTTCTCATTTCGGAATTTATCGACAAGATCGAACTTATCGATAAAGTCCCGAAATGCCTTAACATCCCCGTTGCTGTTAGTTCCCCTACGTTTTCCCAAGCGATCTAAATCGGGATCCAAGACCGCGTTCCAGTCTCCCGCTAGAATTATCCGACGCGACGTATCCATAAATAGCTCGATCCGCCGAAAAAAAGGAACCCGCTCAGAACTGGCGTTGGGCGCATAAACCCCAATAAGCCGAAAAGCCACATCCTTTACGGTAACATCAAGAACGCACAGCCTTCCCTCAGGATCTGCATAGATTGGGTCACACGTCGCATTCAGTGTGCGCTTAACTAGCCAGGAAACCCCTCTTGAGTGAGTATCAAAGTACGCTGAATAGAGCTGAAAGTCTCTAGTCAGCGCACCCTGATAATCACTGGGAATAAAGTGGGTCTCCTGCAAACAACATGCATCCACGCCGAGTCGCTGAAGGTCACGTACTACTCGAAGTTTACGAGCGGTGTCCCTCAACCCTCGGCCATTTAGGCTTGCTAATCTGAGTGCCATTCTAGTGCTCTTAGAGTTGGGAACCCGAAACGAACATTGATGCATTTAAGACACCGACAGATGAACCCAGAGAACCTTGTCCCAATTCATTTGAGACGAGACCGTCCGGGGCCACACCGCCAATGTCTAAGGGGAAAGTTAGTTTTAATGCCCTGTAGAGTGTAGGATGGATACGAATAGGGACCCTCCCAACACAAGATTTTTGCAGTAATACTACTTCTTCATCGTTAAAGAAAGCGAGAGGAGGCGATATATTAAAGGCGTTATTCGCTTCCTCCATCATATTCCAAACCCCCTTAGCTTTGTCTCTTGATCTAACCACAGATAAAAGTCTTTGTGCATCCAAGAAATTTTCCGGGTTGGTAATGTCTTTTTTGTGTACCATCTTTAGTGTAGCTAGGTTTCGGTAGTTCTTCTTATGATGGTTTATCATAAGATTTTCAGTTTCGGGAGTAACTTTACAGACATCCTTGCCTGTGTAGAAAGGGGTCTTCTTTTTCCGGGCCTCTAGCGAGGGACTTCGATGGCGTTTCTGGGATGTAGATGGGGCGGTGGGGGAGGCAGGAGGCGGCATATCGGTCTTCATTGGAGAGGGGGGCGGTGTACTTTTAGGGGTGTTGCACGGGGAACAGAAAGGAGATGGATTGGGGGTAACGGGCTTATCTTTTGATAAGGGGGTCAAATTAGATTCCCTTACTGGTGGGGATGACTTTAATGGTGGGGGTGCACCTTTGGCTGGAGAGCGACGTTCTTTGGCCGGTGGAGTTTTTTTTTCCGCATTAATAGTAGTATCGGCAACCTTTTTTTTTTCCTCGTTTTTTTTTTCTTTTTTTTCCTCAGTTTTGCGCTCCTCGTCGAGAGACTTTTTCAAATTTAGTATTTCTTTGTATTTTTCACCACCAGGATCGTTGCTGGTTTCTATTTCTAGTTGTTCCTCTTCGGTCATTACTTGAGCATATGACTTCGGCGATTTTTTGCCAGTCACGATATTCCAAACGACTTTTTTTTTGGGCGATTCATTTTCGGTGTTGCATAAGTCCTCGAATTCCTCCGGGGTTACAGTTTCAGTTGTTGGCTTTGAGGAGGGAGTCTTCTTCTCCGCTGCAACTTTAGGTGTCAAGTGTTCTAGCACTCTGTTCTTGGGGTTAGGCTGGGCCGGTTTGATCCTTGTTGGGCAAGTGAAAGTTAAATGCCCAACCTCATTGCAAATCCAACAAGCTGGACGTCTTCCAGCCACCACCACAGGTAATTTTTCTCCATTTGCTTCTATGTAGTACGGAACTTTTTTAAAAGCCGACTCGTTAAGCCACACGTCAAAAGACCATGTTCCGTTGAACTTGTCGACCGTAATAGCCGTTATTTCTCCGAACTTAAGTAAAAAGGCGCCTAAGTATTCCCCAGGAACCACAGCCGGAACTTCAAAAACTGAGATGGTCGTTCTCCTTCGACCCATGTATTCCATTCGCAGAATGTAGTCTTTTGTAATTATTTCTTTCTTCGAGAGTTCGATGCAGACTTCCTCGGTCTTAAAGAGACTATTCCAGGTGTTATAACCTTTACATTTCACGATACGTTCAGCACGTACTCCGGTCGTTGCAATTAATTTTGCGACAGTTTCTTTCGAGGACCTAATCAGTTTTTTGGACTTTCTGTCCACTACGAACATTAATATCGTTTTTTTCTGGAATTCCTCCAACCTTGGTAACTGTATGATTACTCCAGTTTCAGTCACGAAATCCGTGCAGTCTTTTGCTTTGGCGATAAAATCGTCAACGTCTATTTTAAGGGCGGGTGCCTTAATCCAGTCGGTTTTATCGGTAGGCTGAGATGGCTTCTCAACCACTTCAGAGGTCTCCGAAGGCGCACAGCTGGCAGTAGCCATGGCCGGAGAACGGTAGAAAAAAATTAACAAACTCCAAATAAATAAAAATATAAGGAGTAACAAAAAGCAAGCAACAAATTTAACAAATAACGGTAGTAACAATAAATAACAATAATAACAATAATCACGGACTTACTGGCAGAGAAAAAATCACACAGAGCTTTGTTGCTTAGCTAGACTATATTTATTTGTAAAAAAAATACAAAATTTGGCACAAGGCCTACAAGGGGGTGGGGAAAATGTTGACCTAACTAACATTTTTAACTTAACTAGTCACAATCACCAAAACAAATTTACTCCATGATATACCTACTTAAAACCCAAAAATGACAATATATACATGGAATTGGGAGTGGGGGAACAAGAATGATATATATATATATACAATGAAAAAATAAATAAAATTAAGTGTTAGTATAAGAACCTCCCACTAAAGAAATGTGGCCGATAAGTAGTTTTGCCAGTCGAAAAAAGGCGATGCAGGTCACGAAAGTTTTATTCTCACACCTCCTTCGAAAATTACGAAAGGAGACCTGCATCTCTGACAAAACAACAGATCAGTCACCTAATAGGGGTCGGGAATGGGAATTAGAAAATAAAAGTCGGGGTGAAAAAAAAAAAAAAAAAAAAAAAAAAAAAAAAAAGGGGGGGGGAGAGGACGGAAAAAAAAGGGGGGCCTATGACAACTTACATACCGCTAGCTAAGCTAAAAAAGGGGAAGAAAAACAAAACATAACCTAATCTTGCCTAACCGGGTCAAATAAAAGGGTCAGTGTTCGGTTCGGCCACCCAATATTCTGTCTAAGGCACGTCCAAGTACCACTCAAAATTAGCTCCATTCAAACGACACAAACGTGCAACTTTCACCCACCTTTTGTTGAAATCTGCCGGGGGGAGTTTCACCTTCTCCAGCCTGACACGCATTTTCAAGCGAGACTGGAAAATGAGGACAAGCTGGGGAGCAGTGAAGGTCTCTTCCCCGTAGACTTCCTTCTGTCGTGTCGACCAAATCACTCCTCTCATGACTGCTAGTAAGCAAAGAAACACATAATGCTCCTCCCACTTCATGCTTGGTGCCCAATTGCAGCATGTCGAAAAAGACTCCAAAACGAAGAACTGTCCGTTCAACATGCGAACCGTGTAGCCTTCAACTAACTCACACAGCGGGCGAACGATGGGGCAATGAAAGAAAACATGACTGGTCGTTTCCTCCCAGTCGCCGCATCGAACACAACTTGGTGTCTCTACTAATCCCGCTGCGTAAAGCTTTTTGCCGACCCAGAGTGCATTTCGTATTATCAGCCAGGTGAGTGATGCCTCGTAATTATCGAAGCATTTCAACCCAGGCGCCCAAGGCCATATCAAGCGAAGTTCTCCCTTCGTAAGACCGAGCTCCTCAGTAATATCGTCACGAACAGATCCCCTCACCATAACCCGATATAGTGCTTTACGAGACAACACTCGGGTGTCAGAGAGGCTTTCTGACACCCTTAGAAGGTACTTCAAGGACTGTCGACACTCGCGATAAAAGGAGCACTCGCGTCGAGGTAAACGAAAAGCCTCACCCCCATGCAAGTGCACACTTTTCAAAGCCGGAAAGGCTTTCTTGGTGTCTTCCTTCCAGAATTCACCGTTTCCCTCACAAGGTGTACACATTCGGTCTAGGTAGTGTAAGCGAAGCGTATATTGACGAATCTCAACGCTTGGCATACCTAGACCGCCTTCAGACGGATGCAAGTAGCAGATCTCCCGGCGAACCATGGGCTGCTTTCCGCGCCACAAAAACGCGAAAAGAGCCTTCACTAGTTCAACTAGTGTGATCGCCGGCAGAGGGAGCACAGAAAGACGGTAGAGGATGAGAGGATAAATGTGAGAATTACACACCTCCGCTCTTCCTTTTAAAGTAAGATTTCTCAAAGACCACAGACGGGCTGCAGCCTTAACCGCTTTCAACACTTCCGACCAATTTTTCTCCAACTGGAGATCAGGACCAAACCAGACGCCGAGTATCTTGCAAGGCCCATCCGTCCAGCCAAAGGGCCCCTGAAGGGGAACACCCCTCCAGGCACCAATGCGTAAGCCAACAGACTTATCGCAGTTGATTTTGGCCCCTGTCACTTGTTCATACCGTCTTATTTCCATGTCGACGACCCTAATCTCAGCACTGCTCGTTACAAGCACAGTGACGTCGTCGGCATAGGCGGAGTACTTAATCATGGGGCAAGCACCAGACAAAGTAATCCCACGAAGGACCGGATTCACCCTAAGCCTGCGAAGGAAAGGCTCCAACGCAAGCACATAAAGCATCGGTGAAAGCGGACATCCCTGACGAATAGATCTGGACAAATCGAAAGGCTTTGACCTTATTCCATTCACTTCAACCAACGCACCGGGGTTAGCATAAAAGAGGCGAATCCAGGAGCGGAAATGGGGACCAAATCCAGCCGAAGACAAGACAGCCTCCAAGTAACGATGATCGACCCTATCGAATGCTTTGGACTGATCTAAATTGATCAGCGCGGCCTCAGTGTCGACTTTCTCTATGATCAAGCGTATCATGTGCAAATTATCTTGAATAGTCCGGCCCTTAACAGAACAAGTCTGTTCGGGACTTATTAGACGAAACAAGACAACCTGCAGACGATTAGCCAAGATCTTGGCCAAAATCTTTAACTCTGTATTTAACATTGTTAAGGGCCGGAAATTACCTATACCATCCCCACCACTCTTGTCCTTGCGGAGCAATTTGATGATACCCCTGGTAAAGTACTGGGGGATATACCCGTTCCTAAACCAGGAGTTAAACAACACAGCCAGCAGGGGGACAAAAATGGGCGACAACCTCAAATACAGTTCGTAAGGTAGTCCATCGATACCCGGAGACTTATCAAGGCCAACCTGCCTTAGGGCCTCCAGGACTTCATCCTCATTTATACACCCTTCGCACCTAGCTGCTTCGGTCGCCTCGAGACGAGAAAAGTCAGCTAAATAGGCGTCGAACTGAGCCATTGTCAGACCGGGCTCCTTGGTAAAAAGATCCTGAAAATAAGAGCGAAAACCCTCCAAAATCCCGTCGTTTGTAGTCACGAGACGCCCATCCGATAATGTGACACTGGCGATGTGTCGATCAGTAGACCGTCGACGTTCCTCCGCACGCAGTGACGCGGCCATGTTTGTCGCCTCGTGCGGCACTCTTTTTAACCTAGACCTAACTATCAATCCCTGATCTGCCTTGTTATCCAAGGAGTTCAGTTCCGTTTTAGCTACAGTAAAGGTAACGCTATCCCCCGCCTCCGCCGCCCGACTTAAACTAGTTTCTAGTGCCACTTTCGTTGCCCTAGATCTAAGGTTGAGTCGACGACTATAATCGGCAACGAAGGACCTAATAACGTTCTTAAGGTGGCCCCACCACTTATTCCCAATGATAGCACCCGTCAATTCCCTCTGTAATGTTAGTAAAAGCTGTTCCCGGAAGTCCTTCAAATCGAACAACGATGTGTTGAACTTCCAGTAACCAGCCAATCTAGGCTTAGGACTATCTAAGTTTACCCGCACCCGGACAAGCCTATGATCCGAGTAAACTATATTATGAAAACTTGGACAATCTAAAAGCCCTAAATCGACTCTCCTAATTAAGAACCGATCAAGGTAACTCGAAAGTTGCCCTAAATCGGAGCCGCGACTAGCAGTCCAAGTCCATACTACTTCACGGGGTTTCTCATTTCGGAATTTATCGACAAGATCGAACTTATCGATAAAGTCCCGAAATGCCTTAGCATCCCCGTTGCTGTTAGTTCCCCTACGTTTTCCCAAGCGATCTAAATCGGGATCCAAGACCGCGTTCCAGTCTCCCGCTAGAATTATCCGACGCGACGTATCCATAAAGGGCTCGATCCGCCGAAAAAAAGGAACCCGCTCAGAACTGGCGTTGGGCGCATAAACCCCAATAAGCCGAAAAGCCACATCCTTTACGGTAACATCAAGAACGCACAGCCTTCCCTCAGGATCTGCATAGATTGGGTCACACGTCGCATTCAGTGTGCGCTTAACTAGCCAGGAAACCCCTCTTGAGTGAGTATCAAAGTACGCTGAATAGAGCTGAACGTCTCTAGTCAGCGCACCCTGATAATCACTGGGAATAAAGTGGGTCTCCTGCAAACAACATACATCCACGCCGAGTCGCTGAAGGTCACGTACTACTCGAAGTTTACGAGCGGTGTCCCTCAACCCTCGGCCATTTAGGCTTGCTAATCTGAGTGCCATTCTAGTGCTCTTAGAGTTGGGAACCCGAAACGAACATTGATGCATTTAAGACACCGACAGATGAACCCAGAGAACCTTGTCCCAATTCATTTGAGACGAGACCGTCCGGGGCCACACCGCCAATGTCTAAGGGGAAAGTTAGTTTTAATGCCCTGTAGAGTGTAGGATGGATACGAATAGGGACCCTCCCAACACAAGATTTTTGCAGTAATACTACTTCTTCATCGTTAAAGAAAGCGAGAGGAGGCGATATATTAAAGGCGTTATTCGCTTCCTCCATCATATTCCAAACCCCTTTAGCTTTGTCTCTTGATCTAACCACAGATAAAAGTCTTTGTGCATCCAAGAAATTTTCCGGGTTGGTAATGTCTTTTTTGTGTACCATCTTTAGTGTAGCTAGGTTTCGGTAGTTCTTCTTATGATGGTTTATCATAAGATTTTCAGTTTCGGGAGTAATTTTACAGACATCCTTGCCTGTGTAGAAAGGGGTCTTCTTTTTCCGAGCCTCTAGCGAGGGACTTCGATGGCGTTTCTGGGATGTGGAGGGGGCGGTGGGTGAGGCAGGAGGCGGCATATCGGTCTTCATTGGAGAGGGGGGCGGTGTACTTTTAGGAGTGTTGCACGGGGAACAGAAAGGAGATGGAATTGGGGTAACGGTCTTATCTTTTGATAAGGGGGTCAAATTAGATTCCCTTACTGGTGGGGATGACTTTAATGGTGGGGGTGCACCTTTGGCTGGAGAGCGACGTTCTTTGGCCGGGGGAGTTTTTTTTTTTCCGCATTACTTGTGGTTTCGGAAACCATTTTTTTTCCTTCGTTTTTTTTTTCCTTTTTTTCTTCAGATTTGCGCTCCTCGTCGAGAGACTTTTTAAGATTTAGTATTTCTTTGTATTTTTCACCACCAGGATCGTTGCTGGTTTCTATTTCTAGTTGTTCTTCTTCGGTCATTACTTGAGCATATGACTTCGGCGATTTTTTGCCAGTCACGATATTCCAAACGACTTTTTTTTTGGGCGATTCATTTTCGGTGTTGCATAAGTCCTCGAATTCCTCCGGGGTTACAGTTTCAGTTGTTGGCTTTGAGGAGGGAGTCTTCTTCTCCGCTGCAACTTTAGGTGTCAAGTGTTCTAGCACTCTGTTCTTGGGGTTAGGCTGGGCCGGTTTGATCCTTGTTGGGCAAGTGAAAGTTAAATGCCCAACCTCATTGCAAATCCAACAAGCTGGACGTCTTCCAGCCACCACCACAGGTAATTTTTCTCCATTTGCTTCTATGTAGTACGGAACATTTTTAAAAGCCGACTCGTTAAGCCACACGTCAAAAGACCATGTTCCGTTGAACTTGTCGACCGTAATAGCCGTTATTTCTCCGAACTTAAGTAAAAAGGCGCCTAAGTATTCCCCAGGAACCACAGCCGGAACTTCAAAAACTGAGATGGTCGTTCTCCTTCGACCCATGTATTCCATTCGCAGAATGTAGTCTTTAGTAATTATTTCTTTCTTCGAGAGTTCGATGCAGACTTCCTCGGTCTTAAAGAGACTATTCCAGGTGTTATAACCTTTACATTTCACGATACGTTCAGCACGTACTCCGGTCGTTGCAATTAATTTTGCGACAGTTTCTTTCGAGGACCTAATCAGTTTTTTGGACTTTCTGTCCACTACGAACATTAATATGGTTTTTTTCTGGAATTCCTCCAACCTTGGTAACTGTATGATTACTCCAGTTTCAGTCACGAAATCCGTGCAGTCTTTTGCTTTGGCGATAAAATCGTCAACGTCAATTTTAAGGGCGGGTGCCTTAATCCAATCCGTTTTATCCGTAGGTTGAGATGGCTTCTCAACCACTTCAGAGGTCTCCGAAGGCGCACAGCTGGCAGTAGCCATGGCCGGAGAACGGTAGAAAAAAAATTAACAAACTCCAAATAAATAAAAATATAAGGAGTAACAAAAAGCAAGCAACAAATTTAACAAATAACGGTAGTAACAATAAATAACAATAATAACAATAATCACGGACTTACTGGCAGAGAAAAAATCACACAGAGCTTTGTTGCTTCGCTAGACAAATAGTGTTTTAACATTCACTCTTAATATACACGAATGTAGAACATTCCATTATTACTCCAAGGGGGAGACAGGCATCAATTATCTTTGTTACTACACAAGGGTATGCTATCCCCGTTGATTAAATAAAGTGTTCCGTTAACAATTCCGTCCAGATTCCCGAGTTCGACAGAAATATTCCCGCGTTCGAAAAGATACACCTAAAGGAGACCGGAGGTTACAGTGGTAATAACACTCAAAGTTGAGAACAGTAGTCCGAATAATCCAAATTATACAAATTATCAATCCTCATCTAAACAATTCAGTTCAGTATTAATTTAACGTTTGCTGTTTAGCCTACGCAAATTACCCGAGATAATACATTTGCACTAACATTTCTAATTAAGTAATGGATTAGTTATATTCCGTGGTCTTCCATTAATAAATACTGAAAATTAAATTAAAATTGGTTAACTTCCTGAATTTAGATGAATTTTTAAATGAAGTGAGGGGTCAAAATGCCCACAGTCGGACTATTCGACATATCTCATTTATTACTTGATAGACTTAAGTAATTTTGCAGCGCTCTGGCCTCCTTTATTACGATGGTCGTGGATACACTTAGAAAAGGAGAATAGTGAACTAATAGTAGCTAATCAACCGAAATCGAAACCGAAACCTTTAGATCTTCAGTTTGTTATTCTTCAAACTGAACTAATTAGCAAACATAAATAATATCGGTGGAAATTATTTCATTAGACCGAAATTATTTATGTTGTTTTAACTACGTATAAACGTTAAATACAATGTATTATTTAATATACTAGCAAAAATATGCTCCCTCCGATCGCATATTTTTGCTAGTGTTTTAAATAGAATTCATCAATTATAGGCTTCCGTGAGATTACTTCCGGTAATATACAATCACACCGGAAGTGTTCGTATTTTTTAGAATACCTTCTGTGTAAAATATAATTTACCAATTACAATTTACCATTAACATATATGACTACAAATAAATGTAGTCTGCAAACTAAACTTATACATTTTTTTAATATAAAGAACTAAGTACAAAACTATTACGCAAATAAATGAATCAGCATTAAATGACTTAAAAGTTTTAATATGGCGTAAACAATACAACGAAAAACCACATCAACTTTGGACGGACAGATGTTGTGTTACTATTACTAATGCCCCCCCCCCCTATTTCGGGAGAGTGAGAAACGGTAGAAAGAAATAACCGAAAACTAACGAAATTGTTGGATATAAAAGAGATGTCTCTAATTCTAACTGTCTGTGTGAAAGTTTAATTTATTAAAAAAACATTTTAAATAACATCAGTTTTAAAAATTTTGTTTAGTAGCGACGAGAGTTATAATTTGGACGTCACCACTCGAAATGAACCCTACAAGTGACACCGACTTCAGGCTGGACAAGCGAAACATGACAACAGAAGAGGACATGACTTTTTATATACGTACCTATATTCTTTTTTTCCTACTCTGTCTCTGTCTCTCTTTCTCTCTCTCTCTCTCTTTCTCTCCTTCTTTCGACTCTCTCTCTCTTTCTCTCTTCCCCCCTTATCCCCCTCTTTCTTTCTCTAATTCATCGCCCTCTCTCCCCATCTATCTTTCTCTCTTCAACCTAACTTTTTCTATCTATTCCACCTCTTTATCTATGTCTGTCGGTCTTTCCCCTTTTTTTCTTTATCTCCCCTTTTTCTCCCACTACATATGTGTTTGTTATTTATACGTATGGTGATATTCTCTGTTGCTTATATAGGACAATTCTAATATATATATATATATATATATATATATATATATATATATATATATATATGTATCTATATATATATATATATATATCGACTGTGAACGCGTGGCGGTGTTAGATTATGAGAGGCACGGTGTTGAAAAGGTGCACTTCAACTAGTTCGAATTTGGCCTTCGCTCGAAATGGAAAATGACTGAGTGAATGTCGGGCTGACACAAACTTTGTGAAAATATATGTTTCCCACGAGTGAGTAACATATAGGAGACCTTAGGATCAAGCAAACAAAGCATTGCAGTAAATAAATGTCGGAGATAGAGACCGACACATTTAGAGCACGATGACGTTGCTTTTTGTTGCGCGCAACGAAACGAGAGTTTCAGAGTTTACCCATGGAATTGGGCGAAAGCAGACGTTAAAAAGATGTGCTGAAACTTAAGGTTAATTCAGTATGGACCGAACACGAAACCTCATGTATGTTCATCTCTGCAATGGTCAGATAATAAGTAACGATTCAAGAAGTAACTCAAAGATAATATTGACTGGAATTAAATCAGACCCCACTCTTTTGCGTGCCTGTTTCATTCAGAGAAAATAAACACCTTGAACCTCTCGAAAAATCTGTCTTCAAACTCCGTTTTGTCGATGTAAAACTGTGTCTTCTAGACACACTGATGACGACGGCCACGGTAAAAGAAAGAAAGAAGATAACAATGCACAGTGACGAAGATCACGGTATGATGACATGGAAGAGAAGAAAGAATGTTGACGACGAATCACGGCAGCACTGAAGGAAACGACGGAAAATAAATGGTAAATTTCAGTTAATATTGAATGAACATTTGTAAAAGAGAAAAGAGAAAAAAAAGACAAAAGAAGAACGATGTCCATACTCACACATGTTACAAATTGGAAATACGTATAAGATGTTATGGGAGCGCTTGTATAACCATGCGCCCGTTAAAAGTACTGTAAAAACACCCACAGACGTATAGCGAATGTTCTGTCACCTACTTACACACACATTGATACATGCTAAAAGATATTAACAATGGAGGCACCTCCATATTCGCACGCATTATAAAACACACTTGAAAAACTGTTTTAGGATTTTTTAGTAACTTTTAAACATATGATATGTTACACTGGTTGTAACAAAAACAACGAGCATACGACGTAATATGTATCTTGCAATTTCCTTTCTGGATTCCTTTGCAAATGCAAAGGAATCCAGAAAGGAAATTGCATCGTAATTTAAACGATTATCCAACGAAACCGTAGGAGGAATTTAAGATCACTTGTCGAAAACAGAAACAACTATAAATATTGACTTAACCCATGATAGTTGTTTTCTTGATTCGTCGGTGCCGTCGTATAAACTGAATGAACATTGAGCTTTACAAATAAAAAAATCCAACTCTTCTAGAAAACTGACGTTCATTCATGAACATGTTACATATTACGTTCACATATTCTGAATGAATTGTTTTCTCATATAGTCTGAGAGCATATTATTTATAATATTCGCTAACATCTTTGACTCATTAATCAATGTAGCAATGGTTAATCACCTCGAAAATGATAAAAAATTTATTTCAGATGAACGGTATGGATTTAGGTAAACCACGTTCTACTTTGGATATCTAAACAGTAATTTCTGAACGCATCACGGTGAAAAAGAAACAAATAAAATAAACTCATCCATAATACTTGTTGTCTATACTTATAGCACTTGGAGAAGGTGCGAAAAGAGTCTAGCAAGCTTCATTCGATAAGTCAGTCGAAGCTGGGCAGTAGCACTTGATATATTCGACAAAGTTTAGCATGAAGTTCTCATGTAAAATTCATAGGTACGGTATTACTAGACGAATATTTAATATAATCAGATCTTTCTTAGCTCACAGAAAGATCTAGATCTTTTTCGAGTGCCGTATATCAAAACAACATCGCATTAATGCCGGTGTGCTCCAGGAGTCGATACTTGGACTTTTATTATTCCTGATCTTCATCGAAAGACTTCCCTGATGCAATTGCGTTCGCGACGGGTATATTCTATGATTAAACTACGCTCAAATCTCAATTTTAATAAACATATCGAACAGACACACATCCAAAACTATGCCTTAATTATGAGAAAATTACCTCTAGTGTGTAGTTTAATTGAGCCGAAATAGACGTTTCCATTCAATGCTACAATGACAAAGCTCTATACTGTTAATAATTATGAGAATAATGTCCAAACACTATTTGCCATTGCTAGTGAGACCCTCATCAAGAGGCGAACGTTCAACTCACCTGCTTTATATTCAGCATGAAATAGAATAAATACATGAAAGATACTGGCAAGTCTGCTGCAAAATAGATGATATCCATCAACTGAGGTAAAAACCTTTTCACATTTGCCCGTGTCCTATATCTCTATTAAGCCCATGCATGGAGTGTGGTTGCCACATAGGAATAGATGCAACAACAACTAGTGCCTCGCTCTTGGAAACGGGTGGAAAACATCTCTAACATAATAGGTCCTACACATTCCATCAAGCTCCAACCCTTGTCGCATCGCCACAATGTTGCATTCATGTGCTTGTTTTACATGGAATTCTAAGGAATGTTCTTCGATGACTAAACTGCACTTGTACTCTTTCAATGTAAATACCTTGAACAACTCGACCAGCAGCAAAACCTTCTCCATTCAATGTAGAGGTCCACAAAATGCTTGACCACTTTCTACTCTACTATCTTCTTTAATCAGACCGCTTGCTTTGGAATTCCTTCCCTGCTCCCTGTTTCCCTGACTGTACTAACATGCACAAATCTAAATGTAATATTAACAAACACTTTGCTACACAACTTCCCGCTTCGGATATATCCTTTAGTTCTGACCTTTACCCACGGTAGCCCCTTACCTCTCAGTTGCGATATTCTTTGTTTGGGGTAAAAAAAAAACTTAAAAAGATAACTTTTCTGTTGCTCTTATGTACACTTTTTCTTCATTCTCGCTGCTGTTGTTTAATGATGGCTTAATAAATTATATTGCTTGTTAAGAATGTGCTTTTCAGAAGGCAGTTTTTACCGTTTCTGCAGCTGCATAGACTTGTACTATTTCCGCTTATGTTATTATTCCTGCAAGTGTGCAGTCTGCAGTTGTGGTATTTATTATAGTTATATTAATGGCGTTTTTAGTTATGATTTTCTTGAGTCTGAGGAAATATTTGTAAATTAGTTTAAAAATAGATTTTCCTATGGGTGTTATTACGTTGCTATTGTAGGGTTGGTTAAACTAAATAATGTCACGGTTTCTTTTATGCCAGTTCGTGTTCATTATATTTACCAATTGTATTAGTTTATCATTAAGTCAGCTATCTGTATGTCTGCCTGGTATTCTATTTTGTGCTAATCCACATGGGCAAATTTAAAATAACTGAAAAAACGTTTGTAAACTTATGTTGCAGAGTTAAAGAGATTGAAAAGTTAATTTGCAAGTGTAGCGGCTTTTTGTACATACTTGTGTATATAAAAATAATCATATAAATAGTTGTATTTATTATTGAGCACTATTTTATTAGCCTTATTTAAATTCCTAGGATTTTTATCCTGTGGATCTTTACTTTACCTGGATTACTATATATATATATATATATATATATCATTTACATTATATCTTGTTCGCTCTATACATATAGGAATGCTTCACACATAATTTTACATTTCTTTTCAATTACAAAAATAACTAAATCGATAATTTCGTTCTCTAAAGTGACGTACATGATAAAACGAAAATATTTTTTTTTTAAATTGAAATCTTGAATCTGATGAAGGCTTGAAAAATAGAAATCGCTATGTTATGTAATTTCAGTTGTGTGTCTGGGTCAAACAGATATAAAATAGCAATATAAGATGAGAAAAACAAAAATGTCTTGGAAAGAAGTGGCATCTCAAGTCAGACGGCAGGCAGCAAATTTTCGAAGATAAGCTAGACGAAAAAAGTTTCTAATTCAATCTACTTTTTGATAAACGTCTATTACCATTAGCTCGTGTTGGACAGGTTCGTTAGTTAGTTGTTTGAAGTAAGAGTCGAAGTTTACTGGATGAAGCACTGTATAATTTCAAGCGACAAATTCTACCGTGCATGTTACAAATTACCAGCGTAATACATGCCATGCATCTATCTAAATGAATAAATGCGATTTTGTTTTGAATTAACACTCCTATATTATAATGACAACAGGTTAGTGTTATTTAAAGCAATGCTAAAACACTTTATTTACCTCCCCAGGAGGTTAGGCACAAGGCCAGTTTTATCTTACTCCCACAAGTAAGATGTGACCCAAGCTCGGGTCGGGAAAGTGGGACTTGAAAAGCCAGCGCCCGAGAAGGTGAGCACTCTGGCCATTAAAAATTGCCTGAGCAGCCCCGTCGGCATTCCCCGGTAGGGGCGCCTCAGGCAGTAAGCAATAAACTTACTCCTCTCCAAAGAGGGGAGGCAAAGCCTGGGAGGGTGGACCTCCTAGAACTGCACAGGACAGACCCATAGACCGGCGTAAATCAAGCTCCGAAGACCAAGACGATACCAGTTTATGGCGTGTATCAATCAATGCTAAAACATTTTATTTACCTCCCCAGGAGGTTAGGCACAAGGCCAGGTTTTTCTTACTCCCACAAGTAAGATGTGACCCAAGCTCGGGTCGGGAAAGTGGGACTTGAAAAGCCAGCGCCCGAGAAGGTGAGCACTCTGGCCATTAAAAATTGCCTGAGCAGCCCCGTCGGCATTCCCCGGTAGGGGCGCCTCAGGCAGTAAGCAATAAACTTACTCCTCTCCAAAGAGGGGAGGCAAAGCCTGGGAGGGTGGACCTCCTAGAACTGCACAGGACAGACCCATAGACCGGCGTAAATCAAGCTCCGAAGGCCAAGACGATACCAGTTTATGGCGTGTATCAATCAATGCTAAAACATAAAATCTTGATATTCTGTACATATAATGGAGGTAAAAGATTAAGAGAGTATCTTTTGACTGACTAATTAGCATAACTATGTTTAAAACCATTCTTAATTAATTAATGTTTAGTAGTATTCATTTGGAATTGCATTGGCTCATGTTTGCTATCGATATGCAACGGCTTCATGTATATTTAAAGAAATTAATTAAAGTTATTTAACAAATAAATGTAAAAAAACACCTAAAGTTTTATCTCCACCCGTTCGCTGACGACTTTACCGAAGGTTGTGCTTTGCTACAAGCGAAACAGAAGCTAGAAAAGAAAATGGGGAGTTTGAGGGAGAATGTGGTTGTCGCGTTCTCTCTCTCTCTCTGCCTCTTTATCGCATCATTTTTTTTAGTTTTTACATTTTCCGTGAAAATAAAATAAACAACTTTTTTTATTAATTAAGTTAATGCCTAATTTATAAATCAAAACAACATACTTATTTGTTCAATTTTTACAAAGGCATTTCAGTATTCTCATTGACAAATATAAAAAGTTTAGTAGCACTGTTATCTGTCCAGATTACGAAAAAAATAGAATTTATATTTTCGTATGATTTAAGATTAACATCCTTTGCTACACTTAACTTGATGGAAAGGAGAAAAGAAATAAAAAAAGGTTTTGCAATTTAAAGTGGTGAAAATTTTCGAATATAAATTGATATTTTCGGGCCAGTTTTAGGACAGTAAACTAAATTCTTATTCGTCATAGCAGTAAATCCGCTGCTACTTTTTTAGGATATAACGTGTTGTTTTATGACTGTTCCACTCGAACTCGGAATCAGTGGTAAAACTGTTGTTAAGTTCCCTAAAAATATACGATGACCCGGGAATGTGGGAACATTTTATGTTAAATATATATACAACTGATCATTCACTCAAAATTCTAATATGGTATAGCAATTAAAAAATAAGAGGCACCATTTTCCATGAAATAGAAATTAATAGAAAGAAGACTATCATACTCTTCAGCCATAAACAGGTGCCCTCATGTGACGCAGAAAAATATTACATATTAAGGTCAATTATCGACCAAAATACAGACTGTTTAAACATTAAGGATGTAATTTGTAAAGGGTGTGTTCATAAAAGACAAGAACTTCTCATAAACCGGACTGACTGGTACACATAAATGATCTTCGATAATCACCACCCCTCCTTCCAAAAAGATAACCCTAAAATAGCCTTATTCAATATTAGACTTGATGTTATATTCGCGCTTTGAATTCACCCCGCTCTTTTTCGCCGGAAATTATAATTATCACTTTCCCATCAATATAGTCGACTTAGTATATTCCATCTCAATACGAAAACTTAAAACCAGTAAATTAAATCACGAACATATTTTTAAAATCAGGTTGTTAAAAGAGAAGACCCCTTATTGCCCACCTTTTTCATGGTACTTAAATAGTAGATTTTAAAAGTGTTTTATTCTTAAATAGACTTACATTTACTTCATAAATATTATTATTTACTCTAAAACAGCTTTACACACCCAAATCATTAATCAATTTCATAATAAATTGATACTCCATATACATTTATATTTTATATCTTCATATTATATTTTCAATATTAAATTTAATAACGCCTCAGATAAAAATAACCGTTAGCAAAAACTAAAATATTTGAAATTTTAAATCTTAATTTTTCAAACATTTTCTCTCCTTTTTGAACGTTATTACATTTAAAATCTCACATATCTTTCTCTAACATAATTTAGACGATACTATTTTAAGACTTCAAAGCAAATAACGAATCTGATCGTGGCTTATACGAGACCCTTTATTTTCTCTACCAACTGATAACAAAGTTGAAGATAGCCGTGAGGTTAACAACTTCTGAACTTGAAACTAATAGTACTGATGTTGTACTAATTTTCTCTACCGAATAATATATATATATATATATATATATATATATATATATATATATATATATATATATATGGTTATGTGTAGGAATAGACTATTTACCACTCACCTCCTTACAAATAGAAATGGTTTGACATTGTAATACACACACACACACACACACACACATATATATATATATATATATATATATATATATATATATATATATATATGTATGTATATATGCATACATATGTATATATGCCTCTCTCTCTCTCTCTCTCTCTATATATATATATATATATACGCATGAAAATATATGTATGGCAAGTAAGCTACACGGAAACATTAATGTTTAATTCCTGAAAGAGAATAGCATGAAAAATACGTGGATGTATGGTTTCTGAATGCTTTTTTTTATTTAACTAGTGCTTAATCTATTTAACAAACACATCAAATTCGTTGAAATTATTAGTCCCTCTCGAGCTATTGCGTTCATTAATCAATTGGCAAACCCCGTTTAAACAAACGCTTTGCAGCCCTTTCTGTAATAGGAATAAATCGTGTGCAGTTTAAAGGCTGGTATTGGTTATACTTTTTTAAGCGATTACGTGTGGTTTAACGACATTGCCATTCGTACTAGTTATTAGTAAGAACATTATTGAACTGCGCTGAATAACTAGAATGGCACGGAATCAGGGTTCATTTTACGTTAAATGTATATACGAACCTTAAACCCCACTCTAAATTCTAAAAAAACGTGTTTTTTATTTTCGCCTCGTTTTTCAGTGTGCTTCCACGCAATCGCCTACTGAAAGTAGAATCTCATTTTTTGGTGGGGGATTCAGCGGAGGGTGTTAATCCTGCAGACTTACAAGGTTTTATTTAAACGAACGGGTTTAACAAGCAGAAGAGAACACGAAGGTTCCCCGTTATTAAATAGTCAAACAAGAGTGTCCGTTTTATAAAAACCCGAAAATAAAAAAGAGCTCGTTAGAAATCTATTATAAATTTCATGCAAATTTGTTGAATACTTAGCGAAATGGGCGAAATGGTCTCTCTAATAGAGTTGGATAATGGCTCTATGGGAATGGGCGTATCTGTTGGGAATAGTTGGTTTGACTTGCGCGAATTAGCGCGGGTTGACCTGTGCAGTCGAGTGCAGAATAGGGCCTGTTCTCACAGTCGGAGCTAACAGACGTGACAGGGTCACCGCGTGATGAGACCTCAAATCAAGGGTCAATGTGCACCTGCGAGAGGCTCTGTGACGTTACGGGCCTTTGCGTGGGAAGCAAAGTGATCCGTGACGTCACTCGTTCTTCGTGAGAAGCGAGTTTTAGCAGTTTAGGTTTTGGAGGCGAACCTATCAGATGTGAGTTTGATGTAGTCAGTAATTTGATTAAGGGAAATATTCTCCTAAGAAAATACAGGCGAAAGATCTCTTTCCCCCCTCCACGAATGGTTAAGGAAATAATTGATGAGTAATTACGAAAACAGTAATTTGCTCTCTCTCTCTCTCTCTCTCTCTCTCTCTCTCTCTCTCTCTATCTATCTATCTCTATCTATCTATCTATCTATCTCGACGTTGGTGAATATCTCCAGGTCGATAGATAACTAACGCCTGTAATAAAAATAATTGAAAGTCAAAAAGCATGTTTGTTTTCGGAGTCGGTCATTAAATGTTTGTTGTAGCAGCGATGTTGACGGCAATACAGAAGAGAAGAAAGAATTCAACCACTGGACGACACGCACCCTCTACACGGCGAGGGAGAAATTTAAAGTATGCAAACAATAGGACTTTACTGTTAAAAAAAATGACGAGTACTTAAACGGGAACTGCCACGGCTCGTTCTCGGACGGGTATACAAAGCGAGAAATGCCGCGACCCTAAATAGGGATATGCAACAATAGAATTAGACTTTAACATCATTTAAACTCGTGAATCTAATTGAATCTAAGTTGACGGATTGATCCTCTTCACCTGTATCAGATCAACTAAGTATCATAAGTACATTTAAATTATTCTCGCACTGTCTATAAAATCAACTTTTCAAGGGGTCAATTGCTACTCTTGCTGAGCATCAAACTATTATACTGACTGTTAAGGCGTTGATGATACTGATAATATGGCGGGTCAACTAGATCCATCTGTACCAAATGATACATAGCCGGCACAGATATAGCAGATGTTGCTTCGACCATATATCTTATCAAGAACCTTTCCATCGTATTCTTCTAAAAATGTTATACAAATAAGACAAATATACCAAGAAATACTTCTGACCATTTATTAACGTGTAATCTAGAAACCTGTGAAGAGTAAGGATTCTGATTTCTACATGCTAGCCATTCCTCATTCTAAATCCCGAAGTGTCAATCTGAAATTCATTTGTTCTAACATTGATAATTGTTGATCTATGTAAGCAACTAAAAGATGACAAGTTTCTACATTAAAAATGTTAAATTGTCAATCTTCAATTCTTATGTTCGAACTTGTCACGCCTTAGAATTTAAAGTGCAAAAACTTTTTAAAATCACTATTTGATCTTCATAAAATAATAGTTTAGTCAACATTTTTTTTATTTTAATACACCGAATCTTGCTCATTATAGTCAAAAAGTGTGTTCGAACAGATTGCCCTGAAAATCATGTTTTTCGTCTCCCCAAGATCCAAATAAGCAAGATCAATCGCTAAATACCATTTCTAGAGACACAACCCTTGCCAATTTAAGAACTGTCGTTTGTAAAATACATTTTCCCTCTAAGTATGAAACTGTAGTTACAGTGCACAGTGGTCAAGAGATAAGCGGCCACGAGTAACATGCGTCCGCTGCAAGAAAACAGTGGCTGCACACAAGAGCGAACCTGGTACTGTTTGACTTCGCGGCGGTGGTCTTGATTATGCGAAAAAGCTGAATAAAATGAGTGTCATGTTTGCTTGATGAGGAGAACGTTTTATAAGCCACGCAGCTAACGTCATTTGCGTGTGTTGCCGGTAACATTATTTTCGTTTTGGGCTGTAACTTAGTTGAATTCGAGCGAGTACTGTTGCTGTTACTGTGAATGAACGTCTCGTGTTTATAAAATAAAATACAGAAGAAAAATAATCCGGACTAGAAAAAAAGCATTGTGTGTATTCTTTCTACTCTAAATAATGTACATGATTGAAATAGGAATTAATTAACCAAGTATATGTTTCCGGAACACTGTGGTTACTAAAGAAGTACGATCGGAGAACACCGTTCAGTATTTTAGCAATACACTAAAATTAGATTCCCGCTGGGATTTGTTACAATGCTTAAACAGCGTTCCCCGGATATGAAGACAAGCTTCTCGTTTGGTGGTGTATATTTTGGGCAAACAGCTATCCATAATCGTGTTGAACAGATTGATATTCTTGCGCCAACGTTGCGAGAACCAGCTCCTATGCTCTACAAGAATGCGAAGTCGGTGTTCTGATACGTTTCCGAGCAACCGAGAGCAACTTCAACCTCGCTCGCTTGATCGAATGCAAATTTCAAAACCTTCTGAAACTCTCGTGTATTAACTAATATATTCCTATGATGCGGACTTCATTGCTCACGAGAGAGGACATGCAAGTGCTAATTGACTTCTACTCTCGAATGTGTACTACCATTTGAGCCACCATGAATCTGGTAAAAACTAAAATAATGCCTACAACTCCACCAACACTCTAGTATGTCGAAACCAACGTTTACGTCAAGATGGCCAAATGAAGTATAATTGACTTTTTCGTAAATCTCGGCTGCACTCCCCAGCTAGTAAATCCGTCGGTAGGTATGAAAAGCGCGTGGGATAAGACATAACCATCACAATTAAAATAGTGCTTAGTGCGTCTGAATCATGAGTTTTGTTTGTAGGCTTGTATTCTTTTCATATATGAATCACGTACCAGCGACACATCACAACCCAGGAGATGTTTAACAAAACTTTCTGTTAATGGGAACTTGCTCACACCAGACACCACTGTTCTACAGTAAGCTAGTGTGTTTGACATAGCAGTTAATATTACACGTAGTAAGATACACTTCGTTTGGAAAGTGGTTAGGATGGAAGACTACACAAATGTTATATCAGTGAAGACAGCCTCTCTTAATCGTTTGAATTAAACTAATTACCTAATACGATTGTATAAACATCGTGGAAATATGTCATTCTCTTTTCAGTGACCGATAAATATGTTTTACGCAACAGAAGCACACCACTCACATACCTGGTTTTAAATTGTGTTTTTATTTTTTGTTTGAATATTTCGATAATGATTAAAAAAATGTGTCATAATTTTTGTATTCTACTGAGTTATATATATATATATATATATATATATATATATATATATATATATTTAAGCTGAGTGTATCAATGTTTGTTGCCTCATTCCTATATATTTTTATAACAAAAATAGATTTGAAATATACCTTTCTTTTGGAATCATGTTTTAAATAATCCGTTTAATTATCCTAATTAGCCATAATTAACAATTAACTAATGATGTGATCTATCTCTATCCTTTATCAGACATGCTGTTGGATCAAACAGAATGCGATACATATATGTTTGCGTAGATGCGCATGCGTGTTTTTACGTCAATGTTTTTGCAATCATCCAACGAGTGTTTTTTCATAGTTCAATCCATTTTTTATAATTCTTTTGATCTCTATATGGCATTTTTCACATTTATCAAACGACGTTATAATACAATCAGTTTCTATCAATCGACGTATTTCTGCAAACATTGTTGTGTGGATGTCTAATCAGTCCATAATCACATCTGAGTCTTTTTGATGTACGCTTTTAATTCTATTTAAAATCCATTGCTACCAGTTTATTTTTTTTATTTAATAGGAGATGCTCTAGTATAAGCGGTCGATATTAATCAATGGAAAAAATTGCGATATTAAATAAATGAGTCAAAGTAGCCATTATATGACTTTGATTTCAGCCTATTTAATAATTTCCCCAAACAAATACGTACATAAATCTAACAATGACGCTACTATTCACATTGACTTTGATATCTATAATTATATGATGTTGGTGTACATTTATTTTTGTAGTGAAAATACAGTCGGCTATTAATTTAAATAGCGGATACTACTACTACTACTACTACTACTACTACTACTAATAATAATAATAATGACGTAGTAAAAAGCAAAAATAACAGAAAAACCATCGGCTAAATATACTAACACAATAATATGGACACCTCAAAGAAAAGATTATTGAATGCTTAATAATGTTTGAAATACGAGTCAAAACTGTTAACTTTGTAGATAATTCAATGGAGAAATTATAAATTAGAACTCGCCAAAACTTGGCTGAGATATGATATATTTTCAAAGAACGACAGTCAACTACACAATTGTTTATCATAGATATGATGCCATCAAATACTCTCGAAACAAAATACAGATTTACGAATACAAGACACACATACCCCCTAGACACCTATTAAAAGGAATAAATGTTTGTAAGCTAGATACCTTAAATAGAACGCAGATATCTAAATCAGGGAAACAGTAAACTAATGATCATAAACAGCTCAATGCATACTAAATATATGTGTATTTTTTTTATAATCCGAAAACGTATATTTGTAAAGTCTTTTTATTAGTGGTCTAATCATTGAAATACGTAGTGATTATATGTAGTGTTATTGAATTACTGATCTTTACTGATCCGCGAAAATCTATAGAAATGTATGCAGTATGCCAGATATTAACGATTGGTAAATAAACTGTTAAGAAAAATGAAATGTCTTATTAATTATGTGTCTATCTGATAAGTTACTGAGCTCTTCTCTGTTCATTATATGGTCTGCTATCTTAATTCATGTGTGTACTGATTTAAGAGGTATATTAATTGTTAAATTTATATATATATATATATATATATATATATATTATAGTATGAAATGAACTAATAAAATAAGGTGTCAATCAAATTTTATTAGAATTCAAAGTTCAAGCAAAGTATCCTTAAGTCCTTAGCTCATGAGTTTTCAAAGATAATTCTTCTCTTCAGAGGGTCATTACCGCAGTTATACTACTACAGGTAATAAAGTTAAGCTTTGAAAATATATAAAATTATATACACAAATACATAAAAATACATAACATCAGGATACTTTGCTTGAACTTTGAATTCTAATGAAATTTGATTGACACCTTATTTTATTACTTCATTTTATATTATAATATTAATGCTCTATCCAGTATATTGAGCTTCAGTTTTTATCCGGAGTTTTAACTAATTATAAGATATTAGTTGACGCTTATATCTTTTGTTGGATTGTTTCATATATATATATATATATATATATATATATATATATATATATATATATATATATATATATATATGTGTGTGGGGTGCGTATGTATGAATATATACATGTGCTGAATGCCTATTACAGACTTATAAGTCTCATCTGCAGAGAACATTATATCAATAAAAATTTTTAAAAACATCTACTTGATAATAACACTTCATTCTTTGTATTAGCAGTAGTTACAGTCTCGTTCGAGTGATTTTATTAGTTTCTTAGCAGTGATAATTTCGAAGAATGGCAATTAAATGTAAATCGTATAAAATGTACTAAACTGTATCCCTTACTTTTACACTTCTACGTGACTGTGCTGATGTATTGTTCACTGTTGAAGTAACCGCTAAAACAATGACGTATGCATCATTATTGTTATCTTATAATATAAATTTATATACGATACATTAATATATGCTTTGCTGTATAA
>OY744537.1:6083537-6126037 GCA_963556195.1 Sepiola atlantica | reverse complement strand
GTTATTTAAGGGATCATCAGTTATATATATATACATATATATGGGTGTCTGTGTTTGTTTGTGCTTGATGATTCTCTTATGAAATCCTGTTTTGCTTGATTTCCCGGCTTTAAAACGGATCAAATTGCTAAGGTCAATTTTAGCTTGGTGATAACTCATACAAATCAAGGTCAAATAAATTAGTAGGGTGTCTGATAACGGTGATAGTCTGTCTACTGTGGCGTGAAAAAAGCATGTGGGCACATGCAATTGTCGCAGTGTGTATTACATCGAATTAATTCTTAATATATCATGTGTGATTATAACCAAATCCGACTTACACATTTTCGCTAAGATTCACAGAACACACTGTCGCATTACGTTTCAGATGGCCCTCTTCTATATTCGAAATTAATCATACAAGAATTAAATTCAAGTAAACTTTAAAAAATAATACAAACCAATTTATGTAATTTTGATTTCACACCAGAAAGGTTTTCATAGGTAAATGAAAAGTATCGACCGCGGTCGAATTCGCTTCTGTGCGTTTCATTTCGATAAGAGTGTTATACTATTCACATGTATTCAAAACAGCCGTGCATCGTCTCTTGATTCACAACAAAAGTTCTAATCAACAGTTTTATTCAGCCAACCAGAGAAGAGAGCATATCCACTGCCGAAAATTATTGCGAACTATAAAAACCGAAACACACGGTATATTAGCCATATTCTATTTTTCCATTCAGAGACAGCATACGTGCCTACGACATATCCTGCCTTATCATCGGACCCGAAATGCCCTCGACAATCGCTCGCACATTACGAGAGACACACACACACTACTAAACATAGCGACAGCATAGGCTCACAGCTAACTTATTTCTCTCACTAACATAACAGGAGCGCTTATATACATAAGGTATACAATTCCTAACTAATTTACATACACGTAAACGCACACGGCGATAGCCGAAATGAACGTGTGTAGTAAATGTTTGCCCACATTTAAAACAGCTTCGTTAACATAAAATGTTCTCGAATAGTTTAAAGTCTTATTCTTCTTATTATTTTTTATTGTCTGAACAAATTTTCAAATATAAAATAATTATTTTGCATGCATAGACTATTTCATACTTTTTTCTGATATTTTCATCCCCCCTACAGATTCAGAAAAAAATCATTATTATCAGTTTTACAGTGAGGACCATTTCGTCTAAAAAATGTATGCTTAAACTTTCTTTTCGATTCACATCAATTAATTATAACGCACAGGTATTAATTTTCGAAATAGGAAAATATTTCAAATAATCACAGCTATAAATCCAAATTAATTCGAATTTGCCAAAATGTATCGAAATATTTTTAATTTATTTATTTTTTTATTTTAAATAACTAATATAAGTTAGCAAAACATTTATATTGAACAAAACGTAGATTTAGTATAAGGAACGTTTATGTTTTTGTCTTTTAATGGAAGTGGGGTCTGATCAACTCTGCTGGGAGCCATGGAATTAAATACTGTCTTGTTTTTAAATTCCCGAAACAGTTTTTCATGGTAAACAACTGATGATCCCTTAAAATAATGTTAGAAACAAACTAATATTATAACTGTAAAAAATAAATTGACTTACATGAGTGATTTTCCACTGAAAGACTTGGGACTATAAGTTTGTTTTTTTTAGTTTTTAAACTTTTTTTTTTAATATAGTTTTAATGGTCGAGAAACTTCCGAGACTATATATATATATATATATATATATATATATATATATATATATATATATATATATATATTACAGAGTTTGCCATTTGTTAGCTTCTATCAGTTTATGGGAAACCCAAATCTCAAATTTAGACACATAATCGAGTTTTAGCAGTTCTTTTTCCACGCTCGGTTTTTGTAACTTTTTTTCTTTTTCCGTATTAAAAAAGCATCAGCTGCCGGTAGTGCTCTGCTGGATCTTTCATTTCAGCGCCTGAAATACAAGCACAAATGTAAAACGTCTTCTGCTCGGAAGCATCAGACACACTAACGGCATAATACTAGCTACACAAAATACAGAAGTTAAAGAACAGGAATATAAAACGATCTTTAATAGGCTAGAAAGATGACAATAAAAAAACAGACAAACGTTTTGGCCAACCCAATATATATATATATATATATATATATATATATATATATATATGTGTGTGTGTGTGTGTGTGTGTGTGTGTGTGGGTGTGTGTGTCTCTGTCTGTCTCTCTCTCTCTGTATATGTCTGTATGAAATATTATACGTATATATAGTATACAGTATGTTATGTTTTAATCTACTTTCTATGCGATGTTATTGTCTGCAGGGTTACATAACTTATCAAGTAATTATTTAGCCCGCGGGCCTGGATATAAAAATAAAATACATGAAAGTAAGTAACGAGAATGCTACATGTTTCGAGCGTGTGCCTTAGGATCACTTCACTACGAGCCAAGCATTTTGTAAATTTACCCACGTAATAGCATAAACAGCAATGTAGCTGAATGCATAACATACCCTATATATATATATATATATATGTGTGTGTGTGTTTGTGTGTATGTGTGTGTGTGTGTGTGTGTTAGTATACATGGTAGGTTATGAAATGTACTAAATGATAGTACTATCATTGATAATCAGTACCATCTCAAGCCCAAAGAAAATCAGATTGTTAATTACCATCAACTTATGAATATTTTGGCATCATATCAAAATTCTTCTTCATCCTCAAATCACTGTAAAAGGCATGTATTTGTTCGATTGTACGCCTATCAGAAGTCTCACGTTGCTTAGCAACAAAACATGCCCCATAGCGTTTTAATGTACAGAGAGAAACACTTGCTAGGATAAATCTACATAATTGCCTACTTATACAAAAACACATTTTTAACGTCAATAATTAATTTGGAAACGTCCCAAGAATGGATAATATTTCTGGTAAATATTCAATCCCATGCCTTTCTTCGCTCGAATGTCTGATGTAATTGCGCCGTTCACCAATATAAGACGCTTGCAATTTTCACTGACAGAGGAATGGTTGCATTAGCTGTTGCATGCCTCTATTTTGCGTCACCTTTACAATTGCATGATACACGTATTGCCGCGAAACGTTTTGGAATACAACAAGGATAATAAATGAGTAATTGAATTAACTCGCTGGAACCCGCTTAAACGCGACTCTAACTCAAACTCATTCAGAATTATTTTGGAACCCGTCCATCTTTCTCAGTTCTTTTCTACTTCTTTGTCTGTCTAATCTATTTCCAAACTTTATAAACTCCTCAAGCTTTATCTACTCCAACTGTCCTCTACAATGATACAAAACTGCATCCGGTGGCGAGAGTCTAATATAGGAGCTTTGGATAATCTGGAGTCAACTGTTTCTATCGCTTCCATGTTCATTCTGGCCTTGAGTGATAGTACTATTTACGGTCTCAATCTAATATAATTGAGTATAATCTTTAAATTCTGGAATAATTAGTTACAAAATATCAAGATGCAGAGCAAATTTAATGACAAACACTTTGTATACAAATTAAATCTATTAAATATTTGAAAAAATTAACTTCTATCAACAACAACCCCCCCCCCAAAAAAAAAACGAAATTATTTTGTGTCTGAATTGTAATATATCAAGTTAACTAAACTTAATATGACGTCGGGCAATATATTCAGTTAAAGGGGTTTTGAATAATGGTTAACGATTTTAACTTGTACTTTGAGAATGGTTTAAGGACGAACTCTCTGGCCTCATCCCTAAAGAGAATATCTTGACAATTTTATTTTCATATATTCTTGTGCCTAAGAAATGCGCTTCTCCTTGTATATCTTATTTAAGATGAGTTTGTCTAAAAGTTTTTAAAATATTGACGATTTTTTAAGAATCTCACATCAGGCAATTCCAGACGAAGGAGTAAACCCATCACGTTCCAATGGAATCACACGCTATTGAAGTTTGTTCACATCTCTATGTAATTTACAAATGTCAAATGGAATCAAACTTGTCCCGTTCTTTCATGTTGTCTTCGTTTTGTAATGGATTTTTTTACATATGGATTAAATGTTCTTATATCTCTACAATACTTCTTAGATAATTCATCCAAAGATAATAAGCCTTCTGCGATACCCGTTATTTTGTCAGGTAAATGATAGACATTGTTTCAGTGGTATATCTGTACAACTTTAATAAATTAGGACGGACTTGAAAACATTTTAAAACACAAACCCTTAATACAACGTTATTTGTAGATCACGAATTCTATTGAAATGGTCACTTTATCTACTTACAAGCGTTCTTTGTATCAAGTTCATTTTCATACAAAGTTTAATATTCAAAATATCAACAGAAATGTGACTTGCAATGAAGCTTGAAACATAGTTCATATAGTAAATCACTGGAGTCTCCGTCTGTTTTTCCTTCACTGGAAAGCAATTAAAAAGAAATTCATCTATAAATAGGCCTTCTGCGAGGCCTAAAACAATCTGCGTCTTTCAGTAACAAATAGTTATTGTTTCGCTGGTACTTTTGTAAACTTATAATACATTAGAACGGAGTTAATAACATTTTTAAATACGTCACATCAATTGCATAGATTCTAACCAGCTTATCCAAAAGATGCCTTAAAAAGATAAAATGCCTAGCAACTGTAAGAATGCGTCAGTAATCATTCCCCACAATAACAGAGACTTGAAAGATATTAGAAACTAAATGCCAATAAGTCTATTTTCTGAAATTCTTCTAAAAAAGTGCAGAACACAATTGAAAGCAACCTACTCAAAGAACACGCATTTTTACGACCTTAAGTTCCTACTACAGACTACATTCAAGTTGTAAGCTTACTCCAAAAGTAAGCTAATGAGCACAGAGTATCACTTTGTGTTCCTTTGTCGACTATTAAAACGCATTTGTTCCCAGTGAATTCACTTATATGTTCACAACTTCGTATGTCATCAAGTGTACAGCCCTTGAATCAACTTGTATCATAGTATTTACGACGGAGACATAGCAACATTAAAACTCCAACAGGATAGTGAAAAAGATAAATATAAAAAGAGGTGACAAGCAAAGCAATAACAGATTCGGTAGTCAATATAATTGATTCGAAAGGCAGAGGTATCGATATATATGGATAATACATTGCTCATGTAGAATTTGTCTGACGATATTATTGACACAATTCACCCTCCCCAAGAATTAGAGACGATTGTAATCAATATTAACAATGCTAGCAATATAGTTTACCTTAAAATGCAAACTTTAGGCAGTTGTGGATGCTGCGTAGATATAAATAAATGAGCTCAGGGTATGATTAGAAAGATCATTAATGAAGATCAGGAAGATAATGGATTCTTTAGACACGCTGGTATTGTGCTCTAGACTTCTGTCCATCAAACACTACTTTTATATATCTATCAGATGGAAATAAGCTGAAAATACTTTCTACATATTCGATAGCAACTAAGCTTCTGCGTCAAATCGTTGTGTCAAATCCTGTCGAAGGCTTTTAATAATAGGTTAGCGTCCGAGCAACGAAGGATAGTCACACTGTGCGATATTACAATCTGCACATCAGCTGCTCATTTTGCAGGACGAAATCCAGATTGCTTGTCAATATGTTCATTGCTTTTTATTAGATAGTTGACAATTTCTTAATTAATCATGAATTAAAACTTACTAAGTTCCGAAACCAAGCGCCGTTAAGTGGCCTACATCGCCGCTGAAGAAGACTCGCATATGCAAGTTTTTGTTAGTAAGCTATCAACGTAAATTGAATGGAATCGTGACCACTTTACTCCATTGTAGAGATGGATTTAGCTTAAAGAAAGAAAGCTTCATTCTCGGAATTTACACTTCGGTTTGAAATAAATGATTTACGTTATAATGGATCGAATACTCAGTACTGAACTAAAGAGCGCAAATTGATGGTTCAGTTGGATTATTTCTGCTCATTTATAAACGTAGCCGTCAGGCAAATGTCGCCAATGCAGACATAATTTGAATAAGTTTCGTAGTGAAGTGCAAATAAATGAAAAATCCGCTGTCTTCTTATTCTAACTTCGTCAATTCATCAAACAGATTATATTCCTTTCCAGGGAGGATTAATGCCGTTATATCTACACATTCCGGTTGGCGATAGGTAGCCAGCTGTTGGCTTGCAGGTGAGAACACATTTCACCAAATAGACACATTAATCAAGCCGGTGAATTGACTAAACGCCACCATAACGCATTGGTTCTAACCATCGTTCAATTCCTACAGTAATTAAGCGAGCCATTGGCAAGTCTGTCAGTTGGCATGATTTGTCATTGCTTATTTACTTCTCTGTTACGCAAGGCACAATGCCCTCATTATATATATATATATATATATATATATATATATATATATATATATATATATATATATATATATATATATATATTGTGTGTGTATTAAAGCAACATTTTCTGATTTATGCAAACATTGTTAACAACAAATGATTTCGTTTGTTTAATTATATCTGGGTATTTTTTTCAATTTTCGGATGGTCTTTTTTATATAAAAATAACAAAGAATATGATTACTACACACTTATTATCAAGTCGCCTCACAATGCATCTTGTAACCCCAATTCAATTTACCAACATCTGTAAAAGCATTACTGTCTTCCCTATGATTTAAGAAACATTCTAGTTAATAACACTTAAATAATACATTCCGAAACCAATTTAAAAAAAATAAAATACTGGTAGCTATCTATATAAAAACAGAACAACTTACGATTAATAACATCACTTATGAAACAAGTGGCAACATTTGAAAATGCTTAACGTTATGCGATTGTATTCTGTGATTCCCCTCAGGCGTCACTGAATTTAAATTGTCGACGACTTTCTAGAAAAATGTAAAATCCTTCTCTGCGCATTTCTCCTCCGTCATTTAAAAAGGTATCCTCATTTTATTAGCTTTTTTGTTCATTTGCTCCTGACACCTGAGGATAATTTGACAAAGAATAGAAAACGTTCGTGAAACGTATGGGCATTTATATTTTTTTTTTTATTTTCATACAAAAAAGACAATAATAAACATAACAATATAAAAGTTTTTTTCCTTGCATTTAAGTGCTCATAATACATTTTCTCGAACATATTTTGTTAATTTCTGTCAGTTAAGATGTTCGTATTCTTCGTGAATATTTGGTAAAATTTGTATACGATAAACGTGTATATTTACGAAATGAACGGGAATGATATCATGAGTAGAAACAATTATTTCTAAATGATATGTGTGTTTGAATTAACAGAGATTATATCCTGTTTAATTAAGATCTCTACTCGTATGATACACTATTAAGTTACTATTTAAACGTGTGTGCGAACTTTGAAATGTATATATATATATATATATATATATATATATATATATATATATATATATATATAATATTCATGAATGAATATTAAATTAATTATATAAGATTTGTGCAAAAACTATGGCGTTTTCTCACATATGTTATATTTATATATGTTTTCTGAATTAATTTATTGATAAATATAGCGTTATTATAGGTTATTTTAAAGCGCGTGTTTCGCTCTATTGAATCCGTATATTCGTGTCCATATTAAATCACTTCATTTATTGTTTTTGCAGGCTTTTAGACAGCAGGGGCAAATTTGAAATCCGCACGATATTCTTGTTCCAGTTCAAACTAGGCCGAAAAGCTGCCGAGACAGCTCGTGACATCAATGATGCGTTTGGCCAAAGAACCACTGACGAACGTACGGCACAACAGTTGTTCAAGAAATTTCGCAATGGTGACGAGAGCCTCGAAGATGAAGACGGCCAAGGCAGGCCGACTGCGGTTGATAACAAAGATCTGAAAGCCTTAATTGAAGCCGATCCTCACAAAACAACACGAGGATTTGCTGATGAATTCGAGGTCGACCACTCAACAGTCGTTCGCCATTTAAAGCAAAAAGGGAAGTAAAAAAAGCTGGATAAATGGGTGTTGCACGAATTGAACGATAATAAAAAAAACGTCGCTTTGAGTTGCCTTCTATGCTCTTGCTGCGCAACAGAAACTGCCTATTTCTCAAGCGAATTGTGACGTATGATGGAAAGGGGATCCTCTATGACAATCGGCGACGTTCAGCACAGTGGTTTGATGCTGGCAAAGCTCCAAAACACTCCTCGAAGCCCAAATTGCACCAAAAACAGATTATGGTGACTGTTTGGTTGTCTGCGGCCGGTCTCATCCATCACAGCTTCTTGAATCCGGGCAAAAGGATTACGACGGAGAAGTTCTGCCAACGAATGTACGAAATGCACCAGAAGCACCAACGTATGCTCCCGAAATTGGTCAATATGCAGGAACCAATTCTCCTCCAATAAAACGCTCGCCCGCATGTTGCACAACTGACCCTGCAGAAGCTGAACGAATTGGGCTACGAGACTTCCCCATCCCCTATATTCACCGGACCTCTCGCCGACCGATTATTACTTTTTCAAACATCTCGACAACTTCCTACGCGAGAAACGTTTCAAAAGCCGAGATGATGCCGAATCGGCCTTCAATGACTTCATCGCTTCCAGAACTCCGCATTTTTATGATAAGTGAATAAGTAGATTTGTTTCCCGTCGGCAAAAATGTGTTAATTCTAATGATTCTTATTTTGATTAATAAAGATTGGTATAAAATAAGTTATGGTCTTATGAAGATGAAAGTAAAAAAACGCCATTGTTTTTGCACCAACCCAATACTTAAAAACGCTAGCGTTTCAAGCTTATAGTTCTTATCAGTGCAGTAAAGTAACCATTTCAGAGGGTCGGGATGCTCGCGGTCACCAGTAACTGTCACGTGATTAAGTAAAATTTTAATCTATATGTGTCTGAGAAGCGGGACACATACAGAAGACTAATTGAGAGTGATCGACGAACGTATTCTGAACTGAAAAGTGTTCAACTTTAATTTCTACAAGGGGCATATTACATTAGTTATACATAAATATTGAATTATTTATAACCACATAGATCTCATCAGTGCAGTAAAGTAACAATTTCAGATGATCGGGAGCGCCAATCTTATTCACAGAGGCTCTCCCCCCTCTCTCTCTCTCTTTCTCTCTCTCTCTCTCTCTCTCTCTCTCTCTCTCTCTATATATATATATATATATATATATATATATATATATATATATATATATATATATTGTGTGTATTTAGGCAGCAAGTTTTCATCTAGGCAAACGTTGTTGAATAGCACGGAGTGTTTCTGCTTTGTGATCTTTTTTTAAATTTTTTCCATCTTCCGAATGGTCAACTTCGTACCTCGATCAAACTGGTGTATGAAGTTTCCGTAGTTTTGTTGTTCCATCTTCTTTGCATAGTACTTTCGATTTGATATCCTGAAATCATCTTCAGGCGTGTTAGTGTGAAAAAAGAATATGTATTTATAGAATGTAAAGAGAGGAAAAGAGTATGTCTTTAGTTTTTATTTTATTTATTTATTCTATTTATTCATTTATTTTTTATTTTTATTAATTTATTTATTTACATTTATTTTTTTATTTCATTTTTATTTCTTAATTCATACAACTTAAAAAAAGGAGCGTCTAAAGTATTGAAAAGTTACAAGGGCGTGATTATGTTCGAAGGGGTGTGAAGTTAGAGTTTGATTTCTTAAGCGCAAATATATATATATATATATATATATATATATATATATATATATATATATATATATATATAAAGACGTAAGCGTGACACGTTTGATCACAGTCACTAGAACTATTTATTATACTTCGATTTAATTTAAGAATTCATAAAGTGTGACATACTTTCTAAGACAATTCTGTTAAATATCTAAATATAATACGTCTCTTTATTTCTATATTATCATTGTAGAGGATATCGAAGTGGAATGACTTATTATTTTGCCATCTAATTTAATGATATGTTCAGACACTCTACGCGAAAATGTCACTCCAAGTGGGAGAGATTAGTGTTTCGTGCACAAACCTAGATGTGGAAGCAATTATTCAAGCATGAGTTTATGGTGACTATAGAAATATTGAATACTGGCCGTTGTCAGAAGTTTATTAGCACGATAAAAGGATCCTATCTTCTTTGCAACAGACGTGCCGATATATTTTATGCATTAGATCATTACAAAAATGATAGTCGCTTGAAGCGCTGGGGTTTAAAAAATATTTTTAACACAGAATTTGTAGTTTATTTCTTGTAGATTTTAACATGTGTTTCCAATAACAATTTGTACACTTTATTCAGATAGAAAGTATTTTTGAAACATCGAAAACCCTCAATGATAAACATGTCAAAACATGACCTTCGCCTTCTTATGTTGCAATGCCTGCGAAACGTCTGTCATGGGGAGATGGATCCACAAGCGATCGGACATTACGAAGGGGGTTCCAGAAATTCTGTAGTGGAGATGATAACATTGAAGACGAAGAAGGTAGTGGACGGTCGTGTAATCTTATCAATGAACAATTGCAAGCCGTTGTTGAACAAAATCCACGTTAAAGTGCCAAATAAATGTCTCGGACACTTGTTTTATGCACTAACACGTAATTTACAGAGTAGTGGGAAGGTGTGAAATCGTTCATGAATACATCTATGTTACTGTATTCGGCAATTATTTTTGTAACGTCTTAATATTAATTCCAATTAATTTTGGCTGTGATTTATATAAACATCAACATTATCTATAATGATTACTACCTTATTATTATGTGTTACTTAATCAGTTGTAAAGACAGATCTTTTATGAAATATAATTGTCAATATTTTTAAATAAAGAAATGACAGTCAACACTGGTCTTCAATTATGCTACCGTATACAGGATCGGCTACCAAACCCAAATATTAAGCACAACCAGTAGATTCAATTATAAATGAAAACAGTTAGTCTTTTCTCGTACGGCAATATACAATTTATTACATGTCTCGATTTGTTATTAATTTGTTCGTTTGACAAGAATACCGACCAATGGTTGATCTAATTTAATGCCGAATTGTCGATAAACTCTCATATAGAAAATTGAATTTGCAAAATAGAAGTAAATTGATGTCTATTTTTTAGACATAGATAATAATTGTAAGTGAAACTAACTTTGTCACTCCTAGGTTTTCATAGATGGTGATGAACAATATACAGTAAAGGAGACAGTTCTTCTCCCAAGTTTATATATGACTCACTCGCACAAAAACTTAATATATTCAAACATACGCAGATAGCCACGTACACACACACACTTATATATATATATATATATATATATATATATATATATATATATATATATATATATATATATTACTCTCTCTCTCTCTCTCTCTCTCTATCTATATATATATATATATATATATATATATATATATATATATATATTACTCTCTCTATATATATATACATATATATGTGTGATCTCTTGTAAAAGGCGCTGAAGAAAATACATATTGGAAGTATAAAGTAAAAGCTAAGAAAATATAAGAAAATAAATTCCTTATCTTCTTAAAAATGATCGTACGCCTAATCACCGTTAGTCTTGGATTTTTGGAACTGAAATATACATTAATTTGCCTCAACATTTTCTCTCTCTCTCTCTCTCTCTCTATACATATATATATATATATATATATATTTATATATATATATATATATATATCGGACGACTAATCTGCACTTATATATATATATATATATATATATATATATATATACTATTATCTGGCTATAGGAACTTGTAATAGCCCCATTCCCGCTGTGAGGTAGTTGAGTGTCTTTCACCGGACCCAGGGTTCTTCTGGGCAATCATTGAGTGCTTCCCATGTGAGTAGGATGGTTGTCTTTTTCTGAGATGTTGTTAGGGGCTCGACGTAGCTTAAGAAGCTTATCCATGACTTCAATCATTGGTGCACGTCCATGTAGGAGATGGTGTTCATCACTGGTAGATTGTGTGATCTCTACTCAGCTGGCAACTTCTTGTCTAACATCTGCAGGTGCAAAGCTATTGTGGAAACACATGGTTTTTTACAAGTTGGTATGATTCAACTAACCAGTGATAAAGCAGTTAGGCCGTTGCTGCTATTTTCATCGTTTTTTGATTCGATAATTGCCCCATGTTAATCACACGATACCATAATAATCGAATCTGCCTTTGAATACCGTGTTTAACAAACTATTCATCATTCCCCTTTGTTCATACCAATTTCCTAAATAAGTTCTGCTTTCATTCACACCTATTATTTCCTCTAACTAAGGCAACGAAGACATATTTACTTTCCATCGACTGATACACACTTCGTACTATTTTGTTGATAAACGGGATATAACTAAAGTTATACAACTGAAAATAATATAATAATATAATAATATCTTCAGATGTTTTAGTTGTTGATATTTCTTTTATTGCTGCATCCGTAACACCGATTGCTGCAGTTTTATTTTATAAAGAGAACAAATGTAAACATCATGTTGTGTTTACTATAACGCACAACAAATGTAAACATCGTGTTGTGTTTACTATAACGCACAACAAATGTAAACATCGTGTTGTGTTTACTATAACGCACAACAAATGTAAACATCATGTTGTGTTTACTATAACGCACAACGCAAAAGCAGGTAGAACACATTATTTTTAGTACTTCCGTAAAATAACGATTAATTTCGACTGATACACAATTATAAATTTAATATCTTTTGGCATTTAATTTATTTGTTTTTCTCTTACAATTATGCTGCAAATGTAGTTATTAAGCAATCTCCAATTAAGTTTATCTAAAATATTACATTTTGACGAGAAATACAATATTAAAACTAAATAACTTCTGACAATTATAGTAGATGTTTTTACATATTCGAAAGTCGATTTAAATGTATTTGTTAATTCACATACTATTATGTTTTCCGAATAATAACGATTTTACCGACAGATACAATGGTAGAAAAAATATATAACGATTAATTTATGCTTTTATTACTTTATACTTAAATTGCAAAGATGGTTGTAACACAATTTCTTTCTTACATCCTAAAGGGGTTTCTTTTACAAAAAATAAGGTTTTCTCTATTCACCATGCCGACAATTGACGAATGAATGTTTTGCTACTTATGTTGCAAAGTATCTTAAACATGTATATTTTTTATATATATATATATATATATATATATATATATATATATATATATATATATATATATATATATATATATATATATATATTCGTTTATGATGAATTGATGAATGGTATACAATCAATTTAGAGACATCGTCATATTTGTGCGAAATTTTCAATTCTCTTTCTAGTACATTGTTAAGAAGTTCACGTTATGAATTTTTGTTTCTTTTCGTAAAAAACACAAAACCTTTTCAACTGAATTTAACAATAGGCTCCAAATATTACGACTATGTTTGTCATTTGTAATTAAAAACAGGGTATGCTGCTTTATTAACGTCGATGTATATTTTCATTCGTTGAATCCGTGCGGGTTGCGTAAATACACAGAAGTTTTCAAAGGAAATTCAGACATGTCTACATGAAATTAAATTCCATCATCTCTCTAGTATTTGGACGAGTATCGCATAGGTTACGAGTGAATCAAGCTGCATTCCATGATAAATGCCAGTATACTGAAATCATATGTATTTAATAGGGTTAAGATGAAAATTCATATATACTAAATGTACAAAAGCAAGGAAATTCCCAATTTTTTACACTTTTATTGTCATTAATTAAGGGTATGACTACATATCAACGAAACCATTTCATTATCCCATCGCTACAGTATAAATTTCTATGCATGAGTGGATGAAGTGCGTGAGGGGCGCTGAAGAAAAAATCCTACCAGTAAAATACATAGCCCTGTTGTGCTTGCATACACTTATTGACAATAAAAGTGTAAAAATGTGGCAATTTCCTTGCTTTTGTACATTTAGTGTATATGAATGTTCATCTTAACCCTATTAAGGGCATATTATTTCAGTATACTGGCATTTATCATGGAATGTCACTACATTTGTAAAGGGTATGTCTCAATACAATGGTCATTTTTAATTTTTTTTCGAATTTCTAGAGAACTAAGGTATATGGTAAACTGAAATTAAAATACCATCAGCTAGACCCTAGAACCTCTATCTCTGCCAAAAATCAGCTGAATCCATCAAATAGTTGATTAAATACAGGGTGGCACATACGTACGTATGTACGTGCGTACGTGCACACAGATAACATGATTTCATGATTGAACTTTCTGGATCTCTGGATTGCCTTGACATTCTGAAATTATACAGACTTACAGAACCTTTCAAATAAAAATGTTGTGCAAAGTTTTAACTAATTTGGTTTATTGGTGTTTGAGTTATGATTGATCAAAGAAATAAGATTTCCAGCATAGGCCATTCGTGTGGTCTATTAAGGGATAGAGCGCTCTCGCGCCTCCCTTGATTATCTGACATGAAACAATGCATATGTATCATCCCGATACACTATTGTTTATCTCGTATGTTATGTTTTACTACCACGGGTATTAGCACATTGCATACATCCACAGGCGCACAAACAGACAACGGCATTTATTTATACTAGTAAGTATTTGTTCTTTTCAATCGAATATATTTGCTCGCATATATGACGAACGGGCATATACTACATTGCTCAAATAGGCAATGCTACCACAATACGCACAAAGGAAGAGGTTATACGTAGGATGGTAGGCTGATGATAACAGAACATATATTACACTACTCCCTGAATTCAGCATCAAAAGATAGTATCCTTGTCTGAAATAGTATAGTAAAGAGGATTGAGCATTAAACTATAGTAATAGTATTATTTCAGGTTCAGATAGAAATAACAATATAGTTTCAGCTCATGATATACATATGCCAACTCTTCATTGGTATTATATATATATATATATATATATATATATATATATATATATATATATATGTGTGTGTGTTTATATATATATATATATATATATATATATATATATATATATATATATATATATATATATATACAGAGAGAAATGTGAGAGAGAGGGGACAAAGAGAGACTGGAGGAAAAGATAGTGAGGGAGAGAGTGGGGCAAAATGAGGGTTAAGTAAGTGGTACTATTATAGTTGACGCACGATGTTTCCGTGACTTTGCGTCGTCAATGTTCGGGTAGGTCTTGGAAGCGCGCGAGAGTTGATGAAACTATTAAGTAAGAAGCCAATAACTTTTGGAAGAAATTAATCGGTTTTAATAATAAAGAAAATGAATATCTATGATCAGTGTCAGCTCGTTTAATCTCCCGTAGAACCACAGTAGTTTTTTTGTAAATAAATGTAAAAAAAAAACATTGAAAAACAATTTAAAAAACAAAAACATTTGCTTAACAAAGCAACAATAATAATCTTTTGAAACTTTCCGGTGCACAAAGAAACAAACATTTTATTTAAAACCATTTGATCAACAATGATTCTTTTGAGAAAAACAAACAAAAATAAACATCTAACGAATAACAGTGGTTTAGCTATAGTTTGTTGGTTCTTTAGTTTTATATTTGTATTTTAGTTTTTTTTTTCTTTTTCATCCCAATTTATCGGCTGCTAGTCTTTAATTTAGCGTTTGCCAATTTTCGCCTCGTCAACTCCCGGGAGCTTCCGTAATCTGTCTGAACGTTTACGATGCGAAGTATGAGAAAAATAGTGCGTCATCTATAAGAGTACCGTATAAGTCACATTCAGACACTTAGACAGTACACAAATGAACAAGCATTAAGTCCCCCTTAAATATATGCGGGTGCTCATTCAAATTCAGACCATGATATAGTAGGAGTTCTGAAGATCTACCAATGCTATTAAATAGTAAATTGAGATAACCAACGTTATACATTTTTATCGGAATCCAGCATCAGCAAATTTGGTTTATTTTTATTTACTATACATACATATACATATATCTCTATATGTATATTATAAACTTATACGTACATAAACTAATCCATGGACACGTGTATCTGGCTCACAGCCGTCATCAGCATTGCACACTTAGACAAGGATCGAACCTTCGATATTGATGTCTATTGTCCAGCGTCGTACAATTTTTAATGTATTTCTATGTAATTATTTTTATTGGTGATTGCAGCGTTCGTATATATATATATATATATATATATATATATATATATATATATATATATATTCTCAGCCTCAATAGCCTCTCAGTCATACTACCAATTCTACCAAAATCATCTCCCACCTAAACCCATAACTGGGATAGCTATTAACTCTAATATCACTTAGACTAATCTAATCTCAATTACTTAATCCTTCGATTACTATCTTGAACACTTAATTATTGACTGGTGCTTAGTCCTTATCATTGGTAGTAGTACCATCACTTGTAGACTTATTTCGCCCAATGACTTCGCAAGTAGCAGGATGGTAATAATAATAATAATAATAATAATAAGAAGAAGAAGAAGAAGAAGAAGGAGAATAATAATAATAATAATTATTATTATTATTATTATTAATATTATTATTATTTTTATCGTTATTGTTATTATTATCTTGTTATTTTTATTTTTATCAATGCTATTGTCACTGCGACTATCGTAGGTATGATTGGCTTGTTATTATTATTGTTATTGTAATTGATATTATTAATACTAAAAATGGTAACACCATTAAACTTCTTTTATATAATGATTCCACTAGTATTGATTTTAGTATAATATAATCACAATTCAAAATATTATCACAACAAAATTCACTACAATTACTGAGCAAGCTATAAATAACTATATTAAAATAGAATGCCAAAGTAGCAATTAATACCCTAAATTAAAATTATCAAACATTTTTATCTACACGATAATTAGCTATTACAACAAAAATAACAGTTATAACTTTATAATTATAATCCTACTCCCATTATTAAATTTAACCCCCCTGCCCCCTCACCCTGGCTGGAATTGAGGTCACGATGGCCCAGTGACGAGAGATCACCACACTCAACTTTTTGAAACATGACTTGTTGGGTCTCCCCCTTTCCCCCTCCCTTCTCCCCGTTAAAGGCAGAACTCCGTCTCCTCTAATGCATCTTCAATTTCCGGTTGAGGTTGAATTTAAAATCTTTGCCATTTGATTCGATTGTCGCTTGAAGAGTTGGCGCTCATTGCGGGCGCTAATGAAACAGCATATATTTTGTCGCAATTAATGGAATAATAAAATCACCAACAATATATATATATATATATATATATATATATATATATATATATATATATATAGAAAGAGAGAGAGAGAGGAGGGGAGAGATAGAGGAGGGGAGAGAGAAAGATATGGGGGAGAGAAAGAGAGAAAGAAAGAGAATGAGAGAGTGTGTAAGTCGATATCAGTTAAAAGAATTCAAGATCATCAATGATTAGGCGTACGATCCTTTCTAAGACGATTAGGATTTTTTTATTTTCATATTTTTTTTACATTTTGATGTAAATGTGTTTTTTCATTAGCGCCTTTTCAAAAGATAATGAATGAAATTGAATAAAACACATCAATCATTTATTCTAATTTAGAAATATATATGAAATTATTACAGTTAAAAATGAGAAAAAAACACGCGTTCATGAGTTTATAATACTTTTCTAATAATAATGGGAATAATAATCATAATAATAAGCTGAAATAAATAATGAGAAAATATATAATGGAACATTAGGGAATAAGAATGTAATACTACTACTACTACTACTACTACTAATATTAATAATAATGATTATAATAATAATAATAATACTATTCCTACTACTAATAATAATAATCCATGAATAGCATAGTAATAACGATTATAATGAAAATGATATTGTAACGACAGCAATAAGGAAGGAAAAAATTCATTATAAAAAATAAAAGCTACATAAAAAAATATAAAAATCACAAATGCGATAACACACGGGATAGTTACATAAAGATTTACATGAACAGCATTTTTAATGAACAATCACAATAGAAGTCGAAAGAAACCACTCAAAAACGAAAAATACTAGAATAAAATGGAACTTTACATATCATCGTGGTATTTTTAATTTTAATTAGACTTGCCATCAAAATCTGAAAATTACTAGTTCAAAGTAAAAAAAAAACAGAAAAGTAATCTTCTCACGGTGTATTCTTAATTAGGAGCCTTTTTTATCAGTTAAATATAATCAGTCAGTGTTTAAATCATAAGTGAGCTACTTGTTCTCCGTAAGAATCCAACTTCGCTGAGTGAAAACTACAAAGAATTCAAAAGCAAAAACACCAGTCTATTACAAAAGACTGTGGAGATAATCGTGATCGATTCTATTAAAACCCAGCCGGCTAAATCATCTCAATTAGATAAAAGAGGAACGCCTCCAACAAAAGTTCATCACAATTGAAGGAATTCATACATTTTAAAATTTCCATAAATAAACATTTATATTAAATGTTAGATATTAAACGTAATAAAAATTGCATATATATATATATATATATATATATATACATATATATATATATATATACATATATATGTATGTATATATATATATATATATGTATATCTATCTATATATATATATATATATATATACATATATATGTATGTATATATATATATATGTATATCTATCTATATATATATATATATATACATATAAATATATATATATATATGTATATCTATCTATGTATCTATATATATATATATATATATATATATATATATATATATATATATGCGTATGTGTGTGTACGTATCAGAGAACAAACCTATAAGAGTTTGAGCAGATCTGATCCAAGCTAAAAAATTTTACACACACAAATAACTTTATATCTTTGTAGAAACTTATTTTTCTTAAATAATAAATATTTATCTATTTAACTTTTCCAGTGTTTTGTTTCTAGTTACATTGCACATGGTAGTGTTAATTTTGCTGACATATTTTCAGTGGTAATTATAATTTTTGCAGTTTGTTTTTTGTATTTTTTTAGTTTATATTTATATTTGGTTTTTGTATTTTTTACTCCACCATCGACGCAGTCTTCTCTGCTAACCTGTCATCTTCCTACCTTTCTCTACAAAGATTCAGTGCGTAGGACAATTCGGGTACAGTGCATTGTGCATGGTCATTTGTTTTCTATTACTTTGGTCCAGAGGCCTTATTTCCACTTTTGTCTAGACTTGAACGTTCTAGACAATCTAGTTTAAGCAGTTATTATTTTTACGTTTCTGCTGTATAATTTATAAAGAGGTTTTCTTGTTTTCCCTTTTCCCTTTATCTTCTCTAGTATTGCTAGTATTCACATTTTTAATAATATATCATGTCGCAAGATTTTAGTTATATTCCTTTTAATTTTTCATATATTTCTCGGTCGCTTATATACAAGACGCGGTGTATTCTTCCCTATTTGCCTGTGAATTTTTATCAACTATTTCACTTCATGAGTATGTTGTTGAGTGCCATGATAAATAGTGGTGACAGAGAGTCCCCTGAGAAATCACTCTCTATATTCTACTCTCTGTAAAGTGTCAATTCTAATCCGTATGCTTCCATTGCTATCTTCATTATGTTGATAGTTTTGTCAGATAGTTTGTACATCTTTAAGCATTGAATCATCATTGTTTGGAGGCTTGTGCCGTTGGCCATGTTTTGGGGATGCTGTTTACCTACTTCAAGAGGTTTTGTTATACCAGGTTATATGTTTCTCTATTATTATTATCGTTATTATTATTTCATAGTAGTCTCAACTTTTTGATGTATTTAGTTGGAGTTTTCCTGTTTTTAAGTCAATTCTCTTCACCTTAGACATTCAAGCTTTACCTTAACACTTTCACAGTTCCTAACAGACAGCCCTTTTGCCGAATTGGAAAGGAAATGTTCTCGTCAACCTGTTTAAGCCATTTATGGTGGTTTTTCGTTATGGTTTCAAGCGCACCGATTACATTGTGGATGACCTTTACTTCTTTACATTTCCATAGTTTAATTGATTCCTATTTTTGATCTTGATATTTTTTTTCGTGTTTTACTCCGCCCTCTAATATCGAACGGGCAAGCTATATTAACGATTAAGCACGTTCTCTTGTTTTTGTTTAGAAAAATTAAGTGGGGTTTTGAATGTTCAAGAACCTTATCAGTCTGTGTGTGCATGTTCCAAAGAAGTTTGACATTGTCGTTCTCCTGTACCACTCCTGGTTTATGCTTATACCACTTCTCATTGTGGTCCAATTCATATAGTTTGCTTATATTTCAGTGTAGTATCTGAGCTACATTTTCGTGTCTCCATTTTTTATACTGGTGTTGTGCTTGCATTGGACATTCAGCTACTATAGCGCTCAGGTTTTTCCCTTTTCATTAGGCAATCGGCATATCGGTGATTCCACAGTTCTTTCAATGCAATGTTTGATGGTTTGCTCCTGGGCTGCTATTAAAATGATTTCGGTAGATCTTTTGAGATGTCAGTTGTCATTATCTCTAAATGTAATATTCTTAAAGAATACACTGTGTAGTTTATTTCCAAATAATGTTAACCCTCCCATTGGTAACCTTTGATTCTTTTTCACCCCAGTTCTTAGTATTTGCTCTCTTTTCACTTCACGAAGAAGAATCTTATTAATTTCAGAAATATATTTATATGGACAAACTTTCTTCTATATTCATAATATCTTAAACACTAAGTAGACCCCGACGACCTTCCTTTCCAGGTAGATACAATCGATTTGCATCTCCTTTCTTTTTAAAAGCTCTATAAATTGTAAGCATTATAAGTATTATCGTCATCATTATCATTATCATTATCATTATCATTATCATTATTATGAATATTAATAACAATAATAATAATAATAATAATAATAATAATAATAATAATAATTACTCACACGAGTCATCAGTCACTACTGGTTTAATATTATTAGACATGGTAAGCTTACAGTAGATATGAAGAAACGAAACGTTACATGTTATTCCGGCAATGCATAAGTATCAAAAGTCTGATTTTCATACATGAATATATTTAATTGTAGATTCTAAACGAAATTATATGCTACATCGAATCATTGGTTTAAGCTTATATGCACACATTTCTATTAACATTTACAAAGGTCAATTATGTAACCATATATGTTTACCAATGCAAACCTATATCTCGGTATGCTTATTTAATCTCATCTTGAACATAGTCCCGTTGATGATAGCGATATAGACGTCGTTGCTTGTTTTCGCATTTCCATTCCGTCCGGCATTTATGTTGTATTGGTTTTGGATTTCTCTCGCATGCAGTTCGATTATAATTGAAGAAAGGAGATAGAACAGGTATTTCATTTAATATACATTTTACTCAATTGATCTGAGCACATTCTTTAAATACGAGCTGGATTCATATTAAAGACCCTACATACAGGTGTATTTGTGTATTATCTTTTCAAAAATTAACATCGTCAGATAAACTATATTAATTTAAATATTTAAATGGTGTCTACTTCCATGCTCGTTAATATCGTCCTGCCAACAGTATATTAACAATAAAATCATATAAAGGATAACCTTATTTGCAGTTGTCAGTTTGCAACTCATATTTCTTTTTTTGGGGGGGGGGGGGGTTTATTTTATTACTGAGTGTGTTATTCTATTAATTGGATAACATTTCTTAAAAGTGTAACATTTTAAAAATATTTAAAACATTAAATTTGAATATTAATAAGTACACAAACATAATGTATGAAAAAAAATTGTAAAAGTCAGTCGAGGTTCTCAGAGCTCAAGGGGCCAATTCCTTCTACGAAGACTTGTTCTCTATATCAGATCCATAGATATTCAAATAGTCGATTAAAGTTCTCCTTCATCTGTCAAGCGTTTAGTTTGTAAAGAAGTAAACAACATTAATTTCCCTCTCCCTAATTTACTAGTTAACTATGTTATAGTATATTTGTCTTGTGGTCTTTTGATCTGACCGGATTCCAGGACAATAATTAATCTTGTGTGGTGGAGTATCCAGCTAAGTGATGTTACTTGAGGTAACATTACTTAGAGAAGGTGAAACAAACCTCGTATGAGCCAGTGTATTGCTGTGTCGAGGGGATCTTATTTGGGCTTCGAATACTTTGTTATTTTAAATATTTGAGCCAGGTTAAAAGTGTAGGGGTATGTATTCTCATGTAATTTTTCCTAGCAAACATTCCTACAGTAAAATATAAGACACCCGAGGATGGTGTCTAGTGGGTAATTCAAACTCTCATATATATATATATATATATATATATATATATATATATATATATATATATATATATATATATATATGTGTGTGTGTGTGTGTGTGTGTGCGTGTGTGTGCGTAAGGGTGGATGTTAATTATCATGTCGTGGAATTGATTCATATAACCGATGTACATCTACTTGAATTGCAAGCTAATATCTTCTAAATCAGTACTATATATATATATAATTTTTATTTCACTTAGTACTCTTATTTCAATGTTATATATATATGTATATATATATATATATATATATATATATATATATATATATATATATATATATAAAGATAAATGAAAGAAGAGAGATGAAATGTACGAATGACAAATCTATTTCAACTTCGATTGTTCAATGCAAGGTGTACACGGTAAAAACATGATAGAACGCACGTATTCGGATGTCATTTTGAGAATTAGGGCCATTTTAAAATACTTCCGTGGCCAAGAATGAAAGTAGTATTTTCAGAAGTCGAAAATAAGCTGTGTATATTAAACGCAGGCAGTCAGGAATTCGATCTACGATTGAACTAAAAATCTTTCTATTAAATTTACTTTATTTTTGAACATTTTCAACGCTGCCTTAACGAAACCACCTTTTTTCCATCTTTAAATCTCCTTTCAGCGGGCACCTTATCTACGGACACTAACCAGCTGGACAGGCACCATATTTTTACACGCACATTCTTACTCTCCATTACTTTATATTTTTTCAAATTTTGAATTTTGGCTTTTCCACGGGCTGCTTATCCATCTATGTAATTCCTCTGATGATCAGATTTTAATCTTTGGACAGCCGTTGCTTAAGGAAAGGAAATAAACATGTTTTTACCGAGTACACCTTACATTCAACAATCGAAGTTGAAATAGATTTGTCATTTGTACATTTCATCTCTCTTCTTTCATTTATCTTTATAATTGCTCTATCTCGTATATTGATCTAAACTATTTCACTATAGGTTCTATTCTCTAAAAGTACACTTTTAGTTTATATTTTATATATATATATATATATATATATTCACATATATATATATATATTCATATATATATATATATATATATATATATATATAGAGAGAGAGAGATATTCATATATATATATATATATATATATATATATATATATATATATATATATATATTTAATGGAGTTTTTTCCTCCGGCTACGTTGACAACACTAAACAAACAAAGTCTCCATATTCTACAAAACCCTGGCCAACTATTTAAAATAACATAGTATTCGAAGCTTTAATAAGACCTCTTCAACACAGCTATACATTGACTCATACGTGGAATGGTGCACCTTTTCCTGATGATGTTTCCGCAAGTAACAGCACTTAACTGGATATGCCACCAGAGTATATAGATGCTTGTCCTGGAATTCTGTAAAACCACAAGACTACAAATAACGATATACTACAACATCGTTAACTGGCTAATTGGTAAGAGCAAAAATAAGGTTCTTCACATTTTTACTACTTCAACGTTTGATAGGTAAAACAGGACTTTAGTTGAACGCTCTGATGTCTATGTGCCTCATAGAGGGGTCAATGGGCCCCTTGATTTCTGAGACTCATATAGAGATCAAGGGGCCCTTCATTTCTGCCACTTTACAATAAAGCGACATGAATAACGTTTAACTTCTCGCCCACTCACGCTGCGATACAGACCGGAGACATACACAACGCATATTATAATAATGTATTTAAATACGAAAGGCAGTATGTAGTTTATAGTGTTGGAATCGAAATCGTTGTAACAGGATTGCTAAATTAATGATTTTCCTCAACTGTGTGTTATTTTTAAAATGATATGTGATTCATGCAAGGCCAACTATTAATGTGCAGATAGCGTTCATTCTTGACGATGATGAATTATTTTATACGATCTTGTCCCTATTCCAGGGTTGCTAATGAGAAATCAATCATTTAGAGTTACGTACGCAGATATGGCAGTAGAACATTGATTTACTATTATGAAAAAATAAAATATATGAACCAGCGAACTGGAATTGCATTATTCAGTGATGGATAAAGCAGTCTAGATTATATCAAACCATGCGAATATCACATATACATCAATACATGCATTAAATTACAATCTTTTTCTCTACCATGTATAGATATATGTGAATGTATGTTTATGCAGCATACCTTAATTTTGGCATGGTTCGGTGCATGAAACCATTATACTATGTTTTCAGTTGCCGTTTATGTTTTCTCACGTGTACTGATAATTTGTCTTACGGATGTAATAGAGACTATTACTAATTTATGATTTGATGGTTTCATTTCCATTAGTTTTCAGACATTTCGACTATTTAATTAACCATCTTCAAATAAATAGATGTTAATATTAAGTACTGTTTATATTTACGTTACATTATAAGTCGATGTGTAACGTGGGGTCATTTATTACTGTAACCTCAGACGCAGTATTTCGCTATTCTTTGTTTGACTTTGTGATGACAATGTGTGTCGAGCCGTCACCCATGAGCAGTAGTCAATACCATAGCAATATTAGAATATGCGTATATAAAGATATGTACGAGATTAAACATATCAATATAGTTCGTTGATCTTAAGCTAAGCACAAAGAAAATATCAGAGCCAGTACTATTTTTATATCATTACTTTGTCCGTAATAGATGCCCACTTTCAACAACAAAGGCAATCATGCCATATTAGCAGATGTGCGTTCTCCATTTTATTCACCCTGCACTTCTACAAACAATTATTTAATTACGTAAGTAAGCTTTAGCTATGTTACTCCGCCTTTTATAGCCGATCGGTCTGCCGAGTCAGGTGTGTGTCATTCATTATTTGCTCATTATATATACGGCACAATCACGTTGACACACCGGTTCCCGTTAGATCGCCGAAGTTAAGAGGCGTCGAACCTGGTCAGTACTAAAATGGGTGACCATTTGGGAATGGCAGATGCTGTATGTGCTCTTTGCTTATCTCGGCATTGTTTCCAGTTGTCCTGTCTTACTACTTGCCATTGGAATTAAGCAATGCCGACTCACGAGAGCGGTTGTTGGTGATTCCACAACCCTTGCAATTATACATTCACGCGCGGGCCGCCCCTGCTGGGGCACTCATGCGTCGAAAATCGACGGGAGAGAGTCCATCGATATATAACGGGCAGACAAATAACATAGAACTTAATCAGATTTTTGTAAAACATAATACTCGTCTGAAAGATTAATGCATAATCGCTGATATAAAGGAGTGTTTTATCAAAGATAAATGTTATCTAACATTAATAGATCGTAAACCAAAGATTTGCCAGGAGATTACACTCGCAATAACTACTTTTGGTCGTGTATGCATTAATAAAAATATTGTCAACCATTATCGAATTTAAATGAGAAAACCCCTTAAGATGTCCGATCGATTTTATTGATAATCGATGTTTTAAATGATATATTAGGATATTAAGAAATACGAAAGGGGCGATAAAAGCAATGAGCGAAACAACAAAAAATGAAACTTTAAGGTTCACCGTGCTACGCTGAGTAGGAGGAGATATTCAAAAATAAAATATCACTTTTAAGTAAAATAGCAAAAGGGGTCCTGTTTACGTTAGATTACGTTGCATTAGCAAAAAGCTTATCAGTCGGAAAATTAAACAATCGGAAATCTTGTGCTCAATCTCTAGGAGCAGAAATGAAAGATAATATTATCAAAATGTTGAGTTAATTACACATGAGAATTATCTAAAAAGAAATAGATAAAATAATAAGTATCGTAAAATTACAAACGAGAGTAAGTTCATTAAATTAATTAGATGCGATGAGATAGGGTAACATTTAGAACACGGGTCGTCTCTGTTTATAATTGATTGCTTTATCGTGCGAAAAATGAGTAATCTAAAATTGAATTATTGAACAGCAATATTAATATAGAAAGATAAGAGTCAATTAGAAATTCGTATTTGGCTAAAATTAAAAGTGTTTCAAAACAGATTTAATTTTTTAGATAATATTCACATTTTATATAGAATAAGCATATATGAGAAGGGAAGGATGATAGTAATCCGACGTAATGGGAAATGAAAATAAGAGTCCAGGATGTGAGAAGCCAGTGGTGGCGAAGAATTAAATGAAGATGAGAAGCTTTGAGTCCGTACCATTTAGGCAGTAGTAAAAAAAAATGTCAGTCCCCTTTCATCTGTCCAGCCTAAAGAAAAGTTCAATGGTACCTATTTTTCTTTTTTAATTTTCCATATATATATATATATATATATATATATATATATATATATATATATATATATATATATATATATATATATATATATATATATATATATATATATATATGTATGTATATATATATACCTATATATGTATATATATATGTATGTGTGTGTTACTCTTTCATAAATATAATAAGGAAATATGTTATCTCTATATGTGTTTATGTATTTACTTCAACAATGCTCACTACATGAGAAGAGCTTTATATTAGTATATAATAATACTTACGCCAAGTAAGCTATACAGAATTATTTGTTTTCATTACGCGAAAAGATACGTCGGGCTAAATATATAGATCCTGACTAGTTTAGCAGATGGTATTCGGATAACTGATTACTACGTATATTTCATAATTATATATGTATATTATATATATATATATATATATATATATATATATATATATATATATATATATATGTATACACATATATAATTATGAAATATTCGTAGTAATAAGTTATATATATATGTATATATATTAATATATATATATATATATATATATATATATATATATATTCAGAGAGATAGATAGAGAAAACAAAGAGAGTTGCATATATAAAGCGTGGGATAAATACTGTGTCGTAATGGTCTATTGATGCATCAAGTGTGGTGCACTGTGTGTTGTGTGCTCGTCACCTTACTATTACAGTCTCAACCGCTGGCTAGTGTAGGCGAAAAAGGAGCAGAGTGCGTAAGTCTTCCCTGCCAGTACATAGCTTCTCTATAGGCTAGTTCCATGCAGTGCCTCTCCGTGGCGACGCACGTCAATTGGGTGCCTTGCGGACTCAAGCAGAACTACAGGAGCCTCGAGGGCGGTCTTCCCCCAGACATGCGGCATGCCAGGCCCATCGCTGTATGGACAAGCCCTGATGCCAATGAGCAGGCCCCCAGCTATTGATAAATAGTACCACTGCCTTGTGGTTATTCTTTGGTTTGTTAAAGGCTAAGGGAGTAAACCCCAACAGCAAATCTGGAGTGTAGTCCCATAGGCAGACAAACGCTGTACTTAACTCTTCTCTGGCAGCTACTGCAGTCAACCTGGTGCCGGACGTACTGGTACTTCCATTCCTCTGGGCAACATCAGCAAGACCGGGAGGGAGATTCTGATGATTGGGCAACTCAGTCTCTCCTTAGATCTGCCCTGGCCAGCACCCTGGAGAGAAAACTTCAGCTATACATCTGTATAGGACTAAACAGGGAAGCGACAGTTACCGGTTATAAGCCGACAACTCAATTGGCGTACAACTGGGCGCAAGGGGTCGATCCATACGGTGGGAGAGGTTATTTAACCTCATTGGACAGCTACCGCCCGCCATAAAGCTGAGCAGCCCTCAGCCAGTATGGTGCTATCTCGCCACTGGCCACCTGCTTTACTGGGTGCGTAAGGCATAAGATAAATCCAACAAGTGGTCAGAAACCATTGCACCAAACAAAAACAAAAGTAGTACAAAGAAACCAGCACTTAGGCTGGGGTGCTGGAATGTCCGTACTATGATGACTGGCCAATCTACTGACATACTCAACATCTCCGATGTCCGAAAAACTGCTATCAGCAACAACGAGCTACTGAGACTATAGGTAGACATTGCTGCACTACAAGAAACTCGCTTAGCAGACTCCGGATGCTCAAAAGAATCAGACTATACCTTATTATGGCAAGGAAGAAGGAAAAGGAAGTTCGCGAACACGGTGTTGGTTTTGAAGTCAGAAACTCACTGCTTCAAAATGTACAACTCTGTGATTCAGTCACTGAACGCCTAATTTCACTGCGTTTGAACACCACAGATGGATCAATTAATCTATTGTGTGTGTACGCCACAACACTCGCGGCACCTAACAGCACAAATGAGCACTTCTACACTCAGCTAGATGACACCATCAAGGCATTTACACAGAATGAGGACCTGATCAATTTTGGGGACTGTAATGCGCATGTAGGTGGTGCCTCGGTAACTTTAAAGTGGGTAAATGCAATGATAATGGTCAATGACGACTAGAACTCTGTGCCTCCAATGACCTTTGCATTACCAACACATTCTTTAGTGCCAGGCCGCATCACAGGGTGTTTCGGAGACATCCCAAGTCAGGGCGCTGGCACCAGCTTGACCTCATTATTACTAGACGAAGGTATCTTCAACATTTCCTGATGTCTAGAGCCTACAATAGTGCCGATTGTGATATGGATCATTACTTAGTATGCAGCAAGGTTAAACTTCAACCCAAAATTGTCTACCGCACTAAACAGGAGGGTATTGCGCGTATAGACGTTAGCAAGACTCAACACCCAGACCGCATGGCAGAATTCAATGTGATGTTTTCCTCCACCTTCAAAAGAGATCACAGTCGACCTGCATCTGAACATTGGGAAACACTCAAGAACGACGCCCACTTTACAGCTCTCAGGGCCTTTAGGAGGAGGACAGGTTGTAAATGCAATGACTGGTATGATGCACATTCTGCTACCCCCGATCCTCTGATTGAAGCAAAACGTTCATCCTTGCTTTCATACAAGGCCAACCCATCTCCTACATCGCTGGCTACACTGAGGTATTCGGGAGGTGCAGTATAAAAGGCTGTCAGAGAAGCTGCGAACAACTACTGGACGGACCTCTCCAAGACTATTCAGCGAGCGGATGATACAGGCAACAAGAAAAACATGTATGACGGGATCAGGAGAGCTACTGGACGCATAATCAACAAAGCAGCCCACTGAAGTCCAAGTTGGGTTAACCCATACTAAACAAAGTCAAACAGCTGGACAGATGAGTAGAATACTACTCCGAGCTTTACTTCAGGGACAACGTGGTACATCAGGCTGCCCTGGATGCAATTGATCGTCTCCCCCTGATGCATGAGCTCGACGAGCAGCCTTCCATAGAATAACTATGCAGGACTCTGGAACAGCCCCAGGAAAATACTATATTCCAGCGGAGGTCTTAAAAAGTGGAATAGCTAGCCTGCTTCAGCCCCTTTATAACATTTTTTATACAGTGCTGGAGAGAAGGTTCAGTGCCCCACGACATGAGAGACGCAAACATAATCACACTCTACAAACACAAAGGGGACCGCAGTGATTGCAACAACTACCGCGGTATCTCATTGTTGAGCTTCGTTGGCAAGCTATTCGCACGCATAGTACTACTGCGACTGCAAGTTCTTGCCGATCGAATTTACCCAGAATCTCAATGCGGTTTTCGTTCAGAGAGATCAACCATCGATATGATCTTTTCCCTACGCAAGCTACAAGAGAAGTGCAGAGAGGAAAACGAGCCTCTGTATCTCGCCTTTATAGATCTGACCAAGGCGTTCGATCTCGTGAGCAGAGACGGTCTATTTAAGATCCTCCCACTAATTGAATGCCCACCCAAACTCCTCAGCATCATAAGATCCGTTCACGATGGCATGATGAGCACTGTACAGTTTAACGGCGATATGTCTGCTGGATTTGAAGTGAAGAGCGGTGTCAAACAAGGCTGCGTGTTGGCCCCGACACTCTTCGGCCTCTTCTTCGCCATACTCCTGAAGCATGCTTTCAAAAACACAGCGCATGGTATCTACCTTCACTCCAGATTTGATGGTAGTATCTTAAACATCGCCAGGTTCCGTTCCAAGACTAAGATCAAGTCAGTCCAGATAAGGGACATGCTGTTTGCCAATGATGCAGCCATAGCATCGCATCAGGACGATGGTCTCTAAAGACTTATGGACATGTGTGCTTATGCTTGCAGCCTGTTCGGCCTCACCATCAGCCAGTTATAGGATAAGCAACCACCTAGCCATCCAGCATTTCAATCCAGGGTACACTACTGGAGGTCGTTCACCAGTTCCAGTACCTAGGCTCCACTGCTTCAGATATCCTCTCATTAGACGTAGAGTTGAACAAAAAGATTGGTAAGGCATCCACAACCCTCTCTAAACTAACTAAAAGAAAGAGTCTGGGAAAACAGCAACCTTACCACTTCTACAAAGATGGTCGTCTACAGAGCGTGCGTTATCAGTGTCCTACTGTATGGGAGTGGGTCCTGGACCACGTACTCAACACAGGATAGGAAACTCCAGGTCTTCCATATGAGGTGCCTACGTAGAATACTTGGTATCACATGGCAGGACAAAGTGAATAACAATGATGTTCTGCAAAGAGCGGGCATTCCATCCATCTACTCCCTACTGCGTGGCGACGCCTTCGCTGGTTGGGCCATGTGTGCAGGATGGATGATGGAAGACCTTCTCTACGGCGAGCTTGCCTTAGGTTCAAGAAAAAGGGGTCGTCCCCATCTCCGCTTCAAGGATGTCTGCAAGCAAGACATGAAGGTTTGCTCAATTGACATTAATACATGGTAAGCCTCTGCAGCTGACAGACCTGCCTGGAGGAAACAGATACGCCAAGGAATGATCATCAGTTAGAAGACCCTCCACGACGAAAACGCTGCGAAGAGAGCTAGAAGATCAAGCCTACAGGCAGACCAACAAGCCGAGGTGACACATTGCGCATCAGCTTTTGTATGCCAAGGCTGTAGTAGACCATGCAAAACAAGAATTGGTCTCTACAGTCACACAAAAAGATGCACACAAACAACATCCCAATACGGCGCTGATCCATAGTCGTTGCGACTGAAGGATGCCAATACAAGTAGAGCATACGTTAGAAAATCAAATTGCATTCCGTCTTCCATTGTGTAATCTGTTTGTGTTTTCAAGAAACGTCTAAGTATTATTTTCCGTTTTCCTGACGATCTGGCATCATAACTCTGAAAATAACTATTGAAAATATCAGCATTTTGTCATAGTTAATCGCGAAATGACCACATGGACATATATGCAGATTGAATAGCAGGAGGGAGACGACAACATAGTTAAGAAAATGTATAAAAGAAAGTCATATGGGTATTTCTGACAATCGTTCAACAAACTCCACAACATCTGGAGTTTTTTTTATGGTTAATGAGTTGTATAAAAAACTAACTGACCCGTGTCCCGGCGATGCCCGGTAAATCAGATTTACTCAAGAAATGATATGCACTAACTGTGAACTATTGAAATATGTGTTACTTATTGTTGTCCGAAACGGACATATTCCTCACGATGTCCATGTAAAATAGAAAATAGAAAAGTAAAAAAAAAAAAAAACGTAGAGATGTTTGTGTTTCGGGTAGATGTTTTGTGTTTAATCTACAATGTAAATACGTATTTCCTTAATGAAAACTTTTATTTAGGACGTCAAAAACTGTATAAAATGTAATTGTCAGGAAATAATGTAATTGCTGGTGGGCATGTCAAGAGAGAGCAATGGGTAATATGGAAAAAAGTAATAGTACGGCCATTCATTTTGTGCGTTTAATGATGTAAACCTCATTCAAAACAAGAGCGTGACAGACGAGAGGAAATCGCCTGACAATGTGTGCCAGATTAAATGAAAGATGAAAAAAGTAGGTATATTATTGTAGATGTGAACCCTCAGATAAATACCGGCCTCTCCCTCGTGATAACAGTCAGGCCACTCAGTGCTTAGTCGATTCATGGTAAACACCCAGATAAACTTTAGGAAGTAAAAAAAAATAAATTACTTGAGAAATTACTACAACGACTACTACTACTTCTAGTACTACTACTACTACTACTACTACTACTTCTACTACTAATAATAATAATACTACTACTACTACTACTACTACTACTAATAATAATAATAATAGTAATGATAATAATAATGATAACAATAATAGTAATAATAATACAAATAAAACTTAGAATAAATAGGTTATATTGAACCTCCAAAATTCAAATGTTAACGCAAGTTAGTCTTTATATTTGAGAAAATGCACTTTATAATGTTGGTGTCTGAATGGTGTTGATGTTTCCTTTTTTATTTTGCAAATATTATTTTGTTGGGGGGGGGGGTCATAACTATCACGGACTTAAATTAGTTTAAAGAAGACACACTTATAAAATAATTTTAAACACTTTATTTTGCTTTCACTACGCAGTTATTGCATATTTGCGCAAAACATAACATATAATAGAACTTATAGGCTTTAAAAGTCCGTGTAATTTCCGATTCTGAACAAAGTAGCCATGCTGGTTTAGTCAGTAATGCAAACAATGATTGCTTCTTTACTCAGAATCTATATTTACACGTCTTTAAAAGGTTTACACCTTCTATTAAATAGTAATTGTTTTAACGCAAATAAGTCACAAATACATACGTAAAGCAAAATTTGTTTCTGACGAATATCCCGAGTGTAGTTGCTTGAAAATAATTATGTCGATAAAATTAATTTGTTTCATGGGATGTGTAGATAAAATTGTATTGATGCGGAGTAGCTAGCAAATGGTTGTTTGATTTTTTGCGGGTGATTTTTTTTCATACTTATTGTGAAAATATCAGGAATTATGAGTAGAAATTAGCGTGTGTAAAGCAAAAATAATAACACTGGTCAACAAATTTTTCTTTTTTTTCTTTGGCAGACCATCTAGGAGTGTTTTCTGGGGTTTTGAAGGTCGCTGATTACGAATATACATTGGTTTTGCCAGATTGGTTCTAGTTTAGAAGATACTGATAGCCCCAAATAAGCCTAAACTGCTAAAATTCTCCCTGAAATACTTCAATATAGAAGCAGTAAATATTAATTTTCTGATATTATTGAATCATTATAATGATTATGTATATATTGAAGTATTTCAGGGAGAATTTTTATATAATTATTTATATAGGGAGTATTTTTATATAATTATATACTGTAATTACTTAATAACATGTTCCATAAATATAGTTGCAGTATAAATTAAACAGTAATTAAGAATTTTCTTTTTAATTCCACAGTTGAAAATGAGTTCCAGAGAGAAAATGAGTTCTTCTAGAAGATGTTGCAGATATGAACCGGATGTCTTTTGTTACATCTGTGGACAGTATATGATGGCACAACAAAAGAGGAACATTACAGACTTTGTCAAGAGGGCGTACAAAGCATACTTCGATATGATACTTGGTGACCAAGACAAGTCTTGGGCCCCACATATGGTGTGCAAAACCTGTGTAGAAAGTCTCCGCGGTTGGACCAACGGTAAGCTGAAGTTGAAGTTTGCTGTACCAATGGTGTGGAGAGAGCCCAACAATCATTTTGATGACTGCTACTTCTGTCTCAATGACATGACGGGGTTTTACAAGCACAAGAAAGCAAATTGGCAGTATCCGAGCCTGGATTCTGCTATCCGTCCTGTTGCGCACTCTGAGGATGTACCTGTGCCTGTTTTCACCAGTTTGCCTGAAATCGATGAAACCGAAGAGATTCCAGCTGATCTTTCAATATCAAGTGATGATAGCTGTAGTGACTATGAAGAACCCTCAAATGGCCCTCAGCTTTTCAATCAATCTGAACTTAATGACCTAGTGCGAGACCTTTGTTTGTCGAAGGAGCAGTCTGAAGTTCTTGCATCACGACTCCAAGAGAAAAACATTCTTGATTCTGGCACAAAAGTAACATACTATAGGACAAGGGAAGGCAGCTTGCTTCGTTTCTTTTCTAAAGAAGACGACCTGGTCTTTTGTAATGACGTTTCTGCACTTCTTAACTGCATGGGGATCTCATCATATGACCCAGCAGATTTGCGTCTCTTCATAGTACTTTTGCACAATGGCAATAAGTTTGCTCCCGTTCCAATTGGCCATTCTACCAAGATGAAAGAAGAGTATGATGCTATCAAATTTGTTCTTGAAAAGCTGAATTACAACACTCATAAATGGCTGATTTGTGTGGACTTGAAAATGGTGAATTTTCTGCTTGGTCAGCAAAGTGGGTACACAAAGTATCCCTGCTTTCTTTGTTTGTGGGATAGCAGAGCAAGAATCCAGCACTGGAGAAGGGAGAACTGGCCAGAACGAGAAAGTCTCGAAGTCGGCACAGCCAACGTCATCAATGAGCCTTTGGTACCCAGGGATAGAATCATCTTCCCTCCATTGCACATACAACTAGGGCTCATGAAGCAGTTTGTTAAGGCGTTGAACAAGGATGGGGATTTCTTCAAGTACATATGCAGGCAATTTCCAGGTCTTTCCATCGAAAAAGCTAAAGGTGGCATCTTCGATGGACCTCAGATTCGAACGCTCATGAGGGATTCTGACTTCACTAATCATATGAACACGGTTGAGTTAAATGCTTGGGTGTCCTTCACAGATGTAGTGACAAACTTTTTGGGAAATCACAAAGCTGACAATTACAAGCAATTGGTCCGTAAGATGCTTACTGCATACGGAAAACTAGGGGCAAATATGAGCATTAAAGTTCATTTCTTGTTTAGCCACCTCGACAGATTTCCTGGTAATCTTGGTGATTACAGTGAGGAGCAGGGAGAGAGATTCCATCAAGACATCAAAACAATGGAAGAGATGTATCAAGGCAAATGGGATGAGCACATGATGGCAGACTACTGCTGGAACCTTTTGAGAGACTGCCCAAAAGTTGCTCACAAGCGAAAATCGTATAAACGTCAATTTTAGTTTTGTGAATAAAATATTGTTTTGTGTGTTCATTGTAACTAAGAATCTAGTGTATAATGCTTTGCATTAATTTATGATATATAACTGATTATGTAAATGTTTTTTTTCACTTGGAGAATTAAAATTCAGCAAATTTTTAGCAAATTTTTTGTATATCCTCGAAATCTATGAAAAGTGTTCAGTTATAGGATAAATGAAATGATGTTATATCTAACTTAACTTGTTAGATTGAGATTTTACACTGTCTTTGTGGTTTAAGATCATCATAAAAATCAATATCTGACATTTATGCACTATTTAGCCGTTTTTTGTACGTTTAGCTATGGTCGCGAATGGGTGATTTCAGACAAACGACCCCCCTGTGATAACTCAAAAACTAGAGCCAATTTGAAAAAATTAATGTCAGATTCGGATTCAGCGCCCTTGAAAACCCCAGAAACCAGTCTTACTTTGCCTGCCAAAAATATTGTGTTGACCAGTGTAATACTCACTTTCTGGTTGACATTCTGTCATTCTCGGATCGTTGGAAGGTTGGTTTTTGTTACGGTTAGTGGTAGGTTAATGGTGAGTATGTTTATAGTCAGAATTACTCTTTTGTTTCCTTCTCGGTTCGTTGGGATTTTTGGGTTTTGTCCCATACATTTATGGTTAGTGGTAGATGTTTAATGGAGAGTTTGTTTTGTAAGAAATCGATAATAAAAACAAGCCTTGCTTATTAAAAATATCGACGGTGGCTTTGCTGCTGTCATCCTGATGTATAACAAAAATTCGTCAGAAATAGATCGTTAAATCAAGAAATTGTTTTTGTATAATACAAGTGTATTTCGTATTTAAAAAATAAAGGTGGATTATTTAATAATACACTTACTTTTTAAATAGTCGTCAATATGGTATGACCCCTAAAAAAGTAAAGAAGAAAAAGTATTCGTCGCTATGGTAAAAGTAGAAGTTTGTGTTTGTATTACTGGTCTTAAATAGCATTCGCTGATCAGAGAAAATAAAAAAAAGGTATGATAACAAAATAGTGTAATCGATCACAGATTGAGATATGTGTAGGCTTCGATAACAAACGTATCATGTACTCGTCGGGGGTCGAAAAATTAGGTTTTGATGTAATATGAATATTACTAAGATGTCGTTTGTTGAAAAAAAGGAATCGTAAAAGAAAATGGAAGGAGAAAGAAAAATATGTTTCAACTTCCTATTTCTATGTTTTTGTACGTTAACCGTATTCATGTATTATAGAATAAGAAAGTATATATGAAAAGAAAAGTGTGTAAATAAACACAAATAGAAATATAACCAGCCGCGCATGCGTGGTCCCCCTCTGTATTTGACTTGATGTGGCGAGTGTAAAATGCAATAAATTTGGGCTATTTGGGGCATTTTGACCCCTATTTGACCCCCTGGGGGCGCGAATCAGAATTTTCCTGATGTACAGGGTTCTCATTTTATATCCAGAACAATTGCCTCTATATTTTGGCCAAGTTTCAGAAAAATTGAATGGATGGATCAAACGTTATGGAAGGAAAGGGTAATTTTTTGCCACTTTTAGGGCTTTTGACCCCCTGGGGGTGCGAACCAGATTTTTGCCAAGGTCAGCGATATTTATTTTCTATTAGGAACAATTGCCTCCATATTTTGGCCAAGTCTCAGAGAAAATGGATGGGTGAATGAAAAGTTATGGGGCAAAAAATGTCATTTTTTTCAATGTTGGGACCTTTTGACCCCCTGGGGGGGGGGCTAACCAGATTTTTTTTCAAAAATCGGAGAATGTCACTTTCTGACCTGATAAAAGTTACAACTTCATGCAAAATTTCAGAGAAATTCAATGGATGGTTGCGGAGAAAAATCCGTACGGACTGAAATGCCTCAAAACATAGATCCCCCGATTTTATAAATCGGGGGACCAAAAACCGAAACGTAAGTTACCGAATGTTCATGGTGGAATACGGGAAAGTCAACTTATGTTGTAACAGAAATTCTATGAGGAAAGAAAATAGGAAAGAAAGTAAGAAAATGTTTGCGAACAGGAACGAATAATAAATGCGGCCGGTAACGAGCAATCAATAATTCTGTTATTTGGCCAATTTTAAAATGTATAAAAACATTCTGGAATAGCCGAAAAATCGCCGCAAAAGAAGGGAGCGACCCGTATTTATGTGGGGGAAGTATAGTAGGAAAAAGTCAATTCTAAGTCAGAAAAAATGAAATAATGACGGTGTTATGAAAAAAAAAGTATCCTATAAAGATTGTTTTCTCGATTTTAGATGGTGGTGATAGCAGGAGATGTATGCCTGGGTGTAAAGGTTATTTCGACTTACTGGGTGTATGACTATTTTAGGAACAAAACGAGGGAATATTTTCTGAAAACACACATAAAGGATCGGCGTAAAACGTACACATAGTCGGATGCTATATATATATATCGCTTGTGTTTACAAAGCCATAATGTATGACTGTAAAGGGAAAATCGATTTTACCATATTATAGACTGGAAACAATATAATGTCAATTTTATGATACTCACTTCATATGTTAATTTATACAAAATTAATCATGTATTATTATATGTTTATGCTTCCACACATCTGATTAGTAATATGTGCATGCAATATGTATATAACCGAGCTCTAATTTCTAATATGTAGCAAGTTGTCATAAAATAGCGTATCAACGGAGCCGGTTAAGTCTTTAAAACGTATATATATTGCTATAAGTGCAGATGAACCATGGAAGATATTAGAACACCTTGAGAGAATGCTCGGTGTCTTTGAAATGAAATGTTTAAGAACTACCCTTGTAGTAACTTTGCACGGCGGAAGTAGAAATGCAGATGTCATAAAGAATATTGATATTAACAAATCCAGCCATGAAGTTCGTGGAGTAAATAAATCGACATTATTTGGACATCTTTCTCGTTTACCTGACCCTTGCAGTGTCAATAAATCTTACAAAGAAGATTTCATTAAAGAGCGATGAAGAAAACGACCACAAAAGATTGGCCGACAAGATGATAATTTAAACTGGCATGCCGCGTTTTGTTTTTCGCATGGCATACACCACCTACGTCACGTAAACAGTGCAGAGATACGGTTACTAATAGAATTTGTATATCAAACATTAGATGAGTTTGTAGAGAACGAAACTTTTTGGCATGACGTATTCCAACGTGTAAATACAGGGTGATTCATAAGTCACTTCACTTAGCTATTAAAAATGTCATTTACAATTGAAGAGCGAATTTTTATTTTTTATTCATGTGGCCAACTTTGATGAATCTCCAACTCTTGTTGAAAGGCAATGGAAATGTGATGTGAACAGAAAGCCTCCTTCGCACAACACCATAATCAATCAAATTTGCTACAAAGAGTCGTAAATTCCTTGAAAAAAAAAGAATGGAGCTATGCATGCAGAACGAAGGTGGAAATTTCAAAAATTTGCTGTAATTTTAAACTCCCATAAATGAATTTGTTGAATAAACTTTCTGTTTTGTATTACCGTATTTTCTAACTTTAGAATTTCAAAAATAAATAGCTAAGTGACTTATGAACCACCCTGTATAACTTTAAGTAAATAAATGTACTGTCTCTTACTCCAATAATTGATATCTCTAAAAAAAATTCAGGAAAATGCTATTAAATAATACGTGGTGTTTCTGTTTGCGGAAACTTTTTAAAAAGTTTTGTCAATTTTTCCGAATTTTAGTATAGAAAAATGGCACACAAATGTGAGCGAAATACTTAATGGACTATTCGAAAAATTTAAATAAAAACACGTTGAATGAAAACATGATGACAACATACAAGCATACACACACACTCACAAACACATACACATACATATATATATATATATATATATATATATATATATATATATATATATATATATATATATATATATATAATTTACAGCATCTTCACAGATTATTGGAGTCTTATCACGTATCCACTTGCCCGTGAATTCGTAGGTGACTGTTTAGACTAGCTTCGAATCAGAATGATATGTAATAAAAATGGTAGACAATCGTCACAGTATCTATACATACATTCTATATTAGTCAAAGTCGTGGGAATAAAAAAAACTACCGGTCATCCCATATATATATATATACATATATATATATATATATATATATATATATATATATATATATATATATATATAGAGAGAGAGAGAGAGAGAGAGAGAGATAAACTTAAATCTATGCAACAAAATGCAAAATATCTTTTTTGATACAAGTTATTTATTTGGATTGGCTACAACACTTAATGCGCAGTTTTTCGCACCGCACCACCAAATTAGCTTATTTATTTTTCCATTAGCAGAAAGCATACGTGAATAAATGTTTACATGAGTAGAATCGCGTATTCAAAATGCGCCTGATAAATGCAACAATCAATTCATGAGTAAATTACGGTCAGTGTGTTTCAGATTTTTCTTTCTTTTTTCTTTTCTCACTTCTTTTCGTTTTTATTGGGATTTTTCATCCAAACGTTTATACATAAATCATTGCTCCTATTATACATCAGCTTCGATCGCAATAACAAAACAATTAACTGGCCTCGATTTATTATTCTCTATCGTTTCTTCTCTTACAATCTACTTTCTTTTGCTTAGAAATTGCAGCCAGTCGCAGCCAGCGTCGTATCTCGAAATTGCTTTAGCTGTATACGATTGATTTTTCATTTGGATAAAGGGTAAACACTCGATCACGAAATTCAAGAACAACGAAATGGTGGCTGAGAATTTTGAACAAGATTAGTCATTATTTATAAATAAAGAGATTTCATGGCTTTTCAATTATGGGAGATAATTCACTGGAATCAGGGGATCGGAATAATGAATTGCAGTTGGGGTATTGAGTCTTGCTTTTACACTATAGCATAACGGGGTTCTGTAATTAAAAAAAGGTTTTTGTAAATATATATATATATATATATATATATATATATATATATATATATATATATATAGTCTCGGAAGTTTTTTAACCTTCAAAACTGGAGATAAAAATTGTTTTCGTTGAAAGATTTATGTCTAGTAAGTCAATCAATCTACTGCAATCACTATATTAGTTAACTTCCAAGAATTTACTCTAATATAAATATATTTTATATATGTTTTTTATATAAGGGATCGTCAGTTGTTTACCATATATATATATATATATATATATATATATATATATATATATATATATATATAATGAGATAGAGAGAGAGAGAAAGAGAGAGAGAGATAAAGAGAGAGACAGAGACAGAGAAAAATAGATATAGAGAGGGTAGAGAGAGAAAAAGAAGTATTGAAAGGCTTTCAAAATGTAACAAATAGAAATATGTCGGTGTTTAGAAAGAGGAAAACACGAAGTCTTTTACAGTAAAGCAAACTTCTATATAGTGATCTACTGTGTGTGACCGTGTTCCATAATATATTTCGAGGAAATAACTCTTTATCAAATGCTAGGTGTTTCTAATCTCCCGAATTCAGTGTGGATTGGTAATGCTGTTTTTATGGCTATACTGCAGTAAATGAAATAAAATTTTAAAGATTTTAAATGATGAAATGGTTCTCGTTATATCATTGATAAGTGTTATAATTATTTACTTTTTAAAAATTATTTAGTATGTTAGATTGATTTTAGTAAATTGTAATTATATTAATTTATTCCAATCTCAAATTTTAGAATGCAATCTGTTAACATTTTTTTTTTAATTTAATCAAACATTTTATTTAAATAAGTAGAGTGTATCACTTATAATTTTGTAGTCAGTTATTTCCCTTGCATAATGAAATACTTTAATGGTTGGCTAGTAAATTTAAATTATAACCGTGAGCTTCTATATCTTTCACTATTTGATTTTAAGAAGCTGTTAATTGTAAATCTGTATATCAAGTGTGTTATTCGATAAATATATATATATTTGTTGGCGTGTTTAGGGTTAAACTGTACATTTATATATTAACTGTGTGATTTTTTAAATATTTTTGTGGGGGTGTTAATTTTAAATCTATATACTGACTGTACTATTCTATCCATATGTTTTTTTAATTTTTTTATGTTTGGGCGAGTAGAGGGTTTATTTTAAATCTATCTACTAAGTATTTTATTCTGTTAATATTATCATTGTTGTTTATTATTATCATTATTTATTGTTAAGTTGAATTCTTTTTATTGGATGCATCTTAATAGTAAAGCTATATGCTAATTGTTAATATATATATGTTATTCTATACATATTATATAGGTTCAGTTAAAAATCTATATACTAAGTGTGTTATTTTATTAATATTTATTTATTTTTCATTTTAAGGGGGTAATTTTAAATGTATATGTTCCATCACGGGTGACCCTATGTTGGATAAGAGTAAATATGCTGATATGATTTTTTACAAGAGTCGATATAAGAACGGGGTATAGTGACACACATTTTGGGAAACGAATCTGTTCCCACATGTAAATCATCAAATAACATGACCCGAGGGTTACATGACAAAGTATGGGGTCAAGTTAGGTTAGACAAAAAAGAGATATGGGTGGAGCTAATGAGTGACGTCACTTTTTGTAGTTGTGAGGTATGGGAGCCAATCTAGGCGGACGTAAAATAATATGCTATACTTCTTAAAAAAAAAAGGTTTTAATAGCCGTAAGGTGGATATATGCCCTCCCAAGATGTCGGTTCGTCGCGTTGTTCAATTATTCTCTAATAAGATAATTAATATACCCAACCTTTCGCAAGTATAATGATTAGCCAATTACTTAAGATACATTTAGTCTGTCTTTCCCATATGAGTTATAGTCCTCCGGAATAAAACCTATAAGAACTCCAAGCGAAAGTCTTAGTCCCCTTTCTTGGCAAAAAAATGTTTATTTCAAATAGCCATACTGAAGCCACTAGACGAATAACCCTGCTATAAAAGAAAAGACAGCGAATGAAGAACGAAACTACGAAGAAACCAAAGAGTAAGACGGCGTCTGCTCAGTCAGCGATGGAATAGAAGCAGAAAAAACAATAGCAAGGTAAATGTAAATTACACACTAATATAAAAATTGACATTTTGAGCTTGTCGCTTGTCGATTGAAACACACGGTAAAGAGACTGATTGATGAATGCACACCCATACACACGCGGGAGATAGTTTAATGAACCTCTGCTAATGATTTAGAGAAATGGATAAGCCAAAGTAGCGTACAATAGAATAAATGAACGTACATCCGCACCCATACGTGTAATGAACACACCCGCACACGTGTTAAAAGAATTTAAGGTACGTGAAAAGCGCGTACGTAGAAGTGACGAAAAATATTTTACGAATTTTAATAGTTACAACAAAGCATACATACTAGGAGAGTGTGAATTATCTACTAGAGAGTTTAAATTACATACTAGAAACACTCATCGGGTGTCTTCTGTATTTCTGTTGATGGGTTCGTTGGGCTAACCTGACATAGAAATAC
>OY744537.1:6026037-6081037 GCA_963556195.1 Sepiola atlantica | reverse complement strand
ATATATATAACATGCGGTTCAAGGCATAAAGTAGCCATTTAAGGAAATTAATGATAGCGGACGGTTTCCGACTGTCGTTCTTAGGATATGTAAATCTCAATCGATGCAGACTAATCGGAAAGGTTAAAACTGTATCGAATAAATAAAATAGTAAAAGTGAAATAGCCAAAACAACATCAGACACAGATTAAACTTTACTTTTTTGTTACTAACAAAACAAAAAACAACGTTATATAAAAAATAAAGTTAATCGAAATTGTTAATGAATTAAAATGAAGTAACATAGCTAACACACAACTATATTGGTATATAGGATAGAAGACTATATATTTTAACTTGCTATATTACTACTAAAGTAGTCAATCTTCAGACATTGCTATAGTTAACAACGTCATTACTTGGTTGTGTTGATAAATCGGTACGACGAGAGTGTCTTTGGTTTGTTTGAACCACTTAGAGCGTCGAGACTTGTTTTAAAATAAGGTAAAGACATATTGGTGCTTCCATAATAAAAAGCCGAAAAAAAGTTTTTCTTGTCTTTTAGTGTTGGAGAGGTAAATAAGGGGCAGGTAACTCTTCACAACAGCTCTAGCTTTCGAACAATATATTTCTAACCCTAACCCTAACCCTAGCCCATATCCTAACCCTAACCCTAACCCTAACCCTAAATCCTTACCCTAACCCTTACTCTAAACCCTAATCCTAACCCTAACCCTTTTATGTCTAATCGACGTTCTCCTTGCACAGTAACCACGTGTACAACGCCAAGTAAAACCATCAGTTTTGATTACTGATGGCACAAGTCGCATCTCATGGCCACAGTTGCAGGTTTCTGCACTAGAAATTAGTCTGTGTGCTTGCAAAAATCAATTTGTTTTGCACTGTCTCATGTAAAATACAGTATATCTTTGAACTTGAAAGAGTTAAGATCCATGATCCTAATTTCAGAGAAAATCGTGTTTAAAATTCGTAGTTAGAGTTACGTGCCCCTTATTTACCTCTCCAACACTAAAAGACAAACACAACTTTTTTCGGCTTTTTATTACAGAAGCACCGACATATTATTTGATTATTAAGGTGGTGGTCGAAATGAGGTCTAATGGAATCACTGAAACATGATTTCTCCATGCGATTTTCTTTCGAGAATGGAAACCAAATATTGTTTGTGCAGCTCAGTTAGTATACGTATATTTAACACTACTACAAAGCTTTACCCATGCATTTGGCACTGTTGAATAACTACAGGAACCGAAATGTATACGTAGTATATCGCTGTATATATTTATGTATATATTTATATGTTCGTATATACAGGATGATATGTGAAACAATTGAATGGATCATTAATAAGTTTGGTGTATCTATTCTAGGAAACACGCTATCTTTTATAAAATTGAACATCAAGCGGTGCATATGAATATATAAAGTAAGGCATGTGCATATGTTAATCTATCTATCTATATATATATATATATATATATATATATATATATATATATATATATATATATATATATATATATATGAAGCAATCCAACAAAAGATATAAGCGTCAACTAATATTTTATAATTAGTGAAACATCCGGATACAAACTGAAGCTCAATATACTGGATAGAGCATTAATATTATAATATATGTCTGGTTGAATTGCTGGAGAGAAAAGATTACTTATATTTTTCGCTCTGCTGGCTAGATGTGATGGGGATTCAGTCTTATTTTGTTCAATTCGGATTTAACGGGTTTTCTAATTAAACAACGAACTTTGATTTGACTTGCACATGTCGGGATTTCGGAACTTTGATTGGACTTTTTGTATTATTTGATTGATTTATTTATCATTAACATTGAATATGGACACATTTCGCGACTGGATAACTTTGCCGGCCCCTTCAATTTCACGTATATGGACTGCTGTTTATAACTTGGAGTAATGTCTTTCCTGATTATGCTTCTCAATTTGTATGACCTGGATGGACTGTATGGATTCAACAAAAAGTATGTTTTTGGGTTGATATGTTTGATGTTATGTATTTTTATGTATTTGTGTATATAATTTTATATATTTTCAAAGCATAATTTTATTACCTGTAGTAGTATAACTGCGGTAATGGTTCTCTGAAGAGAAGAATTATCTTTGAAAACTCAGGACTTAGGAAACTTTGTTTGAAATTTGATTGACACCTTATTTTATTACTTCATTTTATATTATAATATATATATATATATATATATATATATATATATATATATATATATATATATATATATATATATATATATATACACACACACACACACACACACACACACACACACACACACACACACACACACACACACACACACACACGGAACAATCACGTTGACACACCGGTTCCCGTTAGATCAGCGAAGTTAAGCGGCGTCGAGCCTGGCCAGTACTAAATGGGTGACCATTTAGGAATACCAGGTGTTGTATGTGCTCTCTGCTTATCTCGGCATTGTTTCCAGTCGTCTTGTACTACTACTTGCCATTGGAATCAAGCAATGCCGACTCAGGAGAGCGGTTGTTGGAAATGCGCAACCCTTGCAATTACAAATTCACGCGCGGGCACTCATACGTCGAAATCGACGGGAGAGTCCATCATCATATATACACAGTAATATACACACACACATATATATATATATATATATATTCGTTGTTCATAATAAACTAATGAACCGATCATTTTGATGTTTTTAATATATATTCTCGGCAACAAGGTAACATTTTTTGGCAAATTCTTACATTTAGCGAATGCATATAGGTACGTGCATGTGTTTATATATTTCTATGTATCAAATTTACTCTCAAATTAATTAATCGATCATTATGAATCTGCGAGCCGTAAGAGTGGGTAATGTAGGATATACTTAGTTTTATTTACTTTTATAGTAAGTGGGTAAAGAAGGCAGGGGAAACCCTTATTGAAAATCCGGATATGTTTGTGAAATTCAACAATGAGTATTAAACATGAATAAATACTCTCCAAATTGAACTATTTTAAAGTGGTTTTAAGGTGCATAATATGGATAAAACATCCCTTTTTAAACTTGAAAAAGATCAATGTGATCCATTATCATTCAACATGAATTAAACTACATTTCCTGAATTCCAATCTTTTCTTAAGGTCCCTTAAGCTAAAGCCTTACATTACAGACAATTTCTATGATAAAAATCATTTAATGAATGTTGATCAAAATTGGAATGATTCTAGACATACAGGCTAGTATAATTATATAGTTATGTTAATCGTTGTAAGGTTATATAAACGTTGTAGAAACCTGCTTTGTTCAGTTCAATCAATTATATCTGTTATGTGACCGTATACATCCAGTTAGTTTATAAAATAAGTTTATATATGAAAAAGTGGTGGTTTGTATACACACACACACACACACACCCACACACATATATATTTATATATATATATATATATATATATATATATGAGCTAGGTTTTGATGTATTAAAGCTTACTAATAATCTATTTTGATATATTACATTCCTTTCGTTTACTCGATGTAAGTCTATATTTTTAGAGTACAATAATAAATGAACAATGTCACAGACGTTGCACGAGATACCCATTTATCAGAAGCATTTATGTCTGTAATATTTTTATAGGTTTGATAAGAAATTAAGACTGTTTATATAAAATTTTTATTTTATTCAAACATAGACAGCCCTTCCGATTTCTATTTAGGCGGACTTAACGATCGGATCTCTAGTGAAACTGTTGTAATATGTAAAGGATACACTTATAATGTTATTTTCTGCATAAAGCACTATCTGAGAGACTATCGATATATAAATGTATTTACGGATTAGTGTCTTGATTCATCTCGGATTTGAGTAGTTGAATCTTATCATATTATTAACTAGCCAGATAAACCCAGCGTTTAAAATAGGATTTTATTGTGTGAATTACTTAAAGTAGTGTTTGGTCATAACACTAATTGGATACAATTCTTTAAGGGTTTAATATTTGTTATTATTATTTTAAAGGTTACATTTGAACATGAATAAGTACACAGATATAATGTATTAAATATGAATTATTTAAAATGTTTGAATGTTCAGAAGTAGAGAGGGATTATATCTGGTGCGACAATTCTATCATTGTGTTTATTATTTGAGTAAGTATAATCTAAAAAATCAAAGGGCCTCTTCCTGGGGAAAACACTTGATCTCTATATGATAGGTACGTGCAAAATCAATAGCCGATTCCCAAAATGAAAAAAACATTTTGACCCCCCCTTTACTTAAAAATACACTAAAATTCAGGAAATCAACCAATTTTACTGACATTTTTAATATTTATTAATCAACAATCACGGAATATAATGAAACCATTATTTATTTTTAAGTCTTAGTGAAAATGTATTATTTTTAAAAAAGAAAATACACCTTTACTAAAGTTATATTTTTATATATTAATAAAAAAGATGCATGATTTTTTAACTGTTACTTATGTAAATAAAGGATCGTAGATGTTAACAATTACATTTTTTTTTTCAAAAAATTTCGTATATATTACGAAAATTACCAGTAAATACCGTGTTAATAAAATCACTATAACTCGAAGAAAAATTAATTTTTTGAATTAGCGATATTATTATTGAATAAAGCATTGTTTAATCAATATTTTCACCAAAAAATAATATAATTGCAAAAAATATTTCATGTGATTTTAATGATTAGAGTTTTTGGAAAAATAAAAAATGCGACATAATTATATTTCTCTTTCATAGAGGAACGTGGCATCATCAGCGCAAGAAATTTTTTTTATAATCTTGAAAATAAACCAAAAATTGACAAATTTGAGATCCAGGAACTTAACGAAAAAAAGAATTTTAAAAATTGAATAATTTCTACTAACGATGAACTTTCATTAGTATGGTAGCCCCGTTCTGTAATAACCAGCAATCACTCACTTTTACAGCGCAAATTTTTTTTTTTTTTTAGAGATTCAACAATTTCGTTCATTTCGCAATTCATCGTCAATTATTTGGAAAGATTTGTATTTGTTTTGTCTTTTTTTCATTAATAAATATTTAAGTTAAAAACAATTATTTATTAATAAATAAAGAGAATTCAAACATGACATTTTCTTTCAAAATTGAATTCTGTTTATCAATAAATAACTGTTTTAACTTTTTTTTCAATGAATAAATTGTCAGTGTAGTCATTGACTGTAATTTACTTTTTCACACTTAAAATAAAAAATAAAAACACTTTATTTTTAAAAGAATCAATGTAATTTATCGTTACGACACGTTAAGAATAAATCGAGTAACTAAAGTTTTAAATCATGTAAAACAAATTGATAAAATTGACGCAGTTCGTAATGTAAAAATATTTTTAACATTTAAAAAATAGTGTTATTTCAAATTCTAAAAAATCGAAAAACATTGGTAAACAGACGTCATCAATAATTTCAGAGTATTACTAAATTAAAAACTGAACCTTTTCAGTTAAAAATAATTGCGTACACTCACAGATAATTAAATAAGCATTTCCTTTTTTATTATAACAAAATAAGGGTACTTAAATTTGTTTATAACCTTAAAAAGAATAAAGAAATTAATGGATAATAATTTTTCAACTTCTATAAACTATTATTACATTTTTATATATAAAGTTAAAAATGATAAATTATGACATTTTTTGTCTTCAATATATTTTACATAGCAATGTCAATTTGTAAACAACGTCCTTTTCCGATGAAGTTATGGCGGCTTTTATTCATTTATCACATTTGAAGAGCTAATTTTGCTAATTTTTAGTCAAACGTGGGATTTTTTTTTTAATTCAGTGTCTTATGACTTTAATTTAATAATTATCTTTGAAATAGTTCCCAAAAACTTATATTTATCTTTTAAAGGATTTTTACAAGTAATTTTTTCAAAGTTCAAAATTCATTGAATTTTTGGGGGTTTTGACCGTCGTAATTACATATTTTATTATAATTTATTTTTCACACGAAAATATGCAGTTTTTTTCGTTTAGAGATTAAGTTTAGGCTTTTATCTTTCAAACACAATCAAAGTTTACCCGGAAACTAATTAAATAATTAATGATAAGCGCTTTTTAATAAGCATAGTCCGTACAAGAAGGCGCCATTTTTGCACGTACCTACTATATGAGATACATAGATATCTGAGTGTTTAATTAAAGTTCTCCATTAATTCTCAAATATTGAGTAGGAATAAAGTGAATACAAATTAATATTTCGTCTTCCCAATTTTCCAGTTAACAATGTTTTAGTAGATATTTCTTGTAGTCTCTTGGTCTTGCCGGATTCCAAAACAAGAATTCATATAGGTTAGTTGAGGAGGAGGTATCTTCATGTCAGGTTGTCCTGACACACCCCTGTATATGGAGACGGAAGACACTCGAAAATATGTCTAGTAGTCATTCAAATTCTCTCATAGTAAGCATTAAAATTATCTACAGTAGGCATTCACATTCTCTCCTCACACTGTCTCTATAATGTATTCGTTTCATTTAACTTCAGTCGAAGTTATCTGAAATCAAGGGGCCTCTTCATAGGGCTAACACTTAATATATATATGAGATGAGAGATATTCAGATATTCCATCAAAGGTATCCTTTAGGAGTCAAATGTTGAGTTAGTATAGAAGTGAAGAACATTAATTTTCCTTTCCCCAATTAACCAGTTAACTATGGTATAGTATAACTTTCTTGTCTTCAGTAATGTATCAATCTTAATTTGTGTTAATGTTTTCGAGCCAACGTTCTTTTATTAAGAAGCTGCTAAACAAATGAAGGAGAGCATAGGAAGAAGTTTTACTTGGGAGAAAATAAAAGAAATCTCGAGTTGACTAATTATGCCCTATTGGCCCATTATGCCTCAGTCTACAAATGGAGGGGAAACGGCAAGGCGTGGTCACGGGTCAGCTACTGTATATATATATATATATATATATATATATATATATATATATATATATATTATAAGATTAGAGCTATAAAAGTTATATGTGTTTTGGAAATCATGTACGCATATATATTTTTACAAATGTAAGTTTATTTTGGGGGCCTTTATATGCTTGCTTCTTCTGCCGAATCATCATTATGAAAAATTTAGAATTTTGATAACTTGTTCATCTGGAAACGACCATAAAGAATGAACCTCTTCTCTGATAAATAATGATATCGTCGTTAGAATTTGCATCCTATCTTTTATATATATATATATATATATATATGTATATATATATATATATATATATATAGAGAGAGAGAGAGAGAGAGAGAGAGGGAGATAGGGTAAGAGAGAGATAGTAATATATGGTTCTCTGGACTATAGAATTTAGTAAGCCAATCGAACTAGAATATAGTTAGTAATTAAGCCAATAATTACATTGCTATTAATGAATAATATAACTAATAACATCTTAACACTTCCATTATTTCATACGCTAGTAGAGATTAATTGATGAGTTTTATCACATTGTGCGGTTTCTTTGATTTTAGCTTTAATTTGCATACTTGAGTAAGCGCGATATGATTTGTGGGTATACTCTATTATGCATATAAGTGATATATATATATGTATATATAGTGTGTAGATTTCAATTTTGTGTAGAGAATTTGAATAACAGAGCTCAATGTAATTTTAACAGAGCGAAACAGAATTATAAAAAGAAAAACTATACACACATTAAGGTTGTACACATAATAACTTATTTCGACCCCTTTAATTAGGTCTCCTCAGATGTATAAACAACCACGTCAAAAAAAAAACGAATAATGAGAGAAATTGATCGTCTTAAAAAGATAAATTCACTTTTGTGATTGGTCTATGTAAAAAGGAGGTAAATGTTAAAATAATCGAGGAGGGGTGACAGAAGTAAGATTAATTTTTTAATATATGCAGAAATATAAAAATATAAAAATATATATAAAAGAATTCTTTTTTGCTATTAAAACAAATAAATCATCTCATTTAAAATTTCGAATGTGAGCTTTATGGGTAAAAATATATGATGAAATATTCGAGCGTTCACGATTAAAAACTACGTTTAATTATTTACGATTAAAAATTAGAAGACGAAAATGTAGGACGAAGATTTCGGTTTAGATTAGAACATATTAAAAATGTAAGTTGTATAGCGTCAAGATTCGAGATGATTTACACTATGGAATTAAAGTTTAGCGACAATTTAAAAACGGTTTATTTACAAAATTGGTAAAGATTCGGGCGTTCACGATTAATTATTTATGATTAGAAATAAAAAGACGAAAATTCAGGACGAAGATTTCGATTTATATAGGAAATTATAAGAAAACTTAATTGGTTATAACGTCAATACGGAATTAAAGTTTGGCGACATTTAAGCACGATTAATTTACAAACTAGAGTTTTACTAAATTAAAAAAAAAAATTAAAAAAAAAAAAAAATTACTAATTTGTTAACATTTACCTTTACAGTTATAACTCTTATTGTAACTATACTTTAAAAGAATTGTTATTTTCAAAGAACTTTAAAACGTGCTGTTGATTTTAAACCTGTGCCTGTGTCTACATTTAGCCAACAGTTCGTCTCGTCTATTTAAAATGTTCTTGTCTTCATATTTTAGTATTCTAATTTTTTCCTCCAGGCACAAATTGCATCTATGTCTAAATCCTTTAGGAGTGTTCGAATGACATAGTATGGACCACGAAATAGTTGGTGATAAGTTGTTATGTTGTTATGTATATATATATATATATATATATATATATATATATATATATATATAGTACTTTTACAAAATGTAGATTTGTATAATATTTATATATATATATATATATATATATTTAAATAGGAGCTTTGAAAATATTTATTTATCCTTTTTAGTATTGAATCAATAGGTTTTATTTACACTTTTTAAATCTTTTAATTAAAGGACTCAGTATGAATTTCTATATTAAACCCCAGATAAATATAGTAAAAATTCAAATTGATTTTAGTGACTGTGTAATTTGAGATAGATGTGTTTTTAAATGATTGTAATAATTCAGAGGTATTTTTGAATGAGTAATGAGTAAATGTGTGTGTGTGTGTACTAGTCCAAACGGTTACTCTTATTCTGTGTAAACATTTAATATATGGTGATATGTATGTATGTGCGGTTTTGTATGGCGAACAGTGAATGTAGTTAAGCTTGCATTGTATTGACTCTCGTATGCGTGCTGTCTTTCCGTGCGAGGGTAAGAGACAGTAGGAAAGTGTTATGCTAACTGTGTGTGTGTATATTATGAATGTATATGAGTAACACATAGGCCCTTCCAATGTTTAAGAGTTGCGGGAAGGGGGCACTGTTTGTTGGTCAGTGAACTTTACGCATTTAGAATAGTTTACCCCTAACTACCTCGATAGCTATAACTTTGTCAAAAGTTTTTTTTTGCTGGTTAATTTCATTTTTGGAACGATTCAATATTTAGTTGACACACAAATCGAAACGCTGGTTAACTCGCGTAGGCTGTTCTGATGTATATATAAGTTTATTTTCATTTTCATATTTTTATTTTCCATTTTGTATTGAGAACTTTTGAAAAATTATTGGTTCTAAGTTAATTGTTTCAATAGATTTGAACTTAATTTATTGAAAATAAATATATATATATATATATATATATATATATATATATATTATTTTACTCCTTTACCGGACTCTTTTAAACCTCTGTTTATATCTGCCTCTCTAATTATAGGTTCCCTTTGTTTGGATTTGAAACCGACGGCACCGATGTTGTTCTGATCTTCTGAAATACATATACAAATAAATATTACGCTTTTATTTTTGTAAGCGATCTGATGGAGCATTCTCACAGTAATCTTACATATGTATATATGGCAAACCAGAAGAGTACCCGAATTGTTAAAGAATATTCTGCAGTTTACGAACCGTGCTTAAAGAATGGCGTTATAATTTAGAAAGCTATTTTTTAACATGAGGAGGGGGGCTTTGTTAACTATTCTGTACTTTCGCCTAACAATTTAATAAATACATGAATGAATTTGGGAAGTTATATAATAATAATAAAGTTTAATATCAGAAAGTAAATCTGACAGAACACTGATTGCTGCTGACTTTAAGTCGGGTTATCTTTTGGTTTGCAGTATATATATATACAGGACATTTGGGAAATCGATTGCATCCCTTCGGATGTACGTCCTAACATGCGAAAAAAAGCGTCTGTGTGAATTGCTTTCGTAATAGTCTCATTTATCTAATAGTTATAATATGCGTGTGCTTTGTGCGCCTCGTCAATGCGCAGTCGAATGTGGTCATACCGATTATATTGTTGTTGCATAGCGTTCATCAGTCGAGGAAGCAAAGTAAGCGCACCCTCACCAATCGCACTTTGTTAAAGACCAATGTTTACCAATATGTGGGTGCAAAATTGATGGCAATAATGCTCTGATGTGCTGAGTGTTCCCAGGAGCAAAGCTAACGCATTCTATTATAAATTCTCACTACTATTTTCTGGATTTTAGTCGATGATTTGTACTCTGCATACTATTGGAGATATATGGTTGTTGGTTACTTTATATCTTGTCTTTTAAAATCTCAAACCACCCAACTGCATTCACTTCAATTATTGTGTCTGTTCGTGTATAAATGACTAAAAGCTTTTTTGAATATAAATATAACGAACCTTCAGTCATTTACACATGAAAATGTTTATACAGTATCTACAATAAGTGAGTACACCCAACGAATTTTTTTACTTTTTACTTCATAGTGCTTTAATTTTTTGTAGGATTTAAATGAAACTCGATGTGAACATAGCCATGTAGTGGTTTACTAGCTTTATAAACTATGAAGGAACAACTATCTCTTCAATGCAAAAAAAATGAACAAAAACATTTGGAACAAGTAACAAAAAGTGAGTACACATGAGCATTTTAAACAAATAATCTTATTTTTAATACTTTGTATTGCCTTCATTGTTATCAATAACAGCAGACAACCTCCTAGGCATTGACTAGTTTATGACGTGTCCGCCGGAATTGCGTTCCATTCACACTTGATGACCTCCTTCAGTTCGTTATTATTTCTCGGATTTTTCTCTTCAATTTTCCGTTTCAGATGCTCCCACTAATGCCTTATTGGGTTCAAATCAGGTGGCATACTCGGCCATGGTAAGGTATTCACCCGTTTACTGTATAAGAACGCATTCGTAGCCCGAGACGTGTGCTTAGGGTCGTTATATTGCTGGAAACCTCCACGTCTACCAACACTTGTTAGACTTGGTAACATTTTTTCCTCCAATATCTGGCAATAGAGTTTGGAATATCCTTTGGTAGATCCTTTCAATAGTCCGAATCATGATCTTAGTTTCGGAGAGGAATTGGCTGATGAATTTGCCATAGTTTCGATCTGTCTCGCAAGTACTTTCGGACCCACACTTTAACCTGTTGGGTCGCTCATTGGACTCTGGCTAGATTGTTTTAATATAAAATGGCAAAATTGAAAATGTATCTCTTTTTTTTCTCGCGATTTAACCCTCTCTGCTTCTTTCACTCTTTTTTCTCTATTTTTATCTCCAGCTATGGGTTAAATAGGAGTACTACCTATCATGATATTTCTTTTTGTTTCTAATTGAGTATTCGAATCTTTAGTTGTATAGTAAGATTTATTAATTTTACTTTTTAATAAAAAAAGAGATAGATACTATATAACAATCAGGTGTCAAACATTTGGTGGAGAGGGTGAGGGTTATAGACAGAAACTTAGTAATGAGATTGATGTGTTATTTACAAATTACTGCTAATTAGAAAATTAAAAATTGAATATTTTTAAAGCATAATTCAATCCCTAAACCAAAGAAATATTTTAGAATATATTTTATGTTGTTAAAGCATATACTACTTCTTTAGATTAGGACCAGAGCTAACTTTGACCCCAACCCTGACCCTTACTCTAACCCTAACTCTAACGCTAACCCTAACAGCGGGGTTAAAGTTTGTACGACTCTTAATCTGTAGAAGCACCAAATATATATAAAAATGCCTCAATGAAGAAAATGCTGATTTATTCAGCATTTGAATAATAATGGAAGATATGTATTAGTAATGTCCGAAATTTAAATTACAAATTTTTGAAAATAAATAATTTTTATGATTTTGATTATTCGGACTACTATTCTCAATTTGAATGTTATTCTCACAGCGTTTCGACCGATGTAACCTCAAACCTTATTCAGATCTGTATAGTTGAACTCAATACTCTTTATGTCGAACCCGAGAATCTGTACCAAATTTTTAACGGAACCCTTAATTTAGCTTGTTCTCGTTCCGTCAGCCATATGTCATTCGTAATTGTAGTATGAGTATCGCCCTTACTGAGGATTGAACTTAAAACCTCCCGAAAACTGTTACTTAAAACCGATTATTATTTAGCACTTATATACGTTGTTGCACGGGCCCTTACTAAAAATGTATACCTTGTCATGGCTGACGGAACGAGAGAAAAAAATCCCGTGGATTAAATAAATAAAAAGGTTCGTCCGAAATTCTGTACAGATTTCCGAGTACGACATAAATACTCCCAAGTTTACAAAGACGCACTTCAGAAGGTTGAAGTTTACATCGGTCGAAACACTAGTCCAAATGATCCAAATAGTACAAATTATGTATCCTTATCTTAACAAATCTTAAACATAACATTTTTTTGGCAAACACATTTTACATCCAGGACATTCTAACTATACAATTTGCAATCTTGATCTTTGGAAATCATAATGTATTGTTAATCAGCTGACTTGCTACATTCCACAGTTAAATATTGTTTTAGAATATATATTGTCCTTATCGAAGAAGTTACTTATGCATATCTGCTCCGTAACGGTTTTTATGGATTAATATATTTTTAGATATAACGGATAATACATACTGCACAATAAAAAAAAACTCAATGTTATATGAGAGAAACAGGTTTCTCCTGAAGTTATTCTAATATCTGTCCGCGAATGAATCATTTTAATATATTCCGTTGTAATTCTTATTCAAATAAGCATTCTGATTGTAGACACTGACATTGCATATAATATATAGTGAATTTAATTGATGCATATTTAAAGACCACGGCTTTATATGATAGTATCATCTGAATTAGTCACTACAGAAGCTTTCTCATATGTTATTTTTTACATAAGGTGGATAACCATATCTGTTTACTTTTAATTTAAAGGATTTCCATTAAATGTTACTATTTTGAATCAATAATTTCCAAGAACCCCCGTCTGTGAAACACATTAGCACAATACTGACTCCCTGTATACTACAACAACGCTGTCTTCGAATCTAGTGTTATATGAAAGAAACAGGAATCCTTCTTGAAATTATTCTAACATCTCTCCGCGAATGAATCATTATAATATATTTCGTTGTAATTCTTATTCAAATAAGCATTCTGATTTTAGACACTGACAGTGCATACAATATGTAGTGAATTTAATTAATACGTATTTACAGTCCACGGCTTTATATAATAGTATCATCTAAATTAATCACTACAGAAGCTTTCTCATGTGTTTTCTTTTTACCTGAGGTGAATACCCATATCTGTTTACTTTTAATTTAAAGGATGTCCAGTAAGAGTTACTCTTTTTAATCAATAATTTCCAAGAATCCTCGTCTGTGATACACATTAGCAGAATACTGACTTCCTGTATACTACACCAGGGATGACTCCCAATCTAATGTAAACAACCGTCCACACAACTAATCAAACTTTGTTAATTCCGTTAATTTTTAAACCACATCATCATTCAACTGAAAATCTATCAATCTTATTAACCATTATGCTCGAGTAGCTTTTGGCCTCAATAACTAGTGAGTCATTAGAAAATAACAGTAAGAGTTAGAATATATTGATTAGGGCCCTTTTTGCAAAATAATGTTTAAGGGTCGACGGAGGCAATCTTTGCCTAAGTTTGCAGCGTAATCTCTTGACGTGTGCGATGATTTAACGTTTACTTTTATTTCCGCTTTCAAACCTCCATATGAGATCAAAGGAAAAATAAAGCATTACTAATAAAAACACAAAATAAACAAGAAAAAAACAGATGAGAAATCCGGTATGTTTATTTATATAAAAAGTGGCAACATTCCCCAGAGAGGGGAAACCACATGTAACGTTGAAGGGAGAGGCAGGGCCAGCATTTCAATAAAACTATTTCTTGAACTTCTGACAATCATGAATTGCAAACGAACACGATCAACTGAGTGCTTGTATCAGACAAATCGTCACAAGGGAATATGGATTGATATGGACACTTAAGTTCTTCTTTTCTTTACGATATATACGATTAGATTTGATCGTTTGAAACGGAAAGCGATATTTCTAGCGGATTTAATGGATATAGGACCGTACCAAGGGAATTCGAGAATCGCTATTATGAACGGTGTTTGTTTTAACCGGAAGTCGCCATTTCCCATCGTACTGTCTCCAGTGGGTAACCTATCTAATCCAACGTACTATTCCTAATTGTATCTAGAATAGTATGCCTTTAAAGTTATTTTTGTTCATAATTCTACTGCTATTTCTCTGTAATATAATTATTAAAATTATTTATGAAATAATTTTATATTTTTTAATATTGTGATATTTTACTCTCGACCCTTTTACAGATTAATATACAACACGTTGCAAATTTGAGTACATTAAAGCAGACTAACTTCTGCTTGTGTTGAATCCGTGTAGATTATTTTTTCACATAATTTGAATGATAATTTATATCATATAAAATGCATTGAGAGAGGTGTGCGCCTTTATTATGTAGTATGCATATGAGGCTATATGTATTCATACATATCTGGAAACTAAGTTTTAAATATATAACATAGGAACTGGAATCTTCATAGTTATGTTAGATATATGAGTGAAAATAAGTTATAGACTATGAAAATAGCGTAAACGTATCAATGTTATACATATTTGGCGAGGGAGTAATAAAAAAGACAAGCAAATGGAATTAATTTTTATGATTAGTAAAAAAATAGAATCATACCATGACGTCTTAGTGATGTAGATAATACTTTTAATTACGTATCCGCTTCTGTAACGTCAGTGGAATCATACCGTAGGCATTACATCATGTGGGGCGTCAATTATTTTTCTAAAGATACTAGAATACAGACAAACATAGATTGTCAACGGGGAGGGTTGCCTATTGGCCTAGGGAATAAATGCATTTACATTTGTCAGATCAACTGTAGATTTGAACAAACCAGTCCAGGGAAGATATAAGGAGAAGAGGCATCAGCCCTAGACTTTCTATCCCAACAGGAAGTCTAATATTTCGCTCTTAAACAAACATTTATGTTGATACGGTGTTTGGCTCAAATTAATCAGTCTGTTCGCGGAGGATAGTGGATGAAGTTCAAGTCAGATTTGGGGAGGAGGAACCAATAGATTTGTTCAGACAAAGGCGATTCTGTTCCTGGAATGGGAGCGATAAAATCATTAAAAGATCTAGCTGTTAGACCGTCATTATAAGAGCAAGAATATGAGGGGAAGGCCACGACTTATGCGCCCATCCCCATCAGTAAACCTGGATTCTCATCTGCTAACTTCAGTAATCTGACAAATTCAAAAACAGTAGCGTGGAACTGAGTACATGACTAGACATCTAAAGCATTTAGTAATGTGGCCTTAGAATACCTGGTGGCTGTAGAGATCAAATATAATTAAGAAAGGATCCTTTCGTTAAAAACACAAATTTACTTATCTATTACTAATATTTCGTATAATTATTTCGTCATAAGGTATCTATATCGTGTCATTTTGGTATATTTTATTGTGTTTATCAGTTCTTCTTGAGATTTTTATAGATGGCTGTGCTCTTGGGGAGAAATCGACTCTGAAACATCTTGCTATTTCGTTCTCATCGTGAGGTTCATTTATTATGTTCGTTGTTTTGTTTTTCTGATTCCCGTTAAGTCGGTTCTCGTTATCGCTCCAAACACTTTCTCACACTTGAGGATATTCTTTATCTCTAACAATCGACTATACGACCATGTATGCAGTACTGTTGTCATATTTGTACTGGCCAATCTCTGTCTGATTTGAGGGTTCTTGAAAAAGAGACGAAACTTATCTGCACTCTCTCTGCTCACACAGACGTATCGGTACTAATGTCGCTTTTTTCTCTAAATGCTATTAAGTCGTGTGTTCTTCAGAATCGTCTGATCTATTTCTTGCTTCCTTTGTTCCAGCTCGTTTGACTTGTTAATCTAGTGGTCTCCATCAATTCGCTGTTGTAATACATCTTTCTATTATAATAGTTATTTCCAAAACCTGCAGGCTTGTAGAATCCCCTCTAATGTCAGTTTTTTCTCTAAATGCTATTAAGGCGTGTGTTCTTCAGAATCGTCTGATTTATTTCTTGTTTCCTTTTTTTCCAGCTCGTTTGACTTGTTAATCTAGTGGTCTCCATCAATTCGCTGTTGTAATACATCTTTCTATTATAATAGCTTATTTCCAAAACCTGCAGGTTTGTGGAATCCCCTTTAATGTCAGTTTTCTTCTCTAAATGCTATTAAGGTGTGTGTTTTTCAGAATCGTCTGATCTATTTCTTGCTTCCTTTGTTCCAGCTCGTTTGACTTAGTAATCTAGTGGTCTCCATAAATTCGCTGCAGGCTTGTGGAATCCCCTCTATGCTGACCGTTTTCCTCCTACCTATAGCCATGGTCTTTTTATGACTAGGACAAATAGGCATCTTCTGTCTTTGTGATAATCATCTTTCGTTCTTGTTAGATCCTTATATCAAATGGTTTCATATCTTGTCTGGGTCGATTTCCATAAAACATATATGGTGGGGTTTGCTGTTTTACAGTAACTGAGTTGCGCACGAACATTTCTCCCTAGCTTATACGTAGTACACGATAGCAGATCTCGTGATTCTTATGGTAAATAGGTAAGATCATTTACTGTATGCGATAGTTACACTCCTTATTTATCATTCACTTCAGTACTTCTGCATTTAAACCCACACATAAACCTACACATAAACCTACACATATATACATAAATATTGGCAGTTACGTTCTCATCAAACTCTAAACAGCGATTCAATTTACACTTTTCACACTAGGCGTTTACAAGACTTATTATGATATATATATATATATAAGTGTTTTAAGGTTCATATTTTTTTTAAAAAAAGCATCTATTGTTAAATTTAAGAAGGAATAGGTAAATAAATACCTTTTGAAGCATTAAGATGCGATATCAATTTTTTTTATAAAAAAGAAAAATAATAAATCGAAACCGATTTTTTTTGATTTTTTTTATTATAAACTAGCATTTTTTTTTTGTTAGTTTAAAGTGATACAAATATTTCGCCAAAACCTGGCATCCTCGGTGTGTAATATATCCTGATGTCATCGGAGTTGTATTTTTATCTCTTACCGGCTTGTTGTTATTACAGCCGGGCCAAATGGGTTAGCTGTTGTTTCCCACTATAAAATATGAAGAACGTGAATGCAGCACGTGATTTGTATAAGTGTTTTAAGGTTCATATATTTTTTTAAAGCATCTATTGTTAAATTTAAGAAGGAATAGGTAAATAAATACATTTTGAAGCATTAAGATGCGATATCAATTTTTTTTATAAAAACTTTAAACTAACAAAAAAAAATGCTAGTTTATAATTAAAAAAAAATTTTAAAAATCGGTTTCGATTTATTATTTTACTTTTTATAAAAAAAATTGATATCGCATCTTAATGCTTCAAAAGGTATTTATTTACCTATTCCTTCTTATATATATATATATATATATATATATATATATATATATATATATATATATATATATATATATATTTCACTGTCGTGTCCTTGAGAATGTGCTTGAATAGACAAGAGTGGAAACCACAATGAACACGTTAGAATAAAGAATAAAGAATGGTATATTGTAATAGAGAGTACACCAATGCATACCCAGATATTAGTTAAATAGCTTTTGTTTCAGAAGCAAGAAAATGGCCAACCCGTTCTCACGCTATATATTGTTAGTCAGTTTATTAAAAGGGGCTGTATACTATTACAGCATCCATTATAATTTGCTTTATTATAAAACAATCAGCTATTTCAATGATTCATTTCTTATAATAAGAATCATATTTAGAATAAATAATATTTTTTACAAGAAATATTTTATTGATTAAATAACATTTACTATGATGCATTTTGGTTTATTCATATAAAGTTTGTTTTATTTACAAAATCAAATTAATTTTTAAATGAAATAATCTAGAAGTAATTCCGGTTTTCTAGAAATAAAGTAAGTCGGGTTAATGATTTACTTTTTTATATTAAAACTCTCTTTAGAAACAATTATTTATTATCGCAATATGAGTTAGTAATTACATTAGATCCAATAACATCATTTCGCTATATTAAATCAACTATAATGCATTTTAAATTCGCATCAAACAATTAAGTATTTAGAATGAACTACTTCGTGAAATAAAATTCGTATTTTGAAAACAAGTTATTTACAAGAAACGTTAATGCGTGGATGTTATTTTTTGAAATAATATGAACGTTTGAATGCTCATATTATGTATTAAATTTCTATTCATGTTACGTTTTAATTTAACTTTAAACACTAATCATCTCAAAAATAATTTTTAAAAACACTTTATGTACAAATACATGTAACACTATAAAATAGTGTGTCCCTTCTAGTGTTTGTGCATAGACACTATTACTTAAAATCGCCTTAACTGTTATAACACGAAAATGCCTCGCCTCTACGTATGTAAGTTGCTACGGGTATGCCATTTTTTAGTTATGAAATAATACGACAGTTTTAATGTTTATTTATGAATAGATATTTAAAGTAAACAATAATTAATACTTAAAAATAGTTACACATATAATGAAAAATACTTACATGTTCTTTCAGGTGTGGGAGGAGGAGTTTCTTGGGTTCTTCAATTTTCCCAGGCAACGCCGGTGCTCGTGTCTTGCTCGTTTAATATAATATCATAATATCTAGTTTATACAATAAATTGCCCACCCTATTCCCTTATACAAATATCTGTGGATATAACGGCTTAAAACTTTTCAGAATGTGACAACATCTAAATGCAATGCAAAGAAAAGGAAATTATTTAAATAACTAGAAATAGTTAAATAATATATCAAATGAAGTAAACGTATTAAAAGCAAATAGAAATACTAATATAAATGAAAAGATTTATTTCATATAGGGGGCTGATAAGAAGTCAGAGAGACAAAGAGATGGAAAAACGCATAAAATCTCAGACGTAGTTCTGAAAGACTAAGCAGATGCCAAGATACATGCGATCATATGTCATTTCAACTGTCAAATGTTTACTTTCGAAAAGCGTTCATGATACTCGGATTGCACGAGCTGAATGTTCAATTGCCTGCTTCCATCATGTCCAATTCCGACATTTGAAAGTCTGCCGGTAGTGGCTTTATGATCTAAACAAATCATCTAAACAAAATCTGTATAGAGTTCTTCCCCAAGCCATCCCTTCATTCGCTTGGGGAAGACCGCTATAAAAAATGTCCATGATAACGCTTTGCCGTTTTCCTAATATTTACGCGAAATGTATGGTGTTCGTTCATTGTTAAGTTAACGAATATTTATTTCAACAGCTTTTAACTGAAATAAAACACTATACATATATATATATATATATATATATATATATATATATATATATATATATATATATATATATATATATATATATATATATATATATATATATATATATATATATGTATATATATATCATCGGTGGATCATTCTCGTGAAGAAAATGATTTTCACTTAGCGTTGAAGCAATATTTTCCCCAAAAAGTATTGAGTACATTTTATTATTAGTAGCGTACAACTGTAAACACATGGGTAGCCGATATAAATACGATATAACCATCCATGTATCGGAGGCAAAATTGAAAAGTTGATCGATAGAACAACGGACGCCAAATCTGATAGCCGTGTTTCGAATCTCGCTCTGCTTACTCGGGCTGATAAGGAGTAGAGAATACAAACTACACTATTCTCTTTTCTTCATATATTTCAAATAGTTGTCAAGACTCTGCGAGCAATCATCAGAGTATCGGTGTGTACTCAGTATAGTGAGAATCTAAAATAGATTATATGGTTCATTTAAAGCAGTTTATATATTTCTGATTGTAAGCATAAACAAAAGTAAATGTGTCATGAACGCTTGCTTTTTTAATGTCTTTGCAATCTACCATAAAGGTGAAGCTGTAAAACAATAAATATAAACATAAATAAATTAATTATGAAATGATTAAATTGCAACATAGTTTGTGTATACAAACACTTAAACAATCAATTAAATATTTTAAATAAACAGCAAAAACGTCAATTAAAAGTAAGTAAAAAAAATGAAAAGTAGAAAACGAAATAGATGACGAATAGGTTGAACTGTATGTTGCTGTCGGCGATATAATAAACTCAAACAATAAATTAAATTCTACGCATTAACGACAAAATATTTCCTGAAGACTGTCGCTATGATTGAAAGCGCCCCAGATAGACAATACACAAACATGGAACAGTATTACAGCAACTACCCACCAATTCTACGAAATTTGCACAAACGGTCGGCAAATAATTTCTGAATATATAAAAACAAAATACCGTAATGTTTACTCATACCTGCTTCAATAATGATTTACTTTGAATATATATATATATATATATATATATATATATATATATATATATATATATATATATATTATTTTCAATAATCTAGCACTCCGCTTGATTTCGTTCTTACTGATCTTAACATTATAGTTTGCATATACCAAAAAAATTATTCCAACTCTTAGAGAAACGTGACAGAACCAACTGCCAGATACACTCTGACATACATTTTGGTGAATTCTCTACACAGACGGATTTTTCTTTTGGTGTTCATTATTTTTGACAGAGGGGAGATTTTCACGAAATATTAAATAAATGTTTTTTCAACACTCTGCATTGCCTTCTTAACATATTACTACTATTCCCAGCAATACTTTAAGCACACTACTATTCTCTCTCTCTCACTCTCTCTAGCTTCTCTCTCTCTCTCTCTGTATATATGCACATATATATATATATATATATGTATGTATATATTATTTTCAATAATCAAGCACTCTGCTTGATTTTCCCCCATTGATCATACCAATATATATATATATATATATATATATATATATATATATATATATATATATATATATATAGAGAGAGAGAGAGAGAGAGAGAGAGAGAGAGAGAGAGAGAGAGAGAGATTAATCAATTCATAAATTATTATAAATTATTATAATCAATTTACAAATTAATTTTTTCGTGCACAAAAGATAGACTAGGACGCGCGTTTCTTAATATAAGCCATCATCATCATAACTTACCGGGCATGGATCGTACCCTCGATGTTAATATTCGTAGCTTAGCGCTCTGAACCCTAGACCAGAATGACCTGCAACATTCGTGCTCGACTTTTTATCGGCGATAATGTTACGCTCATTTGTTGTCATTGTTTTGTTTTGGCCATAGCGACCGAGTGATTTAGAATTCATCATTGATGCTAAAGTAACGGAGACCATCCTCCCGGACATTACAACCTCGTTATTTAGGAATATGAGCTTATTGCCTCTCGCCTTAGGATCTCTTATGCGTGAGAGAATATCGAAGGAACCGACGAGGATATTTGTGGTTAAAATTAACTTTTCACGGTTTCCTTATGCATACTGTGCGCCGATTTTCATCTTTTGTTTTTATTTCCACCCAAATTTGGGGTTGGTAATAGGGTTACTGCATGACATATATTGTTTTTATTCATATAAAAACATTATCTTTCTTCCAGGTGTTTGTTTATATATGTAATTACTTACCACCTCCGCGATAACTAATGCCTCTACATAAGAACTGCAAATGTTCTCTTTCGTATTAATAAAAGTATACTAACGTATACTAACTAAATGCATTTATATGTTCAGAATTATACTTACTTATACTTACAGAATACGTAAAATTACATTTGATAAAATGTACTTAAATAATTAAGTAATTCATTTTATATGATATTCACACCAGCAGTTCTCACAGTTCTTATATTATATTCAGCTAGTATTTAGATAAAGTTAGGTATGTATATATCTTCATATATTTTATGCCAGCGTTATAGAATTTGGAACACGACTACTAGGCGTAAGAGGTCTAAATGTGGTAGATATTGAGTCTTGTTTGGTTTTATGAAATCGGGGAAAGCGGGAGCTAAAGTTCCTCGTGGAAATTCATATAGCTCCCAGGTGAAATTGTAACACTAGTTATTAGACATCTATTAATAAATATTCGCTAGATTTCAGTTTCTTTTAAGCATCACTAAAGTGTGGTAGGCGGCAAAATATGGCCACACATTTTTATCTGAAAATTCAAATAATTCGGATTTGCATTTAATTTGATACCTAGTCATTGCCACACATTTTCTTCTTAAGACATTTAAACTTAAGCCTTGACTGTTATACATTTTTTGAAATAAAAATCAAGTAATAGATGTTGAACTTAATTGTGATTATGATTCTAGGAATAATGTTTAGTTTGATTATATCTTGATATTAATCTTTGTAAGAATACATAAACGTTGTGTAATTTTTCCTGTTTGGAGAATTAATTTTACTCGTCTTGAGACAGGTATTCTGAAAGTATATATGTTATTCTCATAGTATATATATATATATATATATATATATATATATATATATATATATATATATATATATACTATGAGAATAACTAGTATATTTTCAGAATATATATATATATATATATATATATATATTTATATATATATATATGATTATTTTTATTTACACTGATCATATTTTGGAAAGCTTTCCAAAATATGATCTAAGGTTAAGATCGGATTCTAACTCTGCCTGATGAGATCTCAGTTTATAATAACTGTTGATCGATAACATCGACATGCCAGTGTCGCAGATTTTGTACATGTCCCTGTAAATAAAAATTATTATATATAAAAGCTCTATTTGATATTAGGCACTTTTTATAAACCCGGTTGAAATTCTTTGAATTACTACCCTGTGGATGTTTTACCTGGATTATTATATATATATATATATATAAATATATATATATATATATATATATATATATTGTTTCATTTTACTTTGATCGCAGTTCTCAGAAATCAAGGAACCCCTTCCTGGGGCTAACACTTGATCTCTATATGAGATATATATATATATTCGAGTCTTCCATTAAAGTAGGGGTGGGACGTAATGGGTGAAAATTTCAGATTCATGCGAGTAATATTTTTTTGTGTATATTTATACATAAATAACACTAAACCATCAAACATTTTTAAAATTCTGCAAAATTCAGAAGGTGCAGGCCAAAAATAGCCGTTTGGGCTCCACGTGACTCACAATCCATTATTTTTTCGGTGAAAAAGTGGTCTCATGCGACATTGCAGGTTTTAAAGCATCCTCAAAAGCTATAGATTGTTAAAACTGATTGAGTACTTTAATTTAGGACTATTTTCAGCCTGTGAAAGGGTTTTCATGAATGTAAAATAGCCAAAAACTAGTGAAAAATAGCCAAAATTAGCCAAAGTCCTCCGTTTAGCAACCTAATTGGTTCTCAAGACTCTACAATGGTTATGAATGGGTGTAGTTAAACCATTGTAGTGTCGAAGCCATTGAATTGAATTATGTTCAAGCACTTTAATAACAATTATTTTCTCTTGTTTTCAGTTCAGTTCAGTTTAGTTGAGAAGATACGATGATTGGAATTTCACTTTGCTTGAAAACCTTCTAACTGTAAATGAGTGCGTTTTGGCCATAGTTCATCATGCTCCAACTGATGGATCTACAAAACAGAAAGAGCATCTCCATCAATTTTCCCTGTGTCTGCTGACTCACTGAGCATTTGGAAGAGACATTAAACTAACAACAATAAAAGGAGTGAAAGATACACTTGATCGATACTTGAGAGAGTACAATAGCAAAGTTCAGAAGGTCCATGGATCGAAGAGGTCAAACTTGATTCAATGGAAGACAAAAAATCATATTCTTTTCAATATTCTGGGAAAGGGCGTTGACGTTTGATGCAAATGAGAAACAGTTTTTTTTTGATCAAGTTGCACTCAACCGGAAGGTCATAATTGACAACATGCATATCGATGAAGAACATGAATCAATGGTTGTTTAGACGGAGGAAAGGGGGGAGCAAGAGATGGCTATTTCAGTCACAGAGGAAGAAGAAAAGGTTACAATAATGAACAGTACTCTCGACGATAGTGATACTAATATCAATTTTGCTGTGTAGCGGTCAGGGAGGGTACGTACCAACAGTCAGCTGTAATGTCAGCTGTAAAGTTAGAGTTCAGACAGATATGACTTTCAATCTCCGTGAAGGAAGTAAAACATTTACTGACTCCATCAAGATTGCACTGGCTGCTTCCTCATCAGCCGCAAACATTTCTACAGAAGCAGCACGGATGGCGTATAAGGTTGCGACTGAGAAACATCTGGGGTTGAATCACGCTCTGAAAGCTGATGTTGAAAAAGATGAAGTTGAACCGCCGAAGAATAAACGACCTCACACTGAGGAAGAATATATACAACATAAGTATGTTCTCCCATCAGCAAAGAAGATTCGGAAGATGAAGCACTTAATGGCAATCCGGGAATAAAAGAATTCTTCCTTAGAACTTCTCGATACTACTCCATCTGATGTGGTAAACTTCCACTATGACACCACAACCTGCAAAAGACTAAATGGTTAGTAGCCATTATTGGTGATTCAAACTTCCAGTGGGCATAAATTTCATCCGCGTTCACTAAACATGGCAGTTGAAGATCGAAGAAACATTGTAAATCTTTTTTTGGCATCACTTAATCGTTTTTCTTTGACAGTAGGGTGCAATAAAGCTTTGATTTGGGAAAAACTGACAGCTGTCATGACAGACTCCGTTCAGAAGAATCTCCAAATTGAACAGCTGGTCGCTGCGTCTCTCTCTTCCAATCATGTACCTCTACATCTCCTATGTGTGTCCCACACATGTGAAGCTTTTGATGTCTGAAATTTTAGCTATATTCCACTAGTTTTTGGCTATTCCACATTCATGAAAACCCTTTTACAGCCTAAAAATTGTCCTAAATTAAAGTACTATATCAGATTTAACAATCTATATCCATTCATAGTTTTGAGGATGTTTTAGGACCTGCAATGTCGCATGAAACCACTTTTTCACCGAAAAATAATGGATTTTGAGTCACGTGGAGCTCTAACGGCTATTTTTTGCCTGCACTTTCTGAATTTTGCAAGATTTTCAAAATGTTTGATTGTTTAGTGTTATTTATGTATAAATCAAAACAAAAAATACTACTCGCATGAATCTGAAATTTTCACCCATTATGTCCCACCCCTAATTTAAGTTATCCTTTACCTCTCAAACGTTGAGATTTTAAAGAAGTTAAGTACATTAAAATTTCTCAAACCAATTGACCATTTGATTATGTTAAATTATAAATTTATTTTGGTCTCTTCTTCTACAGGATTTCAGGACAATAATTGTTCGGGGTTGGTTGAGTATCCAGCTAAGTTTTGTTACCTGAGGTAACATCAATAAGAAAAGGTGCTCCATACCCTGTATAGGCGTGTATCCAAACCGCGGAGATCTTAGTCGGGTTTCGGATATTTGGTCAGGGTTTACTTGTAGAATGAAGTATCCCCATGTCAAGTTTTCCTGACAAACCCTTTTACAAAGAGACCTAAGACATACGAGGAAGGTGTTTCGTAGGTAATTCAAACTATATGTGTGAGTGTTATGAATTTGTTCACAGAAACCAATACAGTGCTCAATCCTAGATTTTACAAAATGTAGACAGCTTTTGTAAACAGATGATTTAAAAAAAAAACAATGAAAGCAGGCACCATCCTAATTTATGCTGTGAAGATTTTTTTACAGTTTTATAATTTCTCCTCGATCTTTGTAGTGTACTGACGATTTGCATGTAATTATAATAAGAAAAGCTTTACCCCAGGAACCGTTTGTCCTTAACGATGAAACCTCGGGGCATGAAACGAACACTATAATGTATAGTTTTTAAATAAATTAATTAATTTATATATATATATATATAGATATATATAGATATATATATATATATATATATATATATATATATGAGAAAAACTTTTCATAATTTGTAATACGTACACAAATTCTGAAAACGAGCGGAACCAATACAAGTGGCATCGTACACATAATTAGCTAAAATAGCCTGTGAAAATTAATGAAACTCCGTGTCATTTAATTTCTAGGAATATAACGCTAAGTTTTCAGACGTCGGGTTTTCTTGTGAATTCTACTTTGCTTTCAAATCTATAACATCCTGCAATACTATACTAAACAAACATAATAATGAATGGATAACCTATGAAAGTGGAGTAACATTTAAGGACGTACCAACTTTATTATCATTTATTATTGTTGTATATATATTCATTGGGTGTCGAATATTCGTACACATTAAGGTTTACTTTTGTGTAATATGATAGAGCATTAACTGAAACATTTCTTTTACATTTACTGTATAAGATTGCATTCTTCTAAATTATGCAAATGACCTTGAATAATATGTAATTGTACAGAAATTAATACGATCTCTTCATTTTAATGGGTGCAAGAAAGTAATCGTACAATATAAACATTTAATTATAAACTCTAGATTGTGACATTATTTTAAAATAAAATATACAAGAACGTTGTAATGACATTCTAATCCGGAACATTCTTCTATTCAATGATAGCAAGAGGCAAGAAAAATCACTATTTCACAAAAAAAGTGGGTTTGAAGCTATGGAAAGATGGAATAGTTACAGGAAGATCTTGCGTAACCTGAATATAACTTTAATATCGATTAGTCTATTGATTACAAGTTTAAAAGACGTCAGACAGTTTAAAACCGAAGAACAGGTTACCCAAGGAAGATTTCTAAAAACATATCGAGAAAATAAGGATGTCAGATTCAACAGCATTCAATGGTTAATAGTGAAGAACTGTAGGATTGTTTGCGTTAATTAGGAATTATCGGAATTAAGTGAAAAATACGTAATTGCCACCTCACCGAAGACAAACTGAACTTCTACTGAAACGAACAGAGAAGTGAGGTTGAAAATCGTTATAGAATATAAGGATGAAAAATACGTAATTGCCACCTCACCGAAGACAAACTGAACTTCTACTGAAACGAACAGAGAAGTGAGGTTGAAAATCGTTATAGAATATAAGGATGAAAAATACGTAATTGCCACCTCACCGAAGACAAACTGAACTTCTACTGAAACGAACAGAGAAGTGAGGTTGAAAATCGTTATAGAATATAAGGATGAAAAATACGTAATTGCCACCTCACCGAAGACAAACTGAACTTCTACTGAAACGAACAGAGAAGTGAGGTTGAAAATCGTTATAGAATATAAGGATGAAAAATACGTAATTGCCACCTCACCGAAGACAAACTGAACTTCTACTGAAACGAACAGAGAAGTGAGGTTGAAAATCGTTATAGAATATAAGGATGAAAAATACGTAATTGCCACTTCACCGAAGACAAACTGAACTTCTACTGAAACGAACAGAGAAGTGAGGTTGAAAATCGTTATAGAATATAAGGATGAAAAATACGTAATTGCCACCTCACCGAAGACTCACTGAACTTCTACTGAAACGAACAGAGAAGTGAGGTTGAAAATCGTTATAGAATATAAGGATGAAAAATACGTAATTGCCACCTCACCGAAGACAAACTGAACTTCTACTGAAACGAACAGAGAAGTGAGGTTGAAAATCGTTATAGAATATAAGGATGAAAAATACGTAATTGCCACTTCACCGAAGACAAACTGAACTTCTACTGAAACGAACAGAGAAGTGAGGTTGAAAATCGTTATAGAATATAAGGATGAAAAATACGTAATTGCCACCTCACCGGAGACAAACTGAACTTCTACTGAAACGAACAGAGAAGTGAGGTTGAAAATCGTTATAGAATATAAGGATGAAAAATACGTAATTGCCACCTCACCGAAGACAAACTGAACTTCTACTGAAACGAACAGAGAAGTGAGGTTGAAAATCGTTATAGAATATAAGGATGAAAAATACGTAATTGCCACCTCACCGAAGACAAACTGAACTTCTACTGAAACGAACAGAGAAGTGAGGTTGAAAATCGTTATAGAATATAAGGATGAAAAATACGTAATTGCCACCTTACCGAAGACAAACTGAACTTCTACTGAAACGAACAGAGAAGTGAGGTTGAAAATCGTTATAGAATATATAGATGAAAAATACGTAATTGCCACCTCACCGAAGACAAACTGAACTTCTACTGAAACGAACAGAGAAGTGAGGTTGAAAATCGTTATAGAATATAAGGATGAAAAATACGTAATTGCCACCTCACCGAAGACAAACTGAACTTCTACTGAAACGAACAGAGAAGTGAGGTTGAAAATCGTTATAGAATATAAGGATGAAAAATACGTAATTGCCACTTCACCGAAGACAAACTGAACTTCTACTGAAACGAACAGAGAAGTGAGGTTGAAAATCGTTATAGAATATAAGGATGAAAAATACGTAATTGCCACCTCACCGAAGACAAACTGAACTTCTACTGAAACGAACAGAGAAGTGAGGTTGAAAATCGTTATAGAATATAAGGATGAAAAATACGTAATTGCCACCTCACCGAAGACAAACTGAACTTCTACTGAAACGAACAGAGAAGTGAGGTTGAAAATCGTTATAGAATATAAGGATGAAAAATACGTAATTGCCACCTCACCGAAGACAAACTGAACTTCTACTGAAACGAACAGAGAAGTGAGGTTGAAAATCGTTATAGAATATAAGGATGAAAAATACGTAATTGCCACCTCACCGAAGACAAACTGAACTTCTACTGAAACGAACAGAGAAGTGAGGTTGAAAATCGTTATAGAATATAAGGATGAAAAATACGTAATTGCCACCTCACCGAAGACAAACTGAACTTCTACTGAAACGAACAGAGAAGTGAGGTTGAAAATCGTTATAGAATATATAGATGAAAAATACGTAATTGCCACCTCACCGAAGACAAACTGAACTTCTACTGAAACGAACAGAGAAGTGAGGTTGAAAATCGTTATAGAATATAAGGATGAAAAATACGTAATTGCCACCTCACCGAAGACAAACTGAACTTCTACTGAAACGAACAGAGAAGTGAGGTTGAAAATCGTTATAGAATATAAGGATGAAAAATACGTAATTGCCACCTCACCGAAGACAAACTGAACTTCTACTGAAACGAACAGAGAAGTGAGGTTGAAAATCGTTAAAGAATATAAGGATGAAAAATACGTAATTGCCACCTCACCGAAGACAAACTGAACTTCTACTGAAACGAACAGAGAAGTGAGGTTGAAAATCGTTATAGAATATAAGGATGAAAAATACGTAATTGCCACTTCACCGAAGACAAACTGAACTTCTACTGAAACGAACAGAGAAGTGAGGTTGAAAATCGTTATAGAATATAAGGATGAAAAATACGTAATTGCCACCTCACCGAAGACAAACTGAACTTCTACTGAAACGAACAGAGAAGTGAGGTTGAAAATCGTTATAGAATATAAGGATGAAAAATACGTAATTGCCACCTCACCGAAGACAAACTGAACTTCTACTGAACCGAACAGAGAAGTGAGGTTGAAAATCGTTATAGAATATAAGGATGAAAAATACGTAATTGCCACTTCACCGAAGACAAACTGAACTTCTACTGAAACGAACAGAGAAGTGAGGTTTAAAATCGTTATAGAATATAAGGATGAAAAATACGTAATTGCCACCTCACCGAAGACAAACTGAACTTCTACTGAAACGAACAGAGAAGTGAGGTTGAAAATCGTTATAGAATATAAGGATGAAAAATATCGTACTGAGAACGAGTTTTATGGACAGACGAATCTAAAATTGCGTTGTTTGATAACGATTATCTGAATCATATCTGAAGGAAATATATCGAGGCCTACTAATCAAAAAACATCATACCTGCTTTTATTTTGTGGTAAGAGTATCATGATTTGAGATTGATTTTCTGCGTAAGGTTTTTGTAAATATCCATGATGAAGAGTAAAACTAATTCCAGTAAATCTTCTTAAATCTTAGAAGAAAATTTAGTGTCGTTTGTTGAGTGTCTTGAGTCAATTCCTGCTTTTATTATCCAACAAGATAATGATTCCATTTATAAAGTATAATCTACGAAGAAGTAACTTGCAAAAATAATGTTGATATCTTACAATTGAAAAGTCGGTATACGAGTTCGAATCCAATCAAGAACATATGGCGATATTTAAAAATTCAAATTCGAAAAAACAGCAACAAATACAAGCCGCGCGTGCGTGGTCCCCCTCTGTATGTGACTCAAAGTGGCGAGTGTAAAATGCAATAAATTTATGCAATTTGGCGCATTTTGACCCTCCTTTGACCCCCTGGGGGCGCGAACCAGAAGTTTTGTGAAGTCAAGGATGCTCATTTTATATCCAAAACAATCGCTTCTAGTTTCAGAAAAACTGAATGGATGGATTAAACGTCATGGGAGAAAAGGGTCATTTTTTGCCATTTTGGAGGCTTTTGACCCCCTGGGGGTGCGAACCAGATTTTCTTCAAGGTCAGCGATACGTATTTTCTATTAGGAACAATTGCTTACATATTTTGGCCAAGTTACAGAGAAATTGAATGGATGGATGAAAAGTTATGAGGCAAAAAATGTCATTTTTGCCATTTCGGGGCCTTTTAAGTAAAGAAATACTATTCAATAAAAGTTCTTCTTGTATGGTACCATTTATGTGTTATACATTAAAATCAATATATTCCATCAAGTTCTGTACAATTAAAACAATAAATGTTATTTACATATATTAAACTAAATATTGAACAGTAAATCTATAACAATTTTGTTCAGTAAATTCTCTGTTATTTTTAATGTGTACGAATAGTTCTAATCACCTAACTCTCTCTATTTAGTCTCTTTACCTTATATGTTAATAGGAATTAATCCGATATACCTACTGTCTTCATCAGCGTCTTCACTGTTTGACTGACTTGAAAGAGCTTGGATAAGTATAAATCTCAAACTTGAATGTACATATGTAGCTAGGATATTTGTAAAAATTAAACTTAATATATATATATATATATATATATATATATATATATATATATATATATATAGTTTTTGACATAGATTTTACAAGCGATAGGGGAATAGCTTTTTTTCTTCGTATTTTTCCACTTCCTAAGCTGTAAAAAGCATTGCATTAAGTCACCCTTTTTAAACAAGACGTGTACTTATTTTTTCATTTTATATATTTATATATGTTTATTAATTTTTACGTACATATAAAAGGAATACGTATTTCTGGCTAACAGCCGCCATCAGCATGGCTAACCGGAACAAGGATTATAACCTACGATATTAGTGTTTGCCACTAGACAACAAACAGCTTACCGAAATATGCACGATTTTTTATCGCCATAATATCACGTAACTTTTAGTCATTGTATTGTATTGCCGACAGAAGGTATGCTTTCTTTGTAAATATATATATATATATATATATATATATATATATATATATATATATATATATAATGATGGTAATAATCCAGGTAAAAACATCCACAGGGTGGTAATCCAAAGAATTTAAACCGGGAGTGCTCAATATACAAAATAGAGCTTAATATATAATAATTTATATTTACACAGACATGTACAAAATCTGCGACACTGGTATATCGATGTTATCGATCAACAGTTACTAGAAACTGAGATCTCATCAGGAAGAGTTAGAATCCGATCTTAACCTCAGATCATATTTGGAGAGAATAAAGTGGGGATAAAAAGAAGAAGAAAAGAAATATATATATATATATATATATATATATAAAGAAATATATATATATATACATAATATATATATAATATAAGAAGAAAAGAAATATATATATAAAGAAATATATATATATATATATACATAATATATATATATATATATATATATATATATATATATATATATATATATATAATATTGTACGTGTCTGTCTGCATAATTCATAATCAACCTTCATTTTTACGTACCTCTAAAATACAAAGTAGCCGAATAGTAAAGTAAGATTATGAGACATTACGTTAACATTATGCATGGAACTCTTTTATTGCTTTCATATTTCTGGGTTTCTTTAGCGACTTCGAGACGTCTTCACGCTACTTTATTACGGAGTGTCGCAGTGAATAATAAATACTTGCACCACGTTCGCTCCAGGACGGATAGATAAAAGAACACTTTTATGTACACGGTATTTTCTCGCGTTTCGGCCATATCACTTTATGTGTTTTCGTATAAATTCAATCTAAAACTTTTCGCTGCGTAAACGAATGGAAAAGGTTTCGCCGACAGCAATACATTATCCATTATACACTTCTAGAATAAAAATGAAGTCAACGTTACGCTGTTAGACATTATGATGGCAATTATAGGCAATCGTGATGGTTGTCATTATGTTCGTCTGTCAAATCATCAGATGTGACTAAAGAATAATTCGATATACAGATAGAGAGTAAAGATAATAGTTTTATTCACCAGAATATTACTCAGTATTCATGAAATGTTAAGTTGAGCTCTGATCTGATCTATTGTAGGTATTAATTGTCCCTCACTCTATAATAAAGAGTTTACTTTCGACAGCCTCGTAATTCTCGCTTATTATGTCTTTTAGACCTCACATTTCATGAGCGATGTTTCTGAAAAAAGAAGGAATACTTGCTGTTTTCTGGGTCGGAATCTATCTAATACTTATTGTTGGCTAGTTTTTTTTTACCTTGAAGTGTGAAATTGTTGGAGGGTAGGAGTATTGACCAGCTGGCTATGTCAGGAATGTGTAAATATTAGTAAGTTAGAAAGAAAGAGTTGAAATGTGTTGAGAATCTTCCAATGAGGGGAACGAAAAAAATTTCACACCTAACCACAACAAAATCTCCCCTTTCCTCTTCACCCATCTCACCTTTTTGACTACATATTTCACACCCTTACCCACCCACCCCGCCTACTTTCAAATCATCTTCATTTCTTCCAATCTTTTTCTAAAACTATGATACTACCTACATACCAAAGACACAGATCTTCCCCTTCCCCTCCTCTTTCCCCAGCCCCTCAAAATCCATGCTACACCTCACCACAACAAAAACCTCAGCACCCCTCCCCTCTCTCTCACCCTAAGACAAATCCACCAAAACTATCACCCTTCCCCTTTTTACTCACAGCCATTCACATTCATTTCACTCCCTGCCACCGACATCTCTCAGCCTGGACCTTGGTCCTGCGCTCCCAGTAGTGGCTACTACTTCTTCTCATTAACCCATCATGTGAACTCAATATTTCTATGTATTGCATGAGATTTTTCTTTAAATTATCATCCTGAGTAAGTCTTACAAATAAAGACGAAACGTTGATGAATACATAAAAAAACATCCTTTGGTTTTTCCTTTTACATTTCCCATATATATATATATATATATATATATATATATATATATATATATATATATATATATATATATAAATTAATTATTTTTTGCGTACATAAACGGAATCTAAATAAAAACAATATATATATATATATATATATATATATATATATATATATATATATATATATATATGTATGTATAGTTGTTTCGTCAAACAAAAGTCAGGGTGTAGAAAAACTCAGGACAGATCCATTTTTAGTATTTAATCCTACTTAAGAAAAAATACCAAATCGAAACACCACGACCTTTCAATCTATTTGTCATAATGGTTTTTTTCGTTTATTCTACAATTTATACCAATTCATACAAATGTTTCTTTCTAATTGTCTGACTTTGAAATTTGAAACGATTTGAACCTTTCTCCTCTCTTTTTGTAAATTCATCGATTTAACCGTTATTTTAAATGAATATGGATATTAGTACGAACACGGACTATGTATACCTTCCTCCGTCATTTTTGACGGACGATCTATACTCGTATGTAATAATGCACTACTACTGCCGTGAAATGTACGAACACACGTTTCCTAAAACAGATACAAACATACAGACAGCTAGACAAACTCATGTATCCAAAACAAGTATGAGTACTCGTTTCATGTCTAGATAGGCAGTATATTGTCTAATAAGTAAACAAGGAAGTTCGGATGTGACTATGGAAAACCGTATTCTTTTAAATTGGTATTCATTACAAACAAGTCGTATTGCCACTGAAACGTAAGGGGATAGTCTCAGCATGGCAATATTTATTGGGGACAATATAAGTAGGGAGTTGGGCAACAAAATGTTTGTTCCCATAATATTTAAATGTCTGAATTGGGTACTGTCCAAGAAGCCGGAAGGAGAAACGGAATTCCAAAGGTAAGAAGTCAGAGGGAAGAAGTCAATGGAGTAGAAGATTTGCTGGCATCTAAGCACCTCTACAGAGAAGGGGTAATTTAACAGTTAGTCTGGTGGGTTGAAGGGTTTTTTTTTGGGGGGGGGGCAAGTGCGGTATATTCATCGCAGCATGAATTAAATTCCAAAGGTAAGTGGTCTAAGGGACGAAGCTATTAGAGTATTGATTTACTCCTCTCCAGGAGTTAGGCACAAGGCCAGTTTTTTTTATCTTACTCCCACAAGTAAGATGTGACCCAAGGTCGGGTCGGGAAAGTAGGGTTTCAAAAGGCAGCGCCCGAGAGGTGAGCACTCTGGCCATTAAAAATCGCATGGGCAGCCTCGTCGGCATTCCCCGGTAGGGGCGTCTCGGGCAGTAAGCAATAAACTTACTCCTCCCCAAAGAGGGGAGGCGAAGCCTGGGAGGGTGGACCTCCTAGAATTGCACAGGACAGACCCATAAACCGGCGTAAATCAAGCCCCGAAGGCCAAGACAATACCAGTCTATGGGGTGCAGTATCCATCGGAACAGATACTACACTTTGATCTTAGCCAAAAGGCCAAGAAGCTAATAGAGTAGAAAATATTCCGGCATCTATAGACCTCTACTATGAATGAGGGAATTTAGCAACTAGTCGTGTGGTTTAGTTTGGATGCAAGAGCTGAAGATTTTCAGATTATGCAGCGCCTATCGGTCATGAATTTGTTTTTGAACTCTGTCCAACAGTAAGAGGTTGTTGGTTGGTGCACTAGTTCAGATATTGCAACAGTAGCCATTAATGGGCGAATAGTGGCTGCGTAGAAATAAATGTTTCTGACAGCTATGCGAATTTTTTCAGCCCGATAAAAAGAGTCAACTTTTTTTTGCAGCAACGTTGGCAACATCTATATATTCATTAATTTCATGTTGTCCTTTCTTTTACCAATAATAAGACCGAGGAGATTGAACGTTAGACTCTTGTATAGGATGCTATTGGCCATGAGAATCTATAGTTAGAAAGTTTCCTATTATTGTTAAAAGAAAGGAACTTTGTTCTGGTAGCATTATATGTAACCGTCTATTTTGGTCAATTACTATTTAACAGTGCTATTCTATCATAGCATGAGGTAATAAATAGTTTGCTGATACTTTATTGGCACAGTCAAAGAAGACCGTCTCTTGAAGCAGTATCTCTAATACAGTAAATATGTCATTTTATTTGTTCAACCATGTGAGAGAATACACAGGGACTGCAGTTACTTATTAACATTAGAGCCTACAAGGCGGCTTCTAAAAAGAACTATATCACATAGTACCGTCGCGTTCTAATGGTTAGTAATATGTGTTGTACTGTATTGCTAAATTAGTAAATTGATATTATCTGCTAATACGCCTGCGAAATAAAGGTGTGTATACTAAAGGAAACGTTGACAATGACAACAGTGAGTGCGTCTGCTCCGGGGTGGGGTGAAAACAAGCAAACCATGTGCATGAATACTTGGATTCAAACACTGAACAATTTATGAAAAAAGAGCCTAATCCGTTTCAAAATAAATAGAACGTAAATAGCGCATACTTAAGAGCCTATGTAAATAGGACCAACTCGAGGTGCTTGATGGAAATTTGATGGGGTTATTTTACGGTGTCATTCAGCAACATGGTTTTGCACTTAACTCCCTCAAAGTAAAGTTCGATAAGATCTTAGAATCTACTTACAGAAAAGAGAAGAGACAGTTTAATCGTTAAATAAACAAATACTTTCCATGCGAACCTTTTTTATGGTCAATTTTACTTTCGTTTATTTTAGGAGCATTTCCCTTAAACATCACTTTACTAACCTTTCTCTACTTCTCTTTCTCGTCATTTAATCGTTTTTCGTCTTTCCCATCTTTTCTTTTCTTTTCTGTCTATTCAGAAGTTATTTCATCATCTATTATCATTCTTCCTATTTGTCTTTCACATCACGTCTTCTTTTCCATCTTCGGCTCATCGAAATTCTTTTTTTTTCTAATTTTCTTTTCTTTGGTGTATTAATGTATGTTATTCTTTTTTCATTTGTTTTAGATATTCATTCACTTTCCTTTTCTACTGACTGGTGTACACATTACAGTCTGGTTATATTAACTAATATAACAGATCCATATATGCTTGTTATGTGTCTATTTTTTAGATCGAGGATGACATATGTCATCGTTACTGTTTCATTACGCGAGATTTCGTAAGTTCGTAGTAAAAACTATCTTGCTTATCTTATCACCATTATATATATATATATATATATATATATATATATATATATATATATATATATATATATATATGGAAAGAAAGAGAGAGAGAGAGAAAGACGTATGCTTTATATATATATATATTGTGTGCATTTATGCAGTATGGTTTCATTTAGGTAAACATTATTAAATAACACGGAGTATTTTTGCTTGATAATACTTTATTTCAATTTTCCGAATTGTTTAATTAGTATTTCGGTCAAATTGCTGTATATAAGTTCCGTGGGTTATATATATATATATATATATATATATATATATATAAATGACATTGCGGTGATGATCCTCTGAGGAGAAGATTTTCTGAGAAAACTCATGAGTTAAGGGGACTTTAAAGAACTTTGCTTGAACATTGAACTGTAATAAAATTTGATTCGCACCTTATTTCATTCTTTCACTTCAATTATTGTTATTAATGCTCTATCCAGTATATTGAGCTTTATTTTTATCCGGATGTTTACTAATTAAAGATATTAGTTGCCTCTTATATCTTTTGTTGTATTAACCTTATATATATATATATATATATATATATATATATATATATATATATATATATATATATATATATATATGCGTATATGTTAAAAATTATAGAAATAATATGCATTGTGATGTGAAAGCAAAAAAACAAAATTATTAATATATTCATACAACGTTTCGTCTTTATTTCCGTACTTCATCAGGATGAGTGCATTGAATAAATAATATACAAGTACAATAACTTGGTTATATTTGGTGCGTTAGTGATTTTAAAATAATGTTTCCTTCTTTTGTGCGAACAAACGGTAGCCATTAGAATTAAACATGTGTAATGCGTTTATGAAATGGAATTATTTTTTCAACGAAACATAGTCGTTATAATTCAAAACATGTAGTGCGATTATGACGTGAAAAGAATGTTTTTGTTCTCTCTTCGAACGAACCATAGATGTTAGAATGCAAATTGTGTGTGTGTTGATTAAATGATATGCATGTCTTTTTATTTTTATTATTGTTATGATCATTATTATTGTTATTATAATTATTTTTATTATTATCATTATTATCATAATTAATATTATTTTATTATCGATATTATGTACAAAGATTTGTTGTAAATCTATGTAAAATAGCTAACCTGGATCTAAATTCAAACTCTATTCGATGAGTATACGTTTACTGATAAAAAAAGATACATTGAAGAAGTCGTTACTTATTTATTTGTGTTAGAGTTTATAATGAGTGCTAATTCAAAGGTTCTTTTGCCGAGACTTATTTCAAATGAATTTAATGAGTCTAGCTTGTTTAATGTAACGGTGGATAACGACACGAACCGACGACCTGGGTGTGCCAAGTTCGAACCCAGCCGGTTCCATAATACCACTTTACCTTAGGGATGTCGTCAAATTTTACGTGATCCCTCCTGCAAGAATGCCGACAACAAAATAAAACTGGTCAACAAAGTTGAACCATTCTGATTCGTTCGAATTTACTTCACTTAATGTAAAAAGAATGAGCATTAGAGAAGTGTGCATTCCGAGAATTGTAATGTTTTATATCTCTAGTATGTTCACCAAGCCTTTTCTTTAGACACACACTAGTCGTTACTGATAGTCAAGACAGGCGTACTACCACACTTGTTCTCTGTTGTATTTTGTTTTTTTTCAATACGCTTGTTTCTCTAAACTTTGAGTTAGTGTTTTCCTTCCGGACCATTTGCAGGCCTACAACATATACGTAAACAAATATTTACGTCAATAAGCATATTATATAAGTTGAGTTTCGATGTTGAAGCTCTATGTGTTTCTAATTCTTGGTATCTTATTGCAATGATGATGAAACCCGACTAAAATGCAAACACAATCTTTAAATACTAATGACGATGGTTTGGCCCAAAATAGCAAATCAATTATTTCAGTTTTTATTTTCATTTTATCCTTAAATACATAAATACTCAACACATACACATCTTTTATTTTCAATTACTTCTTTTATCACATTTAAGCGCTTTGCTCAATCTAATATTTATCTTTAGTTTTCTAATCTATTTTATATTGATTCACTGTTTCGTATGTATACATCTATATCACTTTTCCTTTCTTTTCTTTTTTTCGCAATATGCCATGTGTTTTGGTTTTATTGCTCTGTCTGCATTATATATCTTGTTTTTTTTTAATCCCCATTTTTTTCTCTCTTTTTGTCTTTCCACTTCTTGTGTTTCCCTGTCCCGTTACCATATTATTACACTTACTTTTTCTTCTACTAATATTATTTCTTACCTTTAACCATTCTTAATATTATTCTTTTCATCAGTTTCTGTAATCCTACCCGAAGTCTTACTTTCTTAGATTTATTTTTCCGTCGTTTCCTGCTATTTTTACGATATGCATTATTCTCTTTTTCCCCTATGATTTCGGTCTCTTCTCATCTATTAATAATGAGAGTTATGTATATGTCTGTCCGTCTTTCTGTCTGAAGCCGAAACTCCATCAGAGTAATATTACTATAAACTTAGTCTGCCAGCTTCTATATATAGTACTATAAAAACCGCCGTAAACATATAAATAAAGTAGAAATATATTTCAAGACGAGACTGCGATTCGAACAGAAAACGTGTTACGAATCTTACTTCAACTAATACTGTTTCAACTTCCTTATATACTGTTACAAAACACGCTCAGACACTAGACGGGTTTTACAATTATCATAATTAACTTCTTTTAAACTTCTAATAAATTCATATTTACAAATACACACTGATAACTTCTATTATGCAAATTTACATATGTATTTACAATATTTTCCGATAAGGTGATATTAATAAAAATTAGTTATACATTTCATTAAGAAACCGGCGTGTTATTAAACAATTATTGAATGCCAAGTACTGTTAAAATTGCCAAGTCATCCTTTCGGAAGTGACGTCATTTTAAGAGGATTTCTTTTCACTTATAATTCTTTATTTTCATTACGTTCTTAAGACAAGGTGTTTTGTTGTAAATTAAAGTTAAGCAAGGCATATCCCAGCCATTAGTAAATGGGTGACTATTTTGGAAAAATAAATTGCTGACTTATCCTTCCGATCCGCCCTGAAGTGACGTTATTGTAAGAGAATCTTTTCACATTATCATTCTTTATTTTCATTACGTTGTTAAGACAAGGTGTTTTGTTGTAAATTAAAGTTAAAAAAGGTAAATCGCGGTCATTAGTAAATAGGTGACCATTTTGGAAAAATAAATTGCTGACTCATCCTTCCGGTCCTTCCGAAAGTGACGTCATTGTGAGATGATTATTTTCACATTATAATTCTTTATTTTCATTACGTTGTTAAGACAAGCTGTTTTTATTAAAAATTAAAGTAAAGCAACAAATATTTCGGTCATTACTAAATGGGTAACCATTTTGGAAGAATAACAAAACTGGTTCTTTGATATGAAGTAGGTGCTTTCAATAGCATATTTAAACATGAGTTCTTTAATATAACCGAGTCGCCTCCTAAGTTTGTTTTTCTTTTCGTAACTATGTATGGGGGAGGGTGAACATTTTTTTTTAGGGGGGTAGGGTTCAAATTTTTTTATTTATTAACTTAAACTATTATTATGTATTGGGAACGGTAAAAAAAATTGGGGGGGGGGAGGGTAACATTTAAAAACAAATTTAATTGAAAATATTAATATGTATGGGGAAAGAAAAAAATTTTTCGGGGGGGGGAGTACAAAATTATTTTTTTCTTTTTTCTAACTGAAAATATTACTATGTATGGAAGAGGGTAAAACAAATTGGGGAGTCAACATTTTTTTTTCCTTTTAATTAAAAATATTTATATATATGGGGGAGGATAAAAAAAAATAGGGGGTGGTCAAAAAATCTTTTTTTCTTTTCTTAACTCAAAATATTTCTATGTATGGGGGGGAGCAAAAAAAAATTGGGAGGGGCAAAAAAAATTATTTTTTTTAACTAAAAATATTTCTATTCATGGGGGAGGGTGAAAAAATTTGGGGTGGGATCGAAATTTTTTTTTCTTTATTTTTAACTAAAAATATTCTTGGTCGGAAACAGAAAATTTATGTCTAACCACCCAAGAAATATGACTGGGGCTCCATCGGTTTACGGGTGAGCGTTCATTTCTGACGCGCAGCCTAGCAAAAATATGCGACCGGAGGGAACATATATTTGCTAGTTCTTATAATATACCTCAACTCTTGATATTTTCATAATCTTTCCTTTTCTGTTACGTCTTCTTCTCGTCCATCTCCCTATTTTTCCACTTTTTTGTTTACTTGCTCTTCTGCTTCTTCTTCTTTTTCATCTTCTTCATCTTATTCTATTTATTAGCTACTACTACTACTAATAATAATAATACTACTACTACTGTAACACAATAATTTCTTCTACTGCACTTTGATTCTCTATTTCTTATGTCTCAAGACGATATTGTTCGCCATTTTAATATCATTAAAAAATAACTTACTGTAAGTTTGTAAAATTAAATTCTGATTGTTTTGGATTTTGCATGAATTTTTTTTCATTCCATTAATTTAGAAATAGTTCTGATATATTTTGTTTTTATGTCTTGTCTAAAGTCGCCGAAATTCTGAAAACCGAAAATGTTCGTAGTTTCACTCTACTCCTTATTTGGGACATGTTTTTTTCACACAATTCACAAAATACTTTTTAGGTAAATTCGATTTTACAAAATCCATATTTTATATATTGTTGGGTGTAATTTCCGGTATGATATGCATGAATCATTCGAGAATATTTTTTGTAGGTAATGCCACTATTATTTTTTATCACAAAAAATGAAGTTAAACATTTTTAAATGACAAAACTGAAACGTAACTGCTTAATATGTACAATGGAAATGAAACAAATTTTCAGAATTTTCAGAACCAGGTATCAAATTATTACTCGATTTTATTATTTTTGATAGATTCATTATAAGAAATCTGAAAGGTATGCAAAACGGTAATTATCCAAAATCCATTTTACTCCATATTTACCCACTACGTTTTAACTTACGTACAATTTCCAAATAAACAAAAAAAAATGTCTATTCTCTTAGTTTACTCAAAATTACTGTAATGGAAACATAAAAAAGTATTTTTAGAGCAGATTTCTTTTCGAGGATTAAATCCATCAAAACGAACATGTTGAAATCTGATAAATTATAGTATTTTTCTTAAATATTTAAAAAATATTTTTTTATATATTCCTCAGATCGAGGCCTCAGTACTGGATTAATCTTAAGCTCATGCCCAGGCGTATATTACTACGGAATTAGTAAAGAGTAGATGATTAAATAGAGTGAACTATAATTAATGGTAATCATCATACGTGTGTAAAATCAAGAATCGGAAACTAGAAATACAATACAACAATATGAATAATATAAAGTTAGAAGAGGCTACTTAAAAATGAAAATTGCAGAAGGTAACTAATGGTAACTAGAAAGTAAAGGAAATAATATAAAGACGGTTTCAAGTAATTTATCAATAAATACAAAAATACAAAACAGTTTCAAAAAATCCTTGTTGGAGTATTCTAAATAAAGCATGAACGTTCATACGACATAAAAAGCACAACTGGTTCCTATTTCCTCTCCAGATTAATTCCAGATCATACATGTATCTTGGAATATTGTTTCCTAAGCTAACCAGCCTTTTCGTTCCGAGGAACTAATTTTGAAGACATCATCATTGTTTCTCTACTTGTATTAGAGCGGATAATTTGAGAGTGTCTCTTTATTAGTAACATAACTGCTGTGGACCTGGGTAAGGCTGAATAAATGACACAGGAACACATGGTTTAAATGAACAAAGGTATATATTATATAATACAAAGAAAGAGATACAAGGAGATGTGCTCTCAACCGCCATTGCCGGTTTGCCTGGGAAGAAGAGAACAAGTGTCACGTGCTTCCCGTATTTATAAGGTGGACGAGTCCATTAGTTCTTTGTAGGTAGGTACGGCACCATAACAATAACGAATGATTTAGTCGAATCTAACCATAGTAGTTTATCCTAAGTAAGACTAACAACTGATGTATTCGTACATTTTCCATGAATATAAGTGAGTGATATATTACCTACTCGACGCACATTAAACACGACATTTCAGGCAATACTGTACACAGGTATACATTACAGTACTACCACGTTCATGCTTAAATAAAACAGCAATCATGTTATAGATATTACACTCGCGAAAATGTAACACATTCTGCTAGGGTCAAAGTTAAGAATAAAGGAATATCTATACTATATGTGTATGAATGTCGCCCGCGCTGAAAACACATCCAAATATCATCATTGTTTAAGGGGGCTTGGTCTTTATGACCTGCGGAACCTTGTGCCGGCTGGAAGATAGACACCTGTAGTTCTGCGCGTCGTGCAACCTTACATAAGAAGCATCGCGGCTCGACTAGTTGTTTGGTTATGTTGATGAGTTTCTTGGTTTCTGTAAAGCGGTTCTCGGACGCTTTTTCGGCGTGTACGCGGAGTGGCGAGGATTCTCGTTTAGCGCTTTCTGACGCATACCATACTTACCAAGGTCCTCGTTGCAGTCATATATACTTCTATGTAAACCCACCGCTTCAACATCTCCGTTGTAATTCTTCAGTCTAACGGCCTGTAAGGTATACAAAGGCAACTATGCTGCAGCTCAGAATTCCGAATGTTTTTCTCAGAGCGATTCATTATGATATAAGTCAACAACTCCCAATATTCTGATGTGATGTTTGCCATACGCCCATGGTCGGTAGCTCCTAAGTCTACCATTAGTACACAGAAAAAGCGCTACTCGTCGTATTTGTAACGCTATTCAATGAAATGAAAGAATATCAATATGATATCAAATTTATTTCGAACACGCCCTGTAAAAGGTTGAGTACTGAAAGCTCGAGTACACGTGCGCCATTGTTACTTCCGGGGCGACTCCTGCTGTGCCTGAATAAAGATGCACTTGTATTGCTTATGTTTTACATCGCTATCATCCAATCTCTATTTACGTCAGCAAATAGAGCAACAAGTATAATGACAGAAAGTGTATGCCTTAATGTGACGCTAGGTGTCGTTAGAGAGGCACGATCAGATAATTTTAATAGATATAGAAACGCCTGTTAAATATTCATGTCGGTAATTACCTGTCCCTAGTTTGGTGTAGATTACCATTAGCTGGAATTCAAATGAGGAGACATACGTGGAGTGAGTAAAGACGGAAGAAAAATAATCAGTCAGATGGGAAAGTAAATTGGGTCTAATCAAATAGAAAAAGAGATTCGCGCAGCTAATAGTGTTCATTTGTGACTCTTTATCATTTAGATACAAACTAGGACGGATAGTGTTAGAAACGAAATTATCAGAACATTTCAGAAGACAATATCACTAGATGTGACGAGAAATAATGGAAAATTATTCCAGGGTGTTAATCAAGCCTGTAATACTAAACTGTATGCTGATTCTTTGCTTTTTTGTGTATTGCGATGAAGTAAACGTAGATGTATTTTGATTTACGTTTACCTCAAAAAGTACAACAATAAGACGAATATATATATATATATATAAATATATATATATATATTAATATATATATATATATATATATATATATATATATATATATATATATATATATATATATATATATATTCGTCTTATTGTTGATTACACGCGTCTGATCGGTTTGTCCGCACGCACGCATACAAAAATACATTTATCCGCTCGGCCTTGAAAATAACTGTCGGCTTTTGACATTTGAATCGTGCATGTCCACCTCCCCCCTCCTATTTTCTATTTCCTATCTCTTCTCTCCCGGTCTGAATCAACAGACGTGTTCTTTTCCTTTTTCTCCTCTTTCTTTTCCTCTATGATTCTACCTTCCTATCACTTTTCCCTTCATTATATGCCTCTCTTTCTACCTTATTTTTATTTATTTAGTTGTCCTGTTTGTTTCAGATTTTTGATTTTAGATTTTTTAGATATTTTGTTTTTTAGATTTTTAATTTTTAATTTTTAACGGCCCCAATTTTTGAAATGTTAAATTTCTTTTCTTCTTCTTCTCTTTCTTTATCTCTCCATTTCATTCTCTCCAAATATGATCTGAGGTTAAGATCGGATTCTAACTCTTCCTGATGAGATCTCAGTTTATAGTAACTGTTGATCGATAACGTCGACATGCCAGTGTGTCAGATTTTGTACATGTCTGTGTAAATAAAATTATCATATATAAAGCTCTATTTTGATATTGAGCACTTTTTATAAACCCGGTTAAAATTCTCTGGATTACCACCCTGTGCATATTATTTACCTAGATTATTACCATTATTGTATATGTATATATATATATATATATATATATTTATATATATATATATATATATATATATATATATATGAGAAATGAAAAAGGAAAAGCCAAGAGATAGTTTTTATATATTCATCAACGTTTCGTCTTTATTGTAAGACTTCCTCAGGATGATAATTTTAAGAAAAATGTCATGCAATAACATCGAAATATTAGGTTGCCATGATGGGTTGATGAGGAAAAGTAATAGATGTGGCTCGTGAGAGCGCTGGATGGGGGTCAAGGCTTCGAGAAGTCAGTAGTAGATAAGAGTGAAATGAATATGGAAAGCTTTGAGTGAGTACCATTAAGGCAGCAGTAAAAAGAGGAGGGGTGAGAGTGTTAGTGAATTTGCCTTAGGGTGGGAGAGAAGAAAAAGGACTGAGATTTTTGTCGTGGTGAGGTGTGGCATGGATTTAGAGGGGCTAGGGAAAGAGGACAGAAAGGGGAAAAGGTCTGTGTGTTTGCTATGTAGGTGGTATCATAGTTTAAGAAAATTTTTTGAAGAAATGAAGATAACTTGAAAATGGGCGGGAGGTAAGAGTATGAAAGAAGTAGTCGAAAGGGTGAGATAGGTGAGAGGGGAGATTTTGTTGTCGTCAGGTATATATATATATATATATATATATATATATATATATATATATATATATATATATATATATATGACTTTCTAAAAGAATGCTGCAAGGAATATGATGACAGAAAACAAACAAATGAAAGAGCAAAATCTCGAAAGGAAACTGCCACAAAATGACAGAACAGAATAAAAGAGACGGCTTCCCGATCATCTAGATTACAGGATAGGTGGGGCAGAAAGCAAATAAATTCACTGATTCATATCTTTAGTATAGGCCGGTATTTTTTTTAGATTATTTATGTATTTATAGAAGCATAACAACTTCGAAAGTAGTAAAATAATGTTTGCTTAAGAAAATTGTGCATTTGAAAGAACTGAGGAGGCAAATGTCCTCCAAATCCCGTCTCATAAATTTTGATTTGTCTAAGAATATATGATTGTGTTTTTTTTTAATCAAAAGTGATGATCTTTAAAGACGAATGATTAAGGCAAACAGTAGGATATAATAATTGCATTTTAACCGATGGTATGTCGTAAGGCGTCCATGAAGACACATGTGTCATTACATATATATATATATATATATATATATATATATATATACACACGCGTTGCTAAAGGCGCTGATGAATACGTTTTGGATTAGCTTTATTAATTCATAAAATAATATAAAATAAAGTATTTCCAAACTGTTTTAGAAACGATCGTACGCCATGCTGGACTTGATGTTCTAATTCTTGGAACAATTGAAATGTTTTAATTCATTGTATATATATATATATATATATATATATATATATATATATGTGTGTGTGTGTGTGTGTGTATGTGTGTGTGTGTACAGGAGTATGTGTGTGTAATTGTGAGTGTATGCATATATAATTATGTATGCACATGCAAATACACGTATATAACTACGTATAATAATAAAATGAGTAATCTGAAAGGCTTCATATGGTTATATGTGTATAATTGTTGATGTATATATGAATATAATTATATATATATATATATATAAACATCTGTATGTATGCGTATATACACATGCAAGTTTTGATGCATCTATGTGCATGTTAGTACATAAAACAATTCTACAATATAACAAGGAAAAACACTAAAGTAAGTCTACATTCATTTTAAAATATAAATTCATAAATAATTTCACAGACATATATAGCAAGAATTCTTATTTATACAAAGACCTTTGCAGATATGTTTCAGCAATAACCTTATTATATCCTAGTCTCGTCAGACCCCGTTATTAGGAAGAAAAACAGACAACTGAATGATTGTACTGAGATGATCTTAGTCAGCACAAGAAGCAGGTACCAATGTGCATAGAATTATGTTTAATTTTATTCGATTGTCCTTATTTTTAATCTTGTATATTTTTTATTATTATCTATTTCGTTAAGTGCTTTTCACTTTTATGTAGTATCGCAGCCTCCTTCTTCTAACGATAGCATGAAGCTAATATTAGTCCATCTTTGGGCAAGATAAAGTAGGTTGGCAGAATGCTGTTATGGACTTCTAATATTTTTTTCAGTAGGGCAAAAACAAATTCTCGGGGCTTTATAAGTACATAGGAACAGGCACATGGCCATCTTCATCTGAGTGCTTACAACCCTACATGTTTTGATTATATATACAGGCATATGCGTTTGCGTGTTTCGCAATAACAAGTACACCCACATTTTAATCATTGTACCCATAGACAGAGAGTCTCGCTCTCATGCAAACTTTCAAATATACAGACCATATCGATGATAAGAACAAGGCGATTAAAGGTATAGGTCCACCATTATATTAATATGGTTTCTTCCAGAATGGGAAAGATAAAAATTTACCAGTTTCTGGCTCGAGTGATAGTCATATTAAAAGATGCTTTCCTACCGACCTTGTATTGAGAACAACGGTTTCCGGACCAGAGCACGTGAGGAGAGGCCAGACTAAAAGCACAGAAACACTTGGTGCTTCGATGTTTCTGAATTTTCCAGATGAGGATTGATGATTTGTATCATTTGGATTATTCGGGATACTCTAGTCTACAGTATAAATATTAATTAAGATTTCCGAGTTCGCACCCGAGGAAGGTCGGAGATTACATCGGTGGAGACGTTATGAGAATAACATCCAAAATTTAAACAGTAGTCCGATTAATTAAAATAATTTACGGTGCTTAGAATGTTATGCAACAACTTAGCCAGGGATTGTCCCACTCAGTGGGACAGACAGAGAGACTGGTACCACAAACACCAGAGGATGAGGACGAGTTGCTTGTAATATTGAAGGTTTGGGCGACATTTCTGAATTACACTGGAAAGCAATCAGGTAACAACAGCTATGCGTTGGTTTCCTCCTTTAACAAGATGTAAAACCGGCGCTGTGAAGATAAATGTGTCCGGGCAAGGTGCGTTGCTCTAGTTTATTCCTGGTACATCTTTACCACAGCAAGAAGGTGTGCTGGACATCGGAAAGGCTAGCTGTGGACAGCAAAGATATTGACGGGTTCGACAATCTTCGACGTGTGAGTGGAACGACGGTTGTTTTTTGTCTACTGTTATTACTTGAATATTCGCTCGGGCTTGACCTCCTGCTGAAGATAAACAAGACTACATCTATTGGCTGTGTAGCTATTTGTAAGTCAGGGGACAGAAAATTCCCTGGTGAGTCAGTTCATGTATGTACGGCTGCATCAGCACTTGTTATCGAAGAGCCCAATTTCCGTGCGGTAAAAGACGGGAAGCAAGGTGCCCAGCAAAGTGAAAAATATTATTATGAAATATTTGATGCCAGAAACATTAAGGAGACTTTTGACAAAGATATAAAACAATGGATCAAGAAAAGTCGATTTGCTGCCTATGACAAACAAAAGCGTAGACTGTAAGGATTGCTTTTGTCGTGATGGCTGGCTTCCAGTAGAATAAATCAAAAGTGCGGCACGTTATAGACTCAAGGGAGCTCAACTTCAATTTCGATGCGTACACTGCTGATAGTGATGTTCGCGCCAAAACACTAAGAACATACAGAAACCATTTTTACGGAATCTGGTATTTACAGTTTTTATTTTGTTTAATATTTTACATTTACATAATGTTCTACTTAAAGCTTACTTAAATTTTAATCCCGATTTTCGACTAGGTATTCCCCAGAAATCTAAGATGAAAAATTATTACCAAGTAATTTACAGTTGACAATTATGCATGCTCACATAATGACGTCCTTATTCTACAGGTACAAGTCTTTCGGGCATATGAGCTGTGCTATTAAGGACATTTATATTTACTTAATATATAAGCTTCAAGCGATATTTCGATTAATCTATTTTAGTATTTCTTAATTAAACTGCAACTGGAACTTTTAATGTTTTTTATATATCATATTCTTGGAATTCTTATTTCAAATATTTATATTTTTATAATTTTTTGAAGATCTTTGAAGCAACATTGCAGTCTCTGATGTATGCTTCATAATATCTAGAAAATAAGCATTGTTCATGTGCAGATGAAATTAAGAAAACATTATGTTTAAGTCTTTTACAATGTTAACATCAGCGTGTATGGTGTTTGCTAAGTATTGACGAGAAAAATGATAATCCAATAATCGCGTTTGCATTTTCGTAATAGCATTGGCTTTTGTTTAGTTTTACTGTACGCTGGTGCTACAGTATGTGAATTAAAACGTATGTGTTCTTCTTTGTCGATTTGAGGTTCCGTTTTGAATTAGTTCTTATTAATTCTGAAGTAGGGTTTCTCATTCTTCTCGGGTTTTATCATACACATTATAATCCAATCTTCTCTACCTTCGAGATATGTTTTAAAGCCTACTAAGACAGTTCCCGGTAGGCTAATCATCTGCTTTCATCTAATCTGAGCACGTATAAACGATCAATATGAACTTTAAGATACGGTAGATGCGATGGCAATTAAGAATGTTGAAACTTTATGGAACCCTAGGACATGGAGAGTGTTTATGACGTATATTATGCTTTGCTAATTCGAATCTGCGTTCAGTAGCATACAGTAAGTATATGATATTCTATTTGCTTATACCAACGAATGTATACGCTTCCTTTTGTTCTAGTCTTGTATTCTCCTTCTCTCTGTGTCAAAATAGCAATTTATTGAATGCGTTCTAAAATAGTTTTCGTTGTTGAATGTTAATTTTGTACACTTGTCTAAGCCAAAATTCATACAATTATCACTTTTTACAAAAAGCTCAGATCATCTATGCAGCGTAGGTGATTACGAACATATTTATTCCAATTCCATACACGTATTTCATCATATTAATTTCATATGAAAGTGAAACAATAGACATATTAAACTGGTAATATATTTTCTAATAAGCAACGGATGATAATTGGCAGCAAGTAAGCTGTGATTCAAGCACACTTTTGTTTTCAACATTCAATGTAGTATTCCAAACATTAAACACATTTAGTTCCCCAAAAAGTAAAATGCGAAACAGTTTATAAGATGTCGAACAGTTTCAGTTCTTTTGGGTCAATGTTGTTTTTCTTCCGCTTTTTTGTTTTATTTCCGTTTTTATGTGTCTGGTTGATATTTTTAGTTTTCCTTAAGGTTTCAGCAGTTTTCATGATTAAAATCCGTTGTATAGTCTCACTCTTCCTCTTGATTCAAATTTCTCCTAGTCTTTTTTCAGGTTCTCTCGGGACTGTTCTTAATGGTATTATATTAACATTTTTCATATTCCATATTCCTTTCAGCTATCTGGCAAGCTCCCTGTATTTGCTTCGTTTTTCCGTTTCTTTTATCTTTACCCTGTGGTCTGCTGGGACACAAAAAATTACAATTTTCCTAGTGTACCGCTTTTTCTACTCAGTCATGTATGTTCTAGTATTTATTTTCGGCTAGTTTACCGCATTCCCTTTTTATGTAGTTTACCGTTTCATCTCTTTGTCCACATACTCTACATTTACCATTTTCCTAGGTTTTATAGATTTCTACTTTAATGTAGTAAATTCTAATATCCTTGTTCTGTGCAGGTGGCAGTAGTGATTTCATTATCGGTTTATGTCTCTTCTTCGTAGTCATGCCCAGGTGTCTTCGTTATTCTCTTTTCTTGTCTTTTTGTTTCTAGTTTCATTTTGACGGTGTCTCTTGCTGCGGTTATCAGTCTTTCTGTGTTCAGAGTTATTTATTGTTCCAGTTTTTTGTCTCCGACATAGTCTTCTATACTTACGAGCCTTATTCTCATTTGTTTCTTTTAACGTAGAGTCGACCAGTATCATCTTTTGGATGTAATCCCTTGTGCATTGTATTTAGTTTCCTCGTCTTCTGATCAATATGCCAAAGTTCTTCTTTTATCCAGCCCATGAATGGTCCAGGGTATCTTATTAGTTATGTTTATTCCTTAAACTAGATTTCTACTATATAGTTTTGTTTCTAAGAGTTTCCTTGTTCTTCTAAGTTATTCTTTTCCAATCTTCTATTATATTTCTTAAGAGGTGATGGTGTCTGCTTCCAAAACTCCCAAATATTTTTACGTATAATGTTCACTACGCGCTTTCATCTCTTTTCGGTTTAGCAGTTCCATGCCCTCCGAGGTCTCTAGTTTTCAACTATTCATCTCTAGCAGTGCCCACTTTTCTATTCTGAATTCCATTCAAATATCTTGGATGAATATTCTGGTCGTATTTATCAGTTTTTCTTTGTTCGTGTTTGCAAATAGCTTCACGTCATCCATGTACATGAAGTGGATTGGTCTTTTGTTCTTTGTCGGTAGGCTGCATCCGGAATCACATTTCCTAAGTATGTAGTTGAGTAACATTATGACCATGATAAACAGTAGTAGTGATAGGGAGTCTCCTTGGCATCATGGTTATGATAAACAGTAGTAGTTATAGGGAGTCTCACTGGAAAATTATTATTATTATTATTATTAGTAGTAGTAGTAGTAGTAGTAGTAGTAGTAGTAGTAGTAAGATTATTATTATTGCCAACTCACTAAGAGTTATCACACAGGTTATCATCAGTGATAGCTCACTGATAATAACTGGTAATATTGCCTAGAGTCTAGGTGACAAATGGTTTCCATAGATAGCCAGTATTCTCCACATTTTTAGAAAACGATTGCACATAATTTTGCATTATCGAAAAAGCTGCTTTCCATTTATTTATTGATACAAAAACACATTGGTCTTCTCAAGAATTCGGGCGGCAATACCACCCCCCCCCATACTAAGGTTCCAGCACTCTTCGCAACTTTCAAGTGGGGGTCCGGTTAGTGCTCTCTTCCCCCTCGGTCTCTACATTTTCTCTGACCCTTCATGAAGTTGTTTGTGATTTCAGACCAGGTTAGTGCGATCACATGGTGTATTTTAAGAGGAGGATGGTCGTAGGTAGATTATGGGATTTAATGTGTTCACGTATGTGATTTTCTCTGATTTGTTTTATTTTTATTGCAACGTCTTTGTGGCTGGTTTGCGTTCATAGTTCGTAGTTCGTCTGCGCATTCGAAGGTTTCCCTTCAGATGTCAGATGTTTTCATTATTGCCGTCCACAAAGATTTTTAGATTTTCGGTTTTTTTTCTGTACTATTTGCTTGCATGTTACAAAACGGTGGATTGCATTGTTTTCAGTGCGCTGCCTTCCCTGCATCAACTTATTATGTTATTTACCGTTTCGTTCTTTTGTTCACAGAGTCTGCTCGTACCGTGTTCCTGTTTTTTTTTAATAAATTTAGCTTTCATATCGTTTTTTTAATCGTATTGTTTTGTGCAGCTGTCAGTAGTGATTCCGCTTCTATGTTTAGGCGTCCTTTTCGTGGCTATACCAGATACTTTCGTGAGTCTCTTGTCTTCTCATTCTTATGAATCCTCCCACTTTCTTTTCTCATCCTCGTTTAGCTGCACCATGTATTGTTCATTTTGCTTGTGTCTTTTGCTGCGGTAATCAGTTTATTTGTGTTTTGACTCATGTATTATGTTCTAATTCTTTCTTTGTGTAATCCACACGGTCTTCTATACTTACCAGTCCTCTTCTTTTTTTGTTTATCGGTCTCAGCCATGCCTAGTCAACAATCTCTTCTTGGTTGGGCAGTTCACATTTTCATCTCAAGCATTGCACACTTTTCCATTCCGAATCTGATTTGAATGTCTTAGTTGATGGTGCTGGTCGTAATTATAGACGATAATAACGTAGTTCCTTCAGTCTGGTATATCTAGTATTATTGTTACTCACTAGGAGTTCTAAGACATACATCATAAGAGATTACTCACTGCTCTCCGGCCTCGTTCCTTCCATCCTCCTTGACCTTTCAGTATTATTATTATTATTATTATTATTATTATTATTATTATTATTATTATTATTATTATTATCATTATTATCATTATTATTATTATTATTATTATTATTATTATTATTATTACTCATCAGTAAAACTAAACTGCCCATTTTCTCTTTGTACTGAGATATACATCGTTTTCCTTTCATAAAAAATAACAGAAATAAGTTCCTCTCACTTGCAACTTACTTTCAAGTTTACTTAACTCTCTTGACAATACAGATTGTGAACGCGTAATTGATCATATCTGGCAAATCTCCTACTATCCAATCCCACGTGACAGATTCCTCCCAGGCTAAAACGTTCTACCTTTTGTTTTGTAAATGGGCCGAGTGTTCTGCGACTATAACGTACTTTTGTTGGATATATTTGTTTTCGACAACTTAAAAACTGGGGGCCATTCTCGACCGAAGTACTTCGATATTAGTGTCGACAAAAATAATAATGTAAGCTCATAATACGCTATCGAATATAGATTTTTTCCTGCCTAAATCTACATATTTTCGTCTAAAATAGTTTTGCCTCTTTCTTTAATTCAGTGACTGAATGCTTCACTCTATTTCTGCTTATCATAGAGCGTGAAAGACGAAAAAAAAAGAGAGACGGAAATAGAACATTTACAAAATGTTTAAAGACTGCCAAAGAGCTATAATGCAAAGTTCCGAATGCGTTCGTCGAACACTCTCGACTAGTTTTCTATCTGTGCCCGTTTCTAGGTACATATACATCTTAATTTCCCTTAATAGTTTCCGTTGGCCGAGTAGATATAGCGACTGCTTACAGATTCTAAGGTGATTTTGTGTACCGAGTTCGCGCCTCCACCCGGTCTGAAATTGTTACTTTCCTGCACTGATGAGAGCAATAAGCTTAAAACGCTAGTATTAACAAGCCGCGCATGCGTGGTCACCCTCTGTATGTGACTCGATGTGGCGAGTGTAAAATGCAATAAATTTGGGCAGTTTGGGGCATTTTTGACCCCCTGCGGGCGCGAACCAGAATTTTTCTGAGGTCAAAGATGCTCATTTTATATCCAGAACAATTGCCTCTACAATTTGGCCAAGTTTCAGAAAAATTGAATGGATGGATCAAACATTATGGGAGAAAAGGGTAATTTTTGCTATTTTGGGAACTTTTGACCCTCTGGTGGCGTGAATCAAATTTTTTCCAAGGTCAGCGATATTTATTTTCTATTAGGAACAATTGCCTCCACATTTTGGCTAAGTTTCAGAGAAATTGAATGGATGGATGAAAAGTTATGGGGTAAAAAATGTAATTTTTTGCCATTTCGGGACCTTTTGACCTCCTGAGGGCCTAACCGGATTTTTTTTCAAAAAATGTCACTTTCTAACCTGACCAAAGTTACAACTTCATACAAAATTTCAGAGAAATTCAATGGATGTTTGCGGAGAAAAATCCAGACGGACGGACAGACGGACGGAAATGCCTTAAAACATAGGTCCCCCGATTTTATAAATCGGGGGACCAATAATTCAATATGTATTTATGAATATTATACATATATATATATATATATATATATATATATATATATATATATATTCGGTAGTTACTTCAAAAGTACTCAATACGTGAGTAAAGCGTAGTAGAGCAATTTGCTTGATGATTTCTACTAGGGAAAGAAACATGGAAATGTTGTGTAGCTATGTGTATATTTTTGTACTATATATTTGAAACATGAATGTTTTCTATAGTTTACTTGTCATGATTATATTTTTTGTGTGTGTGTAAGTATTGTAAGCAAGGAATTTTCATTATCTGCCGGCGGATGTTAAAAACTATCAAAGGCGTTAACGGATCATAACGGAAAATATATAAACAAGGAAAAACGTATAAATTGGTACAGAAACCAGAACAAAAAAAAACGTCTCCTGAAAATACAGTG
>OY744537.1:6001037-6023537 GCA_963556195.1 Sepiola atlantica | reverse complement strand
GACAGTTGCATGAAAACTCCAAATTAAAATACAAAATAGAGAAACTCAGCATTCTTATATAATAGTAATGTCTGTGCGTCCGACATACTCATGCTTACTAATTTCCATAATACTTTGCAAAATTACATGACAGTATTTCACTATTCCTTATTATTGTTTTGATTGCATAAGCCAACATAATTATATTTACGAACATTTTCAGATCAATAAAGTATCATTTTAGTTGTATAGCGGCTTTCTAACTTTTTCCAGGTCAATTATTTTTTTGTTGGTGGCGATCCGGTAAAATATTGTAAATTATAAACAAACTCCTCTTCCAGCAAAAAAAAACACGCAGACACACAAACCGCTGTCAAGCAAACAGTTCAGTTAGTATCCTTCGCTGCGCTCTTAACATTAATATAATGTAATGAATTTAATTCATTCGTACAGCAGTCAGACATTTTCTTTATGTTACATTGTAAATTACAAACAGAAACCTCAGCTCAAATACACCGCGTCCGAGCGTGAACATCGCTCCGAACTCTAATTGATGTAAATTACGAAATTAAATTCCATAATAAAACAGTTCGGTTCATTCGTAAACCATTTTGCTATTTTATTCTGGTTTGTAAATAAAAAAACAAAGCCCCCCCCCCTGCAAACACAAACAGCGGCAAAACAATCATGTTAGTGAGTATCCCTTTACATAAATTTAATTAGGAAATTACGAACTTCAACAATAATGCATTCTAGTTAATTCGTACAAACGTCAGCTATTTAATTCTTTTGTTAAACTGTGAATAAATACAACCCTCGCCTTAAACACGCACATACGTAAATTTTAGTGTTTATAATATTTTACAAGTATTATCTATGACTGCTTTAAAAAGACCTCACTTCAGAGGCGTTGACATGTTCTTCTTTCTTCATATTTTTTTAGGTTTCAGAGTTTGCTATTCTTATTCTGCTTATGTCAAATGAGAATTCCGGATGAACTGACTCAAGAAATACCAAAATTGTCTGGGTGGTCTTTTCAACCGTTTAGTTGTTTATCGAGATAGTATCTTGAGAAGAGGAGAATTTTTTGAATTTTCTTGAAGGAATCTTCAAACTTAGAAATTCTGAACTTCCTCTTATCTAAGAAAACTACAATGGGCGTAGTGTCATTAGACTTAGAAATTTATACAAAGACCTCATTACTAAATACTAGGTTGGATTACAAACTTTCCGATTCTTTTCATCACAAATTCCAAGAAAACCTCGAAAAGGGCAAGATATGATTGACAACCCTGATGTACCCTTACAGTTACTTCAAACAAATTTATCGTATTGCATTGATAACAATTGGGCATCCGGTAACTTCGTATTAAATTATCAAAAATGTTCACGATTTTTCTATAAACACTGATTGCCATTGGAATATTTCCATGGGGGCCTTGGTCACACTGAGTCAAAAGCCGCTTTGACGTCTATGACATCGTAGTGCAATATATACACACATATATATATATATATATATATATATATATATATATATATATATATATATATATATATATATATATACGAGTATATTAAAATGTATACTTAAGAGAAAAATCATTAATTATTCCGTGAAAGACTGATTTTATCCCGGAAATATTGGACAGAGTTAGAAATATATACTAATATCTCTTATGTTTTGTTTTAAATTTGTATTTTAAAAGTTTCATCACATATAATAACTCATAAGTTATACGCAATGTTCCTAGTGTTTGTAGTTCAGTGGTACATATTAGAGATGACCTATCCATTGAATCCTAGACTATACACCATGCATCTCAGCATATGTTATGTGTAAAAATCCATCCATTCGTAAATAGCAATCGTAGTTTTTGTGTCGACAATTGACAAACAGACGCAGAGAACATCGTATTTTCGCGAAAGATTATTGATTATTACTGTAATCTAAGCTTTACTGGCCTAAACATTTCCTTTTTTCATTTTCTTACTTTGTCTTTTTTTCTGTGATTATATACGAGCACTTGGGATAGCTACCCATAGACATAAATGCATAGGATACAGGAGCATTTTATAAATATATTGGTTGTAAGCCGAAACAATTGTATGTTGGAAATAAAAACTGTTTTTTTGTTAAATGATGTGAAACTATTCTTCATAAAATTTGGCGTGGTTTAAATAAAATAAAAATATTTCATAACATAGTTCTAGCCTAACGCTATTAAGCTATTACAATTGCTTTCTGTTATGAAATTTGTATTTTAAATATAAAAAACTTTTAATAGGAATACATACATCATTATGCAAATATTATTTGGATACACATTTTCAGGTATGTTTCGTTCAGAGCCATAAATAGAAAAACTTCGAGTCAACACTTTTTCCCACGGCTGCATAGTTGCACAATTTTATTATATTTATGTTTAAACCGCTTATCTATGTTAGTAAATCGGAAAGTGTATTCTTCTGTCGAGGTGAATTGATAGCCTTTTTCATAAACCGTATTTATTTTTTGAAAATTTAATCTAATGACCTGTAAACTATACACAATAGCTATGATAGTATTTCAACTTGACGTGACCGATTTTATCGGATGTTACATTTAACAATCATTAAAAGTAGTCTGAGTTTCTTTAATGTGCTCTTATAATTCAGTGCCTTAATGTATGCGTTTATATTTTTATCTGAAAATTAAGTGAAAGAATGTATCATGCTATGTTAAATTCGTATTTCCTTGAATATGGAATTACCCATCATGCATCTCTTTCAACATGGACTATAAGGTTCTCACTGTCTTTCATCGACACACACACACTTTTATAGTAAAATTCAACTAGCAAAGGTCGTAACTCATATAATGAATCAATTAAACAAATATGATCACATGTTCGTACTGTTTAACGAAGCCATCTGCAAAAGCAATAGCGTCCAAGTGTTTACTATATTCCCAGTACACTCCTAAACCTTCAATAGATGCGATTGGCAAGACTTAATGCATAACGAAATTTGGGTTCATATAAGAATCAGATGTTTTATGCATGATTCAATTCACAATTACTGATCATTTATCAACCACGAGAATGTTGCTCATTCTTTAATCTTCATTAGTATTTGATATTCATTTAAAATAAATTCAAATGATAATAATATCAATCTCATTGTTTTCTTTATGCACGTGAAATCAAATATGTAACATTGTCTTGTAGTCCGAATGATGCAGAGAATGCAATAGGAAATAAATCCAAAAAGGATTAAGTAGATTTAAGAAGGTAAACTAAACAAATGATAGAAAGTGAATAGAGTAATGTAGCAATAATGAAGTTGACCATCACAGACAACCCCAATGCCCATGCGATCTCGTTAGATCTCTTTTTTTTAATAATAACTACTGAAACTATATTAGACAGTTACTGTAACACAGCTATTCGAACCTAATATCATCGAAGTTTTAATCGTAGAGTATTTATTTACTCCTCTCAAGGAGTTAGGCACAAGGCCAGTTTTATCTTACTCCCACAAGAAAGATGTGACCGAAGGTCGGGTCAGGAAAGTGGGGTTTGAAAAGCCAGCGCCCGAGAGGTGAGCACTCTAGCCATTAAAAATTGCCTGTGCAGGCCCGTCGGCATTCCCCGGTAGGGGCGCCTCAGCTAGTAAGCAATAAACTTACTCCTCTTCAAAGTGGGGAGGCGAACAATGGGAGGGTGGACCTCCTAGAACTGCACAGGACAGACCCATAGACCGGCGTAAATCAAGCCCCGAAGGCCAAGACAAGACCAGTGTATTGGGTGCAGTATCCATCGGAACAGATACTACACTTTGATCTTAGCCCAAAATCGTAGAGCAGACTAGACTATCAAGCTGTTTTGTATTGTAAGATGCATATAGAAAATATTCTGAAATAACCGTTCACTCTTATACTTGCACAACGCTGGGATTTTAAAACGCTTACAGTATCAGTTTCAATAGCCATTAAACAAGGCGATGTGAATTGCTTATATTTGATATTAGATTTTTATGCGAGATTCGTTTATATTAAGCTAATAAGCATTCATTTATTGAAAATTCCGTTTATCAAATGCTCATGGTAATTCAATTATAACTTAATTCAATATATATTGAACATATCAGACATTTTTCAAAACTGACATTGGTTTACACATATACACGAGTACACGCACACACACTCACAACCACACACACACACACACACACACACACACACATATATATATATATAAATATATATATATATAAGAGACAGACACACAGAGAAAAAGAGAAAGAACAAGAAAGTAGTCTTTTAATATTTATTGTTGTTCTTTTATTATTTTTACTATTTTGTTTTTTTGTTTTCCAGTTCAGAAACCCGAGGGTAATTTTATGTGGTCGAATTCCGAAATTTGTCGTAATTCTTCAGCAGATATAACCGAACGAAAGTTGGCAGCCATTGTGCACATACAAATATTAAAATGATTTACTTGACTGAAATATGATTTAACCAACAAATAAAAAACTATCAAATAACTAAAAGATTTTGTATTAATTCGATAATGAAACACTGTCTAATATGAAATATGCTTATATATATATAAAGTATTATTTTATGTTTTTTTTCGTTTAATTCTGGCTGAGTAAATATATTTATAAATTAATAATGAATCTGAAGTGCAACTGTAGCAAAGAAGAACCCCAAAACAGAAACTAAATTAAAGTAGTAATACTCATAATCTGTGTTTACCTGATTTTAAGAAAGTAAATTGATGTCAGCCAGATGTAAATGAAATTGGTTTTTGACAAAAAAACCTGAAGAAATAAATACCGTTTAGTTTTCGTGCAATGTCTCAGTAACACGTGATCCCATAAAGTCGCAATGTCCTATTATAATTTAACCTATCATATCCATATATTTCTTGCAAATTTAATAACATTTTATATATTATCTACTCTAAAATCCGCTAGAATATAATTAATCTTTCGTTTCTATATATTTTCCAAATGTAGCACAAGACGACAACCAGAATTTACGCCTGAACACAATACTGAACACAATACTGAACACAATACTGAACACAATACTGAACATAATACTGAACACAATACTGAACACAATACTGAACATAATACTGAACACAATACTGAACATAATACTGAACACAATACTGAACACAATACTGAACACAATACTGAACACAATACTGAACATAATACTGAACACAATACTGAACACAATACTGAACATAATACTGAACACAATACTGAACACAATACTGAACACAATACTGAACACAATACTGAACACAGTACTGAACATAATACTGAACACAATACTGAACACAATACTGAACACAATACTGAACATAATACTGAACACAATACTGAACACAATACTGAACAGAATACTGAACACAATACTGAACATAATACTGAACACAATACTAAACACAATACTGAACACAATACTGAACACAATACTGAACATAATACTGAACACAATACTGAACACAATACTGAACACAATACTGAACACAGTACTGAGACAGCAACAATGAAATGTAATAGGTGATACCAGATCAGGCTACCCAGTGGCTCCCTGAGACGAAATTCACCTACATTGACGTTTTTTTTTTTGTTTTTTTTTTGTAAAACTTAATTATGTTCTACAAAACCAAAAACAAAAACAACAGCACCTCTCCCTTTCTTCCTCCCCTTTTTTATTTTATTTTTAGAACTTGAAGCATAAATCTTTTACTATAACGACCAGATTCGGCATTAAATAACCCAAAAAGGGTTGATATGCCGTAAAACAAAACTACCAAACCAAAAACGATGATTAAACATTTGAAGATATAAAGAACTTGAAGCATAAAAACTTTTACTATAATGACCAGATTCGGCATTAAATAACCCAAAAAGGGTTGATATGCCGTAAAACAAAACTACCAAACTACCAAACTACCAAATCACCATCAAGCATATTTCACTGTAGAAAATTGACAGATTACCTATTACATGTTTGCTCATAGCTCTGTATATCAGGACTTAATTGATTATATCACTTTCGAATAGACTAACGAGTACATATGATGGATCCGAGTGCAAGAGAAATACAAAGGGACGGTTATAATCTTTAAAATATATCTAGACTGGAGTATTTGAAATAGCCGGTGAATGTATGGCATCCGGTAGGATGCCCCATCTCAGTCTTCACAATTTTCTCATAGTCTTTTTCCAGGCTATTTTTCTTGTTTTTCACTTTTTCGTTTTATTATTATTATTATTATTATTATTATTATTATTATTATTATTATTATTATTATTATTATTATTATTATTATTATTATTATTATTATTATTATTATTATTATTATTATTATTATTATTATTATTATTATTATTATTATTATTATTATTATTATTATTATTATTATTATTATTATTATTATTATTATTATTATTATTATTATTATTATTATTATTTAAATATTAGTGTAGGGATGTGACACTTGAAGTGGGACATATATATATATATATATATATATATATATATATATATATATATATATATATATATATATATATATATATATATATACTAGCGAAAATACGCGACCGTAGGGAGTATATTTTTTTAGGCTGGGAACATACTATGATGAACGAACTACATATATTGACCTGCAAAGGTGGAGGTTATGCCTGGTCTGATTGTATCATTACAACAGAGCGTATGCTACAATATTCCCATCCGAAATATAGGAGGAAAAACCTGGGAGAATTTTCCCCATGAAAGGGGAAAAAAAACCAGAAAATACACTACACTACCCACACTCAAAAAAATAAGAAGGTAGTACGTGGGAACATTGTTTCATGACAACAGAACAAATAATACATTTACATTCTTTCGAACGAGGATGTAATGCCTATGAGGATTTTCCCAACCCTTTAAAAGGAGGAAGTAATTCCTTAGCTGACGTCTTATGAAAACAGTACCGATACTACACTTCCACTCCCCATTAAAAGATCCTACAATAATAGATTATATAATTGTTTCATTCATTTTAAAATACATAGTCATTAAAACATTAATTTATAATAGTTCCTTGTGTAAGATAATGAAGAGTGGCAAAAATGAATCGTGGACGAGTCCATTGTGGGTGGGACGTCGAGAAAGAAATAAAGGCGACTTGATAACTGTTAAAAAGGAGAATGTTCCGCAGTGCAAGCGAGACTTGAACAACGACGGTTTCAACAACGCGAAGAGCCGAAACGCTTAGTGATCGGAGTATCGATGTACCGTAAGAATGCGAGTTTACCGATATTCAAGGCACCGATGAAGCTTTATTGGCTATGGTACCCAAGCCCGTGTTGCTGTTCGACTTTTGTGTCCGCTGACTAAAAATACGGCTGATAAGCAAGTTATGACCGTGACGGAATCCCCTGAATTGTACTTCACCAAAGTGCGTGTACAACAATTGCTTCAGTTCACGCTCGGATAGACAATGCAGACCAAATTGCTTTCCAATTGGATATATATACGAACGAGTTTCTAGCGGAAACCAAGTCTGTGACCTCAGCAAGAAAAAGACTTTTATAAGACAAAAGTATGTCAAAAGAATGTTTAATATGTGTGCGTAGCCGGCGTAAACCATCCGGTAATGGCAAATAAAGAAAATCAAAGTGTTTTCATATACGTTCTTGTCTTTGTCATTCTTGTTGGACCTTACCGGGTACCCTGAAACCACGGGTAATGCAACACTTGGTCTTTTGGCAAAGATCAAAGTTAAGTATCTGTTCTCAGCATTACAGCTACATCAGACGTGAGGTTAAAAATAATACAGCGTCGTAAACAGGAAAGAGGAATGGGAAAGAAAGAAATAAGGAAAGACACAGATAATTAGTCAGTCAGTAGATCGCTTGCTAGACAGTCAACCTCGTTTTTGTTGTTCCTTTCTCGGTCGGTAAGAATTTCGTGAGCGATGTTTAAATGGTTACTTACGTTATCCATTGATTTGTTAAATATTTTATAAGATTACTGTTAGTATCGACCAAACTATTGGACACATGCAGATTTAATAATACAATAAAATTAGAAATTAATAACATTTAATTTTAATTTATTATGAACTGTTTAAAATATAGACATGCAAATTGGACGTTCCAATTACTGTCCTGAGATCGTTTGTGTCTACTATATATAACTATATATAAAGTATTTCATAAGTTTAGGAGGTGTTGTTTATTTAAATAACATTAACCTGTTAACGTAGAAATATAGTAGTGATAAATGAAATAAAAGATGTTCGCATTTATTCATTTATATATATATATATATATATATATATATATATATATAGGGTGGGCCAAAATAAGGGTCCTATCTTTAAATTTGAATAACTTGAATTTGAATAACTTCCACAAAATAAAAGTTAAACTCACCAAACTTTATGTGTGTGTAGACTGACCCTTCCGAGATTTTTTGAAATAAACAAAACAAATTTTAGCCGAAAAACACTTCTTAAAACTTACAAAAACTAAAGTATTGTTTTTTACACTGTTTTGTGTTTTTTAAGCAAAAATAATGTTTTCTAAATGAGGGTACGTTCCTTAGGGCTAATACGGCTCATGCTTGCTTCGGAAGGGGTCCTTTACTTATTCTAAAAAAAACAAAAAAACAAATCAATAAATAAAAAAGTTATGAATTTTTAAAAATAGGACCCTTATTTTTGCCCACCCTGTATATATATATATAAGTGAGTTTATTGAACTTTCTATATTATTTGATTTGATTTATTTATCGTTGTAGTAATAAACATACACATTGGATACTTGTCACTTCATCGATTGTTGACGCATTTCGCGACTGGATAACTTTGTCAGCTCTTTCAGTTTCTCGTATTTGGACTGGTACTTCATCACCTTGTTTTATCTTCAGTCAACCCTCTGGAGGTCTTTCCTGATAATGTTTTTTTAATTGTATGACTTGGATGGATTATATAGATTTAACAAAAAAGTATGGTTTTGGGTTGATATATTTGATGTTATATATTTTTATGTATTTTTGTATATATTTTTATATATTTTCAAAGTTTAATTTTATTACCTGTAGTAGTATAACTGCGGTAATGGTCCTCTGAAGAGAAGAATTATCTTTGAAAACTCATGAGCTAAGGACTTTAAGATACTTTGCTTGAACTTTGAATTCTAATAAAATTTGATTGACACCTTATTTTATTACTTGATTTTATTTATATATATATATATATATATATATATGCGGAAATATCATATTAAATAACTGAGTGCATATATTTAAGTGCATGTTGCTTTTTCGTATTATCTAGACAGATAATAATCATCTCCAGGGTTTAACTCGGTAAGATCTATAGTGATATATATGAGTCTCACACCAGATTCGAATCTGTGCCTGAAAATTATAACTGGTTGAAGTGAGAATCAGACGTATCATTCCCCTGTCGAAAGTTACATGTTTAATGCAGTTCATAATCCTCCCTAACGTATTAATTTACTTCTATGACCTCCACATCTTTCTTCCGTGGTTTTATTTGTTCAAGCAACGTAGGTAATTATTATGCCTCTAGGTTATGCGGAATGTGTGTACTCAAATTATGAACATGATTTCGAAAGAAACATACATTCTAAATCTCTCTTTCTCTTTCTCTCTCTCTTTCTCTTTCTTTCTCACTCCCTCTCTATCCATATCTCTCTCTTTCTCTCTCTCCCTCTCTCTCTCTCTCTCTCTCTCTCTCTCTCTCTATATATATATATATATATATATATATATATATATATATATATATATATATATAGTATAATTATTAAATAGGGAGGTGGTGTCTGATCAACACTGCTGGGATGATAAAAAAATACTGTTTTGTTTTTAAAATCCCGAACCAGTTTTCATGGTAAACAACTGCCGATCCCTTATATAAAAACATATATAAAAAAATATTTATATTAGAGTAAATTCTTGGAAGTTAACTAATATAGTGATTGCAGTAGATTGATTGACTTACTAGACAATAATCTTTATTGATTTTGTGCGACTTTAATAAATTCGTAATGTTTCATGTTTGATATACTTTTCGTGTTCAACACAATCGAGAAAAATTCCGAATAAAATGAACTTATTTAAAGAACGAATATTTAATAAGACGAATTATTTTTCAAAGAAAAATATTCATGGTTTAAATATTCAAAATTTATGCCAATACAATTTTATTATTAAGTATAAATTCAATGTTTGCTGTCAAGCCTATGCAAATTACATAAAGATAATACATTTGAATTATGATTTCTAATCAAGTAATATGCTAATTATGTTATCGTTAGGCAATAAATACTGTAGATTTCATTAAAACTGGTTGATTTTCTGAATTGTTATGATTTTTTAAGTAAAGGGAGGGGTCAAAATGCCCATCGTCTGACTGTTCAACAGATAGTGTTTCTTACTTTAGTATGACGTCATTTTCATTGCTCTGACCTCCTTTACGATTGTCATTTATAAGTATTCATAGTAAGACTCAAAACGCGTATTCTCTTGGTATTCTTATGGTTTAAGCTAAACAATTTCTAATGTTCAATTTATAAATATCGTTATAAAGAAAATTATCGAATTTCGAATGTTCATTTCATAACTAAAACTAAATAAATGAAAATGTAGGAACGGGGATCCTACAATATAATTATGAAAACTATTTGAGTCCACGATAAATGTATTTGAAAAAAGTGTTGTTTTATTTTAGTACAGGGCTGTTTTCAATTGAATCCTTAGACAAAGAAAAAGGCATACCGAAAGACAGCGGAAGCACACACAAGATGTAGATGTATGCCTTCCTGCACCATTGAGTAGAATTCTTACTGATTGCGCAATTTGAATTCCTATAAACGCCTTGTTTTTCTGGTTCGTATTTGATGTTAATGTTTCGAGAGAATGGGAACCGCAATCGTTGTTGGCTTTGCTTAGTAATTCTCTTCTTGCGCGTTCCACTTTTCCTCGTCTCTTAACCTTTGCAAAATCTCTGCTAAGTCGCTTAATCTGTGCACCGTCAGCTTTGATTAAATAGGATTAAAAAATGTTAAACATCCAGAATAGGATTACGAAACAACTTTCAGCTTCGATCAAAATATGTTGCTTTGCGTCGCTGTTTAGATTCAGAATGGGAACATAAGATTTGAATAGGTTGACGGCAGAGCGAGATAGGAAAACAATCACGTGAAATGAAATTTCTCTTCAGAAAATGTTTCAAAAGAAACAAAGTGAATAGGTAGAGGGTGAGAGAAGTAGTGAGATATGAATAGAGAGGGAAATAATAAGAAAGTAGAATAGAGGGTGAATGGGTAATAACAGAGAGACAATAGTGACTGTGATATGAAAATAAGAAATGAAGAAATACGTTAATCACTACTGATAGAACCTAAAAGAACAACGAAGAAAAAACTCCAACGGTAGATATTTGGTAAGAGATAATATCACGAAACGTAAAAATAAAGGAAACACTTAGAAGTAAGGAAACGAAATTGTTTAAAACATTTAAGGCGTTAATAAATAAATAAAGTCATTGCCTATTAAATCGTATTTGCATTAAAGGTTTATATTAAGTCGATAAAATAAAAGATATTGCAAGCAATTTTTCGAAATATTTTTTCGAATAAATACGTTTTTGAGTTATAACGAATATCTTATTTTCTCTGTTAAAATCGATGTACACGAAAAAGTAGAACCAAACGGAGAAAAAAGAGACTCTTAATGTTACGTCATAAAAGTTTTTACAAAAACATAAATAATAATAAAACTAACAGACTATCGAAACAATGAAATATACATACATATATATATATACATATATATATATATATATATATATATATATATATATATATATATATATATATATACGTTTCGTCACTTTTCAATCAGGACTCATCAGTATAGAGATATGACTATTCACTACCGGTTGTACGATTCGAAACCCTGAATTACAAGTATTTTTCAATTCAAATCCAACGTCGTTAACAGCGCGGCCAATATTAGAATAGCCGATAAACTATGATAAATTAAACAAATTTAAAAGCGGCACAATATCCAGGCATTCTACTTCTATTAAAGAAGGAATGATGCATATAGAGTAAGTGACGTCATGCTGTGTTTGTACTACCATTTAGAAAGATATATATATATATATATATATATATTATTATTATTATTATTTCATGTATCCACATAAATTGTCATGACGAATTTTAATTTTTAATCTATCAATTTTCAGTATTTACTTCAACAGTGCTCGATACGTAGGTGGAGCTATGTAGTAAGTTATGAAAATAGATTTGTGGCAATTAAGCTGCACAGAGGCGCTTGCATTTCATCCCCGGAGGGAATCTTTAGGTTAATATATATATATATATATATATATATATATATATATATATATATATAAATCATTAATAAATAGAAAACATTATTAACAAACGAGGGATTGGCTCGAACAAGGACGATTCTTTTTTCTACTAAAATGTATATTAAAGTACAAAGAATAACTACACTTAAAATGCAATCTTAAAAAAACTTACTACAGTAAATGTCCCCATTATTAATTGTATTTCTCCACATACAGCAGAATATTTTCTATTAAGTGTCTATAAGCCTATCTTTCGAACACATTTTTGTTTAGCTGTCTGGAAACGGCGACCATGCTTCATCACATCATCCTCTCTGTAGTTTACCCGTTTCCTGCACTTTTCCACTATTCTATTTAGATATATATTGCTCAATGTGACTGTTGATTTTTGTTGTGTTCCCTTCAGTCCTGACACTTTCTATTTAACTACAGATGATATGGATTCAAGTTTCCTCTTTACTAAAAGATAGTTTATTCTGATTCTTATGTTGGTTCACTTAACTCTATACATTGCTATTATTATGATATTGTTAACGACGTTAAGTGTTCCCATTGTTTTTTCCCCTTCCATTTGACACAATCAAGACCAGAGAGCACTACTGACAGTACGCATATGTTGATAATCTCAGCTTGTATTTGATATGATATGTGGTTTGAAGTGAGAATTAGCCTCTTTTTGGTGAAAGCTGTTCACCTAACTCGTTGTTGTATGACATCATTGATGTGATTTGTAGCAGAAGACACATGTTCTAAGTAGTAAAAAAAACAAAGATATATGCACTATTACGATGTAACCTCTATCCATTGTTGGGTGCATTTTGTCCAACTCGCGAATCCAAATGTAAAATTCGGGAATCAATTAGTAATTTTCAAATAAACACTTTACTTAATCAGCGTAGTAAATTGTTTTTGTTATGTCAGCAATAAAGTCTTAAATAGATAATGTTTAATTTATTCATAGTTAGTATCGCCTATTGTTGGGATTGAACCTTTAACTTCCAGAAAATGTCACTTAAACTGATTTTATATTAATATTTTTATTATTTGCCCAGATGTCCATGTGACTGATGAAGACAAATATACACCTATGGATTAAAAAAGGGTTCCATTCGATATCTCATATAGATTCCCGAGTTCGGCATAAAGATTCCAGCAGTCAACAAGATGCAACTGGAGATGGTCGAAGGTTTCATCGACAGAGATGTTTTGAGATTAACAATCAAGATGAGAATAGAAGTCCGAATAATTTTTTATCATAACATATCTTTGTCTCTTAACGTTTGGTTTACCTAACCCTTTGCTTTGTGCTTTCTTAATAATCCCATACTCAGGCGATTCATATTCCAGTGACTACATCTCTTCATACTTCTGTCATTATTATGTTTCAACCATACTAAAACAAACATTTTAACGTAAGCTGTCATTATTATGCTTCAACCATACTAAAACAAACATTTTAACGTAAGCTGTCATTATTATGCTTCAACCATACTAAAACAAACATTTTAACGTAAGCTTATACGTATTTAAATACGTAATGGTAAATATATTCCAGTCTGCTTCTATAATTTCCTGCAAGATGGGTGAGCGATTAACAATTGATGCTCTTCTTCCAACCTCTCTCTTTCTTTTTTTCCCCTCTCCTAATGTCAGTCTATCTTTCTATCAATATATATTTCTTTCTATCTCTCCTATCGGGAATGTATCGCGCAGACAAACTTCCTTCCAAGTCATATACCTTATGCATTTTCAAATATCTAATGAAACTACTATTCGTAAAAAGGACTCAAATATCGTAAGGTAGGATATCTGCAGTTAGAATGTACGTCTTTGTTGTTGTAATTCACAAGAAAATCAAGGAAACAGATTTAAAAAATATTTTCAAATATGTGACAGTAGCAACTATTAAAAAAAAACACAATGTTTAGTAGTTTATTAATGGACATTTAAAATGTATATAATTGAAATAGAAACCTGAAGTAGTATATATGTTGACGCAGCAAACAATGCGGACGATAAACATATATCATTCGTTTTTTTTTATCTAAACACACGAACTTGCGCCCCGCGAAACGAGTCTTCTTCCACTCTCTTCATCTCTCTTTCTCCATCAGCGTATATTTATCGCGTAGATATACGAAATAGAACAGAAATAAACGTGTTTCTTTAATTTTCATTCAGACGTTGAGTACAGACTAGTCTATGGACGAGCAGCTCATTTCTCTGTCACAAAAGTTAGAAGAGCTGCCGCGTAAACGCTTCCAGGCGTTCCACAGGCAGAGGCAGTGCAACCAATCAGTACAAGATGAGAGGAAAGATTTAAGCGGTGCACGTCTCAGCGCTACCTTTAAGCCAAATCCTCACTGATGCTTTGACCGTCGAATGTACTTTCGATACAGTTTCTTTTCAAGCTGGAAGCCCGCTTCGAACCATATATTGAGTATCCGACCCAGGCCATCCAGCCTGTTGAAAGGGCACGTCAGCGCAGCCGCGCCGCTTCAGTATGACAACCTCAGGTCATTGGATTTGGTTATGTAAAATACATCCCCTGTGACTTCAACGTACCGTTTGAGTGCTTTAGTCATCACGACGTAGTCTCGAAAGCTCAACACGCACACGGTGAAATCATTAGCACACGCGGAGACCTGGGCTTGCGTACGACCTGGGAGAGCGATACCGCATAAGGGTGATCTTATCGCGCTGCCCCTTAGTTTGTGCAGGAAGTGCTCTAGTGCAAGGACATAAAGAACAGCGGACAACAATGCCGTACTGATCGGGAAACGGCGAATGATTCCGAGCGCATTCCGTTTACCTGCACCACTGCCGTTGGCTGACGATACAGAATGGAGAGTCATTTGCGGATGTCTGGATTAAACAGGCAGCTACTAGAGCATGTTACAGGAAACGATTGTCAACTCTGTCGAAAGTTTTAGACTGGGTTGAATTTATAAGCGCGGCTATTTCGTCGTCTTCTAATCCCGCTATGACTGTGCGGATCAGATGCAAATTGTTCTGAATCGGTCCCCTCTGTACTGCATAGTTGTTATCGGGTTACACTAAGTCACACATAACGACCTGCAAACGATTCGCATGAACTTTTGCTAAATGTTTTAATTATGTGATAAGCAGAGTTATGGGCCTAAAATCGTCCAAATTCCGTTCCATGCTCGTCCATTTTCTTCAGTAATGTGATCACTTTTTTGGTGACTTGAGGAGGAATAGATGCCTGATAAAACCAACGTTTGATCACATCCGACAGAAGAAGAACGAACATGTGCGACAGCCTCAAGAACAATTCTTAGGGCAAACCATCGAGTTCCAGTGATTTGTCAGAGCCGGCCGACCTCAGCGTAGCCGAGTCCGTCACATTCTGTCACCCGACTATCAAAGCCAGTTCCTCGCGATTCCTCTGAGCGGGGTATTTAGCCAGATATCTGCTAAAATCTGGGACGCGGAGCCTGGGCAGTTGAGTGAAGCTATCAGTGAAATTCTTCCAGAACCACTCACAGATTTACCGAATCGATACGAGGGAGTATTTCTTCAGGTTCCGATCTGTGATATACCACAACAATACGCTCTTTTGTGTAAAAATTCACGGCTTTGTAAGACATTTTTTCCAACCTAGCTCTGACTAGTTGATGCCTGTAGCTCTCGTTTGCCGAACTTACAACTTATTTTGTAACCGCTCTTCTCTCTAGCCCGATTTAAGGGGAGATTCTGGTTATAATGAACAGCAAAGCGTCTAATTAGTTTTTAAGTAAACCCACCACTTAGTCCCGATAACCGCCCCCACTAGAGGCCGTTGAATGAGTAATACAAGCTTTTGCTGGAAGTCACGTATCTTCAGCAAGTACGTATCAAACTTCAAGTACCTAGCTAGCTTAAGTCTATTTCCTAATGTCAAACAGGCTACTCCTAATTTGTGGTCAATTGTCCTAACTAGTGGGCCTTGAGGCAAGAAAGTCTACGCCGGCTTTTCTGACTAACATCCTTTCCATTTTGCTAGTTGAGCAAGAAGGTTCACTAGTATGCCACGTCCACATATCCCGCTCCAACTATCCGAGACAGAACCTGTCAACAAGATTGCACGAGGTAATCAGGTTAGATAGACTGCTTTCATACTTATCCAACCGTCTAGTCCCGCCTATCTTATCTATCTTGAGATCAAGGATGGCATTCTAATCACTCATTAAAAGTATCATCTCAACACCCGTGAGAGACATCCTAAATCATTTTAAAAATTGTGTTTTTGGTGCATACACCGCAACGATCCAAAACTTGAATTTTCATTTGCTTTTAGATATAGATAGAAGCACGTAATTAGGAAATATTTGGAGCAGATATTTCAATTGACAGCATAATTAACGTATACAATAATTGTGTTTTTAATAATTGTTTCATGCATGCGAAACTTCGTGCACTTACCGAAATAAACAAATATTGTTAACGGCAAATAATGGGTATACATTCGTAAAATGTACATAAATGACAGTGAAGTTCTTGAATAAAGTTATTGCAGTAAAATCGAAATAGAGATAATTCTGTATCATCTGAGACGGAGTGGTCATTTGGTTTGAAGGACTGATCACTGGATTACTAGACAACATTTATATGGGCGGGGGGGGCTAATTAAAAGTAAGCGTCGACCACACAACCAAAAGTGTATACATACTGCATACAGAACGATTGACTGAAAGCAAATAGCAAAGTGCCTGGATGAGAGAATTTATCTTTTGCTCGTTCTTTGTAGGAATACTCAATGCAGACTTATAAGACACTATTTTAAAGGAATCACAGCGATGAGGAGAATCGTAAGGGAGATGTATGCAATGAGTTTATCATGATTCTATGTGAATCTGTAGATTTCCAACGTAATTTGACTTATTATTAAAACGTAAGAGGTTGTCTGGTATTGGAAGTCAACAAAGAATTTACGAATGCATTGAAACATTTGATTATCAGTCTAGCGGTGATTCAATACAAAAAGTATCTGAAAAATTGTATTCCACTTTGAAGCCTCAGTTGTAACGTGAGTGTCTATTAAAAATAGTGAAGCAATTCGCTTTCATAAGTGAGTGCATACTTATCATATATGTGCTAGTAAATGTATATCATTGGCAAGACTTAACAGAGACATTCACTTTACATATATTTTGTAAATTATATCTGGCAAGTGTAATGCTTTGGTATTGAATGTGCTATGATTTGTGTGAAGGATTGTATGTATTATAAAAATGATTACATGTTTAAAAGCTGATATAACTTTACGCATCGGACTTTTGAATCATGAAAAATAGTTTATCGAACTTGATACCACGTAAGAAGAACAATACTCCAATCACCATAGATAGACACAACAATTAAAAATTATAGGATAAAGAAAATAAGCCCGCAATGCCTAATACTCCCTGATGAAGATAATCTTTTGACTATGTCAATGACAATTGATATCTATCTTATATCATTTTCAAATATCTATTGTTGATTATTGCAAACTTATAATAATGTACATATAAATATATATATATATATATTAAATTCCCGAAACAGTTTTTCATGGTAAACAACTGATGATCCCTTAAAATAATGTTAGAAACAAACTAATATAATAACTGTAAAAAATAAATTGACTTACATGAGTGTTTTTTTCCACTGAAAGACTTGGGACTATAAGTTATTTTTTTGTTTTATTTAGTATAGTTTTAATGGTTGAGAAACTTCCGAGACTATATATATACTATAACATTATTAGAGTTACAAGGGATGTCTTACTGTAAAATAAATGAAATATAGAAAATAGCAAGGTCCCAAAATATATTAATATCATATAATGAATTCCGGAAACGCATATCAAAACTTAATTGTTTTTCATTACACACCAAATATTATTTGCCTTTGTTGCCCGAAAATATTTATATCATCTAAGAAATAGAAATAGACAACCTAATACAAATCAATGTCATAATATTATGTTGAGGTTTATATAAGAATAAATAGAACAAAAGGAGAACTATGAATATATTCTCTGCTAGATTCTTCAATATTTCCTTTCTATTATTTTGTACTTGTTTTCCGTCTTAATTTTGATTTGGAAAATTGTTACTTTTCTCTATAATCTAAGAATCCAATGAAAGATATCTGTCTGAAACTCGCTGTCTGACAGAAAAAAAATGTTTATGAAAATGATCCCTTCAAACGTTGTTAAATAAAAATATAAAATAAATAATTATAGATATATGAGTGTAAACCATACGACAAAAATAGTGGAAAACAATTATGCTTCGCCAGTGTTAACACTAATACTCATTTTCATATAAGTGAAATAAAAAAGCAAATAAAAAATAAGAAAAAAACGCCTACAACTGGAAAGGTTAAAAAAGAAAAAGAAAGAATAAACGCATCATTCAGTATGGCAATACGAAAAGAAAAAGAGAGAAAAACGTATCAATCGGTATAGAAGAAGGAAGGGGAAAATAGTATTATAATGGAAATTCATTTTAGAATGCATGCGGTGTCTGACTTAATATGTGTTACCCCATAAACACTAGTGATGTATTTGTTACTGGACGGATTAGTCTAGTAAAAGATGATGGTTTATATTTCTCATAATTTTACTTTAGAATCATTTGCAGAAAAAATCTGACTGTGAAATATGAGTTTATTCTTTGTATCATACGGGTTGATGGATATGTAATATCATTGTACATTTTAAAATAACTGAAATGTTATAATTATATTCAAAATGATTCCGTTTAAGATGTAGGTAAGTTTTACAAGGTCGGTTGGTTAAAAATGTTATCGGACATTATATGTTGCACGTTGTATGTTGCGTGTGTGAAAGAGGGCTTGTGTTACCATCGACCATGATATATTGATGGTATATTTATGGTATATTCATGTGAATGTTATTCTTCAATTACATGTTTGTTTACATTATTTATTTTCACCTCCTATTTTCCAGATCTTTCAGACATGAACACCGAGAATAAAAACGATGACTGTCTATGCCTCAATAAAAAACATATCACCGTAATGAATCAGCTTCCTTATTCACTGGATCTAATTTTCTACGACTCTTTGTTTTTCTCCACTGTAAATGGTGTCTTCTTTTTGAATATATACTGGAAATTAAGATACTCTAAACGATCGAGCTGAGAAGCACTCCATAATAATGCTTCCATTGCAGAAAAAGATAGGAAAAGGCATCAAACTTAATGGGGGGCACGTCGATAGTGACAGATTGCAGGCTCTTATTTGGAATTAAAGAAAACTTTTGTCGACACCAGTTCCGTTACATTTCATACGCTTATGATATAATATCAGGTTTCGTATTTTGCTAGTAACAGAGTTAAAATCTCTGAATAGTTCGACCCATTCACGTTACTGAAAAAGCCGATATACAAACAAGAAAAAAATTCAAAGAATTCAGTAGTTCAGAAAGTAACGATAGAAATCGGGACAACGCGGTCGATGGCAAACCACGCAACGATACACCGGAATACTGAGATGGATTGCACTGAGCTAACAGTAATTCTGTAAACTGACGAAAAGATTTTTTTTTTCGTGGGGAAAAATAGCTGTCGATAGAAAAACGTACATCCAGTAAGTGTGGGGATATCAGCTAATTACTAATAACAAGCATAAAAAAGCATTAATGACGGAAAATGTCCTTTTTCAGCCTCAACACAAAACCTACGTCTTGAGTTCTGATCAACTAAATCGGGATGGAGGTCAAGACCCTATTTAGGTTTCTAGACAATTTAGATCCTATTGTCATCGAAACCTTAAATCCGCCTTTTTCATCATTTAAGAACGTAAACGAATTCATGCTCACAATAATTTTAATTTATTTATACTTTATATTAAGGAAAATTGTTGAACCCAATATACTCGTTTTCCTTCCGTTAAGTATTTTTTTCGAATTTCTTTCTTTCTATTTAACAATAAAGGAAAATAAAACGTTTCATTTCCAGGAAAGTTGGCAATTGTACCTAATTATTATGAAGAAAATGTTGTATTAATGGTTAATAAAGAACCCATGTCATGTGTCTCTCTTTTCGATATTTTGTTTCACAATACGATTATTTCATATTTAATATCTGGCAAATGTAACTTTTAGCATCCTATTTTATATTTACAGAAATAAAACGCTGAAAACTTCACACGCCAACAGTGTCTTAAAATTACGTTTCAACAGTTAACAAGGTAATTTGAGACGCTGACAAATTATACACAGCAACAGCTTGTCAAATTCGCGTTTTGATATATGAAATGCTAATTCGATACGCTAAACAATGTCAACAATAAAATTAAATGTACAAATAATTCGTTAAGAAAAGTAAGTTCTTATTATAATGTCATATGTACGTACATCTAAATTACGTCTAATTTCATTGTTTGGGAAAAATCGCAATGATATCAAGATTTAAAAGTTGATTCCCATTAAAAATATACGAGGGGCGTTCCATAGGTAATGCCCCTGACTCACTTCCAGTTGTTTGATCTAGATGAAATGTTGCATGTGTACTGATTTATATCTGTGTGGGTTATGTTGCAAAGAACAGCTCTGAACTAATTGTGGTTTCTGATTTACAGGTGTTTGAACTGTGTCAGGTGTGAAATGGAGCCAGTTGAGTGTCGTGCAGTGATCCAGTTTTTGTATTCGAAAGGACGCACACGAAAGGAGACTTTTGATGAAATGAAAGAAACTGATGGTGATGATGCCCCATCATATGACCTTGTAAAACGCTGGCATCGTGACTTTAAACATGACCGGAAGTCTATGGAAACAGCTGCCAGACCTGGTCGTCCCTCTTTTGCCATTGATGAGGCATCTGTCCATCAAGTGCAGGCTGCCATTTTGGAAGAATGGCACATTACTATTCGCCAAATAGCCCAAGAGTTGAAGATTACTAACGGGGCTCCGGAAAGTATCATTCATGATCATTTGCATATGCACAAGGTGTCATCCAGATGGATTCCTAGGTTGCTTACACCTTTCCAGAAGCAAGAACGCGTTGAGTGCTCGAGGATTAATTTGGAGATGTGCCAAGAAGATCAGTCAAAGTTTTTCAAAAGAATGATTGCACAGCATGAAAATTGGGTCCATTACTATGATCCAGATACCAACGGCCAGTCGATGCAGTGGAAGCACTTGGACTCACCACCTCGAAAGAAGGCAAGGGTGCCGCCCTCCGCTGGCAAGGTCATGCTCACAGTCTTCTGGAACCAGGATGGAGAAGTGATGACAGATTTCCTGGCAAAGGGTACCAAAATTACAGGAGCCTATTACGCTTCCCTTTTGATGAAATTAAGATGGCTATCAAAATCAAGAGGCGGGGCAAGATCAGCAACGGTATCCTCCTTCTGCAGGACAATACTCCGGTCCACAACTCGCATGTCGCCAGATCAGAAGCACGGGCGTATGGCCATGAAACCTTTTCCACCCCGTTTACTCTCCTGATTTTGCACCCTCTGAGTTTCATCTCTTCCCAGCCATGAAGTTGGTTTTAAAAGGAAAGCGTTTCCCAAATGATGCAGTCTTGATTTCTGAGGTAACGACGTGGTTAGAGAACCAACCTGGGGTTTTCTACAAAAACGGTGTCCAGAGCTGCATTAAACGATGGGAGAAATGCATAACTCTGGGTGGTTCTTATGTAGAAAAAGACTAATAATTGTGCCAGGTTTCATTAAGCTACTGCTATGGGAAATGGGTCAGAGGTATTACTTATGGACCGCCCCTCCTATAATATATTAATCAAATATTCGAAAAGGCATAAAGTACTGGACTGGTGAATCGCTGTCCCATTTGAGGGTTATTGGTAAGGTTCAGAAACGTATCTATAATTTCATTAGCCCTGCTTATTGTTATTCTTTGTTTTTCCTCTCTCACAGACGTTATTTTGTTAGTCTAAGTTTTTTCTATAAATACTATTATATAATGTGTTCTTCAGTCTTCAAAATTGGCTGATCTATTTCATGCTTCCTTTGTTCCAGCTCATTTAACTCGTTGGTCTAGTGGTCTTCATCGATTCAATGTTTTTATACCTCATTATTATGCAGCTTTCTATTCCAGGAGCTTCTTTACAAGAACTGCAGGCTT
>OY744537.1:5948537-5996037 GCA_963556195.1 Sepiola atlantica | reverse complement strand
AACCTACTTAAATGAATTTTAAGTTATATAAGCGAATATAATACACAGCAAAAATAAAATATATAAAATAAACTCAGACCTATCTATTTTACATTGTAATTTTATATTTATTGTTTTTGTTAACAAACCATTAGTCAATGAGCCCCATCTGATTAGTCTTGTTTAAGCGAGATAAAATAAAATTATAGTGTGAAATTGCTACAATATTGATATGATTGTTTTCTGTTTAGCACACACACACACATATATATATATATATATAAATATATATATATGTATATATATATGTATATATATGTATATATATATATAAATATATATATATATATGTATATATATATATATATATATATATGTATATATATATATATATATATGTATATATATATATATATATATATATATATATATATATATATATATATATACATACAGGTGATTGATAAGTCACTTACCTATTTATTTTTGAAATTCTAAAGTTAAAAAATACGGTAATACAGAACAGTAAGTTTATTCAACAAATTCATTTATGGGAAATTAAAATTGCAGCAAATTTTCAAAATTTCCACCTTCGTTCTGCAGGCATAGCTCCAATCTTTTTTGCAAGGAATTTACGACTCTTTGTAGCATATTTGATTGATTAATTTTTTTAACAAACTCGGCAATGATTTTTGATTTGAGGTCGTCATTGCCTGTCAACAATTGTGGGAGATTCATCAAATTTGGCCATATGAATAACAATAAAAGTTCGCTCTTCAATTGTAAATGACATACTACCTGAAAAAAAAGCACATATGATGATTTACACAAATTTAAATGAATAAAAATAAATATATATAGAAACAAATATATAAATGGACACATTTTAAATAACAAATAGCAGTAATTAGTGAGTAAGATAACAATTATCACAAGTTCATAGTATGTTTGTGCTTCATGTGGTAATCATTTTAAATAGCTAAGTGACGTATGAATCACCCTGTATATATATATATATATATATATATATATATATATAGCAAAAGAGCATGAAAAAGGTACAAAGTTATATCTTTAAATTGAATGAATACTTATCTTGAATATACAAAGCTCAATATACGAGATAGAGAAATATTATAGTTAGATGAGTAATTTTGATTTCCTTAACCCATGGATTTTCAAAAATGAGCTGTTATTGTCAGTGGAACTTTCTGCAGATGTCAGTAATGCATACTGTGATGCTAACATTTGGAAATATAAAAATATACAAAAACATATATAAAAAAGAAGAGAGCAAACAAAAGTAAGTTCGGTAAATCACATAATGGAACATCATAGTTGTGTTGAAGATATAAAATACTCTCCCGAAAAATTCCAAATCAGAATATCAGGAATACCGTTGTGTGAAAAGTAATCCAGCCACTTAGATTCAGTGAAGTAAAGTTGAAAAATTGCGATCGAAAAGTTTAAATCTATATGACAAGCTGTTAGTTATTTGATGGAGATAGGCATAAAAAGAAGTGTAAGAGTGTTTCAAGGAGAATTTGCGAAAATTTCATTTCATACGAAAATGATAAAATCAACCTTTATATGTATTCGAAGCCATTAAAAGCATACTCTATTGGCTTTAGAATTGAACTAAATATTAACCTTGTAATTGTCTGTATCTCTGAGATGCGGTGTTTTCATTATCGATTTCGGTGTTCGGACTACCTTCCTTATCTCTTTTTGTTTCTACCCTTAAATTAGGTAATTATTGATTTTAATTGAAATCGATCCAGCCAAGACATGAAGCCACCTAATGTAAGAAACGAACAAGAACAAATATGGTTATCGCAAAGACAGAAGATACCTATTGACCTTAGTCTTGAAAAATCCAAAATTATAGGTAGGAGGAAAAGAGTCACAAGGAAGATAGTTCCACAAGCCTGCGGTTCTTGGAAATAAGTTACTGGAATAGGAAGCTGTATCACAATGAGGTATCAAAACAGCGAATTGATGTAGATCACGAGACAAACGAGCCAAATAATTTGAAACAAAAGAAGCGCGGAATCGATCACATAATTCTGAATAACACATGCCATAATAGTATTTATAGAAAATACTGAGACTAGCAACACCACGTCTGTGAGAGAGAGGGTGTAGAAAAGAAGAAACAGTCGAGCCAATCAAATTACAGATACATTTCTGCACCTTCTCAAGGACCCTCAAATGGGAGATTTAAATTGAATTAAATTAAATAACACCAAGATAATTCGGTCGATTCGTTCGATCCTAGTAGTTTGATTAAATGGTTTTTATTAAACAAAACTCAACAATTTAAATACCGGAGTGTAGAAGATAGGTGTGGGGGGAGGCAAGCGGTTGTAAGAGCTGGAAATAGATGTATGTGTATAGGGTTGGGTACATGAGGATAGGAAAAGGTCGGGATGTAAGATGGGTAAAGCTTGGGAGACGAGTATGTGTGAGATGCATAAGAGACGAGTGGGTGGATTGATGAACAACAGTGTTACAAAATAATATAAACTCGGAGTGAAAATAAAAAATAAAATAAATAAAAGCATGTGTATAAAGAATGGAAAATTTAAAAATCAACAAATGAAACATTAAAATTAGATTAAATCAAATGAATTAAGCACATACGTTTTGTGTAGCTCATTTTCATAAAATATATTTAATACAACCACTATTACTGCTCTACACATATATAACTACTTTTGAAATAAATACTTTAACCAAAATTATATACGATAATCGATTTCTTAGTGGTCGACATGAAGATTCCTCGTTAGGATAGAAAATGACCAAAGACGGCACTGGCTTTGATCCCAATGCTCAGAATAATCAATTACGCATTCTAATTTTGCGCATAACATTTTTGATTCAAATGGAAATATTATTTGCAAAATAAACTGATAAATTATCGTCAAAAATAATGGTGAATCGATGATGTTCGTATTTGAGATTAATTACAACCCATAGACTAATTATAAATCTCAGCATTTATTAACCAGCTAATTACTAAAAATAAGAACGTCGTTAGGTTATCAATTTTAACTGTAGTTAGTAATATTTGATTTTGTTTAAATAATTCGTAAATATACATAGTGCAACAAATAAATTATTCAAACAATTAAGTAATATTTCATAACACTACAATTTATATGAAATATAAGATGGAATTTAACTTAGGGTTAATTAATCGCTACGAACATATACACTATATTAAATATTATTTCATACATTCTATAAAAGACATCTCTGCCGGAATTTGGATCGCTTGCTGTTGTCCGCCGATTTGTTAACTACTTTAAATTAACCCGAACTTAAAATATCATCCTATTTCTTTGGTCGCAATTCAACTAAGAGATTACTTAATATACGTGTTAGATTCTGCTCTTTGCCACTCATAAAAAAACTGACGACAGTTAATGAGAAAAAGATGTGTTAATTCTATTCTGTACAGTTCTCCCAAAAGGGGAAAGTCGTGTAAACTGTATTTCCTACACACTTTATACCCTTGCTGTTTGTTTGTGATTGTTTGAAATTACTTTGACTGTGCCGTTTTTTTTTTTATTTGATCACAATTTCTCATTTGTAGATGTAAATTTTTCAGATGTGTATTAAATTTGATCCATAGTTATTAAGCAAGTTTTGTTTATCTTTTCTTTTTCTAGCTTTGTTTCTTTTTAGCCAGCTTAGATGATTTCTCTTACGTGTGTTTTGTGTGTTGTTATGGTATTCATTAACGAAATCTATTTTACCTTATTGATAGCCAGACCGTGTAAAAGTTTTATCATACCAGTGTTTCTATCTATAAGGTTATTATGCCTTATTTTAAAAGGGCCAACTGTAGATACCATGTATACAGATACTTATGCATAACATCGTCTCTGCAGGTGCGTTCAAGAGAAACTGTTTGTGTGACAGATTCTATTGCCTTTCATAATTTTATTCTAAAATTATGAAAGGCATGCGCGATTTTCCTTCTTGTTATTTTCCCTCTTACTTCGTACTTGGTATCATTCCTTACTATTAAACACAATAATATCATTGCTATCATTAAGTATACTTATATGAAAAACAAATTTAAATCGTTTAATATACTTATTATCGTTAAATTTGAGTGAAAAATAGACTATATACAGCTGACGTAATACAATTAGACATTTTTCAATACTGGGGAAGTAATCTTATGATAGTTATAAGATTATTTAAAATTGAAGATCTAGACACTTTTATTTTATTGACTTGTCGCCTGGATTGCATTACGGTTAGAAATCATTTTTATCAGTCGAAACTTATCTATCAAATAGTTTTACTGATGAATATATGCATGTATCATCGCCGCCTTGAAGGCCAAATATAAATATCTTCTCTTGATAATTCTCTCAGGAGTCTGGTGTATTTTGAAGACAGACTACAACAATGATTTACTTAGCAAAATCGAGATTGAATTCTTTTACTAAGAATTGATTGACGATAGTAATAATAAATAGCCGTAAGATCATCTAATCGTAAGTCGGTTACACTAAAGGCAGTATTGTTTAAGTGAATACTACAAACTGAATGTAACTACAATATTTAAATGAATCTTACGCCACATCGTAAATCTAAACCGGTCAATGTATAATGCAGATAATAAACTTTAGTTAACCCTGACGTAATAGTCTATAAACTATCCCCGTTAAATAATTTTGCATTGCTAAATATATTTGCAATGAAGTTAAAAGAATATTTCTACAAAACAGTATACAAAATTTATCGCCCATGTTTTTTCACTAATACATATTCTTTAATGGAGATAGCAGAAAAATAATCACTGTATAAACTCCAATGACAATTGATTTAATTGTTGTGTCGGTGCCGCAATATTGCATCCTTATGTTTACTTAAAAGTACTTCACCGGAATGTGCTCCGATGAACTTACTTCACTTTTACTCTCTCAACGTAAATATTTACGACCATCCCGATTATCAGCTACACCCAAACCATTTATTATAGAGGTCTCCAAATGCAAAAGAACTTTACACTCTAATATCCCTTTTCCTAAAACCGCTTGTCCATTGAATTCCATCATTGCTTCCTGTTTCTCCGACTAAACTATCACGCAGAAATTTAAATGTAACGTGAACAAAGATATTGCTGCCGAATTCCCTACTTAGTTTGTCTTCTATAAATCTGGAACCTTATCGAAGTAGCATCTTACGTGTCAGTAGCTATATGTCTTCTTTCGTGTTAATAAAAGTACAAACAAAATAACAGTGTGTGTGTATATATATATATATATATATATATATATATATAATTATTATTTATGTATCCACATAAAATGTGACAAGGAGATATAATCTTTTATGTATAAATTTTTAGTATTTACTTCAACAGATGAGTAGAGCAAGTATCCATCAGAACAGATACCACACCTTGATCTTAGCCAAAAGGCCAACCTTAGATGAGTAGAGCAAGGTAGTAAGTTATGCAAATATATTAATGGCAAATAAGATACATAGAGGCTTCCGCGTTTCATGATCCGTAGGGAATCGTCAGGCTAAAATGCATGGAGTTTGTATTGCCGGGTGTTTTCATATATACACATAGTGTTTAGTCTATCAAGTTAACCAATCAGATTAGTTATTATTACATTAGCCAATCGTTGTGCTTCTCACAAACAACTGGTTCCGTTGATTTTACTTCTTATTTCCTATTCTATTGTTATCTTTTCTATAGGTTGGACCATTCCTGTTTATTTTTTTGTCGAAGTAATGGGTGAATTATTTTAACACGTTGTTGCTTGTATTTCTATTTTATGTTTTAGTTTATTTTTTTAATTATTTATTTGTTTATTTATTTATTTATTAATACGTACTGTTGACCTAAGAAAAATGTTATTCTGTGTAAGCGTTTATTCGCAATTTCACATCTACAGTTTAATAGGTTTTGTGGGGTCTTTACAGTTTAAGATTTCACATGTCTCATTCAGCCATACTATACACGAGTCGTCTTAATTTCTACATGTACTGGCCTGTATTATTTTCCATTCGATTATTCGTATGCGTCCGTTTTATTGATGCTCCCAATAAGGATTTGCTAGTGCTCTTTTAATTCGGCGTTCTTTGTTTTTAAATGTGCAGTTGTGGTCGTAATATCTGGTTTTAAAATCTAGGATGGTCATATCTACGTATTACTTGTTAGTCGGTCTTTTTTGTTTGGCAAATATTGTTACTTGATAAACAATACGTTTGGTGATATATTCATTTCGTAGTGGGCAAAGTGTACGAGTTACGCAGTTACAGCTTTTCTCTTTATCACTAACTTTTCCATTTCTATTTGGGAGATTGCTATTAGGGGTTTATTATTTCTATTTGTACTGCTTATATCTTTGTTCTTTTTAGTGTTATTTTTACTATTTTGGTCACTTTTTATGCAATGTAAGTTTTATTGAATCACATTGTTCTACTATTTCTTTTTGTACTACTATCTTTTTTCTATTAGTAACCGCAGAGACAGGAATTAAAGGTTGTGAATCATTGACTAATTAAATGGTAAATAGCATGCTTTTAAATCTTTTAAACAATAAACTTACGGAGAATAAACACATCTCTAGTTTTATTCTGTTTTATTTTAAGATTATATTTTCTATTCTCTCTTTTTTATTCCATATATCTTTTTCTTTCTCTTCTTTCTTTTCTTTGCGTTTTCTTCTTCATTTTTCTTCTTTTTTCTTTTCTCGATATTTAGAAGAGCCTTGAACTTTACCGCAGTAGAAATATTGGCATAACATATATATGTATCGCTTTATATCTGTATATCTGACTCCACAATTACTTCTATTGTCACTTACTTAATTTAACTGAAATTTAATTACAAATATTAATTCGCGCACGGTTGCCTATATGTTACCAACCTTCCCATTTATGTTGTCTTTCCTCCTCTTCTCTTCCCTCCCACACCATTTCCTTATGCGATTTTATATCTTCTTTCTCATGCTTCGATAAACGCTTGTTCGACCTCAATAAACATGATGCACGCTCCCTTCTTCTCCCTAATTGTTTTAATACCTCCAGCCACCACCATTTTTTGCCACACCTTCCACAGTAAACTTCATTTTCCACACCACTACAATCTATTTGAGCTTATAATTTCTATTTTTATTAGTGGCCTTTTGGACTTAATTTCTTCTACTGCTATTTTCAATCTAGATTTGAAATCTAGCTTTAGTATGTGGCATTATTGATATATCCATTGGTAGGTTCGATTTCTAACGTTTATTTCCTTTGAACAATTTAAAGTCACATGCATGAAACCAAGTACGTTGTTTAGGCATGGATTTATACATAATTTTATTGATCTCTGAATTATTCTCAAGCACAATTCGAGCATAATTTTTTGGGATTATCTGTAATCATAAAATTATACTCACACATCTACAACTTTAAAAATACATTCTTGGATTATTATAAAAAAATTATTTGTTGGAGCATTCAAGATTTTTTTAAAAATAAGGTAACGGCTTATCAATGCCAAAGCCCACTCGAGGATAAGGGTAAAAAATTTAACTGGTTGACACCGAGACAATATCGCGATCACCGACACGATGGTGACAGCATTGCTTTTTTACGGTGACGGTTCAACAAGAACTTGTTTACAATGGACTTGAAGACGACTATATTGTGGTCGCGGCACTGTGTTCCGCAGACGGGAATTTCTAGGAGGAAAACAATTCTCAGGGAAGTTTCGTCGCGTCTCAGGCACACAGAGGGAGGAAGGGAAATTATTTACAGTTGTAGTAGCTAGGCGGGTTCTAATTGTTAATGTTTTATGAGGGGTCCATAGATTTGAGCTCAATTGAGCATCTGCCATGAAAATGGTTGTGAAAAACATAGAACATTGTTCTGACTTCTATGTTTAAACAGTTCGGATAAGTTACGTTTGATACAACTCTCTGCTTATAATTGGGATCGTGTTATACCTGTTTAATGGCTTATATTGAGACATTTTTCTATATAATGTTTTACAAAAATTCTTTATATTTTTTATATTCAAGATATTTAACTCCAATAATTAATATTTAATTGTTATTGTTCAGTCCTTTTGAGAATAAGAGAAGTATCTTTGAAAAGCCATGGTTTAAAGGTCAATTTGTATTTGTAGTCATTACTTGAACACTTGATGAGTTAATAAACTTATAAATTATGACACTTTCATCTACTTAATTACTACATTATCCGTATATATATATATATATATATATATATATAGAGAGAGAGAGATAGATAGATAGATAGATAGATAGATAGATAGATAGATAGTGCATGTAATATATTTGTTTCTATAGATGTAAATCCAATGAAACGCCAGTGTTTATAAAAAGTGCTCAATAAGAGTAGAGCTGTTTTTTTGTATAATCTTTATTCATACAAACATAAATAAAAAATTCGTTCATCAACATCGAACTGATAACACCAAAAAAACAAGATGAGGACTAAAAGAAAAAAAAGAAAGGTATTTTTATATATCTTTATTTGAAATTCAGTAATTCTGAGGAAGAAGTATATCTTCGAAAATTAAATTGAAAAGAAAGTTAATAAAACTAAAATGCATTGTCTGGCGTTCTAATTGCTTATTATTATTTTTAATAATTAATATTTCCATATAAACAATGCTTTCTAACCAAGGACAACAACTTATTATATATATATATATATATATATATATATATATATATATATATATATATATATATGAAGAGCCTTCAGAGAGGAGCAATCATCTCAACTAAATTTTAAGTTCCTCTGTCTAATAACTTATCATATTACATAGCGTATGTATTATATAAAAAAACTAAACACTTTCTAGTCTTTTTTTCTTACACTTACACAAGGGTCTCGAATGTTGGAAATACTTTTCGATGTTTATCTAAATTTACAATTTTAAGAAAAAAAGTAAATGAAAACTGTATGAGATCGCCATGGGCAAATAACAAATGATGATAGATTTATAGACCAGAACCGACCAGAAAATAACAAGCGATTTATCTGACTTTTTTTCTTGCATATGATGACACTATCATTAGCGTATGGTTGTTTCCTGTTCAGGTGGAGTACTTTCCTCCTTCGGGCAATCATCTGTTGACGTACATCATTTCTCGTTTATATTTGGGACGGATTTAGATATTCATTATTGATTCTATTCACACGGTTGATAGGTTTGCAGGAAAATCGTTAAAATCATATTTACTTTATGAATGTTATATTAAAACGTACCAAAGCATCATGAGTGAGAACCAAATGTTATCTATATTTAACAGGAAGACTCGGCGATTTAATGTGTACTATTTCGCTATACATATAATACCATATTACCTTTTTATTCTTGTGTTTTACATTTTATAATATAAGTTTAATATGTTGGCCAAATGATGTACACATAAGTGATTGTGTAGGGAGAGCGTGAGTAACGTAACAATAATTGCAATACACGTCGATAAATTTATAATTTTAAACCCCAACAACGCACACCTCCCATCTACTACTTACCAAAGTCTCAAACCCATGATTTCTATTCTTATATTAAATTTCATTTTCCATGTTATAAATAAAATAAATTCGGACGTGGTATTTCGTGTTTATTGATGCCAAGTGTTAACGCAGACCCCACGTTAAAATTGTACATCCTTTGATCAAAATGAAATATAATTATTCAGTTACATTGGTTAATGTAGTTTTAGAAATGGTTATGGTGGTTAATCTTACCACTCTGAGAAGAGTTAGTGAGCGAAAAAATTTAACAAGCTAGAAACAAAACAAGAACAAAATTCCTAGATGAGTAAACGTATTCATTTTGTTATTTAACTGGTTTCTGTATTTACGGCAGTTATAAATAAAATGCATTTTTATTGAATTTTCATTAATAATATTAATATACTTTAATAGTAGTAAACATTAAGAATTCGTATCTGTTAGATATGGGTACTTATACAAGCCTTTAACCGGACTCGATTCTCGTCTGTCGACGATGATGGATTTACCTGTTCGCCATTTAATGTGGCCAGGGTTCTTATCACTCATGCTACAAATAGGAAAACTGTAAAATCAGCACAATAGGACTATACGAATAAATTTACACAGTTTTATGTCGTCTCCGTTAAAAGCTAATCTGTTAATCGTGATCGGTTTTAAATATCTCATCATGGAGGTGGGCAACCGTTATCAGCTTGGACACCAGCCGCTGGATAACAGACGTTCGACACGAACAAAACCGCCAACTCAATCGACTGAGCTCACTGGAAAACCGAAGTCACTCGCTCTTTCAATGGTGGGCAACTTGAGCCCCCCCCCATATTATTCAACATATATTCATAAGTTTATTTATTATTGAAAATGTATGTTCTTGTTATTACCGATTGTTACAATAAGACTGTAAATGTAGCCAAACCGCTCATAACAGATGCCACGTTTACCAACACAACCCTCATCGCAATTAGTGCTCCAAAATTATATTTGAAATCGGTTAAACCCGGTTTTTATTTGATAATTGCTAAAACCGAAATTGATTTGCAAAAAACGAGTTTTAAGTTCGTTGTTTCCGCTTTAAAAGAAACATTTCTCAATTGATTTCCTTTTTACAAGTTTCGTTGCAATTGCAGGTAGTGTAGCTTTTAACAAGTTGAATGTTGTCTGTTTCATTGGAACGAATCGCAACACACTGATTATTCATCTCGATGACTGAGAAAATAATTCCTTAATTAATTTTTTTTTACGAAATTATGTTTATAAGTTCTAATGGTTTTTCTTTCATTGTATCTTTTATTTCATAATTTCGATTATGCGAATATTTATGTTCATTTTAATGTTCGCACATTCGCTGATTAAAATGATGCATGAATCAAATACATTTATAAGCTCATAACATTTCAGAGTTAAAACCTGTTCACTGAGAAAATAGCTTTACTATTAGCTGGAATGACGTCATCACATCCCCACAAGAATCTTTAGAATAATCACAATTTTCTACATTTTCTGATCGATATAAATTCATTAGGAAAGTGAGCAAAAAATATAGGATTTACACTTCTTTAAGTCAGCAAAATACGGCTTTGAAACGTTTCTGACAATGACTTACTCGGTTTTGAGAATCATAGTTTTCTTTCCTAAGAGTTAATTGGTGCAGTATGCATATTCATTGTAGTAATGTGTAATTACTGCATTTAGGCTTCTTTAGGAAATAAAGTAGAAATGATTCTTTGTAGCTTATTTACTATAAGGATATATACTATATATATATATTCTTCAATTCATCTGACTTCTTTTCAACGGAGATTTATCACCCGAACAATCTGCATATATTTCTCACGGAACTTTTCCTTTCATTCACTGCGTTTTTTTTAACAAAAATTCTTTTAATAATAATTTTATATTTTTCAAATATTTGAACTTTGTTTTTTTCGGAAGCCAACTTATCCATCTGTATTTCTCCTCTGATGATAAGATTTCGATCTTTGAAAAGCCTTGGCTTAAGGAAAGAATAATAAACACTAGTTTATTACTGAATACACCTGGCATTGAACAATCGAAATTTGAAATAAATTTGGACAATCGTCTCATATTTATCACTCTTTTTTTTTCTTCTATCTCTCTCTCTCTCTATATATATATATATATTATCGTTCTTTCTTTTCCTTCCCTCTTTCTCTTTTCCTCCCTTCTTATCTCTCCACCGTTCTCACTTCACTGTCCACTCTTTCTCTTGCTTATGATTTCCCTTCCCTTCTTTATATATGTCCCTTTTAATTAATTTCGGAATTTTTATATATATATATATATATATATATATATATATATATACTCGAAGATTACTAGTCAAATTGCGGACAAAATAAATTCCCTAAGCAAAACAGTTTTGCACCATTTTATGTCCTCTTAAGAAGATTAAAATCAATATAGAATGCAAGTCAACCTTATGTCTACAATGTTCTTTCAAATGTGTATCAAATACAATTTCATGATGTTGATTTTAGAATATTGTCATAAAAAAAATGCCTCAGGGTCGTAAGAAGAAATTTGAATTCATGACATCTTGCTTAATGGGTGTCTAATGACTATGAATCGCTGAGTTCGTCGAACGGTGCGGCAATATATTGCTTATTTAAATGTACGCATGGGTAACGAGTAATAAATTGTAGCACCGTTCCAAGAACTCAGCAGATATGAGCAAGCCAGACTTAAAATTATTAAATTAATCAATCGAAAATAAAATACTCGCGAAGAACTGAACATAAGACTTACGAATCCTAGATCCTTCATAATTTGAAAAAAAATACTTGATGGACCATCCGAAAAATCGAAAAAATCAAAAAGTGTCTTATTAAGCAGAAGCATTCTGTGTTGTTCAGTAACGTTTGCCTTAATGTGGGTATATATATATATATATATATATATATATATATATATATATATATATATATATATTAACATAGTTCACCTCAAACAAGGCAGGCCACCACGTCAGACGTAAGGGGCTACTGAGAAAAGAAAGGTGGAGAAGGAAGTGGGGTTCAACCTAACTTGGGACTTGCTCGGCGAGAGGTCTGTTTACATTAGTTTTAAATTTCTGCATGTCTGTTCTGTCGGGGAAACAGGGGGCAGGGAGAGAGTTCCAGAGGCCAGCAGTACTAGGAAAGAAGCTATTTGAGTAAAAGGCTCTCCGACATCTGGGGACCTCCACAGTGAATGAATGAGATTTAGTTGATTGTCGAGTTACTCTAGTGAATTTACGTCGAGGGGGCACCAGAGTAGCCAATTCATCGGAGCATAATCCATTGAAGTATTTGTAAAACAAGCACAAGGATGCTACATTGCGGCGATGGGACAGAGGCTGGATCTTGTTTGACAGTGAGGGTCCTATTAGGTTGGCGATTCTTTTTTGGACCTTGTCATGGAGGGAGAGACTAGTAAATGATGCACCTGCCCAGATGTGACAACAATACTCCATTCATGGGCGAATAGTGGCTTTGTAGAGATATAGGATAATGTCAGGTGTGAGAAGTTTACTAGCACGGTAGAGGGAGCCAACCTTCTTTGCAGCAGCCTTGGCAATGTCTTCAATGTATTTGTTCCAATTCATGTTACCTGTGAAGGTTAGGCCGAGGAGTTTGAATGATGAACTCTCAGGTAGGGTGGTATTTGCCATGAAAAACGGTGGTTGAAAAGGTTCCTTGTAGTTATTGAAGGAAAGGAGCTTTGTCTTTGCGGCATTAAAAATTACCAACCATTTATGACCCCAATCCACTACAGCCTGGAGGTTATTTTCTAAAGATTCAGCCATTGCCTCGGATATGATCGCGTCTGTTTTACCAACATAGCGAGAGTAAAGCGTGGTGTCGTCAGCAAATAAACCAATCTCACACTCTACGTCATCAGGGAGATCGTTTATGGAGATCAGGAACAGTAAAGGTTCAAGGATAGATCCCTGGGGTACACCAGCATGTATGTCATGTTGCTTAGATGAACGGACATCGAGGACAGCCTGGATTTTTCATTTGTCTAGGCAGGATCTAATTATATTTAGTAATTGCCCAGTAATACCGTATGAGCGTATTTTCAAGAGAAGCCCTTTTTACCATACCTTGTCGAAGGCCTTGGATATATCAAGCGCTACTGCCCTAGCTTCACCTGCCTTGTCGAGTGTATGATACATGCGTTCCGAGATGACCGTTAGGATGTCCGCAGTAGATCGTGCTTGTCTAAATCCATACTGGCTGTCAGAAAGAAGTTTAGCATTAACTAGGTGCCGTACTATCGCTAGATGTATTAAGGATTCACAGATTTAGTAAAGATCGACAGCAGACTGATTGGGCGATAGTTCTGAGGATCGGTTCTATTTCCAGAACTCTTGTAGACTGGTACCACAGATGCAATTTTCCAGCTATCGGGGAAGCAAGATTCAGCTAGACATTTATTGTAGAGTTTGGAGAGGACAGGGGCCAGTTCATATATATATATTTATATATATATGTTTTTAAAGGATGTGGGCAATACAAATTCTAGGTAAGACGTTCGTTGGTAGGAAGGAAGGAGCAAAAACAATAAATCGAATACGAACTATGACTTCTAATTTATTTTTCCTAAAATCTTACATAACAGCAAGAGTGTTGTTAGCTGTTAGTGTTATGTCTATATGATTAAAAAATCATTATTTAATATTTCGGAAAAAGAAACTTCCCTTTGTCAAAAATAATCAACACCATCGTCAGTGATCGCCCACTGCCAACAACCTGTGGTATTCTCTGGAGTCTGAGTGACAACAAGTCTCCTCAGACTTCCAGTATGCTCCACCTCTTTTCGTTCATCACCGCTGATGACCTTGCGGTATCTCAACAGCCACCCACCACCGGTTTCCCGCTGATAAGGGCCATTGGTACCCTCTGGGGGCCGAGTGGCAACAAGCCACCCCAAGGTCCTAGAGCTGTCCGCGCTCTTCCAGTGGAGGTCTGGTTTGCGCTTTCCCTCCTCGACCCTCTGTCCATAATTTTCGTGGCGTCAGCCTATGCTTGCGCCTCTCCCGTGCGGTTGTATTTTCCCCGGTTTATTATTATTATTATTATTATTATTATTATTATTATTATTATTATTATTATTATTATTATTATTATTATTATTATTATTATTTTATGTCATGTTGCCTAAATGATTTCACATATTTTACTGTTATGTTTACATTATTATTTTTACTTTCAAACATCGAAATAAAAAATGATATAAAAATCAATTAATCTGTACATTTATAAATTGTGAATTTTATGATGAACTGATTTTATTAGGAAAAGAAACGTGAAATGCATTATAAAGTTAGAATAAGAAGAGGAGCAAAGGAAATTGATCTTTTTACTTCATCATTTACCAATTATAATCTATTTCATAGGTCATCATAGGATGCATGCAAGTTAACTGACAATAGTCATTATTGTGCGCAGAATTTTATATTAGTAACTATTTAATTATACATATTATAAGTGAGCATTAATTGAACGCTAACAACAATCGTACATAATTCACAAACACGTAAAATATTTATTTCCCAGAATTCTTTCTTATCCTTTACATATTCTAACAAGATTGAAAGTGAGATAAGTCGGTTACACAGAAATCATCTTTAAATTAAAAGTCATACTTCCAAGAAGCCTCGCATTGACAACAGAGTTTTAATCTTATCGAGAAATTAATATGGTTATAAAAGTGAAACTAGGAATGGAAAGGTGTCACTATTTAGAAGTGACAGTAAATAGTAAAGCATTGCATAGTGTAGAAATAGACGCTCTCTTTCGTTCAGTCGGGGAACCAACCATATATTTCCCGAAGGAAACATTCCACCCCCTATGAAAGACAAGTTTGTGGAAACTAAACTACAAAAACATTATCAAAACAAAAAAACGATAATGGGTATTGTTGTTACTAGAACTGCTACTGCGAATGATGTGACAAGAAAAAAAGACATAGCTATACTCGCTGCTACTACAATTAACACACATACCTCATATCATTGAGACAAGTACTGCTACAGGACAAACGTTACCTATATTTGGTACGGAGCGACAATTTGATACGACTTCTGGAAGCCGCGACCCCCTATATAAGTTAAGAACTATGTTACAATATGTCTATTAATTAATAACAGAAATGCTGAAAACTAAACAATAAATGTAATTTATTTTATTCATATTTTAGCAGTACTTGAATTTGTCATGTAAAAAAATGCGAATTTAAGATTCAATATTAAAATTGTAAATTTAAGATTTGATAAAATAAAAATTGCGTATTTAATAGTTGATAATATTTCAAATGCTGAATTTAAGATTTGATAATATCAAAAATTGTGGATTTAAAATTTGATAACATTAAAAATTGTGAATTTAAGATTTGATTATATTAAAAATTGTGAATTTAAGATTTGATAATATTACAATTTGTGAATTTAAGATTTGATAACATTAAAAATTGTGAATTTGAGATTTGATTAAAATAAACATTGTGAATTTAAGATTTGATGATATAAAAAGTGTAGATTTAAGATTCGATAACATTAAAAATTGTTATATAAAAGTTTGATTATATTAAAAATTGCGAATTAAAGATTTGATAATATTACAATTTGTGAATTAAAGATTTGATAAAGGTAAAAATTGTTAATTAAACATTTGATAATATTAAATATTGTGAATTTAAGATTTGGTAATATTAAAAAAATTTAATTTAAGATTTGCTAATATTCAATATTGTGAATTTAAGATCAATACAATTAAAAACTGTGAATTTAAGATTTGGTAATATTAAAAATTGTGAATTTAAGAGTTGATGATATTAAATATTTCACTTTACGAACAAAAGTTTATGATATTGTTTTTTTGTATTAAATCTTTAATTAAAAAAAGAAAAAATTAATTATTAATATATATAATTTTGCTTGCATACATAACTAGAAGAAAAGTCAGTCGTGAATTAGGCCACAGATGAAAGGTTTATGACTTAAAAAACTATTTAGTAGATCAGGCTGAATTTTTGCATGTGATTACTTTTATTTAAAAGCACTAGACCTATACATTACATTTGGAAGAATCAAATGCTTAAATTCCGTCAAAAACTCAACCACGACGGTACTTTTCAAGGTCAATGCTCAAGTTCATATAAAATTAATTGATTACAATATAAACCAAATAGCGAATCTCTAAGATGAAAAAACTGCATTTATCGCCAAAATGGGGCTCACCTTTCAGTTTAAAAACAAAACTTAATACCTTTTTAAATGTATTAGACGTTTCGATGTAAAAAGAAACGAATCATAACATTTTTATTGACTAATAATTTCATACGCTTTCATGAAACATTAAAAGGTTCTTCTCGTTGGAATATCTGCAATGTGTGTCTCAAGGAACGGATGGCCGATATAAAAAATAAACAAAGGGAAGAATCGTAAAACATTAACAGCAAAGATACAGACAAATAGATTAGTCGCAGATGGCCAGGTTGCGCAATAAAATTAAGTATAAATCTAATTATGGGGTTATTTAGAAGGGTCTGTCAATAAAAGGAACAATTCCACACGGAGGAATAAAAGCGAAGCATAAAGGATAACGGTCTAAAAAGTAAAAGACAAAGACAATAGGAATGTTAAATAGAAGACAATTCTCTGATGGGTGGAATTCACGAGATGAAAATATTAAAAAAAAACAAATCCTCTATCACCAATCTAGTTGGGGTAATAAACAAAATACGATTTACTTGCGGTTAATATATATATATATATATATATATATATATATATATATATATATATATATATATATATATATACGCAGCAATGTATATATTAATTTCTCTCTCATACTCTAATTCTCTCTTTATATATATATATATATATATATATATATATATATCATATGCATCCTTTTCTCTCAATATTACCGTTCGAATATATACGTGTATGTAAAACATTCATTCGCATGTCTATATATGCATATGTATATAATTTTTGCATGAATGTACATATATGTACATATTTCTTGAGTATGTATATCTATATATACATATTCTCTATATAGACGGATATATATATATATATATATGTATATATATATATATATATATATATATATATATATATATATATATATATATATATGAGTGTATACACCAATATGTTAAACATGATTATATATACATATTTATACATATATATATATATATATATATATATATATATATATATATATATATATATATATATATATATATATATATGTATGTATGTAAATATATATAAGCTTAGGGATATGTGTATGTACAAGTTTAATTCCTAAACTAATTAACTGATCATTATGAAGTTTGGGACACAGCTGCTAGGTATCAGATATCTAAATGTTTGCTATATTCAGTTTAATTTATTTGATGCAGAGTTTATGGTAAAGAAGGTGAAGCTCCTTTGAAAAATTAAGGTATTTCCAAATCAAAATATTTATGGCTATAATGTTATGCGTTTAATCTGGTAAATAACTTGACTCTAGATCACCACAATCATTAAACATCCAAATAAGGCTTTTCCATGTGGTTCAAATACGGGAAAGCAATTTGGTCGATTATTAAGGTGTCTGCGTACTATTCAGAAGAAAGCATCCATATTTCGGCAGGATTCTTCAACAATAGATTTAACGGCGCAGATCACGATATCAGAAGTCGGCCTTCCATAAGTTAAGGGTCTGAGTCCCATGCAGATAGGGATCTAAATCATCATAGAATAGACAAAATACACAAGTACAACTAAGTGTAATGCCACCTAAATATATGGGGCTAACAAAATGACTAAAGGCCTTCGTTGCAAGGTCACATAGATACACTTTGGAATCCCAAGTAATATATATATATATATATATATATATATATATATATATATATATATATATATATATATAATTATAATATAAAATGAAGTAATAAAATAAGGTGTCAATCAAATTTTATTAGAATTCAAAGTTCAAGCAAAGTATCTTAAAGTCCTTAGTTCATGAGTTTTTAAAGATAATACTTCTCTTCAGAGGACCATTACCGCAGTTATAACACTATTGGTAATAAAATTAAACTTTGAAAATATATAAAAATATATACACAAATACATAAAAATACATAACATCAAATATATGAACCCAAAAATATACTTTTTTGTTGAATCAATACAATCGGATGTTACAATCAGATGTACCCGGATGTTTCACTAATTATAAGATATTAGTTGACGCTTATATCTTTTGTTTGATTGCGTGATTTATATATATATATATATATATATATATATATATATATATATATATATATATTTATATATATATATATATATATATATATATATATATATATATAAAGAGATTGTAGTTTGCTTGAAACATTGCTGGTAAATATAAGTGCAGATTAGTCGTCCGAGGCTGTAGCAATGCAATTTAGTTGCCGTAAAATGGAAAAAGTGAAAAGAAATAAACGAAGAGAGAAAGTGAAACTCAAAACGATTTATTAATAATTTCACGAAAAACTGATTAAATACCAAAATAGTAAATACTGTCTGGTAAATAAAAGTTCGGCAAAGGGTAATCTTAAATTTTCGAAAGAAAAACTTTCATTTTCAGAAGACAACAATAAAAGACCGAGTGGGTCGAAAAAACGGGAAAAACCGGTGTCAAAACATTGAAATACCGCAGCAGATAATTGGAAGTAGGAACGCAGAAAATGTCAAAATTCGATTAAGCAATTATTCAACTAAAGTTAAAATATTATAAACATTTGTTTACTAATATACTAATTATTATAATTTTATTATATTTTATTTTATATGATTCATTAATTAATTTTGTTTTCTCTTTTCTTTATTCAATTCTAAATTTAAATTCACGTGTGGGCTGTAATTATTGTAATATGTGCCATCAAAGGGGGACAACTTAAGGAAAAATATATTTAGAAATGAGATTTGAAATTTGAGAAGGAATTTGAATTTTGGAATGGATCAATGCCAAGGAGGTAGGAAGGAAACGTTGGAACGGGGGGGGATAAGAAGAGACGTTGGGGAAAGGGGGGGAACTAGGGATAAAAAATACATACACACATATACATACATAAAGTGTAAATATCTAAATACATATTTATTTATTTTATTTTATTTTTATTTTTATTTTTAAGTTAATTTAAGAGTATTCCAAGGGTATTATACTCCTAGAACTAAATTTATATGAATGTATTCTATTTATTGATTTACAGATTTATTTTTTATTTTATAAATATTTGTGTAAATAAAACTTATATAAATTACTCCTTTTGATTATTAAGAAATATTATATAAGCGCAGTAAAGATTCTCCGGATTTAAAATTGTGGATCCAAACCGTACCTTGTTTACTATATATATATATATATATATATATATATATATATATATATATTTAAAGTAGTTCACCCAAAACAAAGTAAGTTACCACTGTAGACGTAAGGGACTGTTGAGAATCAGGATGAAAATGCTGTAGGGGGTCATCCTAGATTAGTAGCTGTGCGGCGAGGTGCTTGGTCACATTACTTATTAATTTAATCATGTCGGTACAGTCGAGGAAACTGTGAGCAGGTAGAGTGTCAAGGGCCGGCAGCACAGGGAAAAAATCTAGTGGAGTGGAAAGCTATCCGGCATTTGAGAACCTACACAGTCAATGGATGGGATTTAGATGATTGTCTAGTTGGTCGAGTATATTTACGTCGACAAGGCACGAAAGCAGCAAGTTAAGCGGAGCACATTCCATTTAAGTATTTGTAAAACAAGCACAAGGATGCAACATTGATGCAACATTGCAACACATATATATATATATAATATATATATATATAGATATATATATATATATATGTGTGTGTGTGTGTGTGTGAGTGTGTATGTGTGCACCTATATTTTGTCTACATACACATGTTTTGAAATGATGAGGGGCATACACATTATTAGTTTTAACCCAGTTTTTAAAAAGCGAGAGGAAAAGAAAGGCAGAAAGAGAGATTAATATCAGAGGTACTCACGTTAATTCCATGAGGTAAATAAAATGTATGTTGATTTTGGTTTAGATTCGTAAATTATGAAGAAAAATATTTTGAAGAGTCAGTCTGCTATTTCCTAACTAAGTGAAAGGAGCAGCTTGAATTCACATTGATCTTGTCACCTGTTATATCACGCCCACAGAAAGGTTAAGAGAGATAGAGTTTCTTGCCTGAACCCACGAGGACGTCCCCAGACGTCATGAGTAAACAATAACAACTTATTCATTAGTATAAAACAGTAAGGGTAAAAATGACAGTTGAACGTTATATTGTATTGTATGGTATTTCGATCTTTATATTCAGTTAACCGAATAGAAATCAAGTTAAAAGTTAATATAGAACTTTAATAAAAAAAAAATATACAATATAACTTCAATACAATTACACGTTTTGTAAGGCATTCTTTGCCTTTTCATATTCAACATTTCTTTCATTGCATTACACAAAAGAATATATAAATGAATAACTGAGCACAGGTGAGTTGTTCAAAAAGGGGAATTTATAAAAAAAAACTATTGTAGCAAGATTGTAGCACGGGGCGGCAGACCTTTTCGGAACGTTTATCCTTGTCGCGGCATCCATGTGACAGGATCTTTTATCCTAGGGAAGAATTGTGGCGAAATGTCGAACGGGAGACGTCTGGCTGCATGTGCACGTAATTTACTCGCAGTTCTTACCAGTGAGCAATCATCGTTTAAACGATAATCGCTGTCGTCTTCTCTTCTGGAACCGGCTGGCTGGGAAGGACATTCTGTGCTGCAAAAGAACCTTATTTGTAATAAGGAAAGAAACCATTTTTCCGTTTTCTTATAAAAAAAGATTTATTTTCACTGAAGACATTATTATAACTTTTTTGAGAGGGCTACAAACGCGTGCATCTCTGTCCGAATTTAGAACCAGTTCCACTCTTTCGTTAAAATCTCTTTTGTTAAAATCTCTTTATCAGCTAAAGAGAGAGAGAGAGAGAAAAAGAGGGTAAGTGAGAGAGAAGGAGAGAGAGTGAGAGAAAGGAAGGGGGATACAGAACCAGTCAAGGTACACCTGCTTCTTTGTGTCTCGGGTAAGATGTTTTGAATTTGTTTAACTCAAATATTCTGATATGTGACCCCATCAAAATTAAAACATGTCACTAAATTGGTTTCACATTTATATTTCACTTGTCAGCTCTGGTGTCACGATCACACCGAGTACAGAATCTCTCTGTTGAACTTTCCTGCTTTCCCGAAATTTCATCACAAGTTTGGCACAAGGCCTTCGAATGCAGTGGGAGCCCTCAGCTCCCTAAAATCTCACGCATTGTGTCACACTATTACATTATCGGCATTCAACTTCTATAAATATATGTATTTTTCGTGTAATAAAAAACATTCCGTTTCAAAAAGGATATTGCATGATATAAATTAAAATGTAAAAAATCAAATTTAAATAATACATCAATATGAATTTAAATCAAGTATAATGTGTTCCGGTTCATTCGTAAGTAAGCCAGTATTTTAAGGTTGTGTTAGTAGCTAATTAAAAAGTACAAACGATGATTTACTTCATGAAAATTTATAATTTTAAAGTATATTTTAAACATACTCATGTATCAAAAAGATTGAATGCTTTAACAACTATTTACCTCAAATAATATTATACATTGTTAGATGAAAACCACATTGCTTAACAAAATTAAAATGCAAACGTTTTACTGGAAATACAAACGGCATAAAAAAAATAACAATCAAGGCTCTCACGCAACGCGACATTGTTAAAACTGACATGCTGACACACATAAACACACACACACACACACACACACATATATATATATATATATATATATATATATATATATATATATATATATATATATATATATACGAGGCCTGTCGAAAAAGTCGCGTTAACTTGGGGTTTGGTGAAGATGCGATGTGTAACACAAATTAAAGAGTGGTTCAACCGATTCAAAAATAGCCGCACATCAGCGGAGAGTGACCAGCGTTCTTACAGGCCCAAAACTGCTCGGAGTGTAGCTGTTGTTGAAAGGGTGCGAAAAAACAGATCATGCGGAACGCGACGGCGGAGATGAACACTGTTCAAAAAGAAGACTTCGAGGGGTGTTTCCGGCAGTGGATAGATCGGTGGGCTAAGTGTGTGCAAGCACAGAGGGCATACTTTGAAGGGGATTAGTGCTCCAACTCCTTCACGTATTTAAAATACTTTTTCTGGCCTAAGGTCAGATACATTTTAGATAGGTCTCGTATATGTTTGTGTGTACATATATATATATATATATATATATATATATATATATATATATATATATATATATATATATATATATATAAAGTATAAAGTATAAAGTATAAAGGTATACTCAAAAAAGAATAAAAGGGGAATACCAGTAGAGTGCTCAATTTATTTTTAAATATAGATTTTAATCAGACATGGACCAGAGGTTTCTGACAAGAAACGCGTTTAATTCCCGATTCCGTCTTCTTCAGCATAGTCTGAAATAGTAAATGATGAAATTTCTTCAAAAAACACTTATAACCGTTATGAAACGCTATGTACACAGAATTTTGAAATGGAGGACCGGCGAGACGCTTAGATCAGAAAAAGCCGTTAAATAAGAGATTCTATATTTAGAAGTGAAGAACGAGAAGGAAGGAAGAAAGAAAGAAAGAAAGAAAGAAAAGAGAGAAAGAAAGAAATAATAGAATCTCTTATTTAACGGATTTTTCTTATTTAAGCGTCTCGCCGGTCCTCCATTTCAAAATTCTGTGTACATAGCGTTTCATAACGATTATAAGTGTTTTTTGAAGAAATTCCATCATTTACTATTTCAGACTATGCTGAAGAAGACGGAATCGGGAATTAAACCTGTTTCTTGTCAGAAACCACTGGTCCATGTCTGATTAAAATCTGTATTTAAAAATAAATATATATATATATATATATATATATATATATATATATATATATATATATATATAGGTGTCTGCAATGCAAAATAAAAATAAGTATCTGACAGAATGTGTAAATAAAATAAAATGGGAAAAGAACAAACAATCGTAATATTTGTATTATTGTTTAGTAACTATGCTTATATTGATGACATCTGAACAGAATCTGTTCTGTAAATCGCCTAATGAGACTTTATTTCGCCATTCAGCAAAACACATCTGCGACTTGTCCGTTTATTTATAAATTTAGAATACATTCTTGACGTGTTGCTTTGTATTCTTGGTGCATTTGAATCAAAACGTTTATTTGATTCTTTTTATCTCATAGATTTCCTGTTATATTATGTGGACCCCTGGAGATTACGTTCGTATAATAGGAATACATAGAATCAGATATCTAGTCTATCCAGATGTATGATAATTAGAAAATATATCGAAACATAAAGATAACGCACTATTAGAATTATTTACAGCAACACTGAAATAGATTATGAATATGTTAATTACTAGATATTTGATTTAGATATTTTATATGTTTTAAAATAAGCCCCAGTTGTCCGGTCTGGTGTATATACTATTGATTTTGTGTAAAAATGACAGACATTGTGAAAATAAATTAAACGTATTATGATGAGTTAATTAATCATTTAGTTCATGTATGTTGTGTTGCCATTACCGCCATTAAGAATTACCTCTAAATGAATACAATCCGGGCTGTTTATCGTTTTTCATTACTTACTTTTATACCTGAGACGAATTCATATACATACCAAATTATACAATGAAACGAAAGAATAAATTTTAAATGCAAAATGCAAAATGTTCGATGTTGTTATTGAAAGGGGGCAAGTTGTCTTTTTTTTTCACAGACTGAGTTGGAGGACTGACATCAGAGCCAGAAGAGAGTGGGGTGATTTCCGCTTCATGTTCGCTCTCTCTCTCTCTTTCTATCTTGTGTTTCAGTGGCCACTGATACGTTGCATAGCGACCGGTGTCTAGATCGGCATGACCGCGCCCTGGGTTACTTAAAAATACACTAAATGTATGTGCATCGTAAGAACATATATCATTGTTCATTTGTAGGCATTACCTTTGTAGAGCAACAAGCGCGTGCTCTCCTAATTCAAAAGTGTGGACTGGAGAACCAACTAACTACTAAACTATCATCATTAGACCCGACATCAGACGAGAGAAAGGTCGAATAAGAGAAAGCACCCGGCTTCTGCTTGACTAACCGTATTATTGTTTAACACGTGTATAATTATTTTAATACATAGTTTACGCGGCAAATATGTCTCAACAATCGTACATAATTTAAGCCATAATTTATAAAAACATGTGCACATTTATTCTTATGTATTCATTCGAAGACTTAAGCTGGTCTGTTTTAAATAGTATCGATGCTTTGAATTATTGATTCTTAAAACTCTCTACCTATTTTAAAAGAATTCATGCAAACATTTCGTTGAATACGATTAATAAGTCGATTAAAAATGCTACAAGATGAATATTGACGATTGATATATATTATTAAATATGTCTGTGTGTTGGTCATTTATAGACACTAGACAAACTTATATAATGTAGGATTTAATAAGACTAATACAGCTAGTCCTTATATATATAAAGTCACTACTGATATCCTAAAAATAACCCAGTAACATTTAAACACTATACTCTAATTAGTCGTGTGTTTATAATTATTATGAAACAACATAATAAACTAACATGTATTAATTTTTACACGTTTTAATTACTTGATCAATTAAATCACGTAGTATTATAATAATAACTGTTTTATTAACTATAGTTTTTTTTTAATTCAGTGACTTTATTGTTTTTATTATATTGCGCTTTGGTAACATTATTGTAAATTGTGTATTTAAGCTCTTTCTCTTGCGTTATATTGAACATCATCATGGTTTCCCAATATAATACGCGTGTGTGCCTTCCATTCGAGCCGTTCGCATCTTTTCATCTCATGTAATAGCTCTCCGGTTTCACGCTGTTTATTTTCAGCCATTCGCTTTTTATTTTTGATACACTTGATGTATTTTATTTCTACCTTGCCCCAGTTTTGTGTTGAACATTTCGATTTAATATATCACGTATAACATAGAAATAATTCTAACACGTGTAAAAGACAGTGGCGTACGTGTAAAATTCTTCTTTATATATGATACAAAGTAATGGCCTGCTGACACGTATTGCTAAAAGCGGTTAGCTTAGGCTTTTCTTATTCGCTGTGAAACACAACGAAGAGGGACAGAGTGAAAATAACAACGACAAAAGAGGATATTAGATGTTGAAGAATAAATTATAATTTAATGATATCAAAGTGTCCAAACTGTTTTCCTAGTAACAAGTAAACTTCATATTGTGATGTGTTAGCACGCAAAATAAACGTGTATAATTATCATAGAAAGAGGCATACTTCTCCTAGGAATTGGCATTTGTCCGTCTATCTATGGGACGTCATAGGCTTCAGATAAGTAATTTAGGATTTTTTCCGAGTGTTTGGTTATTTGTAATAACAATATATGTTATTTTAATATTTAGTTTTTAAGGATATTTCAACCCAAAGAAGGCAGGACGTCACTTTAGACGGAAGGGGCTACTGCGAATTATGGAGTAGGTTTAGGGTGTCATCCTAAGTTGGGAGTTGTGCAGCTAGATGTCTGTTTACATTAGTTTTAAACCTCTGCATGTCAGTAACGTCGGGAAAACAGGGAGCAGGGAGGAAGTTCCAGAGGCTGGCAGCACAAGGAAATAAGCTGCTGGAGTAGAGGCTCTCCAGCATCTGGGGACCTCCACAGTGAATGGATTGGGCCTAGCTGATTGTCGGGTTGTTCTAGTGTATTTGCGTCGAGGAGCCATGAAAGAAGCTAGTTCATCGGAGCACAACTCATGAAGTATTTGTAAAACAAGCACAAGGATGCAACATTGCGGCAATGGGAGAGGGGCTGGAGCTTGGTTGATAGTGAGGGACCTATTAAGTTGACGACTATTTTTTAGACCTTGTCTAAGAGGAAGAGACTAGTGAATGATGCACCAGCTCAGATGTGACAACAATACTCCATACATGGACAGATGGTGGCTTTGTAGAGATAAAGGATAATGTCAGGTGTGAGGAGTTTGCAGCAGCCTTGGCAATGTCTTCAATGTATTTGTTCTAATTTAATTATTGTATAGTTAATAAGTGAAGACTCATGAATACTATTTTAAATAGTCTTATTTGATCCGTAGAACTGTTAACATCTACTTAATGAGAAAATTGTCGTTTGTACAAGTGTCGATAATATTTTAATTTACTTGTAGAGAAACCTTGATCGTGCGGTATGTGTCAGCGGTTAGGAGGGAAGTAGATATGCGATACAAATATGTTTTCTGTTTTTCTTAGATTTCTATCTGATTTATATTACTTATGATTTTCGGACTCCGTGGTGTTTAATATTCACAGCAGTTATTCGCCGACCCGACAAGCAGCGAAATCTGACGCCTTCATTGTAGAGGTCCCCAGATGCTGGAATTCCTTCTACTCTAATAGTGTCTACCTGTAGTAACATGCAGAAATTTAAATGTAATGTGAACAAACATCTAGCTGTTCTATCTCCCTTCTGAAAGTGTCCCTATAAGCATGATCTCTAATTAACAGTAGCGTCTTACGTCTAAGTGGCAATGTGTCTTATTTGGGATGAATACTAGTGAGAAAAGAGAAATACTGAATTGCATTCAGAATGCTTTCTTACCTATGGTCTTTTTCTGACTTCGAAAGGCACTATATCACGAATTGATTGAGAGTTCAACAATAGATCTGCTTATGGAGCGGCTCAGATTTATCGGTGGAAGTTAACCGCTCCCTTTGGAGTTGGGAAGATCATAACAGTCTTAGTTTTCTTTAGCCTGGCCATTAGTTCGAAATGTACTACCCCATAATAGCTTTTTCCTCAGATATAAGATGGCAAAGCGCTGATCATCTGCTGAGGACGACATTAACGAGCACGCCTTCTTCCACTGTAACAAGATTCTACGTTTATTACCATAAATCAACGAGTTTACGGATCGTATCACTTCAGAAAAATATATACTGTTAGATTTTTTTAAACATAGTTCACCCCAAACATGGCAGGACGCCACTGTAGACGTAAGGGGCTACTGATAAAAACGAAGAGGGGAGAAGGTTGGGGGCAGTTGACATGGTTTGATAATAATTCCTTCCCTATTCAAATGCACAAATTTTACCATTGTCTCAACTTTAATTCTTGTGTCGCATCTTCTTTTTTTTAACATGGTTCACCTCAAACAAGGCAGGCCGCCACTGTAGACATAAGGGCTACTGAGAAAAAAGGAGAGAAGGTTGGGGGGTGAGGTCAGCCTAAATTGGGATCTGCGCAGCGAGATGTATGTTTACATTCGTTTTAAACTTCTGCATGTCTGTACTGTCGGGGAAACAGGGGGAAGGGAGGGAGTTCCAGAGGCCAGCAACACGAGGAAAGAAGCTATTTGAGTAGAAGGGTCTCCGACATCTGGGGACCTCCACAGTGAATCAATGAGATTTAGTTGATTGTCGAGTTAGTCTAGTGAATTTATGTCGAGGAGGCAATAGATGTTATAATAAGAGTTTATTGATACTTTCTCATGGGAATAAGGGTGTATAAAAATAGAAACGCGTAGAGTAAGAGTTTTTTTAACGCGTATTTAGACTCATATAAACTAAAATACAAGGAGTGGTAAGCTACATCTAAAATAATATTCTTTACAATACCTGTTCTTAGTAACTTGTTCTGCTGCGCGAATTAAATCGCTTGGCTACCAGACAAAATTTGCACCAACAAAATATAAACAAACCGTTGCATAAAAAAGCGTAGATGTATGTGAATATTATTTTAAAAAAAATTTTTTTTAATATTTCCATACATTAAAAATCCAGAGCACAGAAATGTGAAAGTATTTTCAATTTAAATGTTACCGTTCGGAAATTGACTGTTATCATGAACATAAAATACTTTTTTTAGGTTTCTATAAAAAGTTTTGTGATCTATACTTAATATCTATTTCAACTGTTTTAATCATTTCTCTTGCTGCGGGTTACACCATGCTAGCTGCGTCTGCGGTATAAACGATTCAGAGTCGAGACAGACCTATGAAAATGTAATCCTAACGTTCGACAACTTAAACTATTTTCCCCTCTATCTCTTCTCTCTAGTTTGAATGAACATAATATATATATATATATATATATATATATATATATATATATATATATATATATATATATGTATATATATATGTATATATATATATAATTTGATCAAGTTCAAATATGTTAAGAAAGTGAACATAAAATCAAGTTTTTCTAGAGTGAATAATACCAAGTAGATCAAATTACATAAACAATATTATAGCCTTACGTCAATAAACCAACGTTTCAGCACACTACTGCATCTTTTCAAAGGCAGAATGAAAATAAAATCAAAATCGAAAGTAAGAATTCAAAGCTTCGCATTGGAAAACACCAGCTAAAACCAGATTTTAAGAGAGAAGGAACAGGGCCAAGAAGTGTGCCAAAAGAGGTGGAGAAGCAGACCAGATTCCATTTTGGTTAAGTCCAGGTATGCTCACTCATTAAGTTTGCACTTACGAGCCCCAGCTTCCTCGCATAAATTTAGTTTCGGTGGTCATTAATTCCACGCCTGCTAGGCCGAACAGTCATGTGGGTGGGGGGGGCACAAAATCAACAGGTTAACACACAACCAAAGCGAGAGATTAAATATTCATGTCTATGAACAGGACTTAACCAAAATGGAATCTGGTCGGCTACACCACCTCTTCTAGCACACTTATTGGTCTTTTTCCTTCTCTCTTAAAATCTGGCTTCAGCTTGTGTTTGTCAATGCGAAGCTCTGAATTTTTACTTTCGTGTTTTATTTTATTTTCATTCTGCCTTTGACAAGATGCGGTAGCGCGTCAAAACGTTTGTTTATTGACGTAAGGCTATACTATTATTTATGTAATTTTACATATATATATATATATATATATACACGTTAGTACACATTTCTTTGTGTTTGTAATTGGGGCGCATAATTACTTTAATCCCGAACTGTCCAGTTAAGTGTACAGTAGAAGAGATGACCGACTAGAACAAGTCTGTATGTCTTCTCCCTCTTCACATTATCTACATAGAAGCTATACGTCTATACAAAATAACGTTAATAGACATTCATATTGAAATAACATTTTATCATTTATTTTCTCCGAATATTTAAATGGTTATATAACTTTAGGTCAGTGGAAATATAAAAATGATTTCCGTCGTTTCGAATTATCCAACTAAGAATTCAATCAAACCAAAATACACGGAATTACCATTTTCAGATTGATTATTCCGTTAGTGCCACATTTGCTTTTGAAAATATTTAGAATGATTAGTAACCGAGGGAGAAATAATTCTTTACTGCTATTTCAGTTCTGCTAAACGAGTTTCCAAACTTAAAGATATATACTGGGTCCCATTCATGTGATATATTCTCACAGAACAAGTTAACTTACAACTAAATGTTGACAATTTTTCTTCAAAAGAACTGATAATAATTATACAATGACAATTTAGATTATTTTATTTTGATTTTACTTCGAATCTATTAATGCGAATTACTAAACCATTTCAAAGATAATCTCAATTATACAAACATTAGTTTATAGTAAAGAATGTTTGCTAAAATATAATTATTTTCTCTCGAACTCAATATTTTGGTACGTCAGACGTTATCCATGGAGTGTGAATCTTTATCGAGCTAAGATATAACTGTGTAGAACAAGAAATATTAAAAATGTAAAATGCATGTTTTAAATGAATTAGATAAAACATGATAAAGGAAACACAAGATATATATAGTGTATATGTATATATCTTCATATATATATATACATATACATATATATATATATACATATATATATATACATATATATATATATATATATATAAAGGTATGACAGTTATTTGTTTAACTGTTCGTCTGTAAGTTTTAAAAAATAATTGTCCTTTTGTTTGTAGAGTGAGGAAAGAGTATGAGTGTGTGAGAAGTATATATATATATATATATATATATATATATATATATATATATATATATGTGTGTGTGTGTTCGTGTGCGTGTGTATGTTTACCATTTCTGGTTGTGAATATGCGTGTGACATTGTGATAGTACGGTAGATTACGTAGTCATGCCTGCCTCTGTTTAGTCAGTGTAAAAGTATATCTGCGACATTGTGAGTAGTTCAGCATGCAGTGTGTGTGTATATGCTGACATTTGTCAGTGTGCGATTATGTTAAGTGTGAAAATAAAGGAGTTGCAAGCTGTGTCATTGCTTTTGCTGCCTGCTAGCAAAGTATACAGAAGCGTCATGTCGTCACTTGTTGACAAGCTTGCGCGACTGTTTGAGAGAAGAGTCTCCTGTGTAGACTTGTTGAAATTCTTTCATACCTATTGATCGTTTTGCAGGGGAAGTTTGGTATTGTATGTCTCATAATAGACAGGAATCCTTTGAGTTTTTTGTTATTTCTTTTTAATTCTCAGAGATCCCCCTGTTGTAATAAGCTTCAAGAATGACGATCACTCCATACCTGAAGTGGAAGGCTTATATCAGATTTATTGATAAGGTCGCTTGAAAAATGGTCTCATTCCTGACGCAGTCGTCTACATGTATAAGAGTCAGGAAGTGCCGCCCAGAAGACCTTTTCCTGCTTTGACAGCGTACCAAATCGACTTCGATATTTGGTGAGGGTGTCCTCTTTTTTGGCCTACAGCTTCTTTCCCACAGAAGAGACGTTGCGAGTTTTCTTCTATTCTATCGTTATTTTCATGGTAGCTGCCCGATTGAGCTCCAATCACTAGTAAAATATTTACAGAAAAACTCTATGTACCTCGAGATGAACAAAACATTCAATTAGCAGCATCTGCTCTTAATAAATGCATGTCTATGAAACGACATAAAATAGGGCTGCTTCACAGCTGACTACAATATGGTAGTTTCAAGTCCAATGTTAATAAAATTATACTCAGTTCGCGACCATCTGGGTATTTGACTCACCGTCCACATGACACAAACCCATAAATAATAATCCTAGAGTGGCTTTTGACTTCGATGAACAATGACTCGTTAGTAAAACAATAATAATAAGAGGAGACAAAGAAGACAGGACGAAGAAGATAAATAAAAATGCAAATATAATTTTGATAAGAAAATAGTACATATTGTAATAAGGAAAGCGGTAAAAGTAGACTATGTGTTCGAAGATACGAAACGGTGAACCACGTCATTTTGAATGAAGTAAACAAGACTAAACGGAATATAAAATAACACCACTATGATTTGACCTGAATTCACTGGGAACAATGCAAAGGAACTTTTTTGGACATGAAGTCCAATGATACAACCATAAACCGAAACTAGTACTAGAAAATGAAAGGCATTCAATAGTCTTAGACATATAAATACACGCGGGCCACGTATTGCTAAAACGCCGATTGATCAATCTTTAGAAAGAAGGAAAAAACTACAAAGAAGTGACTTTGCTGGTATAGCGGATGAAGATAAATGCAGCAGAAAAAACAGAGAGCTTTAAATAATATGGACGTAAAGAAAATTACTGTAAGTACAATATTTTTTCAGCACAATGTACAGTTCAGAAAGGCATGTATAAAAGACAAGTATGAATTTGAATCTAAGTGCGGATTGCAACCATTCTAAACACAGCACTAATGAAAACAGCTGAAATATTACGAAAAATCTCCGAGTACCATCATTTAAATTCATTAAACACTAATTAATTATAGATGCGTTTAAATAGAATAACGTTACATAAACACTACTATAAACATACAAAGGACATTACACGAAACCAAGGAAGAAGAAGAAGAAGAAGAAGAAGAAGAAGAAGAAGAGACATCATCAACATGAACAACATGAGGAACAGAAAAACGAGAAACAAGACGAGTAAGGAAAAGTTGTAATAGAAACAACTACACGGAGGATTCATAAAAATGACAAGAGACTCACGGAAACGCGTGGCTACGAAACGGACACCTAAATAAAGGAATGGAATCACTACTAACGGCCGCACAAAACAATGCGATGTGAACTAACTATATCAAAGCTAAGATAGACAAAACCCAGGAAAACGGAAAATGTAGACTCTATGGACAAGGAGCCGAAACGTTTAATCACATAATAAGTAAATGCAGCAAACTGGCCCCAAAAGAATACAAGAACAGACACGACTATGTGGAGAAAGCAGTACGCTCGTAACTATGCAGACAGTTGCATTTTGAATACGCATATAAATTATACAGACACAAACCAGAGACAGTAATGGAAAACAAAACTCGCAAAATACTCTGAGGCATAGAGGTACAAACAGATACACTAATCAGAGCTAGGAGACCGGACGTCATGAGAAGAAGGAAAATAACTGCCAAATTTTAGAGTTTGCTTTTCCAGCAGACGACAGGGTAAAGATCAAGAAAGTCAACAAAATACTAATTATCGTAGGAGCACTAGGAGCAGTATAGTAAAAACATGGATAAATACTAGAGGAAATTCGAATCAAAGACAACACTGAGACTAAACAATGGAAACGCGAGGAAGGAGAGCACTAACCAGACATCTACAGGAAGAGTGCGGAGAGTACTGGGAGCTTAGTGGGCTTATTGTCAACCAAATAATAAAGAAATACCTATGTTCGCTTCAAGCAATAAATCAATGGTAAGCGGATGTTGCGATAAGGCAAAGTCATTGGCAATGGTTATCGAAAGATATGGCTAGTACTGGAAATCTGAGTAGAGTTGTTGTTGTTCAGACTCCAGAGAAACCCACCGGTTATTATCAGTGAACGATCACTGCTAATGGCCTGGCTGGTGAAGTTGTGTCACGCTTCCGGCAAAAGCTCTGTGCATGCGTGCCGCACCTAGATTTTGAAAAACATTCAACTCGCCTAATTTTCGATAAATTTTCAAGTATTTCCCTTTGGCGCAACGGTTAGCGACGTAGTATTTTTGACTTCGGCCCGACTGGTTTATAGTTCGATCCCAACCAACCTCTAAGATTTTGTTTCGACATTTCGAGGGGTAGGGGAAGAGAGGTAGGTTGGAGACGACTGGGAAGACACATATTAATACAATAGCGTGTGTGATTTTGTGTGTCATGCTTACATCAAAAGCAACGACCTTCCGAATCTTTGTATGCTACTCATGGCTTTTTGGCTAAGATCAAAGTGTAGTATATGTTCCGATTGATACTGCACTCCATAGACTGGTATTGTCTTGGTCTCGAGGCTTGATTTAGCCGGTCTATGGGTCTGTCCTACCCTAGCAGGCTTCGCCTCCCCTCTTTGTAAGTAAGTTTAGTGCTTACTGCCTGGGGCGCCCCTTCCAGGGAATGCAAACGGGGCTGCCCAGGCAATTTTTAATGGCCAGAGTGCTCACCTTCTCGAGCGCTGGCTTTTCAAACCCCACTTTCCCGACCCGACCGTTGGTCACATCTTACTTGTGGGAGTAAGATAACACTGGCCTTGTGCCTAACTCCTGGAGAGGAGTAAATAAATATTCATGAATTGGAGCCAAATTTAATTTAATCGAAAACATTTACAAAGTAAGGTTTAGTCGTCGAAATATAACCTTCACTAGAAATATTGTATATAAAGAAGTTTTGTAAATTGTTTCATGTATTGTTCATTTTTTAAAAATAAATATACAAGTCTAAATCTTATCATATTTTTTTCAAACATGTATAGGTTAGGAACAAAATAATTAGTATTAAAAACATCAGTTTCTGTAATTTACACGAGTCCCGCTAGTAGTAGTAATAATAATAATAATAATAATAATAATAATAATAATAATAATAATAATAATAATAATAATAATAATAATAATAATAATAATAATAATAATAATAATAATAATAATAATAATAATAATAATATATTTCACAAACATACATATTCTATGAAACACGCACACACACATAAACATATGTGATGGTATCGTTAATAGATTAGCAAGACCTAAAGTCCAAGGAGGAAGACCACAAACTGAACCTCTACCGGAAAGGTATAGAGTGTACTGGATGTTAGCAACTCAAATTCTAGAGAAGCTCAACCGTCGGTTCCAGCTAGAAATCAATCATAAACTTTAATTGGAATTCTACGGAGAGTATTTGAATCCTGCGGTGGTGTTGTCTTACTCAAATTCAGAGGAAGTCGCCGACCTTCATCAATGAGAAATCAATAGTAGACGGTTTGTACGAGAATACTAAATGAGTTACAGTGGAACTAAAAAGGCGCGGTAGTTACTAAAAAGCTGGTGCGACTTGCTGTCTCTTAGACTCCATGAACTACCAACTATTTTTGGCCAGTTAATTATCACTCCTCTGAGTAATACTAGTAAGTACAAAAATAAGTATAAGAAGAACAACAAAAAACATCAACGACAAGAGCAACAACAACAACAGCAGCAACAACACTAATAAGAATAAAGACACGTGTGAAGATAAACGAGATCGCTGCAACAACTGGATGAGAACCATGGTTGAATAAAATGACACCGGGTAAAAATCTAACTTGCAGGGTGGGCAGGATATTCAGAAGATTCGAAGTTCGCTAAATATACGTAGGCTAACTTTTAGTATATATGAAAAATCCCTTAATTGCGTCTACTTCTACCAAAAAAAAAACACAGTGGCACCAACATTGTTTGGAATGGAATTTTAATTAATACCATTCTGAGTTGGTTAACTGTCATCAACGTTCCAAAGTTAACATGAAATCACAAGTAACAGCTGATTTGCAAACACAAAATCGGTTATAAAAATGAAGAAACCGAACATAATCTACTGAAAAGTTTGGTAGACTTGCTTTCATGGAAAGCCACCGGTTTTCTCAGCGAGAAATAATTGTTTCCTAAAGATGTTAAAATTTAAAGTAAATACTACTACTACTACTACTACTATTATTAGTAGTTCCACTAGTACAAGTCTAGTACTAATACTACTATTATCATACGAATAAATGTACAGCTATGTTATAGGCAGAATCTATTGTCAAAATTACCGGATATTAGCCGAGTTAATGAGTAGCAGTTCAATGAAAAGCAACAAAGGTTATTAGAGTACAGCATTTATTTTCAACATTCAAATATTTTATAGGAGGAACACACTTTAATCTAAGTTCAAATCAGCAACAAAATGTGTAATAACTAGAGTTAATGTAAGTAAACTCAAATGAAATACAAAGGAAATCTTGTCAAATATAAATAAAATAAATGAACAAAAAAGCACTTCTAAGTAGAATGTAATGTTTTTGAAGTGTGAAATATAAACGTAATAAATAAGAAACTATAGTATTGACGACTGAAGGAACATTCAATGTATTATTATCATCTTCAATTCGTGCGAAGCATTAATCTTTCAAATTAAATGCTTTTGAAATAAATAAATGTATTTTAATGTCTATCGGTTTATGGTAATGCGATTGTGCCTTTATTCGCGCTGGGTACAATCACTTATCGAATATTAGATTGCGTGTACAGCGGCCATGATGGATAATTGTGTCTACGCTTGTGACGTATCAGACGCGCCTTAGAGCGACCCGCTCACTTGATTAGCAGGTGAGATATTCCTTTCTATTTGGACTTTTCATTTGCAGAAACGTGATCCGATTAGACTCGTACTATTTCACACCTGGTTTGATGGTTAAAGTTCAAGCAGACACGGTTGAACACATTCAATGGCAACATTTCTCTATTAGGTTTTGAGACAATCCTTAAAGTTCAATTTAGTGCTACAATGTCGACTGATACCAATTAGATTATATCTCGAGAACTGCTCATTTAGAATGTTGTGATGATAACTTCAGACACCAGGCACATGTATATATATATATATATATATATATATATATATATATATATAGAGAGAGAGAGAGAGAGAGAGAGAGAGAGAGAGCGAGAGAGAGAGAGAAAGAGAGAGAAAGATATATACATATATACACATTTTAAAAATTGTTTAACATAGTTAACCCCAAACAAAGCAGCCCGCCACTGTAGACGTAAGGGGCTACTAAGAAAAAGAAACGGGGAGAAGGTAGGGGCGGTCAACCTAAATTGGGATCTGCGCAGCGAGATGTCTGTTTACATTAGCTTTAAATTTCTGCATGTCGGTACTGTCGGGGAAACAGGGAACAAGGAGGGAGTTCCAGAGGCCAGCAGTACGAGGAAAGAAGCTATTTGAGTAGAAGGCTCTCCGACATATGCCCCCCAACAGTGAATGAATGAGATTTAGGTGATTGTCGAGTTAATCTAGTGAATTTACGTCGAGGGGGCAGCAGAGTAGCCAATTCATCGGAGCATAATCCATTGAAGTGTTTGTAAAACAAGCATAAGGATGCTACATTGCGGCGATGGGGCAGGGGCTGGAGCTTCGTTGACAGTGAGAGACCTATTAGGTTGACGATTCTTTTTTGGGCCTTGTCATGGAGGGAGAGACTAGTAGATGATGCACCAGCCCAGATGTGGCAACTATACTCCATGCATGGGCGGATGGTGGCTTTGTAGAGATACAGGATAATGTCAGGTTTGAAGAGTTTACTAGCACGGAAAAGGGAGTCAACATTCTTTGCGGCAGTTTTGGCAATGTCTTCAATGTATTTGTTCCAATTCATGTTGCCTGTGAAGGTTAGGCCGAGGAGTTTGAATGATGAACTCTGAGGTAGGGTGTTATTTGCCATGACAATCAGTGGTTGAAAAGGTTCCTTGTAGTTATTGAAGGAAAAGAGCTTTGTCTTCACAGCATTAAAAGTCACCAACCATTTATGACTCCAATCCACTACAGCCTGGAGGTCATTTTCTAAAGATTCAGCCATTGCCTCGGATATGATTGCGTCGGTTTTGCCAACATGGCGAGAGTAAAGCGTGGTGTCGTCAGCAAATAAACCCATCTTAGTCTCTATGTCATCAGGGAGATCGTTTATATAGATCAGGAACAAAAACGGTCCAAGGATAGATCCCTGGGGTACACCAGCATTTATTCCATGTTGCTTAGATGAACGGCCATCGAGGACAACCTGGATTTTTCATTTGTCTAGGCAGGATCTAATTATATTAAGTAATCACCCAGTAATACCGTATGAGCGTATTTTCAGGAGAAGCCCTTTATGCCATACCTTGTCGAATGCCTTGGATATATCAAGCGCTACTGACCTAGCTTCTACTGCCCTTTCGAGTGCATGATACATGCGTTCCGAGATGACCGTTAGGATGTCTGCAGTAGATCGTGCTTGTCTAAATTCATACTGGCGGTCAGAAAGAAGTTTAGCATTAACTAAGTGCCGTACTATCGCTTGATTGATGAAGGATTCAAAGAGTTTAGCAAAGATCGGCAGCAGACTGATTGGGCGATAGTACTAAAGATCGCTTCTATTCCCAGAACTCTTGTAGACTGGTACCACCGAGGCAATTTCCAGCTATCGCGGAAGCAGGATTCAGCTAGACACTTATTGTAGAGTTTGGAGATGACAGGGGCCAGTCCAGCAGAGCATTTCTTTATTTCTATTGTAGGTATAAGATCAGGCCCACAAGATTTGGGGGTGTCCAGGTTGTTTATGATGTCTCTGACCTGAGGTGATGCCATGTTATCAAGTGCGGCTTCAGTCAGCAAAGGGGATTTGGGGGAGGGGTATCTGAGTACAAAGTAGAGTTAGAAGCGAAGCGCTGGGTAAGTAGTTCAGCCTTATCAGTGGCCGTGCAAACGACATCATTGTGGTTTGATAGTGGGGGGAATCGTTGATTGACCATTATTCACTACACTATTGTAGATTTTCCAGAAATCACGATTACCTAATTTCTGTGACTGGATGCGTTTTTTTTTGTTAACTCATTATACCTTCTCTTCGCATCACCTATCACGGCCTTGCAATTATTTCTTGACTGTATAAATTTATGTCTATTAGAGATTACGGAATGCTTGTTGCCTCTCAGAAATGGCAGCTGTACATTTCAAGATGTACCATTGAGGAGAGTGAGGCTATGTATGTATGTATATATATATATATATATATATATATATATATATATACACACACATATATATGAAAGGAGTCTATGTTTTACGTAAAAATTAATTAATATATATAATAATGTGTGTACTATTTGTGATTATAATATTTATAGATATATATATATATATATATATATATATATATATATATATATATATATATATAATGAGTCTTATTATAAATGTAAATTTTAATTTTTATCGTCAAGTAAGAACACACACTCTGTCAGTTTCGTCGTCTTCGTTTATGTAGATGACATTTAGTTTAAGTTATAAGACCGGGTGCTCTCTTTCTGTTCAACGTCATCAACTCATTTATTTTTAAATATCTTGATAAGATTACAAAGTACCAGGCAATGACTTATGAGCTGATATGTTATACTTTTCCTTGGTCTTTTGCCAAGGAACAAAGTGTAGTACCTGTTCTGATGCAACACATAGACTTGCATGTCCTCAGTCAGCAAATAAGTATGTCTTGACTGTGGCAATTTTTATTTTTGTTCCAATGCAAAGTGCCCCTTTTTAGGGAGCTTGATTTCTCCGATATAAAAAAAACTGACTTCATGGCCATCGTGTGTATGCACGTAAATAGGAAACAAAATGATATAAAAAAGACACATGCATTATATATAAGAGATGTATTATATATAAGATATGTATTATATATCAATAAATAAATATTCCCAAATCAATTAATAAATATTCTCTAGTATCATGATATCTTGATTTATACCTTCGTAAGGGAACATAAATAAAGTGCCAAACAGTTCATAATAGTATGTGTCTGTGTTTCATGTAACACACACACACACACCCACACACACACACCCACACACACACACACACACACACATATATATATATATATATATATATATATATACTGCTACTTATTCTATAGTTATGTTAGGTGTGATTAAAAATACGAATATTTCAAGAAATCGAAATACATCGATTTAGTGTTAATAACAGGAAAAACACAATGATGTTTAGTAATGAAGTAGAACGTTTCGATAATTTACAAATGGCATCGCATATGTAAATGATATTTCAACTTATTTAGGTGTGTGTACAACAGTTTAAGGCATGACTTACTAATAACAATAAACTTTGCCTTTATTTTCGTCCATAAAGAAAGCTATATGTTCACTATAACCTGCTACGGAGTTGTTATTTCTTTATTCGCTTGATGTAATTAAATTTATTAGTTCTGCTCATTTTTATGATAATTAACAATTTAAATTAATTAAAATTGTTTATGTTGATTAAGAATTTATACTTAGAAGAATAAATATTAAACATTGCGTTTATTCTCTTTTTTATTAAATAAACATATGTGTAAAATCATCATAATTTTGTTTGTGTTTAGTTGTAAATTATTCTAAGCAGTTTTAAAGTATGACAGAATAATTAGAATTAGAATAAAAAGCATCAACTAGAGAGGATTCATAAGGTCATGAATAACACCAATTACTATTAGTATCATTTTTTTAGGACATCATTCTACGCGTTATTTAATATACTATTGCGATATGCAACTAATATTTAAAAAAACAACATAATTTATTAATACTTCTAAACGAATGAAAGTGTTTATCTGGCAGGTGAGGAAGATGTTAATAATCTACCTTGCCGAATCAATATCGACATATATTTTTTCTTGTAAAGTGCATGTTGCAAAGATGCACAAATAAGGTTCAAATAGTAATACGTCAGATACAAAGCTATCGATGACAAACTTTAAAGAAAAGTTCAGCTTAACTCTATCCTACAGAATAATGTCGATCCAGGTGGAATAATGGTTAGAATGTTCGCGAATGGACAACGAAAACCAGAGTCCAATTCAATGTTCAATCAAAAATACGTGCTCTACATTATATAGGGAGAGTCAATGGGGAATTGAAAAATCCAGTGAAAAGAGTGGTGTAGTACCCAATGAAAATGGAGTCATATATACAAATATATATATATATATATATATATATATATATATTTATTTATTGTTTACGTATACGTTTCGTCCTTGTTTAATCGGGACTCATCAGCATAGAGATATGACTATTCACTACCGGTCATGCGATTCGAAACCCCGGATTACAAGTATTTTTGAACTCAAATCCGACGCCTAAACAACTCGGCCAATTTTAAATAGCGAATAAACGGTGATAATTTTAACACTTTATCGGCGGGTTTAACGTCCAGAGCGTTCTACTTCTTTTTAAGGGAAGGAACGATGCATTTTAAAGCTAGTGACGTCAAGCTGTGTTAGTACTACACTTACAGTGATCTGTACGAGGAGCGACAAATAATAATAAATAGTTGTGATTACTTATTATCTATGTACGTATACGTTTCGTCCTTTTTTATCGGGACTGATCAGCATAGAGATATGACTATTGACTACCGGTCATGCGATTCGAAACCCTATATATATATATATATATATATATATATATATATATATATATATATATATATATATATATATATATATATATATATATATATATATATATATGTGTGGGGGGGGTGGATCTGTGTTTGTCTTTTACTTCATAAATCTAACTGTTACCGGTTATACAGGTGAACACCCTAAAGCTAAATGTTATTACAGCTACTTCAAATAACATACTGGAGTATCCACAGATCGAACCGTAATCCTTTTTTTCTATAGAAGAGAGTGCCATGATAAATTATCAGGGCAATATATGTATTTAGTATTTACCGTATGTTTTATGTATTATGTTCTTTTCCCCGGGAGAAATGTGACGAATTACACATTAAATTAGTACTTAAGTTAATGTTATTCTCCTTATGTAATGACAAGATAACACATATCAGGAGGATTTCTTTTGAATGAATTAGTTGCGTTGGAAAGCGAACGTGTGACAGAAATCTTTCTGCCAAATGGTGTATGTGGCAAATTTTAGTACGCAATCTGTCTACTTATTATGTGCATTTATCCATAGAAATGGGAGGTGACGGTGGTTAAGTGGCTAATGACACGGACTGAAGACCGGGGTGTTCCAAGTTCGAATCCAGTCAGTTCCACAGTACCACTTTCACTTAGGGGTGTTGGCAACTTTCTCGTGATCCTTCTCGTAAGTACCCGATGTCTTTCCAGAAAGATTTCTAATTAGAAAAACATCGGGAAAACTAATGCCAACACCAGAATCATCTGATTCACACGAAAGAAGAAGAATGCATAGAAATACTACTTTTAAAGTATGCGTGAGAGACGAACAGACAGCAATTATTGATATAAATCGATTTTAGTGATGAAAAGGTAATTGAAACATTTACTGACGAGCTGTTTCATAACGAGTATCTTTGGTTACAGTTAAATACCGGTTCTGATCGGATCACCGTAGTTATGCAACGTTGGAATGTGTTAGATAGTGACTGCACGGGAATAAAAAGTGGGATTACTGACTCATATATTCCTATCAATAACCCTTTTCATTTGATGATCATATGTATACAGTTTTACAGAGCAACGTTTCAATATGACATGCTGTTCATGTGATGCTTGAATCTTTTTGTAACTGTGCGACAATGGCGGAACATAATCTTCTCAGTAAGTTTTCTTTGATTTTACAAAAATGGGATTTTACTTACGAAAAAGGTTTCAAAATATTACAAGGAATATAAAAATGAATACCAGAATGACGCAGTCCCGTTTTACGTACCTGAGGGTCGTATTTTAAAAAAAAAAGTATTTTCGGTTTTACAGCAATAAACTTGGAAATTGCATATAACATATACTCTTCAGTAAGAACAACATATCAGAGAAGAACAACTTTTAGTTAATTTTTGTTGATTATATCACATTTTAATTTACGTAATTATGCATATTGTGACCTATTAGCGTCACCAGTTACTTTCTTACATCCTTTCTTTATTTATTTACTCGTAATCGACAAGTGCTACCTGTGTCATTAATGCATAAACATGCTTTCGTACTTGTTCTTTCCTTTGTTCCTCTTCGTTTAATGTGGGTTGCGCTGCGCGATTTTCTTTCTCTTTGTTGTCTGGTTTCTCCGTCGTCTCCTTCGTTTTCATACCCACGTCGACATTTGCTCACCGCTGTGTTCCGTGTTGATTCCTCGCTGTCTTTTTGTGTTTTCATGGTCGCGTCGTCTCTGCTTCTACGTATCTTCTCGTCATCTGTGTGGCTAGAATCCTGCATGAAGGACTTGAGTTGGAGTTTTATTTCAGAGAGAAATATGCAATAGTTTATAAGTACAATTTCACTTAAATTATAAAGGAGAGACAGATATATACTTATTTATTATTCGTAAACAGATAGATGGGTAGAGATATACTTCGATATATTATAAACATACGTATCGGCGCTCTCCACCTTGGGTGACTTTCACAGTTATTTTCATTTGAAGACATGATTACAATGACCGTTCATGACGATATTCAAAGACAGACTGATTCTAAATGCAATCTTTCGTCGGTTCTGTTTTTCGTAACGCCAAACCGCAGGTGATCTTCTGTCACGTTTAGTCTGATCTATCTGATTTCATCTCGTCAAATTTCAAACTTCGCATCATATCTGTCTTTAACTCACCCTAGAAAACTGTTTTGCTTCGTGTAAGAGCGGCCATCGTAACCTACACTGACCCACACGTTTAAAAAGTAATACTAGTGTACGTATCATCCAGAATCCAACATACGTATCATCAATACGCAAACAAGTATCTAGCTATAAATATCCATAGGATTGTATACTCCGGATAATAGTATATGACTATGCAAAACGTTTCTTAGTTCGCTCTAGTTAAATATTATCCTAGACTGTTACCATAGACATTGTCTTTAAGTTTTGACCATATAAAGAGCATACTCACAACTGAATTAGTGGGCACACCTTATTTTTTAACGGTAACGATATATCTCAGTGACCATCTTCATAGTAATAGCATGGAATACAAATATCATACAAAGAATAAATAAACAAAAACAGGTTTGTTAAAACATACTTTATTATATAACTGTTTCTTATCATGAGTATTCATAATAGTGTTACCCAAACGCTATCGTGAATGCAATACCCATGTTTTCTTGTTCTTTTTCTTCTTTTATTTTACCTTATCATTTGAAAGATTGTTTTACCAACATTATAAAAATAGATGAAAATATAACATTAATAATTGTAATAATTATTGTTATTTCATTTTAGACACCTTTTACAATGTGCATAATATGTTTAAAGATTGTAATCATTTGTTTTATAAATGTTTAATTTCAATCTCACTGATTACATTTAAGTAATTCGGTAAAGTAGAAACAAAAAGAGAAATTGAGCAGAAAGTAAAAGAAAGTAAAAGGCATGCTGTTATGAGTCTTTTACATCAGACAGAATCGGTTAATTCTTGACAGAAACCAAATAATACAAAAAGATCGATCATATGATATGATTAGAGCGCATGCGGGGATTAACGCTTCCCTTTGAAGATCACGTTTGCTTTAAATGGTAATTAAATCCATGAATAACATTTTAATAGCTTAAAAATGTCTTTAAATTTCCAATAGTGTAGATAGAGATCAAATAGTCAGACATATTTATATTTACCTGCCTATTTGGCATAATGGCTTTAGTGTTCGCTAATGGGCCGAAAATGTGAGTCCGATTTTCTTATTGGGTCATTCATAGAAATAACTTGATGCTTCTTTGCTTAATGATTAGAATTATATAGTGATGATTTATGATAAGTACCGTAGTTCAGAGAAATGCGTGGCGCACTCAGCTAAATCACGGTGAAGTAGCTAATGGAATATAACCAGTGTGGTCATCCTTGACTACGTTTGATCAATTTGTATATAATATATTAAGACATACCAAAAATGTTCTAAGTATGTAGTAATTTCTGGCATAAATTTCTGACTTCAAATAAAATATAAAACCGAAGGGTAGTAACTCTGCTTCAGCGCAACCCGGAAATCGAGATATGGAGTATTGATTTACTCCTCTCCAGGAGTTAGGCACAGGGCCAGTTTTTATCTTACTCCCACAAGTAAGATGTGACCCATGGTCGCGTCGGGAAAGTGGGGTTTAAAAATTGCCTGGGCAGCCCCGTAGGCATTCCCTGGTAGGGGCGCCTCAGGCAGTAAGCAATACACTTACTCCTCCCCAAAGAGGGGAGGCGAAGCCTGGAAGGGTGGACCACCTAGAACTGCACAGGACAGACCCATAGACCGGCGTAAATCAAGCCCCGAAGGCCAAGACAATACCAGTCTATGGGGTGCAGTATCCATCGGAACAGATACTACACTTTGATCTTAGCCAAAGATGGAGTAGCTTAGACTATTACTCTCAAAAGAACCAATTCTATTTTAAGAATTTAATATTTCCATGGGAATCGGGTGCCATTCAACAATATATGTAAAGAACAAAAGAAAAAAAGAAATATAATACACGAATCAAATAAAATGAACAAAAACAAATCTAAAAAACATAACATTACAAGAACCACATTCTAATGAAATAGCACTAATTTTATTCTGATAATAGATTTTATATTCCATAATTAGAAATGGTTAAAGTTGAACATGTGTTTATATTCTATTTGTTTCAATAGTGTGTTAACTTTAAGTTACTCTTGCGAGATTGCTAAATTTAAAATTACTAATTTTCAAGTTTGTTAATGTACTATATTATAGGCATGGATTTTTCTCGAAAAACAAATTAAAGCTTAAGTAGCATGCAGATTAATGTACTCTATATAAACTCTATGTAATTACATATATATATATATATATATATATATATATATATATATATATATATATATATATATATATATATATATATTATGTAACAATATTAGAAATAAATTATTTAATATAATGAAGATTGATTGAGATGAGAATCCATTTCCAAAGAAAAATGAAGCTCAATAGTCGCTACTGAAACCGTTAAAAAGCTATAAATAAATAAAAGCTATAAATAAATAAACTTACAGATCAGACTCATACAAAACATGTTTTTACTTCAATTCCCCTCAAACAAGGAACACTGCAGCTGAAACGTAAGAAGCTACTGTGAATTAGAAGCCATATTTAAAGGGGCAATTAAAATGGGGAGCTGCGCAACAAGATGGTAGGTCAGATTACATTTAAATATTTACATGTTAGTGCAGTCAAGGAAACAGGTAGCAGGCAAAGAATTCTAAAAGTCAGCCTTTCGTGGAAAGAAGTAGAAAGTTTTCCGACATACGGGGAACTCTACACTTAAGGGGTGCGATGTTACTGCTCGTTGGGTTGGCCCGCGGTATTTACGTCAGAAGAGGCACAAGTGCAACATTTTCGTCGAAGCACATTTTGTTAAAGTACTTGTAAAACAATAACAGTGGTGCAACATCTCGGCGACGAGGCAGAGATGGATCTTGTTTAAGAGTGTAGGACCTTATAATTATTAAAGACAATGATATTTGTTTTGATAGCTTTAAATATAACTATCTATTTTGGTTCCATTCATCTACATACTTAAGGCCATTTTCTAAGGATTTAGCAATGCCCTAGATATGTGTGTGTTTTCGATTTCCATAAATGTCCAGAATAGAGCGCAGTTTCCTCAGCAAATACGCCCATTTCCGAAATAATTGCATTAGGGACATCGTTTATGAAAATAAGAAATAAAAAAAGATTGACCTCTGAAACACACCCGTCTAAATATGATGTTGTTTAGATGTTCGGCTATTTTAGACAATCTGCATCTTTCTCTTTGATCAGAAAGATTTGAATATATTAAATGCCCTCTCCAGTAATACCGTACAAATTACTTTTTTGAGAATATCTTAATAACATGGATATATCAAGCGCTTTCGCCCTAGCTTCACCTGCTTTATCTAGCTATGGTGTAGGTGTTCAGATATGATATCAAGGATATTACGATATCAAGAGTAAAACGTTCAGCATTTTAAAGGTAACGGACTATTGCTAAATTAATTAATGATTAACATATTTTAGCGAAGAGCAGGGGGAGATTTACGGGACAATAATTTTGCGGATCAGTTCTTTCACCAGAGTTCTTGAAAACCGGTAACACAGAAGCAATTTTCCAGCTATCAGGTAAGTAACATTCGGCAAGACATGTGTTGCAGAATTTGAAGAGGAAGGGGGCAGCTTAGCAGAACATTTTTTTTATAGCTATAGAAAGAGTATAATTAGGTACACATGTATTGGGGTCAGGGCTTTAATGACATTTAAGAGATGAGAAGGGGTAATAATCAGATCATCAAGTATGGTTTCTGTGCATAGATGCACATTTGGAAGGGTGTTGTTTGTGGAGTCTAAGATGGAGTTTACGGTGAATCGCCCAGCCTTATCTATAGAGATGCAAGAGACATCATGGTGGTTGAATAGTGGTGGAATTATTGATTGGTCATTGTTTACCACACTTTTATAGATTTTAAAGAAGTCGCGAGTTTCTAATTGCTGCAACTCATAGCTTTTTCTGACCATCTCGGTGTACCTTTATTTAGATGTGGTTATTACACTCTTACAATAGTTTCTATAAATGTTTGTCTATTTGTAGCTGACTTATGGCTGTTGAATCGGCAAAATGCCTGCTTCCTATGTGAAATAACGGCTGCAAAGATCGGAGTGAATCACTGTGGAGATTCGGGCTTACTGTAAAATACTCAAGCAAAGATAACCGCTTCTATTATTATAAAGAAAAACGACATAAAAAAACACTTATAACTGTTGTATGTTTCATATTTATTCGATGTCAAAGGGTACATTAATAAATATAAGTGTATTTTGATAAAAAAAAAACTTTTAAAATGTGGAGGTTTTTGTTAGTTATGTCGCCAAGGAATATGAATGAAGCAT